>JARGYA010000047.1:0-717454 GCA_029204335.1 Mycena vulgaris
CTCAAAAGGATCGCGAGCGTTTGAAGAATATTGCCTCGGCTGGACCAGTGCCCGCACCCGGAGAAGCTGGCGCTCCTGATTCCCCATCCCGCCCTGCTGCATCGCCACTCACCATAACAATCCCCCGAACCGAACCGCACGTCGCCCTTGCTGCCCTCAGGGGTGGATTCCTTCCCTTTGCCACCAATCCGAACAAGCAAGCCCGCTACACGGCCTATCTTGAGTCTCAAGCCAGCGTTGACGCTCCACCTCCTCCGCCGAAGCTTATGCCGGGGCAAAAGATCGACGAGTTTAATAAAGAGCTCGAAGACTACGCGAAGGCGGCCCTAATATTCAAGCCTCTTTCAGGCGCAATGGCCGGCAGATTCACCTCTGCCACCATCGTCGAGCATGGTCCCAAGATCCACGAGGGACTGTATACGCCCTCGGCCGAGGACCTTGCGCGGAAGGAGGCGGAGCTGCAGAAGATCGAGGAAGAGAAGCTTAGTCCGAAGGCGCATGCTGCGCGGATGGGCATGTACGGGCCGATGACGCGAGAAACACAGCCATGGCAGCCGGCGAAGCTGCTGTGCAAACGCTTCAAGGTGAAGGATCCCAACCCGCCCGCCGAAGTGCCCGCGGACCCACCGCCACAAGCTGCGTATGCAGACCCCGCGGGCGCGGCCCCCGGTACGGGTTGGGACCAGTTTGCTGCCCCGGCCGGTGACGCCAGCGTCGGCACATCGACCACAAGTGGCGGTCGCCGTGATCTATCCAATATCGGCCTGGGGGAGGACGAAGCGCAGGGACGGGATACTCTGACTTATCAACGGCCCGCCATGGATGTATTCAAAGCCATCTTCGCCAGTGATGACGAGGACAGCGACGACGATGGGAAGGACGAGAATGACGACGATGTGAAAGACGATAACGACGAGACGCCCGTGGCCCCTCCTCCGCAACCGACCCTAGTTCTGGACGTTGCGATGCCTCCGGTCGTTTCTGAAACGGGTGTTGTCGATGCCGGAACCTTCAAGCCCACGTTCATACCGCGCGAAGGGAAAGCCAAGAAGGATTCGGACCGCGCCAAGGACAAGAAGGATAAGAAAGACAAGAAAAAGAAGGAGAAGGAGAAAAAGGTTCTTGTGTCGTTCCAGGAGGATGAGGAGGATGGTCCATTGCAGATTTCACTGAAGGATCGGCCCAAAAAGAAGCGCCGGAAAGAGAAAGAGCCCGACGAAGACTCGGAGGCGTCCATGTGGGTGGAGAAACCTGCACCGGACGTGGTCAAGGCATTTCCTATCCCCCCGCCATCACAGCCACCAATACCGGACGCTCATAATGCAGAAAGCTTAGCGCCCAAGGGACGCAAGAGGGCTATAGACTTTATGTAATAGTCGATAAGGATTCGTCTGTAAAAGTAAATTTCGACTCGAGGTCCTTGCAAGAAACCGGTGTCTTTTACGCACTAATCTAATTTCCATGCCGATATTCCTGTAAAACAAAAACAAAAGTGCCAGAGGCAGCGAAAAAACCAGAGTGGCCATCGTGGGGGTCGAACCCAAGACCTTCGCGTTATTAGCACGACGCTCTAACCAACTGAGCTAGACGGCCATATGTCAACAGATGCTAGTAAAATGTCAGCCCAGGACATCAGCTACAAACGGTCCTGGTTTTTTTCTTCAACCTCAACTTATTACTTCAACTTCGATAGACTCTGATAGCCTTCAATTAAGAAGGTGATCACGGGCCGACGCTTCCGAGTATTTAGACATTGTTTTGTCGTAATTTACCAAAGTTCCGCTAGTACTTGTTTCATACCACGACGTGCGCTGACGGGCTTCGACTTCAACATTCCTGCTTAGTTCCTCTTATGTTGAGCGCAGCGGTTGCTGGGAAGAACACCCTCTGGACTTTACATAAGCATTCTCCGAGGTGACCTGAACCTTTATGCAATTTCCAACCAACAAATTGAAATTGCTACTCATCTTCAACGCTCGCCATGTCTGTCCGCGAGCTCGAGGTGACCCCGTACTCCCTTCCTGAACTACCTTTGGATATATGCAGCTACAAGGTTGTGCTCCAATACCACGCGAAGCTGGAGGCAGCCGCGCTTCAGCGCTGCGCAATGGATTGGAGTTCACCTTCGATTTGGACATCCTTCCCACCAACCATCGCCCCGGTGCTCGCAGTCTTCCGCCGTTTCCTCGCCAGTCATCTTCCATCTGGTTTCGACTCCACTGGCCCCTTCAATCTGATCCTAACCTACTGTCTCAAGTGTGGACGACAGTGGCAGATTTATCTGGAGTGGCTGGCGAGGTCCAGACACTGTGGTACTGAAGATCATCCAGCCGTCGATGTGCATATATCCGGCGGTGGACGACATCTGGCCAGGCTGTTACATCAACCCCGAAGACCTTGCTCGCCGACGTGTGAGCACCTCACGCAGCAACAGGGCTTTACGTCCCATATTTTTCGGACTCCATACGGTGTGTTAGATCCTGGGACGTTTTCGCTTCGGAACTCTGACCACAATTTTGTGTTGATCGTCACTCCGTCGGGTGAAGCCGCGTGGGGCTTGGTGCTCGAATATATCCCGGGTCAAACGTTGGCCGCGTATGGACTCGCCCTCTAAATCGTTCCCGGACATTTGTGACATGGTGAATCGACTGCACCTCCGCGCGTACATATCGAGCGTAGTTGAAGTTATACATCGACACCCAAATAGACTTCGCGTCGGACGGGTGGTGGCCTGGAGCCACGCAATATCGTCGTCACAGGGGCGCCCGGTGCGCGCGCCGTTGTCTTCGCCGACTTGTGTTCTGTTCATGAATTGAAACCTTACCTCGCGGATGGGGTTCGCCATCAACGACGGTTCTTGCATGTCATCATTCAGAGGACACTTAAATTTTGCGGGACCGATTCAAATCTGGGCTGAAAGAATCTAGGGTTGGACATTACTGGCCCAGGCAGCTCGGGATGCTGCAAAAGAACCTGGATGATGTGGCGCCATCCGGAGCGGCGGTTTCTTGACGGATGGCAGAGTTCTTGGACGGGAGATTGTCGACGCGCGCTAGCACCAGTGAAAAAGGATGCTGCGACTTGGTATATACACTAACGGCAACGACTTTTTTCGTAGAATGTGTATTATAAATCAATAGTATGTGTATACTAAATTCTTAGATGCTGAGATCGTCAAAGCCCTTGACGTACCAGATGTCAGGGTCGCCTTTCGAGCCCGCCCACCCAAGCAGTTTCGCGCCATTATGTTGCGCCCCACCCTCCACATTCAAAGTGTATTGGTTTTGCTCCGCAAGGTGGATCCTAGACGATAAATCAGTGTATAGATCTCGTGCAGCGTCGACGCGGAATTTACAAAACGTTGCCAAGCCAGTTGGACGCATTATCAACTCGGGCTTCGAACGTGAAGATGGTGGGGAAGTCGCCCACGGCCATGTACACCCTCGAGTCTCCGATGTTTGCCGTGGTGAGGTAGCGCCCGGAGGCGATGTGACGGATGGAGAATCCTTTGGGGCCCACGGGGTGGATCTCGAACTGGGTGAACGGGAAAGTGAGCCAAGTAAACGCGGGAGAGTATAATACGTACCCTTTGGTTCGGATGGTTGAGGGCATCGAACTGGTGCAGACTGTTGCTGCCCCTGCCGTCGCTATAATCATAATCCATGCATTTTTTGGAAACGTGTGCGCGGAGCCGGACGGGAGTTCGAACTGGCACGGGGCACCATCCACCGTGAGGGCTGTCCATAGGAGTTAGCATCTGCGGGTCCGCACAAGTGAGAACTCACTTCAGCTCGTGCCTCAAAGCCTCCACTTCCCGCAGCTTGTCTTCCACCTCCTTCTTAGCGTTCTCCACGGCTCTACGTTGTTGCTCCGATTCTTCCAGCTTCCTCTGTGAAGTCGTCAGATCAACGCGTAGCTGCTCCTGCGCTTTCATTTGTGCATCGGTGGCCTTTTTCGCCTCCTCCGCGGCCAGCTCTGCGGCCCTTTCCTTGTTGAGGTTTGTGACGGTCTGCGAAGCTACTGAGTGGGCCTGTCAGAGACGAACGCGTGCTCATACGCACGGGAAGAAGCATTCGGAATACGGCAGGGCTAAGATACTGCCACGCCCGCGTAGGATCGCACGCGACTTTAGGGTCTTCAGCCACGGCGTCCACCTGGTTTACTGTCAGTGCAACGTTAAAGATGTTTGCCAGCTGGGCGTACCTCTCGAACGATTTTGATCATCTCAAACCTGCAGTCCCTCCTGGCCCTGTCCAATCCGAAAATGTTGCCCTTGTACGGAACCAAGTCGTTGGGCGGCATCGGCGGATCTGGCAGTGCGTGAGGGGGCAGGGGCAGGGCAGGGGCCGGGACTTGAGTGGTTGGTTGATGAACCACTGCATCGGACGAAGACGAGGTCGGCGGTAAAACCGGGGCTTGGGATGCCTCTGCAGTTGATTGAGGGACCACAGTCGAAGAAGAGGCCAAGGCTACATCGAGGTTGGAACCGGCCGACTGAGCAGAGATCGTTTCCGATGCATCAACAGATGGCGGAGCTAATGCATTGCCGGTCGCCGCGATAGGGGCAGGATCTTCGGGTTTGGGCGTTTGTACAGCGGCAGGCGCAGTCTGGTGAATAATGGGCGTCGAACTGGTTACTGTGGGTGGGGGTAATGCGCGTACGCGTTCAGCCTGCTCCAATTTCTGCTGGTATTTTTTCAACTGCATTTCGTAGTTCGCTTTAGCCTCCAGCGAGAGCTCTGCGAACTCGGGGATGTCTCCCTTTACAGTGACCTCGGATGTGCCTTGTTCAACCTCCCATGCAGCTATGACGGATCAAGTTTAGACAGAGAACTAATGTGGCCATTGTGTCCTACCTTGTTGAATGTTGCGCCACATCATCTTGTAGTCCATATACGCGTCAAGAAGGGCAGCAGAGTATACGCCAGCATTTTCGTAGTCTGATACCATCATGGTCAGACAATTCATGCATAAATGCCATCGCGGAATAAATACCGAGCGGAGAGCCGTGGATAGTTTTCTCGTAAAAGCTCTTCAGACTTGTGTACTTGGTCAAGATTGCGCTATGGATTCGAATCAGAACCCGAGACACGAAAAAAAAACAGAAAAACGTACTTGGTGAACATGGGACAGGCCATAACATGCTCTGGAAATTCCATCGCAACGGCCTTGAGACTCTCCAGAGTCCAATCAGCGACCGTCCCATCCTTAATGTCTCCCCCGCCCTTCCACGAAACTGCAATAGTGGTCTCCCCGTCAATGGACTTGTCGGAGTCGGTCTTTTCCAGTTCTCCAGCTATGGCGACGTCCACCGCCTGGAAATTGACTTTTGCCTCGAGCTGCCCCTTGATCTCTTTGGATTTGGAGCGATCTTTGAGCTTGATGGAGATGAGCGCGCTGAACTCTCCCCCCTCGATGAATCCTGAGATGAAGGAGTCGCCGTAGACGCGGGTGAACTCGGAGTGCGGGACGTTTGGGATGGGGTCGAACTCGGTGAGGTCGGGGGCGGTGAGACGTTGATTGGTGACGCGGACTTGAATGAGGTAGTTGATATCGCTCTCTTTGAATTTGTTGGTATCGACGAAAGACGCCGAGGCGCTTCCGCCTCCACCGACAGCATCACACTTGATCTGTAAAGAACCTGGAAAATATTATACATTATATGAATGAGGCAAGGTGAAAACCATACCGCTGATATTTAAAGCGTCTGTGACTTCACTGATTTTGTCGACGAACTTGGCGGTCCAAGTAACATCCTGGCTGATATCAACGTTTCCGCCGTCGGCACCGGTCATAGTCCCGAGTCTGTACTGGGGATGAAAACTCTGGTTCGAGACCGCTTCGCGTCCGGCTGCGAGTTTTACTGCGTCGTTGATGCAAAGTTGTTGGGTGAACGAGTTGAATCTTTCATCGCGTTATGAGCTGCAGGAATGACCTCGAAGAATAAATGCTGCATACCCCATTCCAAGACGCATCGCGTCATTATACGGCGCAAGGAGAAGAGCCATGATATGCCTCGAGCTGCGGAAAGAGTATGGACGCCATTCGTGTATCCCCTGTGTACTTTAAATAATGATGGTCTTGTGCGTCGCGTCGGGCCGCTTGAGAAGATGAAGAGAACTTGAAGGACGACAACCCCTGGGCCTGACAGAAACCATTGCAAAAGTCACAGAGTAGCTAATAACCGAGGTTATATGACCAAAGAAGGTTCGGGAACAGAGGTTGAACAGAGGACGCGATGTTTCGGGGAGAGAATTCAATGGTTTGGTCACGTTTAGTTGTCAGCTACCTCCGGCCGCCTCTTCCTCTGCGCTTGTTCTTGTCTCCGCCAGCCCTGGTGCCTTTGTTTCACCCGTCGGATCTGCCCACCCAGGAACTCTTGTGCCGTAGTGGATTGACAGTAGCAGTAGGATGCCGAATCGATATATCCTGCCCATGCGCTTGCCATGATGCGCAGTCTCCAAGATGGACGACTTGCGCACTCTCGATAGCCTCATCCAACTCGACCCGAATTTACCCAGCCTCGCCTATCAAGCTCACGAGAAAGCGCCTATCTGCCTTCCATGGACGCACAAGTCCATCGTTCTTGGGACGGGTCTCAATAGTTCCGACGCGGCAAAATTGGACGAGCAATTCGCATTTTGCCCGTCCCCATTGGATCTTGAGCTGGCTTCCTATCAGTTCGAGCCAACGGATAACTCCAACTCCTTCCGCCAGAGCTCATCGGCGCATTCTGCGACATCGTACGAGCATATGGATATGAAGGCCACCATCTCGGCCGGGGGCGCAGTGTTGGGCGCTTCTGGCAGAGGCCAATTTACAAAGAATGTCTTCGAAAACCGAGACGTGGGTGCTTCTGTTGTTCGTCTACATACCGTACTAATTGCCCACAAGTCGAGCAAGGTCTCATTGCAGACCTCTCTGCGCATCGGCTGGATTACATTCGGCACTTCTCCGAGTCTCTCATCGCATTCGCTCTCCCTCTTACGGAGATCCCCTGCGACCTTTCATCACACCTACGGAGACTACTTCCTCTCCGCGCTCTCCCTCGGAGCCGATACATCCACATTCCTCTCGACTTCCTCCGCTGTGGACTTGAAGTCCGAGATGAAGGACATCCAAGTCAAGGCCAAGTTCTTAGGAGCGTCGAAAACAGTATACGAAGACCACCTTCAGACCCAGTCCGCAGCCTCCATGTACGACATCACGTACAATGGATTCGATACATTGAGCGACTATCAGCAAAATGAGAGAGCGAGGGACTGGGTAACTTACGAGAGGATCAAAGCGGACGCCACGAGAAACGTCGCTGGTGGGATCCGGCTGGTTTCCAGGATGACGGAAACGTTGGAGGGATTGGGACTAGATTGTGAGACAGAGCGAGCGTTGACGGAGGGGCAGGTGGAGAACGTTTGCAAGTCAGGAGTAGTCGTTGAGGTGATGTTTCTTCCATACTCTGGGCTGAGAGACTACGTCGCTGCCACGTCCACTAGGTTCCTTACTTCCCGGCTCAACGACTAGGACAATGATTAATTATTTTTTTGGCACTCTACGCGAGTTCGGGGAACCTTGATTGAACCACTGAAACTTCGGGAGGCTAACGGTGCCGATCATTAGGACTCAACCGTAGGTACCGATGCGGTCCTCCGGAAATCCTGTCACTGCCACAATTCCTAATCGACATGATGAATGGCAGGCACCAGGTCCGCAAGCTGTCCCCATTTGGTTTTATATATACCGCAAGAAGAACTTAACGTATTTAACGCTTAACGCGCGCCTCATCCTCCCTCCAACTCCCTCCAACTCCTTAGACATGGCTGACCCCGATCCAGCTGCACCTCAGGCGCGTCAGGCACCCCGCAAGCAACGCGATTTCGAGGACCGCTACAAGGATAAGGATGCGCCGGGCGTCAGTTTCCGTGCAGGGCTTCCCCACTACCGTAACGCGGAAACCGTGGAAGCTTATAACGCAAGCGGGTCCAAATTGGGAGTTGATTCTCTCCTTGCCTTTCGTGTTTTGCCTATCCTAGACCTTCCAACTGAGGATGTCATCCCGGATTATCCTGACAAGAAACCCACGCGCCCAGGCCGTACGTTTCGTTGTTAATCCTGCTGGTACCCACTAGTAACTGATGACACCCAGTCCGTGAAACTATGCTGAACTATCTGTGTGCCGCCACCGCTGACGATCTCGGGCTCGTTACGGTCGCGGATCTCCCAAGCGACGATTCCAGACTTTTGTACCGGCAGGAACTGATAATGGAAGAAAAAGAAGAAGCCCTTGGTTCTGGTTTGGAATTAGCACGCGCGACCACTATCGATGCCAGCTCCATGACAAATTTCCTCGGCAACCCATTCTTGCTGGTGTTCACGGCCCTTAGGGATCTGCGCTCTCGCTTGCTGGCAGAGGAATGCGAGGACCTCTACGATGGACGTAGCGTGGAGAAGTCGGCGGAAGCAAACGAGGATAAAGCTGAACGGGGGAGCGAGGAGCTGCTGCATCGACTCGTGGAAGTTATCCTCCTCTACTTCGCTCAGGAGACTGATGAGGACTGGTTCCGAAGGTGCGTCTTTTCACGGTAGTTATGGGAGATCAATTTGCTGACACTGAACTGCATAGCACCGCGGCGGCTTCATCGCATCAGGTTGACCTCCTGTGGGACCGCACTGAAAACCTGCCAGTCCCGCAGAGGAAGAACAAGACCTCCAAACCAATCCCCAAGGAAACACCTGCGCCGGCACCTAATACCGCAATGATCGTGGAGGAAGCGGAAGAAAACACTGAGATCTCCGACGCATTAGAGGAGGAAAGACCTGTAGATGGAACGAATCCCCCGACGATACTTCGCTTTACAGCCGCCGACGACGGATACCTCTACCTTAGCCGGGCAGGGAAGACGAGTGGCAGTAATAGGTGGTCAGATATACCCATTGTTCGCTATGAGGCTCGTTTACACTATATCTCTCGCCTGCATCTGACATCTCTACTTAGGCTAAAAGGCTCGATCTGAGCGGCTTTAAGGTGCGTCCCACCGAGCTGACCCGCCTCTCCATGCTAAATTCTGTCTATTTTTCGAAGACTCCAAAGGAGCAGCTGGCGGATTTTGCAGAAAAGGTTGGTCGTGTCAGTGTCCAACCCGATTGGTTTATTTTATTGAATTCGATCTCAGAATGCCAAGAAGAAAGGAAAGAAAAAGGCACGATACGCCTGTATTTGAAAACAATGGTATTATTGACGTGTAGAAATATCCACAGAAAGGAGCTGACAAGGATGAGGGCGACAAGGTAGGCAGCTGCGATGTCCACTTCTCTGGCGTAACTGACGGCTGATGTGTCAAGGAGAAGACAACTGGAAAAATAGAGGAAGAGGTCCATCTTTTCTTTTTGGCACTTGCGACGTGTCTGAATTACAAACAGGATGCCATGAGACCCGGCGACCTCAAGATCATAGCCCAACAATTCGCCGAGATGCTGACCGGTATTTACGCCAACGTAAAGTATGCGAACGATGCCACGCGGAAGGAAAACGCTCGCCAGCTGGCGAAACTGCAGTTTACCACAGACTTAACCCGGCTTGAACGGATAAAGCAAACACTGGCTGACAAGAAATCAGACCAAAAGGAAATGAAGCTTTTGAAAATGGAAACGCGTCGTACTGCCGTAGAGAAGTCGAAACGGGCCAAAGAGGATAGTGTCGCTCAGAAGACCCTTGCCGCCGAAACCGCTCTTGGCAACAGGGGTGGCGTTGGCTCCAGACTGTCTGCAGCCCAGAAGGTTCTTGTGGCGAACGGCGGCGCGGAGAAGGTTCTTGCGCAGAAAGTCACGAAGCCGCCGCCTTCCGTTGTAACCAACATACAGAAGCAGCGGTTGACACCGAAGGCGGCGAATGGGAGAGGTACGAAACAGGAACAATTAGAAGTCAAACAGAGACTATCGATGAAGAAAAGGGCGGGGAATCAGAAACTAGAAGAGAAGAAGTCCAAGGCAAGTAGGATGACTCGTTCTTTGAACATAGCTGATAAAAAATTGTTAAGCTCGCCGAGGCGATTGAGATGGTCAGTACGATCGCACCCTTTCGATTCTTAAAGCTGACAGTGCCCTCGGAGACTCCAATCATGAAATATTTGGATCAGGAGGTATGCCATGATGACGGAATCGTGGATCTAAGCTCCTACTGAAATCACTAAAACAGGCATTTAATATTCGCATCCGACACACCTATCTCAGTATCTCTCGAGTTGTGACTCCTGAAGCGTACTTGAAAGCCGTCCGAACAAAGTCTCGACTGGACCATGATGTCGGATTCATTGAATTCAAGCGAACGAAAGAGTTCAACCTTCTCGATGCTGACGGCAGGCGCAGCGCTGGAGAAGCAATATGGGCGCTTCTTGTTCATCTGCATTCCGGAAAAACCAAAATTGGCCGACTTCAAGGCGCATCCAAAGAGGGTCAAGGTAACGTCCCTGCATAGTTGGCTCTCCCAAGACTGATTGAGTTCTCTGATTACCGTAGCCTTATACGGTGGCTCCGTCGAACAACCCCGAGCCTTACCCACGCAACGATATCCACCCCGGGGGATCAAGAATCTCGGATTATCGTGTTATGCGAACTCGGTGATCCAAGGGATTTCTGCGGCTATCTCTCTCCGTCATCTTCAAATGCTCGCCAAGCCTGCTGAGCCTGCAGGAAATCTCGAAACGCTTGTCAAACAACCTGATCCTTTAGCGAAACCTGTCCTTGCAATGTTCCTTCATACTGTCGCAACGCTAATCGGCGGCCCACTCGACGCAGAAGCTATGGATATATCCCCTCTTTTGGCGAGTCGCGCACCTCCCGATCTATTAACGGCTGAAACTCACACCATACGTTAGAACCTTATCCCCGGCTTCACCGGGAATCGTCAGGAGGATCCTTCGGAATTCCTCATTTATTTGGTGGACAGGATCCGGGAAGTAAGCGGAATGAAGGATTTATTCGCATTTAACCAAAGCTTTACACAAATGTGTACCGAATGCAGAACAGTGAGTCATCCTGACATGGACTTCACCCACTGATAGTATTACTAGATAACAACGCAAGCCGCAAACGCTACAGAGCTGATACCACATGTTCAACCACAGAAAACCACGTACAAAATAGTTGATCTTCTGCAGGAAGCATTCGCTCTTAAAAGAATCGACGATAAGTGAGAACAGGTGTGCCGGAGACTAAGCTTACACTGAACGCCATCTGCAGGTTTACATGTCCCGCCAAGTGTGATTCAGCATCGGCCGATGAGAGAATGTCACTGGACACTTTGCCCCGCGTCCTAGTTGTCCAGCTGCAACGCACCCGGCATTTCTTTCCAGGAAGACCCCCCACAGACTCGGAGCCTGACAATGGAGTGACGGAGCATGTGTTAAAAGGTATACTCGCTGCTCGTACAAATTACCAAGACGCAGAGAAGGAGTGGAGGGCTGCTTGGAGAAAGAAGAACCCATGTGCAGCTACCACGGGCAAGGAGTGGGAAAAGGAATTTACAGCCTTTAGGAACGGGCAAGGCGGATACATCGCGGCCAAGAATGAGACGCCGGTTGACGTCTTTTCGGAGGATAAAAAGTCCTTCCAGATCGTTCAACTGAGCGCTGGCAGCGGCGCTGCAAAGAAAGAATCCTTATACGAGCTTTACGCTCTGATATGCCACATAGGCACTATCGAGGGGGGCCACTGTACGTTTCTCACCCCTCCGTTTGACTGTCCGAATTCTCTCTCAATAATTTGCATGGGTTTAGATGTCGCATATGTGCGGCATGATAAAAACGCCCAGTCCGAATGGTATCTTTGTGACGACAGTACACGCAGCGCACCCCTGGACCTCGCGAAGCTGGTACGTGTTCGGGCCCGTCCATTCAACGCGAGTCTGACCATTGACTCTACCATTCAGGCTACTGAGCTGGAAGCAAAGAAACACGACTATAAATTTATACCCACTGGAAAAGGTGGTAAGACGGAAACGAAATATTACTGGAAAGAGGGTAAACAGGGATCGATTCGAATGCTTTTCTATCGCCGGGTTGGCAACGCATAATATATCTAAATCTTGATACTCGATGTATGTACCTCAACACACTCCGACTTCAGCATGTATCGGCGGCACTGTCCAGCGCCGCCGACTGGGGTGGTCTCCTCTCGGCCGCATGCGACGTACAAAAATGGAATAAAATAAACTGGCCATCGTGGGGGTCGAACCCAAGACCTTCGCGTTATTAGCACGACGCTCTAACCAACTGAGCTAGACGGCCATGGAGGTCTCTTTGCATCTAAAATATATGATAGCAGGAGACTGCCTCACACCCCAACAATCCCCTAACGAGGAATCCCGACTTCTGATTTTTTTTTATACACACCATGCGTCCGGGATTTCAGAAATTCCTCAAGACCAATGCACCAAACAGCCCCTCCTTCTCAAGACTGATGGGAAACAGTCGTCGTGCTGGGAGCTAATACCCAATGCCGGCAGCAGGCAGATTCCGAGCAACTTCGGCGGGAAGTGTGTCTCTGGGCGCAAGGTCGAGGAGGTCAGCGATTCGTGCCCATTCCTGAAGGAGTCCCAGCCCAAATGAAATCTGGTTCGCTGTCGTTCCACATTGGTTTTTGACTAAGCGTTTCCTTGCCGTGCAGGATGAGGGCTTGATTTTATTGGGAAAGTGGTCCCAGATAGTTCAAGGATGCTTTTCATCCCCCGGCGCAGTCGGTGCGAGATGTTCCCGGCTTGTTACGGAGTTTTGCACAATTCAATCGTCTCAGTTGCGCCTCGGGAGCCGCAGTGGAAAATTGGACCCCCAGTCGAACACGGACGCTCTGGGACACGGGTGAATGAGACGGCTACAGACAGCAGGGACGATTTTAGTGAATTCTATGGAAGATGCGGAAAGGAGCGCGCGGAGAGAGCCGTAGATCGATCCAGGTCCCGGGCAGCCGGCTATGCGCAGAATTCTTCAATCGCTATTAGGGTGTGCATTTGGGATGGCAGCCCAAATACAATGAATTGCGAGATGGGTTCCGATGACTGTTCCGTTCATCCTAAAGAAATTCTAGTTTGACCCAGATGAAGCAGAGATACAACGTCTTGTTTCAGACCCCAGCCAGTTAACTGCCGTCGGAGGAGGTCCGGAGCAGGAAAAATCGCCATGAGAGTCGAAGTCAGATTTGTTTGCCCATGATTTGCAAGTTCTCCTTGGTTTTGACCGTCATTCGATGTGTTCTATGTATGCTCTCAGGTAGAGATGCCCTGGACTCGAATCTCTCTCAATATTCCAATAAAAGGATAATTTCACTCGACGGATGGACACTCATTTCATTTCGACGCGCCCGTTCCGCCACAAACGCTACACCATAGGCTTCAGTGGAGTGGGGTGGTGTAACACTGAGCTAGTTGGAGGGCCGAATGTGGGCCGAATGCAGGGGGGATCAGGTGGAATCCCAGTACGCCTCTTTTCTCCTTCACTCGCCATCGCCTACTATGTTAGCTCAGTTACCTGGCCACACGCGTGACGACGGTTGTAGGGTACCGTCGCCCCGCATAGTACACGTACATATACATGTACTGGTTCTCGCACCACCTGCGGTGCCTCTAAGAGCTATACTGTAGTGCGATCGATGTAGAATGGAAGAAACATATGTATCCCAAATCAAAGTGGAAGAGTTAACCGTATTTGTGTTTGGCTTATATTCGGGGCTTTGCCATGCTTCCCTTCCATACCCGCCAGCTCAACGCGAGCTTTCCTCCGAAGCGGAAGATCTTTTCACTGCAGAGCCTCCAGGTGTTCTACAGTAGACCTGTACTGCGCTGGCTGCCTTACCTCTTCGGCCTCATTCTGACACTATGGCTGTTTGGACCGTTCCTCTTCACCTACTATGGTCGGCCGACTCTTCCCCTTGGCGCATCAGTCGCGCCCGAAGTCTTATCTGCAAGGGCGCAAAAGGTCCGGGAGGCGTACATCCATGCGTATACAAGTTACAAACAGGATGCTTGGACGTTTGACGAACTCAAACCGCTCTCGGGAGGGGGTGTGAACAAGTAATTATCCTCTCCTTTAGGTTCGTCGACGTTAACGCCTCTACAGCTTCAATGGCTGGGGCGTTTCCGTCTTTGATTCTTTAGACACCATGTGGATCATGGGTCTATACGACCTCTTCGAGGATGGTCTCGAGGTCGTCACTAATTCGACCTTTTTCGTGGCTCCCGCCGACTATGCGCCGTTCTTCGAAACGATCATTCGCTACTTGGGCGGTCTTCTATCTGCCTACGCTCTCTCTGGGGAGTCAATATTACTCCAAAAGGCCGACGAGCTGGGAGCGTCGTTCCTGCCCGCATTTAACACCCCCTCTGGGTTGCCTATGTACGCAGTGAACCCGGTAAAGTAAGTCTTTCCCGCGCGTGTCGATTCCAGTTCCTTCATCTCAAATCAGCGGCGCAACACGAGGTGGATGGACGAGCGGGGTGCTTTGGTCCGAAGCGCTCAGCAACCAGATGGAATAGTGCGTCTATATACCCCGCCGCGCACTTACAATTCCCTAATGCTCCGCGACAGTAAATATCTCGCTCATTTGACTGGCCGCGCCGAGTATTTTGAAAAGGTGGTCCCATCCACTTTTCGAGGTGTCACCTAATGCCCGCGCAGACCGAGAAAATCATGGAGATAATGTATAATGCTAATATAACTGGAGGCCAGTTCCCGACGCAGTGGGACTCCCATACGGGGAAACCCATTAATGGTGCTTTTTTCCTCGTCACTTCGCCATACGGCCAATACTGACCGCTTTCAGAACACTTCTCTGTCGGAGCCTACGCCGACAGTGCTCATGAATATCTCCTCAAGCAGTGGCTTCTCACTGCTCGATCAGAGCCCCACACCAAGGCTCTATGTACGCCATCTATTCCATCTATTCCAGCTCCGTTTCGTTTCTAAGAGGAGGGGATATTAGATCTCAGAGCCGTCGAGTCCATTATCGACACGCTGCTATACGTCACCCCCAAACGCAAACTGCTCTATGTTACCGACGTGAATTCCGGTGTCCCGAGCTTCAAGTTCGAGCACCTGTCGTGCTTCCTGCCCGGCTTGCTGGCGCTCGGCGTCCACACGCTCGATCTCCCGCTGCCGACGAAGGAGCTCCACGCGTGGGCCGCGGAGGGGATCGCCACGACGTGCTGGCTCAGCTACGCGGACCAGGCGAGCGGACTCGGACCGGACGAGATGACCATGACGCGCCCGCCGGGGCCGTACACGGACGGCAAGTGGACGACGCTCCTTGCGAAATGGGAGGCCGCCGGCAGGCCCGGTGGCCTCCCTCCTGGTCTTGGGAGAGCCAAGCCAGAGCGCAGCGAAGCGGCACGGGATTATCGAGCGGACAAGTTGACGTATCTGCTTAGGCCAGAGGTGCGTTCGTTGATTGAGCCCGTGATGGGGTACTAATTGGCCGATTTCCAGGCGGTAGAGAGCTTCTACCTTCTATGGCGGACCACGGGGAATGAAATATGGAGGGAACGTGGATGGTACTTATCGCGTACCATGGACAGTGCGCACGCTCATTTCGTTTCCAGGGCGGTTTTCGAAGCCATCGAGGAGCATGCGCGGATGGAGCGCGGGTACGCCAGCGTTGCCAGCGTCGACTCGACGCCTGTCAGCCATTTGGATGAGATGCCGAGGTTCGTTGTTCTTTGCGTCCTCCCTTTCACCACTGATCTCCTCTCCAGCTTCTTCCTGGCCGAAACGTCCGTCATTGGTCCCTGCAGCTCGCTCGATTATCGTCGCTAACTCTCCTTCAGGCTGAAATACCTCTACCTGCTGTTCGTCGACAAGGACATAATACCTCTAGACAAGTGGGTGTTCAACACCGAGGCACATCCGCTCCCCGTCTTCGAGTGGAGTGCGAAGGACCAAGCGCGGTATAACATCCCGCCGAAAGCGGGGACACCGGAGAGGCCTCCCCGCATGCGGTAGCCAGGACCGAGTAAAACTGAAACATACTAACGTTTAAGTAATTTATCGCTGTACTAATTGCTCTGCTTTGGAATGGACAATTCATGTATTATCCTCATATATGTACCATTGAGCTCTGTTCCACGCCCGCATGTGGCCGCTACGATCCAGCAAGTGCCTGGCTTAACTAGAACGGTGGCATTGTAACTGTAACGCGATCAAAATGACCAGTCTGATATTTTGCGCCGAGACAAAAACTTTGTCCTCGAGCAAGCCACGCATGTTGTCGATCTCGTCTTCAAGCTCCGCGTAGCGAGCGAGGTTGGGCGTGAGCAGTAGAGTTGTACTCTCCGAGTCGAAGTCGAACGGCACGGGGCGCTCATGTGAGGCAATGTGCGGGTGGGGTGCAGAGTCAGCATGCGGGTTTCCGGCCTGGTGCGTGGAAGCACGCCGAGGACGCTGCGGGCGGGCAAGGGGTCTGTGCTGAAAATAAATAAAAACGATTAGGTACATTCCAAGGGAAGAAAGAGAGAGGAAAGAGGAACGTTAACGCACGAATAACGAGGGCCTGCGTCTCGCGGACGGTGACGTCGATGGACTGGAGGGTAGAGATGCAGAACGTTGCGGGTTTACCAGTACCGGACTGAGCTTGCGCGATGACATCCCTGCCCTGTGTTATGGGCAATATGGCACGCTGCTGGAGGGCGGAGGCTAAATGAGAACCTTAGGACAGAGAAAAGCGGCGCGGTCGAGAGTCTGAGAAAATAAGTGAGTCGGAGTCGAGTAGAAAGAAGATGTGGTGGGCGTATTACCTTGATGGTCAAGTTGCCGACCAGATCCATTGAACCGTCCAACGAGCAGCCGCAGCCGTAGCTGTGACGCATGCTGCTGCTGGGACCAAGAAAGCTTGGGAAAAGCGTTGAGAGTCTTGAGACATTTGAGACGATTGTCCGCGATTGAGAGCAGATGCAAGGCAAGGACGCGGAGGCACCTAGAAGCGGAATTCGTAGCTGGCGTCCTCATTGGGCGGTAGAACAAGGGAGTACATATGTTTGTAGCGTCTGAGCCGTCTATACTTGTCAATCTAGTCCTTGGTGAGCTCGGGGCGCTCGGTGAGAATGACGACCTCGTCGGAGTCCTCATCGGAGCCAATCTCGACGATGTGCATTTCAGCGTCGGATCCCGGGCCGGAGGCGGGCATGGTGGTAGAAGAGATGTAGGATGTAGAGATGGTCTGACGTGTGACTCACGCTTGGCACTCTCCAGAAACGACTTGAGCTCTCTACACCTACACTAGATATGGCTACACACAGCCCTACAGAGCACGCCGACGAGCATAAGGTTACAGAGCATACAGATACAGAGCACGCCAACGACGAGCACACGGATACTACTACCCCTGCTGAAGAACCCCCTGCTGCCAAGAAGGACGAGGAGAATATCACCTTGAGCATGTACTTGCCAGAGGCGGGCTGGCTCACGCTCATCTGCATTCCCCGCGCCAAGCTAGGGGAGCTTTGCCTGAACCCGGTGAGGTGGTTGCGGTACTTTGGCTCGAATGTGTACGGGGCAGACGGCGACATCTTTCGTGAAAGATTAGAGTACGAGGACGCCACGAAGGGCAACGACACCAAGCCCAAGCCCGACAAGGTAATCGACGAGGTAATGACCGACGTGGGATCAGAGGAAGAGGAGGAGGAGGAGCCGCCCGTCGAAGAGAACCACGGCGAGGAAGTCTCAACCCCCAACTCCAACTCCAACTCCAACCCTCCGTGCGACTACGAAATGGGCGAAGGTGAGTTAGGGGAGGAGAAAGTGCTACCACCGCCGAAGGTCCCCGTCGACGAGACGACGATCTTGAGCGCGGTTATCCCCTTGGAAGGTATCCCTGCAGTATGTTATTTCTGGTCAAAATGTGAGTCCGGAATGAAGACCACGTCCTGAGACGCAGTTACAGATGCACCTCGAGTTTTTGACCTGCCAATGATATCAGATTGCAAGTCGACGAAGTCGACGTCGGCGACAGGTTCGCTGGACCGGGAGCCCAAGCTCCCCCTCAAGGTTAGGGAGCGAGACCGAAACAATTGCGTCTTCCACGCAAGCCTCTCTGAGCAGGTCTCGCACCTCTCCCTGCACGCATGTCACTTCATTCCACATGCGAAGGGGGACGACGTGCGTAGTTTCTTCCCTTGGCCGCTCCTACCTTGCTTATTATCTATGCAGTACGTCAAGCGCCTGGTGCGCAATCATGAAGTTCCTCTCGAAGACCAAATGCGCGTAGTCGACACCCCGTTGAACGCTGTGTGCATGAAAGACACCTGGCACAAATACGTGACAAGAGCGGTGGCCGCTATTTTGCTGGTGAGGAGTCTGCAACAGGACTGGGCTTGCACTCACTGCACGAACAGGTGCCTAATCGATTCCTCTCAAAAGAGGACATCAAGTTCAAGCCTAAGGCCCGTTTTAGCGAACCCTATTCTGACGTGCTGCGTCCCGAGGAAGAGTCGGACGACGGCGGCAAACCTGAGCCGCCTTCTAAACGTCCTCGTCTCTTCGGCGGCGAGGAGGAATGCCAGCCGCCATCGTCGTCCAAACAAGCCTCCCCGACCCCTGTCCGAGCGTCTTCCCAGAGGGTCCGCGACAATAGCGAGAAGGCCACTGCGGACGCCAGGCGGAAGCAGGAGGAGGAAGCAGCAGCAGAGGCAGCAGAGCGGGACACTGGGCGGGGGCACCCGAAATCCGAAAAGCCTCCCGAGGAGCCATTCAACCATGACTCGCAGCTCGTTCTTCAGTATTTTGTCACGGGGCCAGAGGGAGTGGGTGATGGAGATGTGCGAAGCGTTCCCCACAATACACCCGCACTCCTGCGGGAGGGCACACGTCTTTCCGTCTCCGCGTTGCACGCCGCGTATACCTGTGCCGTGTGGAAGACGTTCTCCCCATGCACGACAGACCCCCTCTTCATTCCAAGCCTCCCTTGCATCGATTATTATGGCCTTCAGCCGAGCCATACACGCTCTCAGCATCGTCCATCGGGGGCAAGCGGTGGGGAGAGCGGCGGGGATGGCTCCAGCTAGGCGCACATGGGTGCTACTGCCCCGACTTCGACCTCGACCTCGCACTCGCGCGCGCTGCACTCGCACTCGCACTCTCATCCCTTCGCGGGACAGCAACAGCAACGGGACGAACGGGCCGAACGGGGTTGGGACCTCCTCCTTGGTTGGTCGCCCCCGTCCTTAGTCGCTCGGCAACAGGTGAAGATGCGTCAGGCACGCCGCATAGAGCAGGAGTTGGGGAACGCGCGAATTATGTAATGGATGAACGTTATGGTGCAGTAGGTAGAAAGGAACAGACGGCCGCTTCTCTTTTGTTTTCTTTCTTTGAATCTTGGTTTTTTGTAATTGAACCTCGAATCCGATTCTCGTTTCCTGCGCTCTTTCAGCGTGAAATGTATACGCAGAAACGACTTAAACTAAGCGATAACACGATCACGTGGCGGAGTACCGCGTACATATACATCCATGCAAGACCAAGATGACGGTGTATGAAATAAACATCAGCAAATTGACAAGTCCTTTTTGCCCAGCTTTTCGGACCTTTTGTACCTTTTGGCTTTTTCGGCGGCTTTTCCGGTGACTTCTCGAACGTCTCCATCCCTTTATTGGATTTTTTGGCTTTTCTCCTTTTCCACCTTCTGACATCAAAGACACCAGGAAATACTGAAATTCCTTGTAGGAAGCACAATAGTAGTGATATAATGTCCGGTTAACTTTCTGCGCATCCAGTCAACGTTAAGTTCAATACCAGGTTAAAATCAGTCCAAAGAAACCCGCTTTAAGTTCCTGATGGCGAGATTATTGACTTTATAGTTTTGTTACATTACAGCTTTGGAATTTACCGTGATGTCTGGATGGAGCGATCTGAGTTCCACCAAGTCGAGCGGACTTGTCCTTCGGTTTCATCAAGGCCGAAGATTGCCGGTAGATTGCCGGATGACAGCACACGTGCTTGGAAAAATGGTTCGTTTTGATTCACTGTCAACAACGTCAAACACCTTTCTTCCTTTCCTCCCACCTTCGTCCGCTGCTCACTTGCCGTTCTCCCTCTGGCAACCTGGGGTTCACATTCTCTCTGATCCTCCCACTTCTTTAGTCCATTTGGTCCACTCGCGCAAAGTCCCTCTGCCCTCTTTGGATGAATTTGGTACGTCGATGCTCCCTCAAGCTTCAATTGGCCGGGTTTTCATGTCTCCACCAGCTCCCTCTCGACGATCAGCATTGGCCCCACTCTATCAAACCTTCGTCACCTGCTCTCTATCGACGGTGCACCCTCCTGCAACCCCTCGCCCAATCATGACTGGCCGCTTACCCCGGGATGTGTATTGTCGCGGTTCTGGGATCGTACCTCATTCAGTTAGCGTGACACGTGATTAGTGATGAGTTACCCGTGTGCGTGCTTGAATTTCCCTGCAGCTTCATGTTGTACTAAAATTTACATCTCAGGTGAAGCTTGCACATGGTCGCAGGGAGATAGCTAGGGTGCGCACCACTGCTCTCACCTCTCACCCTTTTGCTAATTTGTCTCACAGCGCGGCTCCGGCGACTACCTGTTACATTTCTTCTGACGGCGCCGCATACGGGTAAGTGGTGTGACTATTTCGTTTTTTGCTGATGCACGCCTCCGAGTCCAGTACCAATAAGCGCAGCACCGCATTGGAACCTGGTGTATGTCCTTACCTATTTTACATCTCCATTCCCCGCTAATTATTTCACAGTGAATGTGGATTCTATGATACATCACGTACACCACATCCATGACGCGCATCGTCGCTGCGGCTCTTCGGCCCTCGGCGCACAAGTGATGCGTCCGTATCCGCCGGTTCTCATGTTACAGTACTTGTATATAGCAGTAGCCAGTATCAATACCCAATACATCCGTTTTTTTACCACCCAACGGATCCTTTTGAGTCGCCTTTTGGTACGCCTAAACCAGCTTTTGCCCGGGCTTTTATGACCTTTTCTTCTCCTTTTCTCCTTTAAAAAGCTAAGGGACCTAGCTTTAAAAAGGTAAAAGTGCTTTTCGCCTTTTGGACCTTTTCGCCCTTCTAAAAGGAGAAAAAGGACCGAAAAGGTAATCTGTCAATTTGCTGATGAAGAGGCGAAGTGTCCATAACCACAAAATACCTAGCTCACGCGTCGGAATCGGAATCGGACCAGTCGTCCCCGATGTTGATACCCATGAGACGTAGCAAGCAAATCATACTGCATCAGCGCCTGGTAGCGAAACAGCTGCCTTAAGCTTCGAACTGTACTGATGATCTTACTGACGATCTTTCATCAGGCGACTCCCTCCCAAGTCCACTTGAACTTGAAACCGTTTTCACCACCGTCGAACCCCCCATGTCGACCACGCAATGTTCTGACGCGCCGCTATCCAGAAATATAAAAACAAGGTGACGACTCGTGTTTGGCATCAGCGGCATATATTGTGGGTGTATCTACTACATCGGTTATGGTATGAATAACATGTTCTTTCAGATGGGAAGAAGCTGACTCGGATGTTCCACATCTGAGTCTAGAAAACATGCTACCGTCCGCAACCGATGGGTAGTCAAAGTCTAGTGTCCCGTCTCGGACTAGTACTGACAGCGTTCCAAATGATTCGCTCCTGCTGCGTGAAGAAGCAAGCGAGGGCGCCGAGAAATAAACCGAAATCCATGCTAGGTGATGGGATGACCAGGTGGGATGGTTGTGAGGGCAAGATGGAGGTCAAAAGCAGAAGGGCAGTTCTCGGAAATATTATGACATTAAGAAATAGGGATGGATATGAACCGCATTTATAACGTGAAAACCAAAGCAAGGTTAAGGAAGCCGTCGCCTAGGCAATTTAGCTTGCAACTCACACGGGTGCGCTGAATTACGGGTTTTCCCCGTGTGAGTCGTACCAGCGCCAACCATCTGCCGTTTCCAGAATTCAATGGCTTGCATAGGAGGATCTGAGAATTTCTGCGATATATAAACATTGTTAGAACACTGTCCACTGCCTCCTGCGACGATCGCCTACCTGAAGCCAGTCCACGATGCAGGGCAACCAACCATCGCCGAGAAGGGAGTGACCCGTCTCGTGATAAATGTCGGAGAGTGTCTCCAGCTCGCGAAGGATCTTTGGACTTGTCCGACAGTCGGCGAGCAGGCCCACCGGGTTGCTAGAGCGCCATTAGACAGAGTGGCTTGGACAGGAGCGTCACCTACAAGGTGCCCCGACCTTCACCCCGGATGACAGCTTCTTTGGCGCGACGAATCCAGGCGAGTATGACTTCCTCCGCGGAGTAGGCATATAGATCCCCAGCTCTCTGGGGATCCGCCAAGAAATCGATAGGGGAGTCGCCGTTGGAGAAGGGGAAGGTCAGCTCACGGAATACAAGAAGGGGTCGGAAAACTTGATATGTGCAACCAAGAGAGTCAATAATGTTATCGGTCCCCGAGCCCCGGATTGTCATAGCTCTCAGAACGATGAGGAGGGCGGGATCCCTGGAGAGTATATCCATATACATTGAATCGAATTTGAGCGTAGCCAAACTTCTATTCGAAGGATACAGATTGTCGCAAAGAGCTGAAGTGAATTGATGATCCTCCCAGAGTTGTATCAAATCCGCCGGATAGGAAGAATGTCTCTGAAGATGATGGCTTGAGCCGAACATCACCCGATGAGAGGAAAAATTATACCTGGGGCCACTCGAAGGCAACCTTCACAACGAGGTGCAGTGAACACTGAAATTCCTTATTGCGCAAGAGATGAAGCAGAGAATCGGAAGGCAGCGCATTCCCTAGCGACTCCGGTAGCTGCCATACAAGTTGCCTGCGACGATAATCAGTGGCATTCACTCACAACAACACTGTTCTCGCCTGTAAAATTCGCGTGCAGAGCGGGAAGGCGGCGGCGTGGAGAGTAACCTTAAGGTAGACTGAAGACAGTCTGACTCCAGATCCGGTGAAGTGATGCACCAAGGTCCTGAGCGTCGTACATCCACAAGGAAATCAAAGAAAGAAGCGTGTAGAGGCGTCACAGGGTCAGAATGCCATCCGGGTGGAGTGGAAGATACAGTGGAAATCGGTGGCACCCGGAGTAACGAGTGAAGGGCACGCAAGGTGCGGCGGGACGTCCCCGGCAGCAGCTTGAAAAGCATGTCGATTTTTTCAGGATTCAATTGAACACCGGGGCTCCTGCCTTTTTCAGGGTAGAGTACGTGTAGAATTTGAAGGTTCTGAGGTATTCGTGGCATGACTGAGAGAATCGAGGTGTACAAGTCATCGAGCGGGGTAGTACTCTGGGGATCGAGGCGCAGAACCGACTGGAGCCGTTGTTCCGGGTGTGAGTATTCATCTTCAACGTATTGAATCACGGTAGTCGCGTAGACGAATATACCAGAGGACTTTATAACCAGGTGTTCAAGCGCATCCGCTGGTGGCCAAACTGCACCTAGATCCACTCCACTTTCCAGGCTGTGTGAGCTGATTCGAGAAAACTCGCGCTGCAGATACGCTCTGATATCCTTGTACGCAGAGGCATCCGCAGAGAGTGTTAACTGCCGGCATATCGCGAAGGCCTCGTCTGTTTCAAGTATTTCGCGGAGGTGCGGCTCCGGTCGGCCAGTGATGAGAATGCGCATAGGAATCCGATGGTCCTGAACCGCCTGTATGAGGAGGCGAACAACTTGTTGCTGGACTTTGTGGTCTTCACATTCATCCAGCCCGTCTATAACTATGACCGGAAAGATTTTGGGAGCCGGAACATGTTGGAATGGTTCGACGAGCAGTCGCTGGAACTGTACGGCAAGCGCCCGCCCGACTACGAGCTTATCGAGCTTCACGGCCTCCTGAAGTGCGGTGAGGAAGTTGGGTAGTAATATGCAGAGCTGGTATGTGATTGTTGCGACGAGACCATGCCACGTCCCTCGGTTTGGATGTCCACGCCGGAAAAAGAATGATCCTCCGAGGCGGCCTTCGCCGTGGCAGCTTCCAGCGAACATCTGTGCGATTGCGGATTTTCCCACTCCTGCCGGCCCATGAAGCCACATGATTTTACTCGTCGGAGTGGTATCGATAGCCCAGGAAGTCAGCTTTTTCAATATCGCAGTTCGTGTCCCAGGATGACACGCTGGCTCTGGGAATCGTTCTCCCGAGTCATGCAGTGCTTCCTTGACCACGCTGAGGCGCAGTATCTCGATTCCTACGATTCCAAGGTCAATCCGAAAGTCGATGATCCCATTATCAAAAGTCCCCTCACCTGACTCCCCGTATGAAGTGACACTGACCATGTTACCCGCGACGCTGTTGAATGTCACATTGGGGGCGCCAGCAGTGGATGGAGCGCCCAAGTAACGCTGGCTCAGGACTTCAAACTCCATCACATCGAGATTATGACCAGGTCCGGCGTGGTTGTTACCCGCATCATCGTGAATCGTGGGCGGTATTATTGTATTCACATTCAGCGGTCCCCCTGGCGTGTTTGTGGTGGCGCTCCTTGATGTACTGGATGCCTGCTCAACATAATGGCGGTTGCGGCCAGTGATATCTGGGAGCATGTCAGTTTAAAATATATACAGTGAAGCTGGACTGCTATCCACCATACGGCCGCCCACCATCATTTCCCGACCCTCTCTGCCGTCTGATCGCCCCGATCGAACTATCGGTCGTCGGCGCAGCTGTAAGAGCAAGTCGTTAGCTGTTCTGCACATATTCCCTGAAGTAGGTGTACATATGAGGCCGTCTTGGCCCTCTATTAGTCGTCGACTCCCTGAAGCGCCCAGTGGTACAGCGTGCACGTTGATGATATGGTTTATATTCAAGTTTCCCGCTACATTGTTGAAGGTTCCTCCGGAAATTGTGCCGTTGAGATTAATAAGTGGCATATCGCGACGGGGTAGGAGAAGTGGCGTGGTGAGGTGGCGAGCTGGAGGTGCTGTGCGCGGCCGCCGGCGGCAAAAGAGCGTGATGGATCATGGCCCGATGTGTGCACTGCCCACCTATAGACACGAGGTGGAGACGAGAATAGTATGAGCGCTTGCATCTGGTGGCATTGCAACATCCAATGTAAACAAAGATCTAGAGGAACGGTAGATATGTGTTTGATGGTGCCAGGTGCCTCATTTGCTCGCTTTCAGCAAACCCATAGTCTCTTATAAATAGATGGTACAACAATTAGATACAACTGTTGATGCATACATCATCACCCCCCGAGCTACACATGTACATATGAGTCCAAATTCAAGTCTAAGTCAAGTTTACAGAAAGTAGAGGTATGTAGGTATAGATACAAGAGCGTGAGGTATAGTGTGGTACACAGTCGGGCCGTGAACAGAGACAAAACGAAATGGAAAGCAAGAGACATGGCAGTGATCAAAAAAAATTACCCATGGAAAAAGGGCCTAGAACTATGATGTTCCCTTTCCAGACCTAAATTTTACCTGAGGAAAAACCATGGTAAATTTTATAATATTTCCTGTACACTTTGCGCTAGTAATAGATAAGATTTTACTACGAGGAAATTTGGTGGTAAAAGCTGGAGTTTTTCCGTGAGTTTCTCTATGGTAAAAGATGGTCTGTTACCACGGAAAGATCCGGCGCCTGAATTTCCTGCGGTAAAAGACAATCTTTTGCCACGGGAAAGATCCGGAATCAAAATTCCCTCGGCCATATCCCACGGGTCCGGATCTTTCCCGTGGCAAAAGATTGTCTTTTACCGCAGGAAATTCAGGCGCCGGATCTTTCCGTGGTAACAGACCATCTTTTACCATAGAGAAACTCACGGAAAAACTCCAGCTTTTACCACCAAATTTCCTCGTGGTAAAATCTTATCTATTACTAGCACAAAGTGTACAGTCTTAAACCCGGAAGTGCAAGGGTCAGACTGTTTCATGAATATCTGAGCCAAATTCCAAGCAAACTGCTCGGTCCAAAGTACATTCTGGACCGCATTGGTATCCAGTCCATGGTAAAATTTACCTTTGGGGGCAACATTGAATAGATGCTGAGAACGAGGCAAATCTTTTGGGCACCCCAAATATGCCCAAATAACGTAGAAGCGCAACATTTTGAAGTGAACATTGTAGCTCTGGGGGTGTGATTTTCGGTGGTTTAAAGTGCATATCTGTGATCAGGGAGGCAGAAAACCCCAACTGCGACATAAATGACATATGGCAGCACTGTGAATATAGAATGCGGGAAAGGTTTGGTAGCCGGGATCAAAGGGCCTGAAATGCAGGCACAAACATCGCAATTTTGAGGGCCTCACAGGAGCTTTTCGCACAAATCTTTTTTTGTACAGGATGATACAATACTCTACTATATTCCGGCAAAATCTTGACCTCAGCGGAAGCCCCAAAGGTCCCTAAATTCTGGTGTTGCACTTCCGGGTTTATGACTGTACAGGAAATATTCTAAAATTTACCATGGTTTTTCCTTAGGTAAAATTTAGGCCCAGAAAGGGAACATCATAGTTCTAGGCCCTTTTTCCGTGGGTAATTTTTTTTGATCACTGCCATGAGAAAACCAAGGAGGAATAAGTTTGATTAAGGATGCAAAGAAATAACCCCCGGGCGTCCGTGCCTTTCACAACGTCCTCCATATCCCGCCCTTGTTTATTGCTCAAACCGCAGGCGCTTGTGCTGCGGCTCGGTATCTCCATCCCCGTAGGAGTAATCACCCCTGCCAGATTCTGTTTCCGACCCTTACCCGCGTCTCGCCCTGCACACGCTTCACCCTCTGCACATGCACCCATGCAAAGTCCCAATCGGGCACTGCACGTTCTCTGGCAAGGGTGTGTGGGTTGTACGCGAAGCTGCTGTCATGCTGCATGCCTGCAAAGCCGTACATGTGGTCGGCGATGAGATGCGGATAGTGCTCCACGGCTGTGATGGGCTCGCCAGCGGGGATGGAACACGGGTCCCTGTTGTTGCCCATCCGAGCTGTTGCTGCTCCTGCGCGAGCACTGTGCATCTGCAGACTCTCTGCGCACGGGCGCTGGGCGTTGGCGGCGCCAATGGGGTGGGCGTCCGTGCCAGCAAAGGTATTTGGGTTATACGCGAAGCCATTCTTGCGGTGCACATTCGAGTCCGTGGTGAAGGCATGCACGTCATGGATGAGCGCGTTCGCAGCGCCGAATGCGTTTGGGTTGTAATCAACTACATTGTCGCGGTCCTCCGTGGCGACGTGGGCTTGCGGGCACCTCATTCCCCCACCAATACACAAAATGTGCCAGATAGATCCCAAAAGTGTATTGCGAAATGTCTCGGGTTACCATAACAGGTAGTAAATGGTGCTGTTTGTTCCCGGGGCCTACCATCAGCTCCCCGGCATCCGCGTCAGACCTCCAATTTCACTGCCCCCCGCAGGGGATCACTTCCATCAGGCTCAATAAGCCCGGCATCCTCACCGGCAGGTATAGATCACGTGATATATTACCGAAACAGTACAAAAAAGCGGGCGCCCGCCATGCCACCTTCACCACCCTTGCGCCCTCTTCTTACCTCCATATCCGTACCCACCCGCGCTCCATGCACGTTCCCTGCGCGCTCCCCGCACCCCGCAACCGCCCCGTACCCCTGTGCCGCGTGCCGTGCGCTGCCCACCCCCGCCCCCCGCCCCCCCCTCGCTCCCTCAAAAACAAAAATTAATCCAATCCAGCCCTCCCCCACGCTGCACGGACTCCAGTGCCCGACATGCCCAGCCAGAAGCACACCAGGCGGGATACGGCGAGCGGCACCCGGCACCCGCATTGGGCGGAATGCGGCGGGTGCGTTGGGCTGGGCGGGACACGGCAGGCGCGTTGAGCGGGATGTGGCGGGCCTGTTGGGCGGGAAACAGGATTCGGTGTGCACGCTGGGCACGACACAATGCCTGCCACGTGCGGGATACGGCGCGCGCGCTGGGCAGGATATGGCAGGCGCGTTGGGTGGGATACGGCACGCGGCATGTGGCGGGCGCGTTGGGTGGGATATGGCATGTGAGCGGGATTCAACACGTGCGGTGGCTGAGATGCAGCGCGCGGGATGTGGCGTGCACACTGGGCGGGACACGGCGCGCACGTTGGGCGGGATGCGATGCCCGCCACGTATGAGATACGGCGCACGGGATGTGGCGTATGCCCAGCTGGGCACATTGGGCTGGGCGGGACACAGCAGGTGCGTTGGGCGGGATGTGGCGAGATGTGGCAAGCCTGTTGGGCGGGAAACAGGATCCGGTGCGCACAATGCGATGCCCGCCCCACACGGGATACGGCGTGCGCGCGCTGGGCGGAATATGGCGGGCACGGGATGTGGTGGGCGCATTGGGCGGGATACGGCGTGTGAGTGGGATGCGGCACAGGTGGTGGCCGAGATGCGACGGGCGGGATGTGGCGGGATGTGGCGGGTGGGATGCGGCGGGTGCGTTGGGTGGGATGTGGCCGGCGCATTGGGCGGGACACGGTGGGCGCGTTGGGCGGGGCGCAGGATATGGCGCGCGGAATGTGGCGGGCGCGTGGGATGTAGCGGGCGCGTTGGGCGCAATACGGCGCATGAGCAGTGGCTGAGATGCGACAGGCGGGATGCAGCGAGCGCGTTAGGCGGGATGCGGCGGGCGCGTTGGGCGGGATACGGTGGGTGCATTGGACGGGATACGGTGGGTGCATTGGGCAGGACACGGCGGGTGCGTTGGGCGGGATACGGCGCGCAGGGTGGGCAGGATATGTCGGGCGCGTTGGGCAGGATACGGCACGAGCTGGGCGGGCACGTTGGGCGGGATATGGCAAGCGGGCTTGGAGGTGGGATCTGGCGAGCGCGTTGGGCGAGATCTCCCCTCAATCATCATCCCCTCCCCCCTACACAAAGTCTTCATCATCCGGTACATCAGCCCTCAGGTTGTCCAACTCCTCCTCATCGTCCTCCTCCCCTTCGCTCCTGCCACCCTCATCCACATCCATTGCCTCTCCTTCCTTGTCCTCGTACCGCCTCCTCCGCTTCCCCCTTCCCATCTTCACCTCCATCATCGTTCCCTCCACCCACGTCGCGATGGCACGATACATCACGGCTTGCCTTAGCCCGTATGCGATCGCGCCCTGCGCTTCCTCCACCAGCATCTCAGCTACCGGCACCTTCACGACATGCGCCTCCCATTAAATTCGAGGTCCACCGGTAGACGTCGCACCTCCTCGGCGAGTAATCTCTTCTCCTCGCCCCACCGCCGCGTCCTTGCGTACACCTTGCACCACTCCACTCGCAGAGCTTAAAAAGACATCAATCAATAATCTAGCTCTCACAAGACGCAAAAAAAAACCCACCATCCTCTAGCTCTTCATCTGTCCCCGCTGTCCCCGCTGTAGTCCAAATCCACGACACCTCCTGCACGTTCTCCCGGCCCTGTGGTGCCCGGTCGCCGTCTTTGTCTTCCTCTGGCTCTGGTGGTAGCTCTCCGAGGTCCTGCAACTCTGCTTCGCGCTGTGCGTGCCGCTCTGCCTGTGCCTTCCGCTTTGCCGCAGTCCTCGAGAGCTCCTCCGCGTCCTCCATACACCGGATATCTTCCTTCTGCAACATCCGCCAGCCCACCCTCGCCGGATCCCTGCCCAACAACCAGCGCTTCGCCTCCCATGCCATCTGATACTTCTCAGAGTGCAGCCGTATCTTGCTCTCGTTGCGCATCACTAAGGTCCGCGACAGCGTGTTTGCGCCTTGATTCTGGGAGTGAATTTTTTCTGTAGGTGAGCAGCCGGGATTTGATGTGTAACTGGTTCCGCAGGCGTACGAGCGCGCCCCCACACTGCGCGTCCCGCATGGAATTCTCTATCGCGGCCAACTCAGCTCCCACTCCCTCCGTCCGGTGAACTGCCTCCAGCGCTGATGGAAGGAACAGCGGCACATCCTCCACCTGCTCATTGACTGGAGCATCACACGCACCTAGCGCCACGAGCGATGCCGGCGTGTACGTAGCCTGAAGCGTTCGCAGGTGTCGAATACTCTTGGTCAGCCTCCTCCGCAGCTCCAGCATGTCAATTTGCTGGGCTGTCATTCCTGGCCTTCTTGAGCGCCACTTGGACGCGGACGCGTCGCCTGTGCATTCCATCAGCCCACTGCTACATGGCCCGCAAGTTCCGTACGCACTGTTGGTCCTCGACTTTGAGTGCCGCGGATATAAAGGTACTCGGGCTGACTTTGTGGATGGACGGGACCCCCGCCTCTGTGCGTATGGATTCCTCCTGGGCGAACTACAGCAGAACCTGCGCCTCAGTCAAACCTGAAGTTACACGACCCTTCAGTAACGATAAACACTTGGCCGCCAGTCATAACTTACCCCGCGACGGCAACTCATACAAATTCCTCTTCTTCCCATCACTCTCGAAAGCCTCCACCATCACATGCCACGTGGGGACACGCTCCGCCTGCTGTAACGAGAACATTGTGAAACCCTCCAGCTGTGCTGCGTACTCCGTGTTTGCTCTGTCGGTCCGCTTCCGTAGCCTATCCGCTAAACACCACCACCGTCAGCCCATTTCGTGCGGAATTAACTGCCTTGGAACGTACCCAGCGTCAACAACTTTTGCCAATTCCAATGCCCCCAATGGCAGGCGAGCATATCCTCTCACAACCCCGGGCCCATTTCCCTTGTACTCGTCGCAACCCCGCCAATGAATGCCCATGGCCTCTCGATACCTTCACCGTCGGTCTGCGCACTTCCTGGGACAAGATTAAGCGAGAATACCAGTTGGCACGCGAGTGTGTGAGCATGGATATGCATCTTGGGGATGACGAATCACATCAGATGCATCGCCGCGACGAGTCAAACAAGGTGGTGGAACGAGCGGGGGGCAGTTTCTTGAGGCGCTTCATGAGATTTTTCCACCACTGACATACAATATCGTAGGAGATGATCTTGAGGAGCCGAGGGTCGATGTGGCGGAGGAGGGATGCAAAGATGTAATCCATGTTCGCGTAACTGAAACGAATGTCAATTCCAGATCACCGTGTTAACAACGCGCAACGTACCGTTCTCCCACCCCATTCGGTTGTATGAACTCGTGCCTCGCACATACACCCATCCCCACCCCCGTCGCACTATAGCCCCTCGAGAATTTTGTATTCGCGTAATCGAGTGCGGCCAGCCCGCTGCAAGTACTCATCTGCATGAAAGGTCAGTCTCTCGCTATGTTCGCTGGTGTAATCCCCACCTCATCCTGGTCCATCACCGTCAGCAGAAAACTGTGGTAAGGGGCACTCTCCAACATATACGACCATCCGCCCCCCAAGGTCGGATCCTTCATCTCGCTCGAAACAAGGCGACACTTCAGCCTAAAGCAAGTGTCGAGGGCCAGGAACACAATGTACAAAAACCTGCTGTGCTCGCGTGTCAGTACTGACGTTCCAGCAGGTCAAGATCAAATACGCACTTGTCCTCGTTGGACATGTCCTCCCAACCCTCTATCAAATTCCTCCCTGGCCGCGGGCAGCAGGGGCATAGGACAGCGAGCTCCCCTGACTTGGTCCCCGCAACACCGTCTGACGCGTGGCCTCTCCCGCCGCGCTCCAGCATCATCAAATGCCGCCATTCCCGACACATTTGCAGCCACCCGTGGTAGCGGTACAGCGGTTTCTTGCCGGTATTGTCCGTCAACTTCTCCAACGACGCGTAGAAGTCGTACATGGTGGTCTTGGCCTGCCACGTTGCGATAAGGAGTTGGTCGAGGACTTCCATCGTTGCGCAGGTCCTCAGTTTGTGATCAGTCACGGGGAGCCACCCAGCTCGCAGCATCTGCTCTTCTGGTGCGCTCACCTTGTTCACCCGCTCGCAGTCGCAGATGTCGACCGCCACCTCGTGAATGCCATTCGTGTGAAGAACCACAAAGTTCTCATGTTGCGGCAGCGGTTCCCGGCACTTCTCGCGTACAGGGTGGCTAACTGGATGCGTAACCCAAGGCTCTTGAGACTGCAGCACATGAAGAACTGGCCATTCCAGCGCTGCGACCCGGTGTAAGCGGCGGCCAAACCTGCGGAAGGGAGGCTAGCACGTACTTCGACCCAATGAAGAGGGTTCTCTGCATGCCGATTGATGCAACAGTTCGCGCATAGCAAGTCGGCCCCAAAGCAGCTGCGGCACCTGATTTCCGGCGTGGCAGCTGGGTCCTTGCACCTACGGCAGACATTCTTGTCTGTAGTGCCACAGCCATGACAACACGTCATGTTCCTCAGATAATCGTCGCGTCGAGCGTGAAATCGGTGGAGCGCGGGGTCCTGTTGCCTTCATCAGAAAACTCGCACGAAGAAGCTTCCACAAGGAAGAAAAACACGCACCGACGGCTTGAAGGCGCAAGCGGGGAGCGGTCGACGAGGCTCAGGATCAGGAGGAGCGTCATCCGCGTCGAAACCCATCTCGTACACCGAAGGCCCCATAAAATCTGCCTCTGTCCATGGATTGGGACCCGGAGCAGCTGCAGAATCCTCTGGGGCGGTGGCCTGGAGCGCTTGCTGGTGCCACCAATACTTTTTAATGGGGGAAGGGACAGGGACGGACAGTTCTTCACGATAAGTGCGTCGGTTGTCTTCGGAGGCACGATCAATGTAGGTTGTGATTGGGGCATCAATGCGTCGTCCCGTGACCCCGGCCACAGAGAATGTATGCCGGTGTGTTTTGACTGATGCAGATGATGTTGATGCTTTTGCCGGCATTTCTTCGTGCTTGCGCTTGCACGGCGCTGATGAGGTCGGCATCGCTGGCGGGGACCTGCGACAAAGTGCCAGCAAGCGTGCCAGCAAGCCCAAGCGTAAAGCCAGATGCCACGAAGCCCCACAGACCATCGCTTTTACGTCGCAATTCTCAAACTCAAGCTAGTCCGCATGGATAGGGGTTCCTCACCAGAAACAGTGAGTCCTTCCTCAGTGTAAAGCTTTAGCAGCTTTATCCTCTGACCAAATAACGTCCCTCCCTAGCTATCTTAGACTTTGGCCTCAAATTACTTCATAATTCCACCGCACTTCGTACTCTCCACCATTGAAGATAATCGCGAGCACCGCCACTTTCTCCCCAGCGTCCTACTGTCCCTGGCACATCTCAACCTGCTGTTTGTTCCCCGAGTTGTGGCCCAATATCTGGGCTGATATCTGCTTTGGTCTCTATTCCTGAGGTCAGAGCCACGCTCGATCGAGTATGCCCCTATCCGCAACTCATCGCTCCTCTATCCAGTGATGTGCCCATTCCGTTGCCATGTCACGACCAGTGCAGGCCCGCGCTAGCCTTCCGTCTCCATATAACCCCCATGACTTAGCGTCATTTCGCATCAGCACTTGCAACGATCCCTCGACGTCTGGCGCCGTTGCATCCCTAAGCCCCCACCAAGATTGCACACGCATGGCTCACACCTTCCCGAGCATCAAGGGACCCATGGCACACCCTACCGCATCCTCATAGGGGTACTCGCACCTACTAGTCGCCGGCGGAGTGCCTCAGCAGTGCAGGGGAACTAACGAGGACAGCATTGATGGCTTCCACGATTGCGCCGCCAGCAGCAACCGCAACAAGCGCGAAAGGCAATAGGAAGTGCCCTGGAGTAGCTATGCATATGCGCTAACTTACCTCGCAGCCGACAGAATGAGGTGGGTGGGGATTCGACGTGGATGGTCTGGTGATCATGCACTCACCACGGCCATGATGGCGCACTGACACATAGAATGATATTTTAACAGCTCCTCGATTCGCTGCTCGTCAATTCTGAGCCGTGAAAACTCATTGTAATGGCCGTCCGTGCTGCCTCAATTTTGGGAGGATTTTTCGGCTGAGTAGGAGTAGGTGAGCAACTTTCAACGGTCCTTAACTCAAACTTGAGCTGACTTGATTGCTGTTTACAGGTGCTTTCTACTCCACCTTCACCTTCATGCCGCACGAGGCCGTTGCTCCGTCCACTCCATCGATCAACTCAGCCCAGTGCGTACTGCCAAATCCTCACCCCAGCTGTGATTCATTTTGCGCCCAAGCCTCATCAAATAGCGCCATAAAAGCAGGTCAAAAGCCACCCGCCGCCAGCAGGAGCGCCTCTGTGGAAAGTGCCGTGAGGCCTCCGCCAGATACCGGGAAAGGTGTGCTGCCGCTCCTTCCGATGTTTTTTCTCTCCGCTCACCGTGCGGTCCCAGACACCGGGCCCAGGTTCTTGAGGCGGGGTGCCTGCGTGCAGCCCAGTCGGTAATGTCCCACCGACCAACTGCGAATACCGCTCACCACAACACTTAGATGCCGAGTTAGGATGAGGGATGACGAGGGTTTCCGCCAGCGAGCTCGCGAGGCCAGCGCTCGCTACCGTGCATGGTACATTGTGCGCAAGTTTTGGCAAAGGCCTCACTGATCTTCCCTCAGGAACCACGAGGAGCTGGCGCTCGAGCAGCGCCAACTGCGCAAGCACAAGTATATTAAGAAGCACGGTCTTACAGTGTTTATCCAGCGCTGTTTCGATGCGCCCATCCCTTCCCGCGATGCTGATACCGACGACGAAGATGACGCCGCAGATGACGACACCGGCAACCTTTCCAGTCGCTCCGACAACACCTACCTCGGGCCAAGAATCTGCGACATGTAGAGTACATACCCCTGTGTTTCCACATTTTCAATGAATTGTTTTCTTTTTGGTCCATCCTGGCGCGCAAAATTTCGCAAGAAAGATTTTAGGGGCTAAATACACTCAGGGCCAAGTACACTATCTACGCTACACGAGCAAGGGCTCGTCACAACTTAGCCTGCGGCAGAGTCAGCAAGTCGCCAATGCATATCAATGCATATCAATGAGACTTACGCGGCCAGTCGGCGAAGGATAGTCGTAATGAGGTCTGAGGTTCGCCCACGAGCGCTCGTTGAGTGCGCCGTCCATGCGCGCAGCGGCGTTGGCCTTCTTGTTGGCGGTCTCAATCTGCTCGCCATCGCAGGTGATGTACTGCACTGGACCGGGTGCGCTCCAGCCGTAGCTCATGACATGCCACTGCGGGATACGGCAGCGGAAGGCAGAGGCGAAGGCGAGGTCGAGCTCTTCGTAGTGCTCCCCCATGTCCATGGGTCGGGGCAAAGTCGTGGGGGTAGTTTTTTGGCGCGCCTGGAGAAGGTCCCAGGCGATTCTTAATTTCGCTTCATTTTGGTGGAGGAGGGCCCGCGTGCGCTGAATCGAGTTGTACCCGTGAACATGGACGAGGTTTTGTTTGAAATGCTTGAGGGTACACAAGGTGTTCCAGCAAAGCAAGTCTTGCTGGATCGGTTCAGGCATGACAAGTCTGGGAACTGATCAGAGAATGATCTCCATCATTTGTTTCGCGATCACTCACCCATCTTCCTGTTTTTCGTCCTCTTTCAATTTCGATTTCGTCCTCGCGCTCGACATTGGCAGCCAAGATGAAGCTGAAGCTTTGCCAGCTCAGTGGCGTCCTCGCCATGCTTTGCTGACGTAAAAAAGCTATAGGATTGTACGATAATGGTGCGCGAATTTATATCGCCAGCAGGTGTTTTTTGCTCATCCTTTTCCTTCCCAGCTCTCTTTCCCAACCTCTGCCTTTATCTTTATCCACCTTCCCTCTGCGCCCGCGCAAGCCTCCAGCTTGTGAAATGCCCTGCAGCCCGCCGTTTTACCCCAGCCCCGGCCACAAACACCGCTTAGAGCACGACCGCAGTGTGGCATGCGTTTACTACTTCGTGCATAACGGCACTGTGCGCGGGACCTTCACAAACTTGTAAGCCTTCGCTCGCCCTCCCGCTTTCCTGCAATGTGCTGACATGGCCATACATAGGTGGATCGCCCGCACGCAGGTGGAAGGTGTCAGCAATGGCTTCTACAAAGCCGCCAAAACTTGGGACGAGGGGATGTGCTTGTGGAACGAGATGTGTGCCGAAAAGCATCGCCACGGCTGTCCCCCCTGCGAACCCATTACGTTCTCGCTCGTCCCCGACCCACGTACCCAGCCCAGGCCCCCACCCTGCTTGCCGTACCCCAGGGCCAGCGCGACTGCTGGTCCGAGTCCAGCCTCCTCTGTCGCCCCAGCCAGCCCCTTCCCACTCCCTATGCCTTCTGCCCCCGTGGCTCCTTTGTTGTTCGCCATGCCTGCGGGCGATTCCGGGGCTTCACTCGTGCCCATTGCCGGTACTTCTTTCCTGGGATGGACACATGTCGCTGCGCCTTCTTTCGGCCTCCCATGCCCCGCTCCATCACCTTTCAGCATGCCATCGGTCAAGACGGAGTCGGACCCTGCCTCCCCCACACTGAAGAAGCAGGAGCCGGTGACACCTGCACTTGTCACTCGCTGTCCCACGCGTCTCACCCATGACGCGCGTGCAGCTGACGCCCACCGGCCACGCCGCCGCCTCCACCTTGATGGGGACGCCGCCGCCCATTGGGAGCGTGAGGCACTCCAGCGCGTTGAGCATGTTAAGCGTGTCGAGCGTGGGCTTGAGCATGTCTTCTGCCTCGAGCCTCACCACTTCTTCGGCCCCTTCTCCCCAGCCCCGTGCCCCGCTCGTGACGCCGACCATGCCCGTTCCAGCTGCGGCTCCACGGTTACCCTCCCTCCTCGCGACCCCGAACCCCGCCGCTGTCGGGGTAGCCGCGCCTGCGCCAGCGCCCCCCCAGCCCCTCACGCGCCACATCATGTATGGGGTGCGCGGCGTGGGGGTCTTCTACGACTCATACACCTCCGCGCGCGCTGCGGCGACACACCTGGGAATTGAAGATCCCAAGATCATGATCATGAGCGACGCAGAGAAGTTGGAGGCTTGGATCACCGGGAAGCCATTTGTGGGGGAGGACGAGCAGATCTAATATCTTGGACCATGCACGTTTCTTGGACTCAGTCGGCTGTTCCCGCCCCTCCCCTCATTTTATTTATGAACATCTTGTCATCGTTATTGCGCACGCCCACGCTCCCCCTCATTCCCCAGTGTACATTACCAACTTTATCTTGTTACAAACTCTATTGCTATGAGTTGTATCTCTCCCACTCGCTACACATTTTGCTATTTGGTTTTAGACTTGTAGTATAATTACTGACTTGTATATCTTAGAAGCCCGGTACATATTTTGTATATTGTTAAATTGTAATAACATTGTGTTGACTGTTACGACCGTGCTTGTTTCATTATCCTGAGTCTTACCCTGCTTTTCCAAATCACACTCGCTTGTCAACAAAGCCAAACGAAAATTGTTGTCGCTAAATCGTCAGGTCAAGCCCCACGCGCACTCACCCCCACTCGCATTCACTGCTCACACACTAAAACCAATGGGCAAAGCCAACAAAAAAACTTCAGGCAGCAAGGATGCTGCAGACTGACGCACAGAAGAAAAAGCGCGGCTCGCCAAGCAACTTCCAAGGGATGCATATGAGCTTTCTCCAATCCAAGCTGCCCGAATATGCGAAGCATTCGCGAAGCAAGACGACACCGGAGTTCTAGTGCAAGCTCTTCCCCAAGTATTGGAAGATATTCCCGTGGTGGCTGCCGCTGACGGAAGACCCTCCCACTGCCGATCCCGATGCCGAGGAGGTCGCGCCCACCGACTGCTGAGGCTGCATTTGAGGCCCTGGATCTGAACCTGACAGAGGAGGAGGATGAGAAGAAGTCGAAAATTCAGAGAGAAACGAAGAGTGTGCGTTGCTTTACCTGAAGGCTGGCATTCCACATCGCGTCACTGACTGATTTTGGCATCAGAAAATCAAGTGTTGGTTTAATCGACAACGGGCCGGGCAGATGGGAATCTATGCGAACCCCTACTTCGAATATCTGGCAAATATGCGCCGCGACCACGAGCCTCAGCCGAAACGAATGGGCTGAGCATCAATTTTACATGCAACACCCAGAATTTAGGGCCAAGGTCAACGAGGCTTTTGAGGACGAGCACAGGGATGCTGCTTGGAAGGAGAGGCTCGCCCTCCGCTGCGCGGTGGCGACGAAGTTGCTGGCGGCGGAGCCCGAGGATGTGAAGGAGCATTTGAAGGTGGAGAACCGGGCGGCACACAATAAGGCGATGGCAAATTACGAGGAGGAGGAGGAGGGGGAACCGAGCGTCGACACAGAGGTTCAGCAGCGGTGAGTGGGGTGCTCAGTGCAGTCCCCGCGGCTGGGACTAAAGAAAAAACCACAGCTGCCGCAAGAAATTCCTGGCAGAAGTCTCGCTGCTACTCACGGGCTTGAGGGCTTACACCGGCTATGTCATCAACGTGGTGGGTGAGCGCGTGGACGGTGAAGACTTTGATGTGGTCAGCGCAAACACTGGGTTTGTGGACTGGTGTGAGGGTTCCATATGCTCTGTGTATGCCCTCGCGCACCAACACAGCTGTGACGGACTTGACATGACACAATCACCCGATTTGGACTACAAGAATCCGCATTTGGACATTCCTCCGGGAATCTCACTCACTGTGCCCCTTCCCAGCGGGAATCCACCTCGTACAACACCAACTGCACCCCCAGCAACCTCTTCCCTCGGGATATCACATAAACTCCAATGCTACAAGCATCCTCACAAACTCAATCCCACGGGATTTTGCACACATATGTCACCACGGCACGATACGACCAATATCCCACGGGATTACGCCATAGCTCACGCACCACAAACCCCCCCAGACGTCTTGAATACCACCTACAGTTCGGACTTTACAAGATACAGGCTCTACCCATGGGAATCCTCTGGGATACGCTCTCAGAGAGGCCTGTATCCTCGCACTTCGCCCACAAAGTGACAACCACCGAGCTCCCGCCGGATAGAGGACGGACACCGACAGCACGCGGGACGATTCATCCATGTTGGGACATGTTCGAGGCCTGAAACACGACCCAATGAGTCCACATCCCAAATCCTGCTGGTCTGTCAGTGAATCCTGCCGGAATTGACTGTTACAACGAGGTTTTGACACCAAATCCCGCCGGATTTGCTGACACAGCGATTCTATAAGCCGTATCCTCGAGGATTGGCGCTCTCTATCCGCTGGGATCGTTCTCTAGGGAAGGTCTATGGTGCGACAGAGGCCGAAGGCTGTGTAGAGTCGGAAAAGGTATAAAAGGACCACCCATTTTAGCCAGTAGTCAGTCAATTCTTGGGCAAGAGTTTTCCCCCACTCTTCACCCAGTGTACCTTGTCCCCCAATACAAGAGTTGATCCCACACACACACACACCAGTTCACGCTTGCTCTAGGGCACTCTACTCTCCTCCCACACTTGCAGCTCCTCTTCAAAGAGCTCGTGCTTCATCATCCTCGAAAGCCTTACCTGTGCACACCTTCCTACGCAGACACATTGTCGTGCAGTAGTGGGAACCTTGTAAAGGTCTACATAGCAAATCGTCTACCACTGCAAGGACGTACCAAGCAACACCATCGCTGTACGACCAACTCTTGTCGACGTTAAAGCCACCACGGAATCCCCGACTTGGAGGATTCACGCATTCAGTCTCTCGCCCAGCACCTAGGGGAAAGGCGTTAAACCGAATCGAAGAGGAGACTTTAGGAGTTTCAGACCGTTCACCACTGACCTATCTGAACAAGTATTTCTATATTCTAAACCATCCGTTTTGTTAACCACACAGTTCCAACCGAGTACACCATCCGGACCAACATACCTGTTTCTCCACCGCCACCCTCTCTAAACTAGAAACCATCCGATATAACCCCTAGAGGACGAACACAGCTACACCGGGAATACCATCATCATTTCACACCGTAGCACCGCGGTCCTTATCACACCGCATCACGAAACTCATGTTCGAAGAATTCATGAAGGAGCTCTACAAGAAATACTTGGACTCGGATTGGGAACTCCTCACCCGCTCCGAGCTCCTGAATTGCCGCATGAAGGACAGCGAGACCTTCGGCAAGTTTGCCACGCGTGTTTCTTCCCAACACTCCCTCCTCATCGGCACACCATCCGCCCTCGACCCCACGCGTCTCAGGCATACGCTCAAGGCAGGCATGTGCGATGACCTCGCTTACTATTACGTCAAGAACAAGGAAGTCGCTGCGATGCCCGTCTATAAGCTCAACGCTTGGATCTGCGCCGTTGTACGCATCGATGAAGAGCATGTCCACAACATTGAGCGCCAGAAACGCATCGCCGCCGAGCTTCACAAAGTCAAGAAACGCAAGGCAACGGATGATGGAGATCGTCCCAGGAAGAACGGCACGGAAACCCGTGTCAAGGGCTCCAAACCCAATTCCTCTATGTCTGTCGCCTCATCGTCCTCCTTGTGCCCATCTCTTCCCAAGCTCACGGAAGACGAGCATCGGCTGCTACTGGAAAACGACGACCGTAACAAGTGCCATATGTTTTTTGTGGGCCATAAATCATTCGACTGCAACAACGACTTCTCCGAACCTACCAAATACCGCACCCTCACCCAAGCTGACGTCACCGCCACTGCCACCACTAGAAAGGACCCGCCAAGTTGAAACCTGTAGCCGTTGTCATGCCCATGGTCGACGACTCGGATGACAGCGTAGATTCCGAGGACAGCCGCAGCGTACGTGCCTCCCGTTCTATACCCCATCCCTACCCGCCGCAGCACCTCTTCATAGCTTAGGTTCTCTATTGGCATGATCCTATGGCGGTACCTCGACTTGGGGCCAAAGTACGACTTACCGAGAACAGGACTAACTACCTTATATCAGTACCCGTGTGCGTACGGATGAGCTGAGTGCTAGACTAGTATCAAGGAGATGGGAAGGAATACATGACATCGCATGCAGGCGACTGGGGCCTTCCAAAGCGGCCGACTTCGAGATTGTTTACCATTGTGTCTCTTATCGAGAACAGCGCGACAAGTCACATGATGGGTCCAGACCCTTGGATGGGGCGAGACTTCTGTAAATAGACGCGGACAAAGTGAGTTGCCGACGGCCGAGCGTGCCTACGCATCAGAATAGCTGTGTCGGTTAAACATCAAATCGCGATGGCACCGGCACTTACCGAGACAAGTGGAACTTTGGTCTATCACAACGACCAGACTAGCTACGGACACAGGGAGGGTGTCCACAGGTAGCCATATCATAGACGATGAAGACTGATGCTCGGGACGGGCACTAGACGAAGAAGACGCCAGCTTGGAAGCTTCCGTTCGATTAACCAATAACTCTCAAACCGATCGAGTACCAAGGAGAGCTCTGACTCATAGAGCCGGCGCGTGGCCAATAGGAGTCAGGGGATTCCCTAAGATCGTCCCGCGGCTCCACGCCGGGACGGAGTGCTTTCCGAGGTGTAGTAATAGATGTGTTGTAAAGTCGAGATCCCAGTAGTATAAAAGCACGTAGTTTAGAGAGGTTCTGGAGCAGACTGCCTTGGGGTTTCGCGCACAACGGTGCAGTGACATCACTCGGTTTACCTTGTTCACATACGCAACAGCGTTGTGGCTCGGAGTTGTCGTTTAGCTCTAAGACCCAAGTGACCGTTATCTCGAACCGAGTACTGTACCTTTGGCAAACAATTGGATTGGATTGGATTGTATCTGTGATTGACTGTGTGACTGAATTGTGAATTGTGTGGACTCTGTCCAGCACTGCGGGTCGTATTGTGTGTGTTTTGTGTTCTGTGATTTGTGTTCTGTGTTGTGTTATATACTGCGGTCCTGCAGGAGTGTATCGTGTCCCAAACCTGGAGAAATCCAACAAACCCGTCTTAATTGACATAAACTCGCCGGCTACTGGCCGTTATTGCCTTAAAAACCCACGAACCCACCGCTTGTACGAAGTCTCGAACATAGCGCGTATTGCTCGACTTTGGTTTCACAACCCTTGTCTATCCCACTCCCCTGTTCTCTGAACAGTAAGCGATCTATTGACCTAATACTTGGTCTTTACCCCCGAACACCCGCGATTATCATTACTCATAAGGAGGAGTTGTTGTTGTTTGATTGATTGTTTAGTTGGTTATATTGGTTTAGACCTTTATCTCGGCTTCATAGTTATCGTTCCACCACCCCGAGTACCATCGTATCACCGCGCTCAGACCTTTCTGGCAATGCCTAGTGGGGGCCGATGTCCAATCTCCCACTGAAAATTATCACATTAATTGACAATGGTGCCTATATAGTCCTGATCAGTGAGTCCCTCGCTGACAAGCTTGGTCTCATACGCAAACGTCTACGAAAACTTGAAACCATATCCCTCGCATTGTCTGAAAATGAAACTTTGTCCGACACGACGCTCACAGAATATGTTAAGTTACATACCTTATCCCGTGACCAAACTTGGTACTCTTCTTCCGTACGCGCGCTAGTAGCTCCAAACCTATGTGCAGATATAATCTTAGGCCTCCCGTGGCTTGAAAGAAATCAAATTGTTATTGATCATGGCGCGCGAACCGTTGTAGACAAATGGAGCGGATATGACCTCATGCATCCGCCCGCACCAAAAGGCCTGCCTAAGGTCAAAACGAAACTGCGGGAAAAGATAAAGAAGACAAAAACCGACCACAAGCTGATGGCCAAAGAGCTGAAGACCGTTTGCAAACGGCGCGATCAGCACCTGCAAGCGAAGAATCTCTTTGAAACCGTGAAACCGGTAAACATAATTGCGGCCGTACGTGAGCGGATCGAAACACTTGCACATTGGGACGAACTGCAGGCTAAAGGGGATGCCTTACGAGCGAAATTTCCCTCGCTGTTTGCGCCAATGCCGCACGTCGACGAACTGCTGACGGACGTCTATTGCGAAATAAGTGTGAAAGATCCAAATATATCATTCCAAAGGAGAACGTACCAAAGCCCTCGGAAATATAAAGAAACCTGGCAACAACTGATCCAATCTCACCTGGATGCCGGTCGCATCCGTCTGTTGTCCTCACCTCACGCGTCTCCCGCCTTCTTGATCCCAAATGCGGACAAGACGGCCCTACCGCGGTGGGTTAACGATTTCCGCCCGTTAAATGCAAATACCGTTTTTGACAGATTCCCATTGCGACGTGTTGATGATATCTTGGCTGATTGCGCCAAGGGGCGTATTTGGTCCACGATAGATTTTACCGATAGTTTTTTCCAAACGCGTATGCACCCAGACTCTATTAAATATACAGCAGTTAGCACGCCGTTGGGACTCTACGAGTGGTTAGTAATGCCGCAGGGCTTACAAAACGCGCCTGCAGTACAACAACACCGCGTAACTGCTGCCCTCCGGGAACTAATCGGAAAAATATGTCACATATACCTTGATGACATTATAATCTGGTCTAAAGATGCGGAGGAGCACGAACACCACATAAAGATGGTGTTCAAAGCCTTAAAGAAAGCTCACCTGTATTGCAATCCAAAGAAAACCAAGCTGTTTCAGTACAAGGTAAACTTCCTCAGACATCGCATCTCCCAACGGGGGATCGAAGCGGACGAAAAGAAAGTTGAGCGGATTGTGAACTAGCTGATCCCTAAGTCATCCACCAACATCCGCGCCTTCCTAGGCCTCGTACGATACATTGCACAATTCCTAGAAAAGTTAGCAGATCACTCAGGTGTTCTGGAAGCACTCACTACGAAAGAATGCGACAAGGACTTCCCCCCTTGGATGCAAGACCATCAGAACACCTTCGACGCGATCAAAAGGATCGTGGTATCGAGAGACTGCCTAACCACGATAGACCATGATAACCGCGGTGACAACAAGATCTTTGTCACTGCTGACGCAAGTGACAAATGTTCAGGTGCCGTACTTTCCTATGGGGAATCATGGGAAACAGCATGTCCGGTTGCTTATGATTCGATGTCCTTTAAGGGCGCAGAATTAAATTATCCCGTTCATGAAAAGGAACTACTGGCTATTATCCATGCGCTTAAGCGTACTTGGCTCTGAGTTCCTAGTGTATACTGATCATCGCACTCTCGAGAACTTTGACAAACAGAAGGACTTGTCCCGCAGACAAGCCCGGTGGATGGAGTTCCTCAGCCAATATGAGTGTAAGTTCGTGTATGTCAAAGGAGACGATAACACAGTCGTGGACGCGCTATCCAGAACAACCTTCGAGGAAAGTTTGACTGCAGAAGACGTGGTGCGGGCCCCTTGGGCAGGCGCAGACGAGGACGAAGAAATAGAACCAATTGCTGCCGTGATCTGTCCAAAAGCGGATTTGCCGCTCGAAGCGGTACATTGCTTGGCGGCAACACAGATCAAACCGAATAAGCACCCACGGACACCCACAACAGCGATTGCTGCTATCCTCACTATCAAATCTGACATGAAACTACTCGACAAAATCCGCAAGGGATACTCTGAGGACCCTCGGTGCAAGAAGCTTGAATCCGCAAGCCAGGGCCTGGACGGCCTGGAGTTCCGCAAGCCAGAGAAATTATGGTACGTGGGCAACAAACTCATCATCCCACGTGTAAACGACCTCCGCGAATCCCTATTCCGCTTAGCCCACGGTAACCTGGGCCATTTTGGATTCGATAAATCCTATAAATCCCTCCGAGACTGCTACTACTGGCCAAACATGTGCCGGGACCTGGAAGAATCCTATATCCCGTTGTGCCCGGAATGCCAGAAGAATAAATCCCGCACCGTTCGTCGCGCCGGACCGCTCCACCCGCTACCTATACCAGACCAGCGCGGAGACTCGGTCACGATAGACTTCATAGGCCCGCTGCCCGTTGACCAGGGCTTCAATTGCCTCGTAAACTTTATGGACAGGCTCGGTTCTGACGTCCAATTGGTGTTGACAAACACCAATATAAGCGCGCCCGACCTCGCATTGCTGCTCTTTAATCACTGGTACTGTGAGAATGGCTTACCGTTAGACATTGTCTCCAACCGGGACAAACTATTCGTCTCAAGCTTCTGGAAATCCCTGCACAAGCTGACAGGTGTCAAACTGAAGATGTCCATAGCCTATCACCCCGAGACAGATGGCTCGAGCGAAAGGACGAACAAGACAGTGAATCAGGTGATCCGTTACCACGTTGCACGGAACCAGAGGGGTTGGGTGCGAGCTCTCCCACGCGTACGTTTCGATATCATGAATACGGTGAACACTTCAACAGGTTTCTCCGGGTTCCAACTTCGCATGGGACAATCTCCGCGCCTGATTCCCCCTTTGATCACCCCTCCCGCCGTCAACGCGCCGAGCGAAGAAAAATTGGCCGCTGAGATAATTGCCCAGCTGAGCGAAGACGTTACCGAAGCACAAGAAAATCTGCTCACCGCGAAGATCAGCCAAGCCGAACAAGCTAACAAGACACCCCATCCCGAACATGACCTCAACGTGGGCGACCACATTAAACTCTCGACCGCTCACCGCTGCTTCGAATATATGAAGAAGGGCGACAAACACATCGCAAAGTACATGGCCCGTTTCGACGGTCCATACACTATTATTGCCGAACACGCTGAGTGCTCTACCTATACGCTCGAGCTGCCCAATCAGCCGAATGTTTTCCCTGTTTTCCATGCCTCTGAACTAGAGCCTTATATCAAGAATGACAACGACCTATTTCCTTCATGCAAACTGGCTGAGCCCGACCCAATAACCAACGATGCCGGCGAAAAGGAATGGTTCATTCAAGACATTATCAACGAATGCCCTCGAGGGCGAGGCATGCATACCTTGTCCGGTTTGAAGGCTACGATGACGACTGCTGGCTCCCGGGCTGCGAACTCACAAACGTCGAAGCACTTGACTGCTGGCTCGCACGCGACGTTTGAAGGATGGTTTTGGCCGCACATGTCCTTTTCTCCTTCGCAAATGTGCCTATCCCGGTAGCTTTCCCCACGGGGTTTTGACGCACCTGCGGAACAGTTTGTATGTACCTTTACCTATCATTTCTCTCTCTCTCTCTGTTGCTTGCTGGGGCACATTTTTTGGGGAGGGGAAGGGTGTAAACCCGATCACGTTTACTTACCAGAACGGACGCTTACTTAATCATCTCGATCTTGCTTCTGACCACGACTACTACCCTTTTATATCTGCTCTTTCTATTGGTTCCCTCAAGACTCTTAGTGTTTCTCAACCTTCCTAGAGAAGGTGAGTTTCCATAAGCTGCATTGTGCTTTCTGATACAGAAGGCGTCACAGCCTTCACATACAGCAGCACGCCAAGCATATAGAACCTTCAAAAGGACAAAAGGCTGCTGGCCTAACAAACCGGCTTCCTGGATCAATGCACACATGTCCTTCAGTGCGATAGCGACCACGTTGACGTTGTCCTTGTTCCATTAAGCAATAGCAGCGTGCTGAGCATCTGCAGCTGCACACCCTTTCTCGGAGCGCCCATGCGAGCTTGCAGAGGCCACGGCCTCAATATCGTCCTTGAGGCTGAGGAACCAAGGAGGGAAAGTGTCGGAGAGGATGGGATGGCAGAATGGTGCGATATGATCTGGATCTGGTGGGAAGCCAAAAGAATCTAGCAGGCGGGCGTGATCAAGAAGCTCAGCCAATTGAGTGTTTCGAGCATCACCAGATCACACAGTCTTGAGGTGTTCCTTCCGGACCATATAAGCATGGTTCTTTGGCGGCGCATGTACCAGTGTTTGCAGAAACGTTAGTGCAAGCTCTCGTCGCCTTAGGTTGCTTTTGGCAGCTTCAAGCGCACAGGTAACACCTGTCTCATCCAGACGCCGTTCTGCAGCCCCTTTTACCTCCTCTAACCAGCCTCTGACTGCCTTCGCCTCCAACCAGTTGATCACATCGTCATGTTTCATTGTGCGCAGCTGCTTGCACAACAGTGTCAGAGTTGAGGCAGACCAAGTACGATACTTTCCACTTGAGGCGGGAGAGAATAGGACCGTACTTGAGCTATGCAATGTCGTCTTGAACAACATGGAGAGAGATCTTGATGGGATTGGGGCTGGTACATATAATCTTTATCATCCCGAGGGCCTCTTTGAAGGCTTCAGCGCTATATTCACAATGAGCATTGTCGTGAGGGAGCTCGTCAAGAATGTGGGGAGGGGTGTGGCCATCTAAAACAGATTGTGCCATGGGAGGAGATAGCCGGTTCCAATCATTCACAAGATCGAAGGAGCGGAAGATGGCTCCAAGAGCATTGGAATGAGTCACTACCACGAGGGGGTCAATAATGTGCATCAACCGACTCATGTACAAGACATGGTCCATGAAAGCAATCACGGTGTCCTCCAAGCCATAAGCATGCAGAGAGTTGACAAACATATCTTTGACGCGTTCAAGATTTGCTCCTTGAAGAATTAGTTGGAGGGTGGTCGAGGCGGCGTTGTGATAAGGACCGTGGTGCTACGGGTGTGAATGGGATGGTATTCAGTTGGTAGCTCGGTCGTCCTCTAGGGGGTGATACAGATGACATCCGGTTGGAGGAAGTGGTGGATACGTGTTCTGGTGGTCCTGTTGGTTGGCGTTTGGGAAATCGCGAGACCGGTCAGTGCAAAATGGAGTCAAAGGTGAAATATACTCGTCAGGCTAGCTGTCTTCTAGCTTCCTGAACTCCTAAAGCCTTCTACTTCTCTCTAGGTCAACACCTTTTCCCCGAATGTGCGAGGCGTGAGCTGAGATGTAGGAATCCGCCAAATGGGGGCTCCGTAGGTGACTTTAACGTCGTCGAGGGTTGGAATATGACGAGGGGCGTCACTTAGTATGTCCGTATGGTCGCAGACAGTTTGCCTAAGTTGACGTCTTTACAAGGCTCCCACTACTGCACGACGGTGTGTCTGCGTAGGAAGGTGGCGCGAGTAGGATGTCCGATGGTGGTGAGCGCAAGCTTCTGGGGGAGAGCTGCGGTGGGGAGGAAGGTAGAATGTCCGAAGACAAGTGTGAACTGAGGTGGTGATGATCAACTTTAGATTTGTGGGGTAAAGTACACTTGGGCGAGTGGGGGAGAACGGTGCCCCAAAATTGACTGACTACTGTGTCTAAAATATGTCCTCTTTTATACTATTTCTCGCTACACAGCCTCAAGGCGCCCGCTACATGTGCTACTTGCCTCGAGGCAGGCTCGTCCATGTGGTCGGTATTGGCGTCTGGGCGAACACGAGAGCAAAACCGAAGATTTGCACAAACGCGAGCTGCCAATTTGAATTTGGAGGTCCATTTGGTCAAGCGCGAGGGTCTAGACCGTAAGGAGTGGACACCCTGTTTCATGGTTCAGCTGTATACGGGGTGTGGGCTCCCGCGATGTGTCGGTGCCCTTGTTTTGGGGGTACAAAGTGGTGGGGGTGCAGCGTTTGACCAGAGTTCTCCTGCAATTGGCGGTGCTACACTCGCGAGTGTTCTGGTGCATGGCGATTGTGGAATTTTGAGAATGTGACCACTCTCTTCGGGGAATCGCCTTCTAACCAGTGGTCGGAGTCATTTGGTGTGAGTGCCGTGTCGATGTAGGGTTACCTCTTGTTGGTCTGCGTCCCCGTTGAAGGAGTTTCAGGACCTCGAAAGGTCTTGTTTTATGGTGTACGCGAAGTGGGTATGGTGCATTTGGTGAATTGCGGCGTTTTGCCGAATCAGGTTTCCTAGTGGTTCCGGATTGGGCAATTGCCGGTGTAACATTGCTCCTGCGCGAGGGTATACACAGAGTGTATTCAGCCCTCACAGCGTTGGCAGGATATGCAACAAGAAAGTTCTTGAGTGCCTTCGTCGCGTTTGGGACAGCAATGCGACAGATGTAGGTGTGGACAGCAGAAACAGGGGGAGGATCACCTTTTTTTCTCAAGATAATGGTGCGGTCTTGGAGAAAGGGGGAAGTGTCCCATTGCGTTGGATTCCTGGTGATGGCTGCAAAGAGAGAAACTTCTCGGGGGCCAAAAGAATTCCAAACTGGGGATGACGGTGGAATTGGAATATGGCCACGAGCAGAGACGTACACGTTGACTACTGCTTGAATAAACATGAGATCTGATGGATAGAGCGCGCTCAGCGCATGAGCACCGGCGAGCTCGTTATATACATCCTGCAGGACTTTGGCGACAAGGGGAGCCCGCAGTTGACCTGCATCTTGTGTCTGCTGTTTTGCGGCCTCAGGGTTATCCCGTGCTAGGTGTTGACACAGCTCCTTTTGTTGAGCATTTTTGAGTGTGCGTTGAGTGGTCTTCTGATCCGGCGTAAAAGGCTGAAAGAAACTTAGGAAAGAAGACAAGTAAAGGAGTAAAGGATGTACTGCTGGGCCCCTCCAATGTGTTTCATTGACTGTAATTGAAGAGGATGTCGATGCGACAGTATTGGCAGGCGCTAAATATGCAAAGTGGTCAGATGTGCATCAACCAGTAACATTTTGCTTACCCGTTGCAGCTTTACACGGTGCTTGGGCGGGTGGCATGGCATGCGGAGGCTAAACGGGCGCTGGATACGCAGAATGGTTAGATTTGCATTGACGGGCGGCATTTTGCTTACCTGTTGCAGTGTCGTGTGGTGCTCGGGCGGGCAGCACGGCGTGCGGGGGCTGAACAGGCGCTGGATATGCAGAGTGGTTAGATGTGCATTGATAAGCAGCATTTTGCTTACCGGTTGTGGCCTTGCGTGGAGCTCGGGTGGGCGGTATGACATGCGGAGGCAGGACAGGTGCTAGTTACGCGAATTGATTAGAAAGATAGTGTTGGTGGTATCAAATCGGTATGTACCATCCTCATCGTCGGAGATCTGGAACTAGAAGCAACATGAGATCCTTCTCCCAATGAAACGAAAGGAGGAAGACCCACAGGATCCTCAGCCTTGCCCATACCAATTCTAACTGCAAGGCGTAAACCTTGGTGCTGCAGCAGAACTCAGCACACGCCGTGAAACAGAGGGAGGTGTGTATATACCCTTTTTGCTGGAGGCTGCAGAAAGCGCGATGAGTATGGTGTTCCTCAATTGAAACACAACGTGTACCCGTTTTGACTTGGGCGCGGATGGAGGCAGAAAGGTGGATTGCTGCTTTGGGACATGAACCAAACTTACCACGGTTGTGTCTCGAGACACGTCAACATCACAGGCTCCTAAGGCTCTGTGATTGTTCGCGTTTGAAACTGGCCAGACCTGGCCAAACCCTTTGTAACCACTTCCTCTGAACACATGACCAATATCTGCAACCAAATCTCGTGCTCACCGTCTCTTCACCCAAAGACATCTCTGACCTGGCTCGCCCTCGTAAATACCATCTTGTAGCACTTTTCTTCATTATCAATGCTGTATTGCAGCGCTCAACTGCTTTGCAATGAGAAGTCCCTTGACTATGCTGTTTGTGAACATGTTTCTCCCCAACGCGCAAACTTAGGCAAGCCTTTCCCATTCTCAAAACCTCTCAAGCAGAAGATCCCAAGCCAAGCATCTTCCGCGCTCGACCAAGCTCTTTGAGCATTTGCAGCGCAGTGAGAGACTCAAGAAACCCATTAACATTAAAATAATTAAGAATTATAAAGAAGAAGTGAAAGAGACAATTATCGCACAACTTACAACCTTGGCTCCATATGGAACTTCCACTGGTACAGCGCAGTGCTCACGGGTGTCATCTCCACTCGCGCCGCATTCGACTACCGACCTACACCACTTGATCATTGTTCATGGGCGGCAACACTAAAATGGTGGAAGCATCGGCGGCGTTCATCGAGCTCAAGGGACTGGCCGATCTGGAAAACGACGACACGCTGCTGGTCGCGACGTCGACGGCGATAGCGGCAGGGCCGACACTGGAGGAGGCGCAGGCAGTGGGAGCACTCGAGTACAATGACGCGCTGTTGGTGGGAACACTCAAGTACAACAAGGACACGGTGTCGGTGGGGGACGGCTGCGCCACTTGAACGGTCGAGCGCGCCGGCGCTTGAAGCATCGAAGGACGTCGCTGGCGGGAGAGAAGTGCTAGCAGGGGGATGCCATTGACTGGGAAGAGACAGCGGTCACAGTGGAAGCATCAGAGGATGTTGCCGACACAAACATAGAGGACAACATCGACTGGGGAGGGACATTGGTCAATGTTGATGCAGCGTTGATATCCGCAAGGGCATGTGAGGGAGCCGCAGAAGCCCCCAAGGCTGAGGCAAAGGAGGTGTCATGGCTGGGTGTGTCCGTAAACTCCATGCACTCGTCAAAGTTTGCCTTGTCGTATCCATAGAAATTGGACAGGTGGATCTTGAGCCAACGCAAGCCGCGCTCACCAAGCAGCTTCTTCTCCGAGAAGATGAGCAGCCCATGTGAGAGGTCGTCCTCGGAGTGATTGAGATGCAGTGGGATCGGGTACGCGGGCCCACGGAAGTCGAAATTGTGAGGGAGGTAGAACATGTCGTTGAGGAACGAGCGCGAGATCTCGATCTTGTAGTTGACGCTGCAGCGGTCGCTGTGGTTCAACACCTTGGACTGGTTGTATGCGCGCAGACACGTGAGGTAGATGTTGCGCTGCAGGAGGTCCGCGTTGGAGTCGATGATCCGTACGACGCGTGGGAGATCTTCCCTGGAGATCACCAGCGGCGGCGCAAAGTGTATGCTGCACCAGCGAAAAGAGATGTCAGGGGGGTGAAGGTTACGGAGAGCAGGGCCCAACATACATATTGAGATGCGTGGGCTTCGCGAGGACGCCGCGGCTCTTGAGGAGGAGGCAGAACTGCCACGTGGTGCGCTCGCGCGCGCTCTTCGCCTCATCGATCACGACGGCGTTGAGCAGCCTGCGCCTGCGAATGGTCTGAACGAGCGGGGAGCGCAGCGCGCGCACGGCAGTGCGGAAGACTTCGCCCAGGGTGGCCGTGCGCGCAGCGAGGTTCTTGTCGACAAGGACGTGCAGCGCAGTGAGGGCGACGTCGCAGCCGAGGAGGTTCCTGTGGTTGGTGAGGATGGAGCAGAAGGGGAGAGAAAGGGGGCGAACCCGCCGTAGGTGCTGTCGTTTTCCCCGGGCTTGATGCAGAGCATGATGTCGTGATCAGGCAGCACCGCAGAGACAGAATAAACTAGAGGCGGCGGCGTCAGTGACGAGGGGAGGCAGGGAGAGAAGGGACTGACTGCCTCCTGAGAGTGCCTTGCCGAGGAGGACTATGTCGGGGCGCACATTGTTGTACTCGTATGCGAGCATCTTGCCTGTGCGGCACAGACCCTGTAATGCGGCTGCAGGAGGTTCGTGTCGGAGTCGGGCGGCGCCTCGGGCTCAGGCTCGTTGTACACGTTGGGCGGCATCTTGCCGAGCCGCTTGCCCGAGTTCAACACCTTCAGCACGACGTCGAAGATGCGCCAGTTGATCCGCCACGGCGTACTGCCGAGCACGTTGAGGCCGGCGTACACGAGCTTGACGCGTCCTTGGTCCGAGGCGTGCTTGAGGTAAGAGCGCTGCTCAATGGAGTCTTTGAACCGCACGCTGTGGGGGAAGGGCCAGTTAGCGGCACACGTCGGAATGGGCGGCAGACAAACATACACCTCAAGTGCAGGGACCCGCCCTCGTTGTAGTTGATCCACGGCTTGGGCTCGACGAACATGGGTAGGTGGACCACCACGGGGTTCATCGAGAGCGGCTGGGACACCCACAGGGGACTGTGACGTGACTTCCGGGCCGAATAACGCCGGGGCACGTAATCACCATTGCCGTAGCCACTTGTGATCCAAGTTGTGAAGGACGCAACACAATGCATTGAGGTGTCAGCTTGGCTGGAGGTGGTATTAAAGGCAAGTCTTGGGGCATGCATCTGGAGTGCAGAAATAGGGCCAAAAAAGGTAATCACCACCGCGCTTTGCAACGTCCTGGCTGGGAAGCCTAACAGAAGACTCCAGCCAGGCAACAATTGCAAGCGAAGCTGGTGAGCGGAGGGGACAAGGTGGTGGTTTAAGACCAACCTCACCAAAGTGAATACAAACATGTAGCCCCTGCTGTAAACCTGCTCTCGCGACTGACATCACATCACATGTTTACTCATCACGCATGCTCGTCACACTAGCTAGCTCTCTTCCTCTCACTTCATCTTCCCATCCCTTTGTACCTCTGTACGCTTCTTTCCTGAATCTACCAACGGGTCTTATTGTCTTTCTGTGTGATATTCTTCTTGATTGGAACTCTGGTGAGTCAGGCTTCCATTTTTTTTGTCAATATCCACCCGCCGTGGTTTGAATACCGTGTTTTGAGGGAGATTCTTGAGTGCCGTCTCAGATCTCACGCCGCCGTGCACCTCACCCGATGTACCACCATCTTCCAACTCGCTGAAGCTCCTGCCCAGGGCACAGCGAGATCGCCGAGCGCCGTCTCAGATCCTGCCACGTCACCGCACTGGCGTCCAATAAACCTTCCGTCCCACACTCATTGACCACATGATTGCAAGCACGACGCGACCTCCCATCACCCCTCACTCCTTTGCCCCAATCACCTCTGGGATCGTTGTCATCACCACAGTCGACATCCCCGCCGGCTAAAGTACTTCCGTTGCCAAGACCATCCCCGGCTCAGACCTCTCTACCCCACACTTCCCCAGGCTCGCCTCCGCCCACGTCCTCGTCCAACTTGTCCTTGGCGAGCTCCTCCCCCATTGCACCATTCACTCACCACTCCGCTACCATGTCCGCCATGCTTGAAGCACATTCATCGAAACCGCCCATCCTTCATGCAGGCGAGTGCACCCCCGCAATCATCCGCAAATTCGAACTCGCCTTCGACAACTATTGCACGATCAAGGATATTGTCGCCGAGAAACAGATGGAAACCCTGATCAGATGCTTTCGCAACCACCGTGTCACAGACCTGCTCAACGACTCCGATGAACACAAGAAATTTCTCACAGGCACCGTCCCTGACTTCATGATGCAGATCCGCACCATCGTCCTACAGCCCGGCTGGGAGGACGACGATCGTATCACGATGTTGGCTCGTCGTCACGCCCAGTCTGAATTGTTCTTCACTTTTGCTAACACCATTCACTCGATGAACTCCCTCCTCATGAACACTGTCTCCCATCTCTCTGAAACTCGCCTTCACTCCCACCTCAAGTCTGCAATGCATCGCGACCTACTCGACGATTACCGTGCCGACCCCATCGCCAAAGCTATCGATTCGGTGAAGCTCGCCACTTGGCTCAACGAGGTCAAGCGCATCGACGACACCCGCCTCTGCGCCTACCTTCGCATGAAGGCAGCGGAGGAGGAAGTTGAACGCAAGCTCACCAAATGTGTTGCGCAGAATGACGGCGATAACACCCCGGAACGTCCCCGCTCCGATGGTCCCACGAACGGCACTTTGACCGCCAACACTGGAGCGAAGAAGTGCCTGCCGCTCATGGAGGACGAACGGAAGATCCTCGCCACCAACCAAGGCTGTTGCCGTTGCCGCCTCCCCTTCCAGACCGACCACCACAGCGCGGACAAGACCTGTGATTTCCCGTCCGCCAACCCCTATGTTCCCGTCACCCAGAAGACGGTCGACGCGTATCGCAAGGGCAAAGGCAAGGACAATATGCCCGCCACCAGCACCGCCGCCGTCGTCGCACCCATCGCCGCCGTCCTCCCCGACATTGATGACCCAAACGATAGCAGTGGGACGTCGGATGGTGATCTGTCCGGGCTCAACGTGAGTTTCCCCCATAAGCTCGCCAACCTTTTCTGGGACTGTCTCATCGGCGGCCCTGCCATCGACTTCTCTCTATTGATCCGTGGCCTTATTGACCATGGTTCCCATCTAGTTCTGATTACCCCGGAACTCGTTGAATGTCTCCAACTCCGCCGTCGCTCGTTGCATACTCCCAAGATCGTTGATGTCGCTATGTCCAATTCTGTTTCCTCCCAACGTACGCTTACCGAATATGTCCACCTACAATGCACAAGTACCGATTCTCGCTGGACCTCAAATACTGTACGTGCTCTTGTTGCCCCTGGCCTCTGCGCCCCCATTATATTTGGACTCCCGTATAACCACATTGTAATTGACCACGCACTACGAACTTTAATTGATAAACACGTGAACTACGATTTGTTTAACCCCACACCCTTGCCTGCACCGAAACCACCGGTCGTCAAGCTCCGTGAACGGATGAAGACAACGAAAGCTGACCATCTTTCCATGGCCAAAGAACTCCTTGTGGTCTGTACAGTGCGCCGCGAACGCCTCGAGCGCGAGGGTCTCTTCGAAGACGTCAAGCCAGTTGACACCGCCGCTGCCATTCGCGAACAGATTGAAGACCTTACCGAGTGGGAAGCACTCCAGAAATGCGGTGACAACCTCAAACATGCCTACCGCCCCATCTTCGAGCCTATCCCCCATGTCAATAATCTCCCTACCGACGTCAAGTGCGAGATAAAAATGAAATCTGCATATACCTCTATTTCGAAGCGCTCCTACTCAAGTCCACGCAAATATCGTGACGCGTGAAGCATACTCATCAAGAAGCATCTTGATGCTTGGCGCATTCACCCCTCAAGTTCTTCGTTCGCCTCGCCCGCCTTTTTAATTCCAAAATCTGACCGCTCTGCGCTCCCTCGTTGGGCAAACGATTTCCGCGAACTCAACGCGAACACGGTACACAAGGTTTTTCCACTCCCACACATGGAGGACATTCTTGCCGATTGCGTGAAGGGCAAAATTTGGGCTACTATAGACTTTACCGACAGCTTTTTCCAGATGCGGTTACATCCAGATTCGGTGAAATACACTGCCGTCAACACACCACTGGGTCTTTCACTGCAGAGCTTAAAAAATTTTGAAGCTCTGAATATGCTCCAAGACATGTCAGCTCTTTTGGAACTGATCTTTCCACTTTGGGAAGATTAGATAAAAGAGAGGTCATGGTTTCAATCCTGGTTGGTGCCGAAATATAATTTCTTTTTCATCCTGGCCCGGTTTGAAAAAGATGACTAATATTTCCCTTCTGGTTTGATCGGAAATATGTCACATCTTTGTGGCAGATCCATCACTTATCTTTTCATGGCTTTGTCTGAACAAAGAAAACAAAACATAAGTAATTTTTTCAAAGAAAAAATATCACACATTTCCTAGAAAAATATTAGTGAAAAGATCAGTCATCTTTCCAAAACTGGGCTGTGATGAAAAGGGGGTTATATTTCGGCACCAACCAGGATTGAAACCATGACCTCTCTTTTATCTAATCTTCCCAAAGAGAAAAGATCAGTTCTAAAAGAGCTGACATGTCTTGGAGCATATTTAGAGCTCTAAAAATTCTTTAACCCCTGCAGTGTTTACAAATGGCTCGTAATGCCGCAAGGTTTGCGAAACACCCCGTCCATCCAACAACAACGAGTCACGGCAGTGCTTTGCGAACACATTGGGAAGATTTGCCACGTCTACCTGGACGACATCATGATCTGGTCCAACAGTGTGGAAGAACACGAAGAGCATGTCCACATAATCTTTGAATGCCTCAAGGTGAATGGTCTCTACTGCAACGAAACCAAGACAAAACTTTTCCAGCTTTCTATAAAATTCCTCGGCCATAAAGTCTCTCAGCTCGGTATTGAAGATGACGACAGCAAAGTGGAGCACATACTGAATTGGCCAACTCCCAAATCTTCGACGAACGTTCGCGCATTCTTGGGAGTTGTACGCTACATCACCCAATTTCTGCCAAATCTCGCGGCTCACACCGAGATCTTGCATCGCCTTACCACAAAGGCGGCCGACAAGTGCTTCCCTGGATGGGACCCCGTACATGAGGAAGCTTTCCACACTATCAAGGACATTGTGGTCGGCCGCAACTGCCTCACGACCATTGATCACCAGAACATGGGAGACAACAAGATTTTTGTCACCGCCGACGCTAGCGACAGGTGTTCGGGCGCGGTACTCTCCTATGGCCCCACTTGGGAAACAGCGCGCCCTGTGGTGTTCGATTCCATGACCTTCAAAGGTGCCAAGTTAAATTACCCGGTACACGAGAAGGAACTGCTCGCGATAATTCGCTCCCTCCGTTGCTGGCACTCCGACCTAGTGGGTTCGCCTGTATACGTCTACACAGACCACCGTACGTTGGAGAATTTTAACACCCAACGCGATCTCTCACGGCGTCAAGCGCGCTGGATGGAATTCCTATCTCAGTTTGACTGCCGGATCGTCTATGTCAAAGGCCAGGATAACTCTGTCGCCGATGTGCTATCTAGGACGGACTTCCAGGATAGTTCCGACGCAGAAAACATTGCGGTCTCGCCCTTTGATGACATCTCGGACTCTGCTGCGGTCACCTCAGTCTCCTGCGCCGGAGACTCACCTTTCTTCGCAGCGCGATGCCTCGCGCGTACGCGGATTCGCACTCCCCCTGCAGATATACCAACTCCAATCTGTACCATCTTGAATATCACAGTCGACGGCTCCTTCGTCGATTCTATTCGAGACGGTTATATATCAGATCCCTGGTGTACCAAGCTTATCGCAATAACTCCCAGCTTCCCGGGGCTTGTTAACTCAAACGGTCTATGGTACATTGGCTCACCCTTGATCATTCCACGCTTCGGCACCATCCGTGAGAACCTGTACAGGTTAGCTCACGATTCTCTGGGCCATTTTGGCTTTGACAAAAGCTATAAGTCCTTACGCGACGCGTATTATTGGCCCGACATGAGGCGCGACCTCGAACAGGCTTACATACCTGGATGCCCGGAGTGCCAAGCCAACAAGTTGCGCACAACAACGAAAGTGGGCCCGCTTCACCCGCTCTCGATCCCCGATGCTTGATGCGACTCAGTTGCAATCAATTTTATTGGACCCCTGCCCGAAGACAGCGGGTTTAACTGCATAGTAACAATGACGGACCGTATGGGTTCCGACGTACAGCTCGTGCCAATGCACACTAACATTTCGGCCGAGGATTTTGCACTCCTCTTCTTCGACAACTGGTATTGTGAAAACGGGTGCCCACTCGAGATTGTCTTAGACCGAGACAAGCTATTTGTCTCCAGCTTTTGGAAGGCTCTCCATAAGCTCACCGGAGTCAAATTGAAGCTCTCGACGGCTTATCACCTGGAAACCGATGGTTCTTCCGAACGCACCAACAAGACTGTGAATCAGTGTGTCCGCTACCACGACTCACGGAACCAAACCGGCTGGGTACGCGCTCTGCGTTGCGTGCGTTTTCATATTATGAACACGGTAAACGCCTCCACTGGCTATTCATCATTTCAGCTGCATACCAGCCGTTCGCCACGCTTGCTCCCTCCTCTCGCCCCTGGAGAAGTCGCCTCCAAATTACCGGCCGACAAACTTGCGGCTGATGTCATTTCGCAACTGGAAACTGACGTCCAGGAAGCGCAGGACAACCTCCTCGCAGCGAAATTCAGCCAAGCAGAGCAGGCGAACAAAACCCGCGGTCCCGATCCCGATTACCAAATCTGTCAGCGCGTCAAGCTGTTCACGTCCAATCGCAGAGGCGCGTACATACGTACATGGCGGCAAAAAGGGCGAACTTTGTGTTGCCAAGTACATGCCGCGGTTCGACGGCCCATTCGTCATCACAGCCGTACATAAGGAATGCTTGACCATCACCCTTGACATGGCTTCGCAACCAGGTGTTTTCCCGGTCTTCCACACCTTGGAGATCGAGCCTTACGTGGAAAATGACGACAACCTTTCCTCGGCCGCAAACTGGACCGCCCGGGACAGATTTTAACTCACCTAGGTGAAGAATTCGAAGTCGCGGACATTATCGACCAGCGCCGACGCGACCACGGCTTCCAATATCTCGTTCGCTGGGCCGGGCACGGCTCCGAAGATCCTTGATGGCTTCCAGGGCGCAAAGTCGTGCATCTCGACGCGCTACGTGACTGGCTCAACTCGAAAGCCACTCAAGCCGGCCCGATTGCTTCCGTCACGCACACCGACCCGCTATGCCAATGGCTCAACGCGATATTGCTGGATGACGCAGTGCCGGCTGGCAAACCTTTCTTCTCCCCGCAGCCAGTGGATCAGCCCTACGCAGCCCGACCTTGACGTCGTGACATATCCACCGGGTATGTGTTTGTTCAGGCTTACTTACCTTACCTTTCTCTTTCTGGTTGATCGCGAGGTACTGGCTGACCCACAGATGTTTTCAAAGATGGGGAGGGTGTAAACCCGCTCTTGCGACTGACATCACATCACATGTTTACTCATCACGTGTGCTCGTCACACTAGCTAGCTCTCTTCCTCTCACTTCATCTTCCCATCCCTTTGTACCTCTGTACACTTCTTTCCTGAATCCACCGACGGGTCTTATTGTCTTTCTGTGTGATATTCTTCTTGATTGGAACTCTGGTGAGTCAGGCTTCCACCTGCTTTATAAAAACACGTCGTGTTGATGATCATGTGACCAAGTCACGCCCACGGTTGCCAAATTTTCTCAATGCGGCATCTGCCCGGTGGAGCTGAATAATTCTCCATTGGATGGGGAAAGGTTTGATTGTTGTGGATTGATCGCCGCTTCACTCTTTGAGCTCGCTTCTTTGAGAAGCACTCGAAAGTTAGCGATGGCAGTGCAGCACTTCTGACCTGTGGATCCACAGGAAGGATTTAAGGTGTTTTTCTGCCTGTGGATCCCCAGGAAGGATTGACTTGGCTAAGATGACCTGCTGCTTACTGCACTTCCAGCCTGTGGATCCACAGGAAGGATTTAAGGCTGATGGTATATGCAAATATTCAGATCATTTTCAGGGAAAAGGCAGTTTTGTGTGGTCGAAGGCAGCGAGTAGGTGGTGTTGCGCAGTCAAATGCAAGCCAGGAGATAGCACGCGTCGCTTGGTCGATTGAGCGTCAAAATTCAAGACATGTTCTGTGCCACACTTGTCGAATGCACCTGCTAGAAGAAACAGGACTCACAAACAGCTGGCAATGATGCACCGCTACGACAAAGGCGGGGACATGAACGAGGGATGAGGGAGTGATGCAACGATGGCGGTGTTCAACAAGTCACACATCGGTAAGTTCCGTAAACGCGAACCATCCTCCCTGTGGATCCACAGAGTGGATTTGCACCTTTAGTAGGTATCAAATGCTGCAATAAAATTCATGACAAGGATACAGTGCAACTACAGAAAAAAGAGAGAGAAAAAATGCTACAAGCAAAGGCTAGTCTGATTCATCGCTTGAATCACCCAAGTCCGAGTCCAATACAATCGAGGGTGGGTGAGTGCGGCAGAATTTTATTACATGATTGGCTGCGAATGAATAAATAAGTTCAAGAAAAATGGCTAGGGCGTTCTGGATCGACGTGAGATAACGAGAGAGAGGGCTAACACGGGTTTGCGGGTCGATGGGGACGGCATTGATCAATTCTGTCAAGTTTTCGCCAAAGTCAGTGCTGCGATGATTTGGTTCCATATTTCTGGAGCTCCAAAAGGAATCAAAGAGCATGATGGGTCCAAACTGTTTAATATAAGGCAGAGTATAACATATGTGATGTAAAAGTGGCTCACAGCGAAATAGCTGTCTGCTAAATGATTGCGGGTGGTGACTTGTGCTTCATTTTTGGTCTTCCAAACGGCATATGAGTCTGAGACGCCCTCAGCGTCGTACATGCTCTGGTACAGCGCAGTTTTGTGTTTGGTCCCTCGAGATCCAGCCCCGAGCTTCTTGACTTCGACACTAAACTCAATTGAATTGACTGTTTGAAAGAGTACGCGCAGAAAGTTGGAAATATCCGAAGTTGTCTCCTGACGTCCGAGGTTCTGAAAATTCCGATGATTATATGCGCATCCCGAGGTGCAAACTACTCACATGATGGCGCAGCAATAAGCGCTGGGTCAGATCGTCTATTTTAGCATACTCCAGCTCTTGTTTCAAGTAGACCTGCAGCAAAAGGGAGGCAAAATCAACAGCGCCGCGAGCGGCACGCTGGAATGTGTAGTGTCAAGTCAGAGTGAGGAGGAGGAAAAGCGAAAGGATGCACCCAGGAGTCTGGAGTGCCCATCATGTAGCCTCGGGCAAGCTTGCTCATCGCAAATGTCTCCTGTTCCACACTGTCACCTCGGAATGGCTTCATCAGGTTTGAGAAAAAGTCGTCTGCGGTCAAGAGGTCGTCTTGGAGGGAGGCGGTCAGGATTTCACGCACATATTTTCGACATCTCAAGGTTTTGGCTTCCTTCTTGGTAGGTTTGGTCTTTGGCTGGAACAGTGGGTAGGTGAAATGAAGCGCAGAGAGATATTTGTGACATACTGGGGAGCGCGAAGTGGGTTGGGCAGGGCGTGGAGGTTCTGAGGAAGCGTGATCTGGACGTTGACACGATGCCGTAGCGGCGGGAGCAGGAGGGAGACGAGAAAGTACACGAGTGAGTCAGTGCTGGACCTGGCCTTTGAGTATAGCTGTGCCAGGGCTGTTGGATGTGGTATTCTGAAGGGTTTCTTCAATATCGTCGATGTAGCCGAGCGCAGCTTGAAGGGAGATGGTGCCGGTAGACATGCTAGGTTGTTGCGAGTTGGTGAAGTCGTGAGTTGTGTGCGTGAATTTTCTGTCACAACGACATGATCACGCCACAGCGCGGTCTGTATGCAACAAATAGATGTCCTATGATTGGGGATAATCATGATACATGTGCGCTAGGTCGAGCGATAGTTGCAAATTGGTGAAGTCCCAATGTGAGTAAGAAATATATTAAACAACACTACGAGCAATATATGCGCCCCAGCCTCGAAAATCACGAACCCTAACATTCTGGGGACCATCGCGCGAATTGAGGATGACAGAAGTGCCAGGGTCTGTGTTGTCCGTGTGGTCTGCATCTGAGTTGTTGACCTCCTCGTCGTTGACAGTGCTGGCACTGGTGTCATCGACTGTTCCATCGTTCTCGCTGTGGTACCACATGGGCTGGACCACGCTAGTCTTGGGATCATACAAGACTGTTTGGTTCATGTGCGGAGTGGACTTTGTGGAGGCCTTGAAGCAAGGGGTCATCGAGAGAGGCTCCGGCGCCGAGGGATTGGGGTCGAAGGTGGCATAGTACTGAGCAGTGGCATTTTGGGTGCGGATACACCAAGGGAAGCACAGCTGGATGGGACAGGACAGCTGCGGAGGGGTCGCGGCGCTGGCTGTGAGAGCACACGATTGGGGATGGAGGACGGGCAGGAGGCGCGGGACACGGGCGAGTGGTGAGCGCTGACGCGGCGGAAGGAGACGCACTGCAGGGGTTAAAGAATTTTTAGAGCTCTAAATACGCTCCAAGACATGTCAGCTCTTTCGGAACTAATCTTTCTACTTTGGAAAGATTAGATAAAAGAGAGGTCATGGTTTCAATCCTGGCTGGTGCCGAAATATAATCACTTTTTCATCCTGGCCTGGTTTTAAAAAGATGACTAACATTTCCCCTTCTGGTTTGATCGGAAGTATGTCACCTGTTTGTGGCAGATCCATCACTTATCTTTTCATGGCTTTGTTTGAACAAAGAAAACAAAACATAAGTAATCTTTTCAAAGAAAAGACTACACACATTTCCTGGGAAAATATTAGTGAAAAGATCAGTCATCTTTCCAAAACCGGGCCGGGATGAAAAAGGGATTAGTTTTTGGCACCAACCAGGATTGAAACCATGACCTCTCTTTTATCTAATCTTCCCAAAGTGGAAAGATCAGTTCCAAAAGAGCTGACATGTCTTGGAGCATATTTAGAGCTCTAAAAATTCTTTAACCCCTGCAGTGACGGGAGATACAGCGGAGTGCGGTGGCGATGGCGATGGCGATGGCAGACGTAGACACGGGCACAGACCGAGGTGGGGCGGAGGTAGAGAGGACGAATGGAGGGGAGGGGCGTGTGTGGTAAGAGGTGATGATGATGATGATGGTCAGTTAACGGCACAAGCTCATCTCAGTAGCTAAGATGCCGGCGTATAGTAAATAACTAAGTACGCAAAAGAAAAGGTAGCAAAAGATATAAGTATATCATTTGTCGGTGCGTAGTCTGCGATTTTTTCAAAGTATCCAGTCTGCAATGAAATCTGCGTCGTGGACGGGCGAGTATCTCGAACAGACAAGAATAGGGTGTGACCTGGGGCATAGGGCATAAAGGGAGAACGAAAAGAAAAGAAAAGGAAAGGAAAATGGTCAGTGTAGTATCTTGTAGGTCTGACCCCGAGAAAAAGATATAGGCACGGTCGTGATCGGCCTCTCGCACGCGTCGCAAATATAATACTGGTGGTCAGGTTTTGGAGTCATGTCGAGGATCCCGAGTTTTGCACGGCTTGCAACGAGGGACTCGAAAATGCAACCCAAAGAGGACAGCCCATCCCGTAGGAAGCGGCAAGCATCGCTCTCCTCGATGAGATCGATACAGATTGAGATGTAATGAGTGTGTGGCCCCGCCTCCTGTGTCAGGTCCTTGATACCTCGGTCAATTGGAGATGACACGGACATGGACACGGACCGAGGTGGGCTCTACAGAAACGCGGGGTCAGTCCGGTTGATAACGGGGAGAGGGGAAACGCACTGAGACGGAGAATAGGAGGGAACACAGCGCCGATGGAGGGCAGCGGTTGGGCGTCGCACAGGCTGCAGCAAGAGGGAGGTGCGCTGGAAGGGGAGTCAGTCAATATGGCTTACAGGACAGCGGGAGGAGGGGCGCACCTGCGGGAGACGTGCGGTGGAGGACAACGGTTATGCGGAGGCGGGGTTTGTCACAGAGGGTGGGGCGCTCGAGTACAGGGTATTGCCCTGCGCCAACGGGATGTGCATTGAATTCAAAGCCGTTGAATTTGAGCATGTATGGCGGCGCAGGCGAGCAGATGGCAAGGTGTGCGGTGAGCAGGCCCCGCAGTGTGATGATGTTTCCGTTGTTGCACCGGTACATCCACACCACAGTGACGCACTCGCTCACTGCGCCCCATTGAGTGTCAGCAACATGGACTTCACACCCGACTGCGTAGTCACAAGAAAAAATCGGGGCGGGACACCAATTTCTAAAAGCGGTCGTCAAATCTGCAAGCTCAGAAAAGACGCCGTGCGACACACCAGAGAGCTTTGCCTCATTTTGGGGCGACAGATGGCAGAGAGAGGACGGATGGAGGGGAGGGCATGTACGGTAAGAGGAGGAAGAGAGGGTTTACTGGAAACAGGTGATAGTTGTGTGGGAGAGTCGCCTTGCATAAGTAGCGCCGAGATGCACATTTGTCTGCGGCGTAAAGAAGTGCTGCGCCGATTCGTGACAGGTGGCAGACATTCAAATGTAGCACGGTCAAGTACAGTATTTATTAACTTGAAAAAAGGAGACAACAAAAAGCAGACTACAAACTGTTGACTAGCGCTTCGAGAAAAAAAGGTCCAATCCAGACTGCTGAAGGTTAGAAGACTTTGCAGCCGACTTCGAACTCCCTGCCACCGCCGTCGACTTCGAGCTCCCCGCCTTCGTATTCACTGTTGCTTGGGACTTCCCCGGTTTTTGCTCGGCTTTCTTGACCTTGCTGAGTCTTGTGTCCGGCTGACTGGTGGTGAACCGCAATGCGAACCAGAGCCTGCGAGCGTAATGAGGCGGGAGATCAAAGAGCGTGCTCACGCGATCGAATTTCCTAAATCTGCACGCCTTGGAGTCGGAACACATGCAACAGGTTTGGTCGACGGTTTGGCCGCCACCATTGCGGGCTATCTTAGTCTTGACTTTTGTTGTGATGAACCAAGACCCTTCGGGTGGGCCGGTGGGAGGCTCATTTGGGTTTCCGGTGCAGCGGACAATGTGGAGATCTTCAGCTTTTCCTTCAGGATTATCAGCACTTATTTAAGCTGCGAAGAAACAATTTAAACTGACCGTTATACCAGTCAGCGAGCATATCACTGACTTCCACCTTCCATGCACGACGGTGATTGGGCGAGACCGGTTGCAGCACTTGAGAGCAAGTCGAGTGCTGTGCAAGCACGACATCGAATGCGAGGGTAACGAGAAATTCCAAGTCGTTGATGCGCACCTCTGAAACAAAAACCTCCTGCAGTGCGGCCATCAGATCTTGCAGAATAGACAGCTTGCGCAAAAGCCATTGGAGCCATAACATGGCTTATTTGGCGTGCGCGCACAAATGGCTCCACCCGCCAGAATATGACTGTCAATGGCCAGTGGGGCCATTGGCCTGGCATTTTGGGGCAGGGTGGAGTCATTAGTTGTGCACGCCAAATAAGCCACTGATTGGCTCCAATGGCTGGTGCGCAAACTGTCTAATGAAGCGGACCGCCGTGACATCCAAGGGCCGAAGGGCTTTAACGAGAGTGGCATTGCCCTCACGGCTCTGAAGGATGCGGCGGACGGGAATGGCAAAAAGGTGGAGTTCCGAGAGGAGATCCGACATGTTTCCAAGTTGCTTGTGCCCTCGGGGTTCATGGAGGATGTTGTGTGCATATAGGATGCGGTCGATGATGGGGAAGTTGCGTTCCAAGAGGGTCCTGTCCTCAGAGTCGTCAACGGTGTCAGGGCAGCGGTGGTAAGCTGCATTGTGGTTTGCAATGCAGAAGGAATCACAGCGGTCACAAATGGCAGCTCGCCAACTCCACTGCAGCTCCTTGATGATCACCTCGGTCATTCCTAACGATTCGCCATGACGTATTGCGACACGCATATTCTTCTGTGCAATGGCGACAACATCAACATTGTCCTTGTTCCACTGTGCGATGGCAGCATGTGTTGCATCTGCAGCTGCGCAACCTTTATCGGAGCGCCCATGCGAGTTCACAGAGGCTACAATCTCGACACCGTCCTTGAGGCTGAGGAACCAAGAAGGGAAAGTGTCAGAGAGGATGGGATGGCAGAACAGCGCGAGATGATCCGGATCTGGTGGTAAGTCAAAAGAATCTAGCTGGCGGGCGCGATCAAGGATCTCAGCCAACTGAGTGTTTCGAGCATCACCAGATGGCGCGGCCTTGAGGCGTTCTTTCCGGACTGTGTAGGTGTAGCTCTTCGGCGGCGCACGTACCAGTGTCCGCAGAAATGTTACCGCAAGCTCTTGTCATCTCAGGTTACTCTTGGCAGCTTCGAGCACACGGGTAACACCTGTCTCGTCCAGTCGCAGTTCTGCAGCCCCTTTCACCTCCTCCAACCAACGTCTGACTGCCTCCGCCTCCGACCAGTTGATGACATCGTCATGTTTTAGCTTGTGCGCAGCCGCTTGGACAAGGGTGTCGGAGATGAGGTGAATTAAATAGAAAAGGGCCCACTTGAGGCGGGCAAGGATTGAATTGTAATTAGTGTGTGACACGGGTCTGGTGATAACCGCGGTGTCACGGGTTTGGGTTAGGCGGGTACGGGTTAGGGTTTGTCTTGTTGCCTCACCTCCAAAACTGGTCACTGTCAGCATACCGTACCCGTGGAACCACGGCTATGTACCCGTGTCAACCGCGGTGTATACCCGCGGTGCTACGGGTACGGGTTAGGTTCTGTCACCCAAACTATTCATGTTTAAAAGCTTTTGTATTTCCTCATTAAATGTAGCACTGAAGAGACCGAAATATATTGATGCAATGCCGACGTCGTGGGAAGCCGATGCCATTTTATCGTCCATGGAGAGATGTATTCAGAGTAGAGAGAGTCGAGTCATTCAAGAGAGAGAGATGAGAGAGTCTGAGTATGTAATAGCTAGCTGTGCGCGAAAACCAAAGAGCCGCATTTTGGTGAAATCAATTATGATTTGTAATTGATTTCACCAAAATGCAGCTGGGCAACGTTCAGCGCAAGCTTGCTGGCATCAATACTGGTTCGGATGATTTGAATGGTGCCAATGAGTTTTTTGAAGTCGGAGCTATCATAACTGCGAGTTGAAAAATTGTTGGGAAGAATGGAGGTAATGGAGAGCGGGGTAGAACCATTGAGAATGTCGGTTGTGATGTCAGTGGGGAGATCAGACCAAACATTGACGAGATCAAATGAGCGCAAGATGGCGGCAATAGGGTTGGATTGTGAGATGATAACAATGGGGTCCATGACATGGAGCAAGCGGCTGGTGAAGAGGGCGTGCAGCAAATACCAATCATGGTGCATTGTTAGCCTCCAGAAGTCGACCATAGGCCCCATCAACAGGGAGGCGGCGACAGCAGGGATACTGCCTGTGGTGGGGATTTCAGGGTGGGAGATGGAGCGGAGGTGTCAATCTTCCCGTGCACTAGATCCTGCGGTTTCGTCCCAGTAAAAGCCGACCTTGCCTGAAAAGACTTCAAGAGGAATGTCGGAAATTAGTTCAACTTTGACCACCTTGCCATTGATGGTCTGCAGGGTTGAAGCCATCTAGGGTGTGACACGGGTGGATACCGTGGGAACACGATCGGCTACCGTACCCTTCACCCGTCACACCGTACCCATCACACCGCGGTTTTAACCGCGGGTGAAATTCGAAAAAACAGCATTTCAGATGGTTTAAATGCAGCTAGGGCAGTTTTCTCTTTCGAGGGTTTATCTAAACTGTATACCGTACCTGCACCTGTGACACCCGTACCCGTGACACCGCGGTATTGCGTCACACCGTGTCACACACTAAAGCCGTCTCAACCAACCCTGCCAGCGCTCGTGGAGCAATGGTCTTGGAGACGCCCGAGGATTTTGAGTTCATCAGCGATCAACGCGCGGATGCGATCAGAGAGTACAGTGTTGTTATCCTCGCCCAGCGGTCACCGGTCACGGGTCTCGGTGGGGAGGGCGCGTTGACGGAGGAGTACTTCCTCGGAAGTGGGGAGGAAGATCGGGAGGACACCACCTTCTGCCGAGTTCATAGCTGAGGCGCCAAGGAGTGCTCGGATAATGCGCTGCTTCTGACTTGCGACTGGGTTTGTGCGGAGATTGCATGGGCCAAAGGTGGGGGTGTCGAGACCAGGGATGTGGTAAGTGTCGATGGCTAGCTCCTCATTGGATGTGAGGAAGTTGGTGACAGCCACAGCAACGCCATTGTGGAAGTCGTGCTTGGCACGATCCCTGCAAGCAACCGTTTCTGTGATGCCCATATACGCCAGCTTCTGCGGGGCACTCCTGAGCCTAACGTGCTTTCTATGTAGCATCTTGGTGGCGGGGTGGTTGATTACGTGGTCCATGAAACCGATCGCGGCGTCCTCCAAGCCATAAGCACGCAGAGAGTCGACAAACATATCTTTGACACGTTCAAGATTTGCTCCTTGAAGAATTAGTTGGAGGGTGGTCGAGGCAACGTTGGCAGAGTATGCAACAAGAAAGTTCTTGAGTGCCTTTGTTGCATTTGGGACAGTGATGCGATGGATGTAGTTGTGGACGACAGAAACAGGGGGAGGGTCGCCTTTTTTGCTCAAGATAATGGTGCGGTCTTGGAGAAAGGGGGAAGCGTCCCATTGTGTCGGATTCCTGGTGATGGCTGCAAAGAGAGAAACTTCTCGGGGGCCAAAAGAATTCCAAGCTGGGGATGATGATGGAATTGGAATATGGCCACGAGCAGAGATGTATGTGTTGACCACTGCTTGAATAAACATGAGATCTGATGGATAGGGTGCGCTCAGCGCATGAGCGACGGCAAGCTCGTAGGTCGCCAGCTCGTTGAATACATCCTGCAGGACTTCGGCAATGAGGGGAGCCCGCAGTTGACCCGCTTCTCGCATCTGCTGTTTTGCGGCCTCGGGGTTATCCCAGGCTAGGTGTTGACAGAGCTCCTTTCGTTGAGCATTTTTGAGTGTGCGTTGAGTTGTCCTTTTGATCCAGCGTGAAAGGCTGAAAGAAACTCAGGAAAGAAGACAAGCAGAGGGGTAAATCACGTACTGCTGGGCCCCACCAACGTGGTTCGTTGATTGTACTTGAAGAGGATGCTGATGCGACTGCATTGGCAGGCCCTAAATACATGGGTTAGATGTGCATTAACAAGCGGCATTTTGCTTACCTGTTGCAGCGTTGCATGGTGCTTGGCCGGGCAGCACGGCGTGCGGAGGCTGAACGGGTGCTGGATACGTGAAGTGGTTAGATGTGCATTGATAAGCAGCATTTTGCTTACCGGTTGCGGCGTTGCATGGAGCTTGGGTGGGCAGCGCGATGGGCGGAGGCGCGACAGGCACTATTTATGTGAATTCATCAGAAAGATAGTGTCGGCGGTAGTGAATCGGTATGTACCATCCTCATCGTCAGAGATCTGAAGCTAGAGGCAGCATAAGATCCTTCTCCCAACAAAAAAAAAGGAGGAAGACCTACAGGATCCTTGGCCTTGCCCGTACCGACTCTAACTGCAAGGTGTAAACCTTGATGCTGCAGCAGAACTCAGTGCGCGCCGTGAAACAGAGTGAGGTATAGTATATACCCTTTTTGCTGGAGGCTGCAGAAAGCGTGATGAGTATGGTGTTCCTCAATTGAAACACAATGTGTACCTGTTTTGCCTCGGGCACCTGCGAGATCAATTGTTAGGGCACAGAGAAGAGCGCAGGACCCAAAGACTTGCCGGTCTTTTGGACATTTACGTCTAGCGAGAGGAGGAAAGAAGAGAGCAAGAGAGAGGAACGGAAAAGAGACAAGGAAGTGTAGGGATGCACTGTCACAGCGCCCCGATCCGGTTTTGCAGCTTCTCTGTACATTTGCGACCGTGACTGCCACCGGGTGGAAGCCAGCCGGAACGAAATCCATGGTCTCATCCTGTTCTGACATCCTATAGGTTCCCAAAACGGATATATTGACCAAATTGTAACTACTTCTTCTTCATCCGTGACTTTGACACCGGTGCGATGACCCGAACCAATCCAGGTACCCAGAGAGAATCAGCTGAGAGGCAAAGAGAGAAACAAGTGCTGAGGAGCGCAAAAAAAACCACCCAAGCGAATGCACAGTATGAAAGGAAAAGAAAAGAAAAGAAAAGCCATAGAGGGAGAGTCGACCAAAAAAACAAGAGGAGAGAAGGAAGCCGCTGCATACGCCCTAGAGAGAACTGAAGTAATGGAACAGTCGTCAGAAGCTTGTTCAGCACAATAGTTTGACATACTCACATCCCTCAATAAAGGTATTGAAGTGGGACACCTGGTCAAAGAAAGGAGGAAGACAAGGCGCAAAACACGATGCAATACACGAAGTCGTGTAATAGTAGAACACATGTCGTCGAAAAAAACTGGCGGCCATGTGGTAGCTTGCTTAAAACTGACCTTATACAAACACGTCGTGTTGATGATCATGTGACCGAGTCGCGCCCACGGTTGCCAAATTTCCTCGATGCCGCATCTGCCCGGTGGAGCTGAATAATTCTCTGTTGGATGGGGAAAGGTTTGATTGTTGTGGATTGATTGCCGCTTCACTCTTTGAGAAGCACTTGAAAGTTAGCGATGGCAGTGCAGCACTTCTGACCTGTAGATCCACAGGAAGGATTTAAGGTGTTTTCCTGCCTGTGGATCCCCAGGAAGGATTGACTTGATTCAGATGACCTGCTACTTACTGCACTTCCGACCTGTGGATCCACAGGAAGGATTTAAGGGTGATGGTATATGCAAATATTCAGATCATTTGAGAGTCGTCAAGTATTCATGTTTTGCAGAAGTAGAGAAATAGGTAGTAATAGGGGTTGCTCGCTAATATCTAAAATCCTTGCTGCAATCATACAAGAAACATAAACTAGGTCGTAAATATATTGCTCATCAGTCACAAAATCTCAATCCTACTTGCATGGCGGAAGGGGCTCAATTTTGGCGTCCCCGACAGGCAGCAGCGGCGGGCGGTTAAGGACGAAGGGATAGAGTGTTGCGGGGTCGAGGCCGAGCTCTTGCAGGTGCTGAGCATCGAAGATTATCCTGGTCTGCGCTTGGAAGCATTCACGGATCATCCATCGTAAGGGAATCCGTGCGAGACTGTGGCGCGTGTCGTTTTGGACAGAACCTCCACCGACATCTAGAAGTATTGTCAGTATTGTTCTCGCATTTCAGCGGGGGAGAACATACCACAGGGACAGCCCTGGAGGTAACGAAATAACGATCATTTAGCTTGATACATGGCGTTATAGGTGGACGTACTGTGAACCAGACTTCGAGGACATCCGCCTTGCGCATCTTGTGGCGGTGACTGGTGTATGCAGATTCAGTGTCGATGTCCGCAGCGACGTCGACGGCGATAGTAGTGGGGTCGACGCTGGAGGAGGCGTTGGCGGTGAGAACACTTGAGTACGAGGAGGACATGGTGTTGGTGGGGCACGGCTCTGCCACTTGAACGTCGAGTGCGTCTGCGCTGGAAGTATCGGAGGACGTTGCTGGCTGGAGAGAAGAGCTAGCGGGGAACGCCACCAACTGGGAAGAGATGTACTAAGTTGACAATGACACAGAGTCGATGTACAAGAGGGCGGTCGCAGTGGAAGCATCAGAGAACGTTGCCAACACAAAGGTAGGGGATGACATCGACTGGAGAGGGATGTTGGTCGATGTTGCTGCAGCGTTGATGTCTGCGAGGGCATATGAGGGAACGGCAGAAGCATCCGGGGCCGAGGCAAAGGAGGTGTCGCTGCTGGACATCGTCGACTGGGAAAGAACGTTGCCGGGGACGACACAGCTGGGGAGTCAAGTCTTGAATTTGCGCGGGCGGTGAGCCAAGCCCTGAATTCACGAACACAGGGATTCGGATGTGCGTTCGAGGCCCTGGGACTTTGGATGTGGAAGGGAACACTGCAGATAGGCCGAGGGAAGCACGGCTGGATGGGATAGGACCGCTGTAGAGGGGTTGCGGCGCTGGCTGTGAGAGCACACGATTGGGGATGGAGGACGGGCAGGAGGCACGGGATACGGGCAGGAGGCACGGGACACGGGTAGGAGGCACGGGACACGGGCAAGTGGTGAGCGCTGACGCGGCGGAAGGGGACGGGAGGTACAGCGCAGTGCTTACGGGCGGCATCTCCGCTCGCACCGCGCTCGACCCACCGACATACACCGCTTAATCGTTGTTCATGGGCGGTGACGCTATGGTAGTGGAAGCGTCGGCGGCGCTTGCCGAGCTTGAGGGACTGGCCAACGCTGAAGCCGATCCAGAAAACGATGGCACGCTGCTGGTCGCAACGTCGGCGGCGATGGCCGCAGGGTCGACGCTGGAGCTGGCGGTGGGAACACTCGAGTACGACGAGGACATAGTATCAGTGGGGGACTGCTCCTGGGAATGGTTGTCCGTCGTCGTCATTGATTGGGATGCAGCGTCGACGTCCTCAGCAGCAAAGGAGGGGGTCGGGGAGGCGGTGAAAGTGGTGGTGACGGTGTCGGTCGCCACAGCGCTGGCAGACTCAGGGGACGCGCCTTCGTTGTTCGCGATGACTGGATTTGGAACGAAAACAAGGGGTGCTGCTTCTGCAGCGAGTTATGCGCGGATGGCAGAGTGTTTTGGGGAGAGTTCATGGAGGACAACAGTTATGCGAAGGCGGGGTTTGTCACGGAGGGTGGGGCGCTCGAGTATAAGGTATTGCCCTGCGCCGACGGGATGTACATTGAATTCAAAGTCATCGAACTTGAGCACGTATGGCGGCGCGGGCAAGCAGATGACAGATGTTTCCGTTGTTGCACCAGTACGTCCACACCACAGTGAGGCACTCGCTCACGCGCCCCATCGAGTGTCAGCGACATGGACTTCACACCTGACTGTGTAGTCACAAGAAAAAATCGGGGCGGGACACCAATTTCTAAAAGCGGTCGTCAAATCTACAAGCTGAGAAAAGACGCCGTGCGACACACCAGAGGGCTTTGCCTCATTTTGGGGCGACAGGCGGCGGAGAGAGGACGGATGGAGGGGAGGGCATGTGCGGTAAGAGGAGGAAGAGAGGGTTTACTGGAAACGGGTGATAGTTGTGTGGGAGAGTCGCCTCGCATAAGTAGCGCCGAGATGCACATTCGTCTGCGGCGTAAAGAAGTGCTGCGCCAATTCGTGGCAGGTGGCAGACGTTCAAATGTAGCATGGTCAAGTACAGTATTTATCAACTTGAAAAAAGGAGACAACAAAAAGCAGACTACAAACTGCCAACTAGCGCTTCGAGAAAAAAAGGTCCAATCCAGACTGCTGAAGGTTAGAAGACTTTGCAGCCGACTTCGAACTCCCTGCCACCGCCGTCGACTTCGAGCTCCCCGCCTTCGTATTCACTGTTGCTTGGGACTTCCCCGGTTTTTGCTCGGCTTTCTTGACCTTGCTGAGTCTTGTGTCCGGCTGACTGGTGGTGAACCGCAATGCGAACCAGAGCCTGCGAGCATAATGAGGCGGGAGATCAAAGAGCGTGCTTACGCGATTGAATTTCCTAAATCTGCAAGCCTTGGAGTCGGAACACATGCAACAGGTTTGGTCGACGGTTTGGCCGCCACCATTGCGGGCTATCTTAGTCTTGACTTTTGTTGTGATGAACCAAGACCCTTCGGGTGGGCCGGTGGGAGGCTCATTTGGGTTTCCGGTGCAGCGGACAATGTGGAGATCTTCAGCTTTTCCTTCGGGATTATCAGCACTTATTTAAGCTGCGAAGAAACAATTCAAACTGACCGTTATACCAGTCAGCGAGCATATCACTGACTTCCACCTTCCATGCACGATGGTGATTGGGAGAGACCGGTTGCAGCGCTTGAGAGCAAGTCGAGTGCTGTGCAAGTACGACATCGAACGCGAGAGTAACGAGAAATTCCAAGTCGTTGATGCGCGCCTCTGAAACGAAAACCTCCTGCAGTGCGGCCATCGGATCTTGCAGAATGAAGCGGACTGCTGTGACGTCCAAGGGTCGAAGGGCTTTAACGAGAGCGGCATTGCCCTCACGACTCTGAAGGATGCGGCATTGCCCTCACGACTCTGAAGGATGCGGCGGACGGGAACGGCAAAAAGGTGGAGTTCCGAGAGGAGATCCGACATGTTTCCAAGTTGCTCGCGCCTGCGGGGTTTATGGAGGATGTCGTGTGCATATAGGATGTGGTCAATGATGGGGAAGTTGCGCTCCGATAGGGTCCTGTCCTCAGAGTCGTCGACGGTGTCAGGGCAGCGGTGGTAAGCTGCATTGTGGTTTGCAATGCAGAAGGAATCACAACGGTCACAAATGGCGGTTTGCCAACTCCACTGCAGCTCCTTGATGATCACCTCGGCAGTCATTCCTAACGATTCGCCATCACGTATCGCAACACGCATATTCTTCTGTGCAATGGCGACAACATCGACATTGTCCTTGTTCCACTGCGCGATGGCAGCATGCGTTGCATCTGCAGTTGCGCAACCTTTATTGGAGCGCCCATGCGAGTTTGCAGAGGCTACGATCTCGACACCGTCCTTGAGGCTGAGGAACCAAGAAGGGAAAGTGTCAGAGAGGATGGGATGGCAGAACGGCGCGAGATGATCCGGATCTGGTGGTAAGTCAAAAGAATCTAGCTGGCGGGCGCGATTAAGGATTTCAGCCAACTGAGCATTTCGAGCATCACCGGATGGCACGGCCTTGAGGCGTTCTTTCCGGACTGTGTAGGTGTAGCTCTTCGGCGGCGCACGTACCAGTGTCCGCAGAAATGTTACCGCAAGCTCTTGTCGTCTCAGGTTGCTCTTGGCAGCTTCGAGCGCACAGGTAACACCTGTCTCGTCCAGTTGCCGTTCTGCAGCCCCTTTCACCTCCTCCAACCAACGTCTGACTGCCTCCGCCTCCGACCAGTTGATGACATCGTCATGTTTCAGCTTGTGCGCAGCCGCTTGGACGACGGTGTCAGAATTGAGACGGACCAAGTACGATACTTTCCACTTGAGGCGGGAAAGAATAGGATCGTACTTGAGCTGCGCAATGTCGTCTTGAACAACATGGAGAGAGATCTTGATGGGATCGGGGCTGGTACGTATAATCTTTATCGTCCCGAGGGCCTCTTTGAAGGCTTCAGCACTATATTCACGATGAGCGCTGTCACGAGGGAGCTCGTCAAGAATGTTGGGAGGGGTGTGGCCGTCTAGAACAGATTGTGCCGTGGGAGGAGATAGCCGGCTCCAATCATTCACGAGATCGAAGGAGCGGAAGATGGCGCCAAGAGCGTTGGAATGAGTCACTACCACGAGGGAGTCAATAATGTGTATCAACCGACTCATGTACAAGACATGGAGCCGGTATTCACCATGACGTAGATCGACCCGCCAAAAGTCGACGAACGGTCCAAGATGCTTGACCAATATCTCTTGGCTGATGCTGCCGAGTGGCAGGATTTCAGGACATGAGAGGCGACGCAGGTGGTGTTCCTCTCTCGGCCCGCAACCGGTCGTGTCATCCCAATAGCCGCCGCATTTACCGAGGAAACTCTCGTGGGTGATGTCCGAGGTCACCTCCATCTTGACCACTCGTCCATTGGATTTCCAAATGACATCCGGCAGCTTAGAATGAACACCATCTATCGCTCGGCGAGAAATTGGGTGAATATCGAGAGGACGGAAGGTTTTGATCTCGTCTGCGATGAACATGCGGATGCGATCAGATAATAATGTGTCTTGGTCTTCGCCCAACGGTAAAGGGTCATGAGTTTCAGCGGGGAGGGCGCGTTGACGGAGGAGTACTTCCTCAGAAGTGGGGAGGAAGATTGGGAGGACACCACCTTCTGCCGAGTTCATAGCTGAGGCGCCAAGGAGCGCTCGGATGATGCGCTCCTCCTGACTTGCGACCGGGTTTGTGCGGAGATCGTATGGGCCAAATGTGGGGGTGTTGAGGCCAGGGATGTGGTAAGTTTCAACGGCCAGCTCCTCATTGGATGTGAGGAAGTTGATAACGGCGACAGCAACGCCATTGCGCAAGTCGTGCTCGGCACGATCCCTGCAAGCAACTGCTTCTGTGATGCCCGTATACGCCAGCTTCTGCGGGGCATTCCTGAGCCCAACGTGCTTTCTATGTAGTATCTTGGTGGCAGGGTGGTTGATTACGAGGTCCATGAAAGCGATCGCGGCGTCCTCCAAGCCATAAGCACGCAGAGAGTCGACAAACATATCTTTGATGCGTTCAAGATTTTCTCCTTGAAGAATCAGCTGGAGGGTGGTCGAGGCGGCATTGGCAGGATATGCAACAAGAAAGTTCTTGAGTGCCTTTGTTGCGTTTGGGACAGCGATGCGACGGATGTAGTTGTGGACGGCGGAAACAGGGGGAGGGTCGCCTTTTTTGCTCAAGATAATGGTGCGGTCTTGGAGAAAGGAGGAAGCGTCCCATTGTGTCGGATTCCTGGCGATGGCTGCAAAGAGAGAACTTCTCAGGGGCCAAAAGAATTCCAAACCGGGGATGACGACGGAATTGGAATATGGCCACGAGCAGAGACGTACACGTTGACTACTGCTTGAATAAACATGAGATCTGATGGATAGGGTGTGCTCAGCGCATGAGCGATGGCGAGCTCGTAGGTCGCCAGCTCGTTGAATACATCCTGCAGGACTTCGGCAACGAGGGGAGCCCGCAGTTGACCCGCTTCTCGCATCTGCTGTTTTGCGGCCTCGGGATTATCCCGTGCTAGGCGTTGACGGAGCTCCTTTCGTTGAGCATTTTTGAGTTTGCGTTGAATCGACTTCTGATCCAGTGTGAAAGGCTGAAACAAACTCAGGAAAGAAGACAAGTAGAGGAGTAAATCACGTACTGCTGGGCCCCGCCGACGCGGTTCGTTGATTGTACTCGAAGAAGATTTGGATGCAACGGAATTGACAGGCACTAAATGCGCAAAGTGGTCAGATATGCATTGACAAGCAGCATTTTGCTTACCTGTTGCAGTGTTGCGCGGTGCTCGGGCGGGCAGCACGGCATGCGGAGGCTGAACAGGCGCTGGATACGCAGAGTGGTTAGATGTGGATTGATAAGCAGCATTTTGCTTACCGGTTGTGGCGTTGCGTGGAGCTTGGGCGGGCAGCGCGATGGGCGGAGGCGCGACAGGCACTATTTACGCGAATTGATCAGAAAGATAGCGTCGGCGGTAGTGAATCGGTATGTACCGTCCTCGTCGTCAGAGATCTGAAGCTAGAAGCAGCATAAGATCCTTCTCCCAACAAAACAAAAGGAGGAAGACCTACAGGATCCTCGGCCTTGCCCGTACCGACTCTAACTGCGAGGTGTAAACCTTGATGCTGCAGCAGAACTCAGCGCACGTCGTGAAACAGAGGGAGGTATAGTATATACCCTTTTTGCTGGAGGCTGCAGAAAGTGCGATGAGTATGGTGTTCCTCAATTGAAACACAACGCGTACCTGTTTTGACTCGGGTGCCTGCGAGATCAATTGTTAGGGCACAGAGAAGAGTGTAGAACCCAAAGACTTGCCGGTCTTTTGGACATTTGTGTCTAGCGAGAGGAGGAAAGAGAGAAAGAGAGAGAGGAACGGAGAAGAGATGAGGAAACGTATGGATGCACTGTCACAGCTAGTCTAGTGTTTACCGCGGGGGTTGGATCACAGTGCTCCGTTATTAAGTAATCGCGGAGTTTGAATTCACGTCGTGACGTGCGCTTTGTGTGGGACGCGATATTTCATGGACTTTCTACATAGGGTGGGTTGCCAAGTCTGTGTATGAAGGTCTGTCTCTTCACAATGTAGACAGAGGTCTTCAAAACCAGGGAAACGGGACGATGATTTGGGCGCGTGATTACGCAATCAACTTTCAGCAGTATTTCTCAAATGAGGTGGAAATAGCTTTATAATGTCCATAAATATTCCAGAGCCCCTTTGGTAGGTACTCAATGGGCTTCAGATGGTCCTTGTGATATTTTAACAGCCAGGAGGCTTGTACGATGGGATCGCGGGTTTGGCCGAGGGAAATTCGAACTCCGCAATTACATAATAACGGAGCACTGTGATCGAACCCCCGCGGTAACTAACAGACTTCAACAAGTGAGGTACGAGCTTCATGTTGAAGCGTCTGTCTACGAGAGACTATGTCACAGCGCCCCGATCCGTTTTGCAGCTTCTCTGCACATTTGCGACCGTGACTGCCACCGGGTGGAAGCCAGCCGGAACGAAATCCGTGGTCTCATCCTGTTCTGGCATCCTATAGGTTCCCGAAATGGATATATTGACCAAGTTGTAACTACTTCTTCTTCATCCGCGACGTTGACACCGGTGCGATGACCCGAACCAATCCAGGCACGCCGAGAAAATCAGCGAGAAGTAAAAGGAGCAACAAGTGCTGAGGAGTGCAAAAAGGCCACCCAAGCGAATGCACGGTACGAAAAGAAAAGAAAAGCCATAGAGGGAGAGTCGCCCAAAAAAACAAGAAGCGAGAAGGAAGCCGCTGCATACACCCTAGAGAGAACTGAAACAACGAAACAGTCGTTAGTAACTTGTTCAGCACGATAGGTTGACATACTCACATCTCTCAATAAAGGCATTGAAGTGGGACACCTGGCCAAAGAAAGGAGGAAGACAAGGCGCAAAACACGATACGATGCACGAAGTCAACGATAGATACAGTCACCCAGGGCCTTGAGAGTGAGATAATCCAGGTAAGCACAGATGCAGAGGCGCTGGTGGGACGAAAATGGGAGTGCCAGTCGAACATTGTTGAGACGTGTTCTACATGCCAAATTGGTCAGCAAACTCTACCAAGTGTGAGTCTGACCTCAAGAAACATTTCAGATTTTCCTCAGCAGCGTGAATAGGCCAGAAGAGCGTCAAGAACGGTGGGCAAGAAGTTGGCGAAGAGTGAGAACTGAACACGTGCTGTTTGAGCGGCACGGCCGAAAGTCCGATGGTTGAGTTCATTCAACTTCCTTTGCGTCGATTTCTTTCGCGGAAACATCACAGATCCTGGGTGTCATACTGAACTGAAGCGTGGACCAGCAACCCTTGTGATTTTGTCACAATCGCAATGTTATTATTCGTCTTGTACCACCACCACGAACCCAGGTAAGCTCCTCCTCTTCTGCTACGCCTCTCTGCTGCAGGCCCCAGCAAAACCGGTGGCAGCGCTGTACGCTGGGTCTTACCGTAGTGCCCTATGGTGGCATTGCCACCGTGTTTGCTGGGGGCTGCAGCAGAGAGGAGCGGCATGTCCTATATTAATTCCGTCCTGTGGATCCACAGGCCGGAATTATACCAGCCAGAAAATCTACAGCATACAGTAATTCTCTGACGGCGGTCGCCGCCGTGCGTCGTACAATGGCGAAGGTACTAACGAGCTGCGCGCAGAACTCGTCGACAGCGCAGCACTCGCCTTGCGCTGGTGCCCCATTGCCGCCACCGAGGCGGGGTCGTCTTGCCCCCGCCCTCATCCACCGACCGCAGCGACGGCGCGAACCCGTTCGTCGCCGACACAGGCGTGTACGCGCTAATCGACGCCTGCTCCTGCTCTGCGCGGCTTGCCTTGCGGATGCAGATCGTGCGCCCGATCTCGGTGACCGTCACCGCAACGTGGCTCGCCGCGGCGTTGAGCAGACTCACGGGCAACATGCCCGCGCTCGTGGCGTGCGTCTTGGTCGCGGCGACAAGGTTGGTGAGCGTCGCCTCCGCGCGCTCGCGGAGGCCCGAGAGCGCGTCGAGGTCGACGTCGGATTGCTCGCGCGACGGGCGGGCCTTGAAGGCGCGCACATCGTGCACGATGGCGGAAACGGCGTTGACGACCGCCTTCATGGCCGTCAGGACGCGGGTCGGCGCGTTGGAGCGGCCGGCGGTGAGGAGGCTGTCAATGGCAGACAGGAAGGCCATGACGTGAATGTCGAGCACGCCGCCGTCACTCGACACGGGCAGCTGGTCCTCTGGCCGGTCCATCTTGGGTGCCTGCAAGAACAGCTGCGAGGTTGCTGAATGTAAAAATTCAGCGGGGAATGCCGACGAGGAAAATAAGGCACACACCTTTGACGCTGCGTAGCTCGGTCTTGGCCTGCTCGTACTTGCGCTTGTAGTCATTGAGCTGGTTGTCGAGGTCGCGTATAACAACAAGGTCCGCGTCCTTGGCCGTCATGAGCTCGTCGTTCCGGCGCGAGAGGTCCCCGAGCTCTGTGAGGAGGCCCTCCATGTCGGTCCGTAGCTGGTCGACAGTCTCCGAGTCTGCCTGCAAAATATCAGCCCCAACGCAGAAAAACCAGACAGGAAACGCACCCCGCCGGCCTGCTCGCTTTCCAGCTCCGCCTCCAGCCGCTCGCAGCGGTAGCGCAGGACGCGCATCTCCTCCTTGTCATCCTGCGCGCGCCGCGCCTCGCGGTTCTTCTCCTGCTGGCGCGTCTCCCACAGCTCGTCCAGCTCTCGCTGCAGGCCCCCACGCAACCCGCCGCAATCGCGGTCCGACGAGCCCGCGCCTCCTCCTCGATGGTGCTCTTGTTGGGGGTGATCATGCCGCTCGTGGCGGTTGTGCTCGGCCCCTGCGCCGTGAGGTTGCTGCTGTCGCTCATGCCGCTGACGCTTGTGGCACCGCCGCGGGGTGGACGGTAGTCGCGCTCACGGTCCTCGGAGCGGCGGTACTCGTGTTCGCGGTCTTCCGAGCGGCAGAAGTCACGTTCGCGGTCCTCGGAGCGGCGGGTCGTGTCCTGAGAGGGGAGGCGGCGAGAGGTCGTACTTGCGGCGTACGAGTTGTCTTCGGTGCTCGCGCGGCCGGCGCCATACGTGTCTGCACTGTGGCGGCCGGTGGCAAGGTCCTCGCTGGGGCGGCGGTGGTCCTCGGATGGGCGGCGGCTGCTCACGCTGCTCAACGTGTAACGGTGTTGAGACGTGTTCTAACGTCGTAACAGCATTGGGACGTGAAGTCAAGGCTTCAGGACGCATAGTAAGGGCATCAGGACGCGTCGTAGGGGCGACGCGACGCATAGTAAGGGAGACGCGACGCATGGGGATGAAAAGGGAGGAGGCTTCCTAGAAGCGTACCAGGTCTTTGAGCTGGGGGACTCCCCCCAGGCGGCCATCCACAACGGGGATGACTCGACAGACCTGGATTACGCGTCTACGGAAGGGAAGAGACCTGGAGTCTTATTTACACAGGTAAGTTGTAACATGAGTAAACATAACCAAAACATAAACGTACACCGGCAACGGTCAGACACATGGCCCACGGCTGGCTTCAACATGTAGAACACATGTCGTCGAAAAGAACTGGCGGTCATGTGAATAGCGTACGCTGAGGTGGCTTGCCTTATGATAGTGAATGGCCGGCGAGCGGCGGGCACAAACAGATTCCGGAGCTGCAAAAAAAATGAGGTAGAAGAAGAAATAATAGCCGCTTTTTGTGGTGCCCGTGCTACTAGTAAGCTGAATTCAAATGCATTTGTAGTTCGTTGCGATGATTCACTTTGATCTGCGTGCATATTGAGGTCCTAAGAAATGTCCCACCTTTTCAAATTTTGGGACTTACAGGCGCCGCTCGTCGCCAACCTTCGGTTGGCTCCTCGCGGCGGCGTGGATTGTGTAAACCTGAATTAAACTTGTGAAGTGGAGGCAAAATGTGTGTGGATTTTATTGAGGATAATCCTCAAAGAGTGTAAGGCAAGCAAAGATATATGGAACCACAGTTGATGAGCACTGTGAATTGGAAGGAGTTCAACTGAGTTCAGCGAGAAAAGAACGGAAAGGCCTGGGACCATAAGCAGAAATGACAAACGACCAAGGCACATGCTACTTTTTGGCGACATTTTTGGTGATATACACAGAGCACAAAACCAAAACTAATGTTTCTGTTTGTGAATAAAATTTCATGGCCGGCAAACGACGGGGTACAAATAGATTTAGAGCTCAGAGCCTTTTAGCTCCAAAACTTGCATGAATGCCCCCACTGTCATGTTGTTGTCAGTAAAATTTGTAAACTTGTGTCGTCGCAGCAAGCGCCGAGGCCTGAGCTGGCATGAGTGAGGCCGTGTGACGGAGCTTTTGGCGTAGTTTGATGGCTCCTCAATGAGAATGAGGGAGTTAAGATTTATCGAGTCCAGCTTGATTCCAGCCCATTACAATTTTGAAGCAGCTACGAATTGGCTGCGAAGCTGCTCAGAGTGCTTAAATCACAATTGATGTCAGGTAAGGTCTTCTGGGTATGATATTTTTCAATGTAAAAAGCTCCGGTGCCAGCCTGATACGTAGTCGACCGCCCAAAATCTGAATTCAACAGACGCGGAAGCAGTCTCGTAAGCAGAAATGACAGCAATCACGAGAAGTGCAAGTCACATGCCGCAGCAGTTCACGTGTTCATTTTGGCGACATTCTTGGTACACAGAGCACAAAACCGAAACTTACGTTTCTGTTTGTGAAAAACTGACCTGTGGATCCACAGGAAGGATTGATGACGGCTGCAACGAAGTGGGACGAAGCTGTTACGGTGCCTCTTTAGTTCAGTGGTAGAACGCAGCACTCGTACAAATGAGGTCGATATGCTGAGGTCAGTCGTTCAATCCGGCTAGGAGGCAGTTGTTTTGTTTTGGCTTCCTCCCCATTTCTCGTTGGTACCCTCGGCCCCATCCTAAAGAGCGGCTTAGTTTTGCCGCGGACTGATTTCACAGATAGCGGGCCAGCGCTTTCACGGCACAAGTAACCCAGGCCACAGAAGATGTATGACTCACAGAAAGCCTCAGTCTCAGTGGACGAGGTCGTGTTCGTGGTAGTATCAGCGGTAAAGCCATTAGTCTTCCTCGTGAGGTTCAGTGCCCGTAGGGCTTGGGCTGCGGTCGCCAAAGACGAGACTTTCCCTTTGCTCGTTCCTGGCGGGCAGAGGTACAAGAGGGTGGAGGTCCATTGCCGCGAGAGCGTCCAAGGTGAGCGAGGCCCGCGTAGGGTATAGTAAGGGGAGCGTAAGATTCCTCCTCCTCCGGTACAGGAAGAGGGCGAGCTGCGCACAGAGTAGGAAGAGGCGCGTCAATAGCCTTGTCGATAGCGATGTCGGGAAGGTAGGGACTGTAGAGTTCACAGAGGAAGAGTTCGGAGTGGCCGGGGATATCGGACGATCATCTCGACAAGAACGCCGCCGCCTCGAATCTTTTTCCTTTCTCCAACTACTGCTATAGTTGCAGGGTCCCTCGGTTGCTCGCTGGCCAATCCATTTGATTCTCAACCAAATATCGGCGCCCGTCTGCAGGCAGACTCGGAGACTCCAGCCATCAATTTCAGCGCCCGAGACTTTTCCACTTGTCGCTCGAACGTGCCTGATGCTTCGTCCATCCGAGGCCAGTTCGGACGTTCCCACTCCTGCGATGATTCAGAACAGGAATCGAGGAAGAACTGTACCTCGCCAGGGCACTGATTAATTTCCTTCTAAATATGAAGACGCTCGAACATGATCAATGGTTTATTCTCAGCACTCCTCGGATGTGTTCCATTCCCAACTCGACTGATCTTCGGAGCCACACGCTGTGGAAAGCATCATTTGCCGCAGTTCTGGGCTTCTCCCGGTCCTCCTAGTATATACAAGATTCGTCGCGAGGCCCATTGTTCATTCACCCTCATCATTATGGTCCTCAAACTTCACGGAGTGCGTCTCATTCTGACCCGTCAGCAGCGCCTTGACCTCCGTGCCTCTCTCAGAATGCCAGGTCAACTTGCACCAAGCGTGTCGCTGTTGTTCTCATGGAAAAGGGCGTCCCTTTTGAGTTCGTCCCTGTCACCGTCATGAAGTCCGAAGAGTACAAGGCCAACATGCAGCCTTTCGGCCAAATCCCCGTACTCGAGGACAACGGCTACTTTCTCTACGGTCCGTATTTTAATCTGATCTTCGCTTATTTTCCTCACAATCTCCCCAAGAATCGCGTGCCATGGGCCGCTACGTCGCACAAAAGTACGCCAATGAGGGCACACCCGATCTCATTCCTACCAGCGGAGACTTGAAAGAGATGGGAAACTTCGAAAAGGCCATGTCGATCGAAGCGACCCAGTTCCTCCCCGCGGAACAGCTAGTTTCCGAGGTAGTCTTTAAAGCGTGCGTTCAATGCACTGGTATTGCCGTCGAGATCCACCAGTCTGATAGGCGACTCATAGGTACAAGGGAGGAACAACCGACCCTGCAGAGGTGACTAGGCTCAACAAAGAACTGGCCGCAAAAATGGATGCGTACGACCAAATCCTTGGAAACAGCAAGTATCTCGCCGGTGATGTACGCCCTACTAGTCTCTTAGCTTCTGTAGCTTCTGTTCTCACATTTGCACGCTCTTAGCACATTACCCTCGCCGACTTGTACCACCTCCCCTACGCGGATATGGTAACGAACGCACTGAAGAACGATGTCATGACCACCAGGCCGAACGTCGCGCGCTGGCTCGAAGACATTAGCAGCCGCCCCGCATGGGTTGCCGTAAAGGCCGGTGTGAATTCGACCGCTTGAGGAGAATGTACGAGAATAATCTCTGGTGTATGTAAATCATTGTGAATGCGACCTGCCTCTACTCTACTCTCCTCACGCGCATGGGCACTTGACCCCCGGGTTCGCCTGCAACCTTCGGATGTGGGCCTAAAAAGAACGCCTTTTCATACTTGGTGTCCTTCCCATGCTTCGGAGAAAACACGAACTTGCGTATGAACACAGACAACACAATCTGGGCAACGCGATTAGGAAGAAAAAAACAGGGGGAGGGGCAAAAGACCTTGATTTCAGCCACTGCGTAAAGTTTCCCCAGGCAAGTCTTCGGTCCTTCAAGAAAGGTCATAGTATGGTGATATCCAGGATACTCCTTCGCAGAAGCCGGCACACCCTCCATGTCGTTCAACCACCTCTCGGGTTTGAACTCGGCGGCATCTTCACCCCATATCGTCTTGGAGAGATTCGTGTACAGTATACTTGTCGTAAGTTCCGCGCCTTTTCGGATGGGGAGTTTATCAATGAGTGTGCCTGACGCCGTTTGGATCGGCTTCGAGAGGGGCAGGATGTCGTCTTCAAGCGCCTACAGGATCGGAATCAGTCTTGGGGCTCCCGCACTGGCAGCTCAGGATAAGTATGTACCACACGGGTGGACTCGCTCAGTACCGGGTGCATGCGCAGAGTTTCGCGCACAATGGCGTCGAGGTAGGGCAGTCCGGTGGTAAGATCCTCGTACGAGGGGTCTTTCGTCGTGAATGATGAGAGTTCTGCCCTGAGGCGCTCCTGTTTCTCTGGGTGCATCGAAAGCTCTATGAGAGCCCACTGAGCTAGAGGTCAGCAACGTCGGTATAGCTCGGGAATATCGCTCGCCTTGATTGTACCTGGGTGTGGTGGTCAGTGTGAGTGTCAGGTTGGGGAAAAGGAACGCACTCGAAGTCGTAGCGAAGCCTGCGAATAGCGTGGATTTGGCCTATGGAACAGTCAAGCGAGGTCAAAGACGAGGCGCTTCACGCACGTGGATGCGAAATTGTGAGGGTGTTAATTCCTTCGCGTTCACTACTGTGCATCAGTATCACAGGCATAGTGTATTCGCATACGGCTCACATAAAACACCCAACGCAGACTGTGGGCCGCCTCCCTCCTTGGCAGATTTCGTAAGTCCATCTACAACTTCATCCATAGCTCTCGAGAGATCTGCCATAAGAATGCTGCGTGGAAGTGGGAGTCTCAGTAGGATAGGGTATGCTTGCGAGAGCAGTAGGATCTTCTGAACATGAGGTGAAGGTTTGGAGTGGCCGAGAGCGGTAAGTCCGTTGGATACGGGAGATTGCTCGCCGTCCAGAGCTTTGAAATCGTGCGAGAAGGCGGTGATTCCAATGATGTCGAATCTGTTGGGTGTTCATCGCATATACTCAAGTAGGACTACCGAACGCACGATAAATTGTTCATCCTGTTAATGATCAGATTCGGCTAGATGTCAGAAACTGAATACTTGCCATTCGGAAATGTCAGGCATAATCTCGTTCGATGTGCTTGCTTGCAACTCAGATTCCCAAGCCGTAAATACCTTTTGAAAGCAGCGGTCAGTATGGATTTACGGTGAGGGAACATTGCATGCCTTGTATGCCGAATCGTACATAACAGAAGAGTACGTCTTCAGCGCTGCTGGGCCAAAGACCGGGTTGAGGATTTTTCTCTGGCTGGATCATGAGTCAATATCGCAAGTGACCCGGCTGAACCACCAGACAAACCGACTGTGCGCCTCTCCAAGGGTGACCAAAAGGCTCATGGGGCCTGTCTTCACGATTTGAGCACATCGGATGGATGCACGGCGGTACGAGCATGCAACTCACCAAACTGGACAACTGCCGTCGCGCAAGTGGAGTATGGCAGTATTTCCACGAGTCGAGCGCATACACGTGGGCGATGGCCTTGGGATCACACAAAACGAAACGTTCGGTCCCCACTGGACCCCGCACTATGTAGATGGACCCATATGTCTGCGCCCAGGAATCATAGAGGTCTGCGGTGCTTCGGGCACCCGCTATTTCCTTTGTGTGGCCAAAAATAAAGCTGGGCGAAGGGGGCCCTCGTAGCCGGACTGTACGCAGGTACTTGATGAACCAGTACGCCGCGAAGGCGGGCAAAACATAGATGAGGTTTAGAAAGTAGGACATGGAGGTTGAAACTGGCGAATTCAGAGTCGTGCCACTGGTCACCTAAAGAGGTTTAATTTTCCCAAGGATCCTCGCCTTATTACGGTTTCTCTCCACGGCACGGAAGTCGTCTATTTCCGAAATATATTGACCTGGAGGGAGGTTGGGCGGAGGTGCCAATAAAGCTGAGTGACCCGGGCCATCTCTGCATCAAGAAGACCCATTGGGAAAAACTCACAGGATCAAACCTCCCACTCCGAGTCTTTCCTGTCATGCGGTCGTGGGTTGTAGCTCTCCGCGGAACCACCTTTTCCAGGGTCATGCTGTACTTGGAATCGTAGCTGGAATCGTATTCCTTTTGGGTTCTTCCCATCTGGTGGCGGCGATTCCCGGACTCCAGATGTTCCTACTGCCTGATCTACATAGTTGCAGAACTTGACCCTCGAAATTCCTTGTTCCCCTGCGTTGACATGTCTGCGCCTCTGCTGAACACCCTTCTCGCTGGCTTGGGAGTTTACCTTGTTCGTAGCTTGTACTCGATCTACGTCTCTGGAAAACGCCAACACGGCCTTCCTCCCGGTCCCCCAACCCTGCCATTCATTGGAAACCTTCATATATTCCCTCGTGAACACCTCCATCTCAAGTTCACGGAATGGGGTCTGTCTTTCTTTACACTTCGTCCACTGAGCTCGGGCTGATAGCGCTCTCAGCGAAAGTCTATGGGGACATCTACAGTCTCAAGGTCATGCACCTCACGTTCATTGTACTCAACACTCCTACCGCCGTGAAAGAGGTCATTGACAAGCGCGGGGCCACGTCCTGTGATCGTCCAGCCAGCCTCATCGCGGATATCATTACTCCCGACAATCTCAATCTTGCCAGCGGCCGTCACGGTGGGTTTCGAGCACGTTGTGGCCACAGCAATTTGAATGTCCCTGGATAAAAGCCAATGACACATGGAAGGCCCTTCGCAAGGCAGCCATGCACATGCTGCGTCCCGAAAACATGGATCTCTTCAAACCGTTTCAGCGTGCAGAAGCTGCCCAACTGATGTGGGAGATGAGCACAAGCCCAGAGGTTTGAATTTTTAGTGCTGAAGAGGAGAGCCTGGACTGATAAACCCATATTTAGACGTTCTGGGAAGATATCGCTCGCTTTACAACGTCATTTTTCATGGCAAGTCTTCTTTGCAGCAAATAACATAACCTAACCTTCGAATTTTCCAGAGCGTCGTCTACGGAATCCGCGCGCCAAGGGCCTCCAGCTATGCCGCGCGTGCGTTCACCGAGTACCAAACAGAATTCCTGTCCTGTATGGAGGTCGGAAGAGCGCCCCCCGTCGATATTTTCCCCATCCTTAACGTGGTGCCGACACGGTTCTCTGGTAGACCCAGCGCTCCTCTCGCTGGCTTAATTCTGACTCGGATCGCTTACAGACTGGAAAAAACGTGCTCATATCGTTAGTAAACGGCAGGATGAGCTCTTCGGGTACCTCCTCGACCACGTCAAGAACCGTGTCGCCCGGGGGGAGAACAATGGGGCGTTCATGGAAGAGATGTATACACATGCCGTAGAATGGGGTCTTTCGCCTCCATTGCTGCTGTGAGTTGCCTACAGTGACATAGATACTGTTATTGACCCGTCTTTGCAGTCACCTCGGCGGTGTGCTCCTCCAAGGCTCCGACACTTCGTCGGCGATTATGGCAGACTTTATCCTTCTGTTGAGCGCGCATCCGGAGGTGCAGAAGAAGGCTCAAGCGGAAATGGACGCCGTCGTTGGGTCCAACGAGCCACCGACATGGGAAGACCTTGAGCGGCTTCCTTACCTGCAGGCTTTTCTCGAGGAAGTGAGGTCTTTCCCTTGTTGAGGGAGCGCAATTGACAGGACTCTGCTAGTGCATGCGTTTCAGACCTATTGGACCGTTGGCACTCCCACATGCGATGGCTGAAGATGACACGGTATGTTATGACCTTTTATTTGGCTCATTCGTCGGTGACGTTCTCTGTAGTATGACGGGATGTCTTTCCCAAAGGACTCTGTTGTAGTTCTCAATTTGTGTGAGTAGTTTCAACTTGATCTGCACGCACATCTATACTATTTCTCTTTCAGGGGCAATCATGCACGACGAAAGATATTACGAGGAGCCGGAAAAGTTCATACCTGAGCGTTTTCTGAAGCACCCGCTCGGGATCCGCCCAAATGTCGAGGATGACCCTGCTAGACGGGACAGCCTTATCTTCGGCGGTGGACGGCGAATTTGCCCAGGCTCGTATACTGGACGTGCAGGACTCGTGAGTCTTCCTTTTCTCTCTCGCACACAATCTCTTATCCATGGCTCATACTTTTTCTTCCGCAGGAAATCAAGTACGTGATTATGTTACCGTCACCCCACCGCCGTCTCATAAGTACTCCGCCAGTCTTGCTAACTTCGTCTGGGCTTTCAATTTCAGCCCCGCCCGCAAGCCGTCGGGCGAGGTCGTCACTCCCGACCTGTGGGCCTTTACCAACGGTCTCACCCTCGCCCCACTCCCTTTCAAGACGACGATCACCCTGCGGTCGCCTGAGAAGAGGGATATCATCCGCCGCCATTTCCTCGAGCAGACATCGTTGTTTACTCCGTTTGAGCAGGATTTGGAGCCTGATGATGCTGAGTATGTCAAGCGTACTCGTGAATCGATGGGTTTGTAAGGAAAACATCTCAATTCTGTGACTTTTTACTTAGCTCGTTCTACGCATCACTTTTTTCCTCTCTCTCTTTCTTGTCGGTAGTCTTTCAAACTCCGATTGGCAATCCCCTATCTAGATCTTTTTGCTGTGAAACTTCGTTGATTTCGAGCTCATTTCTCTCTGGGGAAAAACTCGGAGGTGTATTCATCACTTGAACGATTTGTACAAATATACCTTAGAGCGTACGTGAGGGAATTTTGTGATAATTTGTGACCCGCTAAATGAATCAGATGGTGTCTCATTTCGAAACGCTCATGTCTTTCCACATATTTACCAAGAATTAGAAAGCTACAGAGAGATCTCTAAAAAACCTTAGCTCTGCGTGCCGCCGTGCCCAGGGAAGTTGAGCAAAGAGCAACTTGCAACGCGCTTGCGATCACTACTAGTACCGTACTAGACTGCGACACCAACTGAACCGGCTACCTGGCGCGTAGCTAAACAAAATCTCCGAAGCAATTTCTAGCACTTTGTGTTCCAGCTTCCACTGCACTCGAACAAAGGTGAACTTCCGACTTCAAACTCCGCCCGGCCATCACCGCTTTGGTTGAATGTTGTGTATAATATATTTTTGGAGCGCTTGTGCCCGCCCAAAGAAGGTACAAAAATAAATAGCTAAGACGAGAATGAATGGATCTGACTTTATACTGCAGTGCTAAATTCTCCTTGGCTCCCTTGCGACCAAACACCACCTTTCATCTCGGACAAGTTCAAGGTCCCCGTCTCGTTCAAGTTGGTGATCGAGTTCTTTCTGGGACGCGCGAATCGAACAGATGGTAAGCTTTCAGAGCCGCCGGAACGACCGGGCGATGATACTGAGATGATGCCAGTGGAGGGCTGAGTATTACCGTCGAATGACAGGCGGAGACCGACACGGGCGACAATCGACAGAGGAATTGTAGCCTGGGTGCAATATCTGGTCAGCGACTGGGGACTGCCATAAGAGGTTGTGAAACGAACGCAGAGCTGTCCGAGAATGGCAAGAACAACTTGAGAAGTGGCTTCAACACCAGTTCGCCAAACAGCCAAGAATACGATGTCCGCGGCGGCCATCGCCGCACCTGAATGTTACTCAATTCACGTAAACACAGACAGGGAGTTGACGCACCAGACTCTACAAGCATCCACATTACGCCGGAATAGTTTGTTCGGCGGTTCCCGGAAAGTTGGCCAATGGAACGTGAAGCAGTATATATCCTGCCGGCGAGCAACGAGGTGACCAAGAGCTGTGTTGTAGCGGACATGGAAAATCCCGCTGTGACGACCTGAGATACGATGTCCGAGCCATTCGCCGCCTCGCGGAGTATGACAGTCGGGTCAACGATGGTAACGAGGGCGGCGTACAACGTGCAGCCTACGGTGGTTGGGTATAGAATTTGAACCTTGAAAATCGCACTTACCCTGGGAAGCGAAAGCAAGAAGTATGGGAAGGATGATGATGTACCAACTATTGCCATACACAACGTAGAGCCGCCAGATCTGTTGTACATAAAAGTCAGACAAGAAGTGAAAATTCACCAGAAGTTCTGACCAGGATTAAATCGCCGACGAAATTCTAGCCAAAAAAAAAGATGAGCACTATTCGTAACACAAAAAAGAAGATTCACGTTGATGGCATAGATAAGCTATATGTGGGGTACAAATTAGATCCGATGACGTGTCCATCGAGAGACTATAATGACCTGCTGGGCTTCAGTGAAGGGCCCGAGGATGGAAATCCAAGTTCCGATGAGATCTCCTGTTGGGCTGGTGACCGGGACCGTTTTGAATGCGTGGACTCCAGCACCGAAGATGGCGGTGTTGTGGGCGGTGCAAAGGAGGAATTGCAGACAAATACTTCCGAGCAAGTACCTGAGCGTGACAACATAATAGGTTCATTATGGATGCAGAAATTTGGTAGGACTCGGAATGGGCCTACCAGGCAACGGGTTGTCCTCTTGCGCGTCTCTTTGTGAGAATAACAACGCAAATTATGAACATGACAATGCTAGGACAGGTGTCAGCAAAGGTAACACGGATACACCGGCACCATTCACTTTATTCCTGTGGACAGAATATGTTAGGGCTGAAATGGATGTTACTGCGGCGATATTCACCATAAAGGACTGTGGCCGTCCACAGTGACACAATTCCGATGAGAGCCGTAGGTAGATCACCAGCGGCCATGCCTGGGGGAGCGGTACCGGACATACTTGCAGACTGAGTTGCGTGGGGCAGACTGAGTTGCGTCATGCGACATTGCGGTTTTTATTGAAAAGTCCCCCTTCCCAGATAGCACGCCGCCTTTCGGTGCGGCTTTAGCGCGTGAGAAACGGACCACCGATTTTGTGAAGAGAACATGGATAAAAGAAAAGGGGTGGTGATGTCGTTACTCCACTAATCCACTAATCGTTGTGAAGAGGCATAAATACTCATGAACGTCAACGCAAATCAAGGACAAGAAGATGGTCCCAGCATACTGCTTCCATATCCTCGGTGTTCCGAGCCACTTATGTCTCGACCTTCGTGGGGGCGTCTAGGAATGGTGGTTGATGTCGAATCGGGAGTTTGCGGGCTATTGGACCAAAATAAATGAAAAAGGCGACATGCGAGATAAGTGCAGCCTGGAAGATCCACACCAGTCCGCCGAGCGAGTGGAAAGAGTCGTCAGATCATAAAATCCCGAAGCACGAAGCCGGAATGCGGAGAACTGATCCACGGGAGAGACGATGTATACATTCATTCATGATCATCATTAATATTTCCTCACGATTTTACAACCGTGAGTTCATTCATATGGTGGCACAGCACTATAAAAACATATTCAGCCCAATAATAATCTGATGGCCATACCCACACGTTGACCCGGGCCACATGGATCAGCCTCGCTTTGAAGACGCCGAGGTTGTTGGAATGTGCCAATTGCGTACCAGGCTACCCAGGCCCTTTTGTATTTGTCCAAACTAGAGTCAAGGTAACGGATGCTGATCTCTTGCCATTCCAACTGAACTCACGGTTATGAAATCGTGAACAGAGGAATCTGTTCCTATCTGTTCGTACCTCAGGGGGATGGAACTTTTCAGAGTTCGAATTGAGGAGGGTGCGAATAGCTTCGAGAGTAGATCTTCGAATAGGTGTACTTGGGGCAATATTTAGGCAATACACTCGCGGCGATAGCATACCAGTAGAGATCAAAGTTGGATCGGAAGACGAAGCCGTTATCGTTACGTCAGCAAAGATGTCTCACTCGTGACCATTTCACCTGACATCCAGCCATCGTTTCTGCGAGGTTTTTTTTTGGGGGGCCGCAAGTAAAACGACCGACAAGTGCGCAAGTAAAATGACATATCACTGATGTCCGACAAGATCGTTTTCTGTTACCTCCCATAGCGGCTCCTAGGCTCCCGTCGTGCTCGCGGTTTCCCAGTTGCAAGATGCAAGATCATCTGTTTCGAGTTCGCGTACCTCTCCACCAGATGCCCCTCGTGATTTTGTTGTAGCCTTGACTGGTTCTATCCACATTCTGCAGGATGCAGTCTCAAGACTCTGAAGGAAGCACGAAATCTACCCGTGTCGCTGCGGTTCCGTTATGTGATCTTTCCGAGTTAGCTCGACGCCCAACCATGAGTAATCTTTCACCATGCTCCACCGACTCCACGAGACTACATGCCTAGCGAATTTGAGTTGGTTTTCACACCGATATCGGGATATTGAAAATGTCCGGTCGTTTCCTGATAATTTCAATCCGTCGAGGAACTGTCCTTCAATCGTTGACCATGGGCCAGGCCCAAACTTCCCTTTCCAACGGCACCACCAGAGACGCCATCGTAACCTTTTTAAAAGGAATTTCACGGTCATTCCCGTCGGTCACCGAAATCGACAAGAAATTTTATGCGGAGTGCTACGTGGGAGCCGCCAAACGTGGCTGGCCCCCCGAGACCATTAACCAACACCTCCCTGGCGGCGTGGTGATGAGCTCGACGGGATACGCCCATCTTCCTAATCACTCTACCCGAATTCTCATCGCCATCTATACGGCGTGCGGCATATACCTCGACGATGTTTATAAACAGGACGTCGAGGTCGTCAGCTTGTTCAATCAGCGGTTTTTTGAACACGCACCTCAAGGAGACCCAGTCCTAGATTGCTTCGCCCAAGTGTTGCTCGAGTTGGGGAATCACTTCGAGCGCGTGGTGTCAAACATCATGGTAACCCCGAGTCTTACAAAACAGACTATATACTTTTTGAATTTATATAGGTAACATCCACGCTGAATGCGATTACAGCCATAACGCTTGAAAACAAGACACAGGGAATGACGGTAAGACTTTCCCGTTCCTCTGACATTATTCTATGCTCAGTAGGGCAGATGAGCCCCAGCGCACTCGGGTACCCAACATTCTCTCGTGTCATGTCCGGCGCGTCAGAGGCATATGCCCTCTTTATTTTCCCGCGCGACTTTGAGCTGCCGGCGTTCGTCCAGACCCTCCAGCAGGTCATGAAATTCATCAACAACGGAAAGTACGTCGCGTGGAGGTATCAGTTTGAAGAGCACATTCACTGACGTGCCTCAGCGACATACTTTCCTTTTACAAGGAAGATCTCGACGGCGAATCGGTAAACCGTATCTCGTTCCTCGCTGCACAAAGCGGAAGATCGAAGCAGGCGGTTTTGGTCGACCTGGTGGAGGAGGCCGTCGCAGCACACAGCAATGTGGTGGCTATTCTTACCCCGCACCCGGAGGTACTGGCTGCGTTTAGGGCGTTCGCCTCAGGGTATATTGGATTTCATGCGACGGCGACGAGGTACCGATTGGAGGAACTGAAGCTCTGATTTATTGCGGATGGTGTGCTAGCATCAAGCAGGATATGCATACATGATATATCATATTCTCCATTTTTATATACAGTCGGATGGCTCATAATGCATATCTGCCAAGTTTCCTCATAATGCATAGGATTTCAGATCCACCAAAATGCATTTCACCACCATAGAAGTGAACTCATACTGCATAATGCTCATACAGTGCGCAGCATGACTTCTCTGCACGTGTTTTTCGCGGTCAAAGATTTTTTTGTGATTTATTTCTGATTTTCTGGGCCACGAAACCGGCCAAAAGAATGTGATTGAGCACAAAAACTCATTTTTTCCCACGGTGTTTCACTTTTTTGAGGTCACAAAAAAATGAAAGTGCTTCAATACCAGTCTCCTCATCATGAATAATGTTGGACAACATCTAACAACGCTATAAATGCTTTCCCCTAGTATCTGGACATTTCCTTGGGTCTGCAGTGAACGAAGATAAAATTGGTGTCAGCAGCCCCTATCAAACACGTGATTGTTAACCCTACCCAATAAGGGAATTTGATGGCATCATTAGGGTTTGTTTCACTTTTTCTGTGGTAAAAAAGTAAAATTTTCTCTGAATGACTAGCAAAGCACAAGGTGGCTTCTTTAGGATCCCTCTGAGTGTTTCTGAGTGTTTTTGGACCCACCCATTTTGACTGTATAATGTGGTTTCAAGTTCAAAGTTTTGACATGTTTACTGCCAAAAGTGGAACCGTGATGTGACGCCGTGCACTGTAATGCATCGGATTTGGGAAAATTCCTCTCAATTTGGCAAGGAACCGACCTTATGCATTATGAGCCATCCGGCTGTAACGTCAATAGAAAAAGCTAGTAGAGTATCCATGCATATTGAGGACACCCAGATGAGGAGGGCAAGCTCTAGATTTACCGATGCCCTGTCGGGTTGCGCCGGTCATCATTCCCACGATCGAACCTTCTAACTTTTCGACGACTCCATCGGAATCATCACCCGATATCTCCTCGCTCACGTATGACATGGGGTTTCTATTAATATGGGTCTGGAAGGCTCACGATTTCACTGGTTGCTGGAATTGACCAATCGAACAACATTCCTATAGCGTCTTCACTTTCTCACGAACATTTCTCCTTCTTGGTGTACATGTGCACCATGTGCTACCGCGGGGCTTTCTAAGTTTCTCATGCGCGGAGTCTTCATCGAAGCTTCATCCTCAGGCCTCTTCCGTAAAATTCTGATGCATCATTGGCTGTCAGAAACGGTAAACCCCGGATCCCGACGAAAGTCTGGCACATGCCATCCAATTAAACCTATAAAAATTTTGGGAAAACTGGAATGACACGCCAAACGGAGCGCACCCTGATGCCGCCCACCATCGTCGTCTGTGTCCTCCTCGTGATTTTGTATGCTATTCGAGGTGTTTTCAAACGAGTATTCTCCGTGTTGGATAACATCCCGGGTCCACCCCGAAAGTCCTTATTTACCGGTTATAAACCACTCGCATCTTTTCATCCTACTTTATTCTCATATGACTTGCCACAGGAAACCTCACTCAGTTTCATGACCCTGACGGGGAGTTACAAACAGACCTGGCCCAAAATTATGGCCAGGTCGTCAAAATTCACGGACTCTTCGGGGTGAGCCGAGTCGTGCTTTCGTACCTGCGCCTTCCCGAGGAACTTCTTATCACAGGAGCGACAACTTTTTGTGTTTGATCCGGTGGCCCTACACACAGTTCTCGTCAAGGATCAAGACCTCTATGAGGAGGAGGAAATGTTTATGTGGTATGGTGCCCGCGTCCGACGTCCTTCAAAGTGGTAACCTCTCTCGTTTCTCCATAGCTTGTCCAGTGTCCTTTTCGGGAGAGGGGTATTCTCCACTATTCGCGATGACCATCGCAAGTATCGCAAGATTATGATGCCTGCCTTCTCTGCGACGAATCTCCGCGAAATAATCCCTCTTTTCTACGAAGTTGCAGAGAGGGTATGTGTTATCGCGAGATGGAGGAATCGGACTAATTTTTCCCAGACTCGAGACGGTCTCATTGCCCCAAATATTATTGATGGTCCGCATACGGTACGAGCAAATGCAATGCGCAATTCTATATGCACTCACTCACAACAACCCTTAGCTTGAATTCAATTCAATCATTTCCCGCACGTCTCTAGAGCTTATCGGCCGCGCTGGGATCGGTTATTCCTTCGACCCCATGATTCCTGGGCAAGAACAAACTGACCGATACGCAGAGGCTTTTCGAGCTTTGCTGTGAGTAGTCACCATTCAAGCTGCCCTATGACCTTTACCATCTTTTCCCAGGCCCGCGGCATTCAAACTCGGACTTCTGCTCCCCCTGCTACCGCTCGTACTCAAAATTCCCTTCCCATCATTCCATCGGTTCATGATTAACCTAATTCCATCATCAACGCTGCACCGAGCGCGCGATGTTGTCGATTTCACAAATGCAACCGCCGCGCAGTTGGTCAGCGAGAGGAAAGCCGCAATTTTGAATGGCGAACTGGACGCTAAACACGACGCAAGGGATCTCATGAGCGTCTTGAGTATGCCGTTCGACTCTGCCTTTTAGCTCCATCCTCATATCGCCTCCCATAGTGAAAGGCAACATGTCCTCTGGCGGAACGCATCTTACAGACAATGAGATGGTGGCTGCGATTTCGTACGTGCCTGTCCCATACAAGTATACCATGTATTGATTCTGCTCCACAGAATGATCCTTTTTGCTGGAACAGACACCACATCGTCTGCGATGAATAGAATCCTCCATTTATTAGCATTGTACCCCGACGTGCAAGAAAAATTGCGCGCGGAGATTCTCGCCGCCCCAGAGCACATGAATCACGACCTGCTTACCTCCCTCCCATACCTCGACGCGGTCGTGCGCGAAGTCCTGCGGCTGTAAGCACAGATCACGCCTTTAGTCGCGTGTATATTTGACGAAAAGCCAAGGTACCCGCCTCCTGGGCCAATGTCTCGAATGTGCGTACTTTTTTTTCAATATCGACGCACCGGCAGGATTTATCTGAATAAACCCCAGCGCCTGGGAGAATACCGTGCTCCCCGTCAGCACCCCCATAATCGGTGTTGATGGGACGGCCATGACCACAATCGCTGTCCCTAAAGGAACACCGATCCACATCGCGATTTCTGCCGCAAATCACAATAAGCACATATGGGGAGAAGACGCCCTCGAATTTAGACCCGACCGATGGACAAACGGCAGAGTGGATTCAGTTACGACCAAGCTATGCGGAGTGGATGGCAGCACCATGACTTTCCTCGGTGGTGGGCGGAGCTGCATGTACGTCTATCTCCCCAGTGTGGTTTATTAATGCTCTGAATCTTTTGCAGCGGTTTCAAATTCGCGCACCTCGAAATGAGTGGGTTCCGCACGTTTCGCCGCAGCTTTAAATTGACCACTCCTTGCCAGAGGTCGTCGTTTGTGTTTTGCTGAGGGCCTTCAAGTTTTCGAAGCCAGACCCCCGCATTAAATGGCGGATGAATGGCCTCGTGGCAGCGCCGAATATCGATAATCAACCCGGGCTTCCGATACTCGTAGAACATCTGAAAACTTAGTTAACAAGTACCTGTAAACGTTACATAGAAGCTCGGTGCAGATCTTGTGTGTAGCGGGGACGGTCAGCTCGATGGAGACTCGGCATATTCGAAGAGAGGGCCTAACGGCCAGTGCAAATTCTAGCGTACTCGCACATTCTTGAAATCGACTGGATGGAAGCCAGAGCGGCGGCGCTTTGGACGGCGCTCTGAGGACTGAAAAGGACGGAAGAGGGTCGATTGATCATGGTCGATCATTGAAAGTTTGGCCTGGTTTGGCTGCAGAAGCTCATTCGGGACTTTCCCGAATCCCGGGCCCTTCTCCTCGTGCATCCCACCTTTGTGCCACCTTATTCCCGCGTTTCTGCTGGACGGCCTATGACAACAGGGCTACCGCAGCTCCATTAGCTACTTTCTCCTCCAACGCACCGCCGCTAGATTCCCCTTCCACTAGATATGAGCCGCCCAGAGCGCAGTGGCATTGTAACCAACCGAACCACAAAGAAGACAACGAGCGCGGTAGCGAGTACTCGCACACCCCATGGCTTCTTTGGCAGCGAAATCCCTAGCCAGCGTAGCAAATCCCGTTCCCCATCTCGAAGCGGTTCTGGATCACGCAGCGACCCGTTTACACTTTTTGCAGCCCCTATCGCTCCTACCATCAAGCGCAAGCGCTCTTCAACGTCCGTTGGAGCCATTACTACTCCAGCCACCCCAGACGAAACCGACCGCGGACAGCGTATAAAGACGAAGCCCTCTGTTGCGTCTAGTTCTGGGCAGAATCGCGTCCTGGCGGTAGCGTCCGGCTCATCGTCCTCGCACCGTCCGAGGAAAGAGCGAGAGCGCTCGAGAGTCGCGTCGGAATATGTCCAGCGATTGCAACTTCCGAACCCCGTGCCTTTTCCCATTGATGGCGGCGAAGTGCTCGCTCGCCGAGGTGTAGACAAGGGAAAATCCAAGCAACTTGGTGAACTGGGTGCACAATTCCCCCCGACACCGTCCTATTCGGGGCCTTTGGCTGCCGCTGAATACGAGCGTATGCGGAAGGAGCTGGAAACACTCAAGAAGGATAACAAGGATGCCAAAAAGCAGCTTAAGAAGCAGAACAAGGTTTATCATCTATCGCCACATTTTCTTAGATTCTCATTGGAAAAACGCAGACAATTGAGGAGCTTAGGGCTCAAGTGGCTGCCGAAACATTCGTAAGTCATTCACTCCTCTCGTCACACGCCGCTGAAATTAACCTCTACTCCCTCGCAGGCCCGAGAAGAGCAAGAAAAAACGATTGCCGCCGTCTCTTTGAAATCGCGGAAAAACGAAGAACTGCTCCAAACAATCGAAGTTTCACTGCAGTGTCAAATTTGTATCGAACTCCTCTCTAAGCCCTACGCGTCCGTTATATCTCTTTCGCTTTTCTTGCATGCAATCTAAAACCCCAACAGACTCGCTCCCTGCGGCCACATCCTTTGCCTCGAATGTCTCCAACAATGGTTCCGTGCCGCCCCCTCGAACGACTCGGATGACGAGATGTTGGACCGGGAAGCACAGGAGGATTATATTCTCCACCGTGAGAAGTCATGTCCGTGCTGTCGTGCAACAGTCCTGCGGCGGCCCGTCCCCGTGTTCGTGGTGAAGAGTGTGGTAACTGCACTGCGCGCGGCCGTCCCCACCACGACCGCGGTAGCACAAGGAGAGGAGGAGGCGGATCCGTGGAAAGGACTCTTTTTACCTGACTACGAGTCGACGTCGGATGACGACGACGGGGAAGGGTACGAATCCTCCGAGGGCGAGGGCGTGGAATTCTTCAATTATTCGGAGGACGACTTGGACGGCGCGGAAGTAGAGCTCGCGATGGGGCTGGGAGCGTTCCCGCAGGAGCTAGCGCGCTTCTATGAGAGCGCGAGTGGGAGCGAGGATGGCTCTGCCTCAGTATCCGACGACGACGAGGAGGAAGAGGAGGAGGTTCCGGATGTCGACTCGGACGACTCGGACTCAGACGTCGTATACAGCCTTGCGCGCTGGGAGCCGCCCGCTCATACGGTGGAGTTCGACCATGTGCACAACACCCTGTGGAAGATGCAGCGCCGCGGGTGCACGCCGCGGCTCATCGCGCTGTTTAACATCCGTTATGCGCACGACGAGGGCCTCGTCGCGCACGTCTCCTCGTTGGACGGCGCGGGCGCCGACGTGTCTGTGGGGCGCAACCGCTTGTTCCTCGGGTGGAACATCGACATCGATATCTCGGATGGCTTGGTCGATGGGGATTCGGAGAAGTCGTTCATTGCGCGCCAGCTGTGTGACCTCCGGCGGCATCCGGAGCGGTGGCTCGTATCGGAAAGGCATGGATATCCTGGACGCGGGATTGTCGACGCGCGCCGGCTGGCACCGGTGGAAGAGGAGGGTATCTATGACACCTCTGACTCTGAGGCGTATGGCAACGTATAGCATGTTACTCGCCAGGAACAGTATTGCCGTTGATATATATACAGTATTACTATACGTGTCGTGTCTTGAAACATTTGACAGAATCTGACCGAAACCATTGCGAAGGTCGCCCATAAACTTACGCGTGCACAAGGTTCAGATGCGGACGCATCTTTCGAAATCAATTGCAGCCATCATCATTCATGCCTCCTCTCTCCCTTTACGTCCACTTGTTTCCTCCTGCCCTGGTGCCTTTGTCTTACCTCGCAGACCAGTGAACCATCCATACCGTATAGCGACAAGCTCGTGGGAATGCGCCTAGATGTGGACACAACCCGTACTCTCGAGAGGAAGTTGTCAAGAGACCAATCGTCTTTAGAACAGAGCTCTGAATTAGGCTCTCTCTTACATGTTCCAATGACTCCGCCAAGTGTAATTCAGCATCGGCCGATGAGATAATGTTACTGGACACTTTACCCCGCGTCCTACTAGTAGTTGTTCAGCTGCAACGCACCCGGCATTAATATTTCTTTCCAACAAGACTCACAGTCTCGGAGCCGGACGACGCAGTGAATCAGGAAGTTTTAGAAAGTACACTTGCAGCTCGCACGAAATACCCGGCCGCCGAGAAGAAGTGAACGGCGGATTAACTGAAGCATCCGGGCGCAGCCACCACTGGCGAGAAGTGGGAAGTCGATTTTAGAAAATTTAGAAGCCAAGGCGGATTCATCGCAGACGCCGGTTGACGTCTTTTCGGAGGATAAAAAGTCGTTCCAGACTGTTAGCCTGGGCACTGGCAGCAGAGAGAAACAATCCTTATACGAGCTCTACGCTCTGATATGCCACATCGGCGACTCGGAGCTGGGTCATTGTACGTTTCTCAAATCTCAACTTGCCTATCCGACTTTCCTCTCAATCGTTTTGCATGGTCCTTAGAGGTCGCATATGTGCAGCACGATACAAACACCCAGTCCGGATGTTATCGTTATGACGACAGTACACGCACCGGACCGCTGGTCCTCGCGCAGCTGGTGCGTTCGGGTCCTTCCATCCAGCGCGAGACGGAGCATTGACTCTACCATCCAGGCTACCGAGCTTCAAGCAACCAGTACGACTTCATGCCTGCTGGGAAAGGTGGTGTGAAAGAAGCAAAATATTACTGGAAAGAGGATAAACGGGGATCGATTCGGATGCTTTTCTACCGCCGCCTCGAAAATCGCTCTCCGCCAGGACTAGATCTATATGTGATATAGATACTCCCTTGATGTAAATACATCCTCGGGTGAACGAGTCATCAATGCGCGGGACATCTGGTTAGGTGAATCACTGGTGAATCCGCCAATTTAGGAGGGGCATGCCTTCTGAATTTCCCACCCGACGATGCTCAAGAGCCGAGAAGTTGGCCACGTACACCTATGAGTGGGCTGTACGGAAGGGCCGGAGAGGATGTAGAGAGAGTGCTGGCGCTGGCAGTACAGTATTTTGGTTCCCAGTGCCGCTCTGACCGCCGGCGTGACGGCAGACGCGAGTGACGGCGTGACTAATACATACCTCTCGCTTTCCCCGCTCCTCCGTGAGCTCCAAATTTCTTCTACCTGCTTTTCTTCCCGTCTGCATTTGCGCCTAGAGGATTGCGTTCTTAATTGAACAGTTTCCACAACACTCCGTCAGATGCAGGAGGCTGAGGAACAAGGCACGTCCACTCGTCTCGCCTCTAGCGCGCGGATACGAACAGATATGTACCACAGATACTTGTCGTATTTGCAGCGCTCCTGCGGAAGCGGAGCAGCCCCTCTTTTACCCGTGCAAATGCTCCGGTACCATTCGGTACATCCACCAGGATTGGTATGCGTCGCCTTTCGCTTCAGAAACCTGCAATTTAGTTTGTTCCTCCTGCAGTTTGACAACTTGGCTAGCCCATAGCAAGAAGAAGACCTGCGATGTCTGCAAGCATCCGTACTCGTTTACGAAAGGTCTGCATAAAATTATCCTAATTTCTAATGCTCACACCCACAATTTCCAGTCTACGCGACAGATATGCCGACCCGTTTGCCGCCGGTGCTTCTCCTGCGACGTGTCGCGCAACAGTCGTTCTTTGCGATGATATTCGCTGTGCGCGCAGTAGCAGTGGCCATCATTTGGCTCGCAGTCCTTCCTTGGGTCACTGTTATGACATGGAGAATGTATTTTTCCATGGGGGATTCTACGTGTGTTTATCCATTCATTCGTAAGGCAAGCGATACTGAATTATTTACATTAGTGCTTGGTGGATCAGCGATCGTCCACGCCCCCCTGATGCACCCGAACAACACAGTCCTTTCTACATTGCTTTCCATTCGGACGCGACAGCCGGCCCTCCGCCAGATACATTCATTGCTCGAGTTGCCACGCATCCCCTTTGGCTCTCTTTATCATCCGACATCTTCACGGGGCAAATTATTGCTTCTCTTGTGGTTCTTACGTTTGTCGCTGTCTTCCTCCTTCGCGAGTGGATATCTCAGAACGCACGGCCGGGGGTGTTTGAGGACGACGATCCCGAGCCCATTCCAGCACCACTGCCACCACCGCAGCAGCTTTTAGAGCCGCCGCGCCCATTTCCTGTAGCGCCGCATCCAAACCCCAATGTCAACGATCGGATCGTTCTGGCACAGCGGCAAATAGACGCTGTGAGAGCCATGGATGCTATGCGCACCTTTGAGGCAGATCCAACGCGGCCGAACCGGAAGCGTCGCCTTTCTCACAAGGGGAAGGAGCGGGAAGAAGAGTTCGGCAGTATTGCGAGTGGCAGTCGTGTAACAGCTGGTTCTATATCTCGGAGACGAGTCCGCAAGGACGACGGTGAGAAATCAGACCTTCAAGACCGCCGGGCTTTTCGTCAGCGACGGCTTTATCCAGCGCGGATATCCGGCAATCTTCAACGACCAGGGCTCACTGTCCCCGATCAACCTTCGGATAACACCGAGAACTTCGAGTTCACCTTCCGTTCAACAACTCGTTTCCCCCAAGAAAAGAATAGCTTCAACCGAAGAAGTGTATCTGAACCGCCATCTATGACCAAGTTCTCTCCTACCCTGGACACAGGTTCGGACCTGCCTCGGGTGCTAACGACGAGCCCTACGACAGCCATGTTTCCGGCCATCGTTCTTGAACGGCCCAGCGGGACGATTCCATTCGCGCTCCTCCAGCGTAACTCTGACGATGATCAGACCGGAGTATCCGATTCCAAGCTTCCGACGTCCAATCATTTACCTTTCGATCCTCCCTCCTTGGATGCCGGTCGTGAGCCATCGTCGACATCCCTGAAGGAAACCTCTGCATGGCTGCGCCAACTCGCCAGGGAGAGAGACGCCGCCAAGGGGAAAACCGCCACGCATCGTCGTCCACCGCTGCCCAACACCACCCCAACTATTGTCGGTGAAAACCCTGCTGTTCCGACAGTGGTCTCTCCGCCCATGCCGTTGGTCTCTCCAAGTTTGGCAACATACCGTGCGCCGGAGGAACTGGAACCCGACGCGGGCCCTTCGCGACTCGCCGAATATTTTGATCGTGATGCGGAGTCGTCCAGCGGCTCCGACTCCAAAGGGAAGGCCAAGGCGGACGGAGACACGGATATGGAGTCGGACGACATGCAGTCAGAGCACGCGCGGTATTTTGCTGATGCGGAGGACGAAGAGGGGGCGAAGGAGGAGGAGGACGACGACGACGATGGCATGCCGAAACTACAGCCTCCCAGTGACTCTGATGATGAGGATGACGAAGGCAGTCCTCGGAACGAATACGAGGGTGACGACGTCGATGGGGATTTCGACGATGATGTGGACGAGGAACCGGGCGAAGAGGAGGATGGTGAAGATGACGGGGTTGCGTTCGATGGTGAAGTACCTATCTGGCAAGCGATCCAGATCGAGGATGATGAGGTGGCGGAAGTGGCTGACGGAGAGATGGATGCCGGGGCTGCTGAGCACGGCCTCGATGGGGATGCGCCCCCGCCTGCGCCTCCCGCCGGAGCTGTAGATGCGGCCGCCGCCATCGACGCCAACGACGATCTGGACGGGAATGTAGAAGATGATATGGAGGGCGCGATGGAAGGCATGTTCATCAGTCTGCTTATAGGTTTGTTGATAACAGAGCTTCCGGTTTAGCAATAGGCATGAGGGGGCCAGTTTACGGAGTCGTTCAAAATGTTTGTACATTTACTCCTTCGACGCTCCGAAGCTGATTTCATCCTTAGGCCGCACTAATGATTTTTGTACTTGACACCGCTATTGGCTTGTTGGTGTGGATACCATTTACACTGGGGAAGTCGACTGCCTTACTCTCGGTGAGTGCTTTCCAGCAGTTGTTGACCACATCTAAAGCCGATTTCCAGCTGGATCCCCATCGCTTTATCCAAATCATTCACCTCCCCATACGAGCCATGCGAATCGTCACGGATCCCATTGTCGACTCGGTCATGTACATCATCGCCGCCTTGCTGCTCCCATTAGTTCTTCGATTATTATACCGAACTGCCAACGTCATGTTCCTCGGCGTCCTGTTCCTAATCTCTGTAGTATTCGGGCAACACAGGGCGGAGAAAACGTTCGAAGTAACCTCTTCAGTGGTAGGTATTATTATTTCGCCCATCGAGCTCTTCTCAAATCACTCGCAGTACTTCCGTGTTCACAAGCTCTCGGACAAGCCGCTCGAACAGTTGTTTGGGTGGACTTCCGGTTCGTCGCCAACAACACCACCCCCATCCACAATCTCCGCTGGTTCCGGGTTCCAATCCACCGTCGTCAACGCTGCCGAACCATACTTCGCCGCGCTTGGGCATGAAGTCCGCCTGAGTGCCGCGCAGATCCGAACGACCTGGACGCGACTGGCTCTAGGACACGGCGCAAAAGAGAAAGTCTTTGCGGTTGCTCTCGGCTATGTCGTTGTGATGGTGCTGGTTTCGCTCTACCTGAATCTTCTCACTGTCGGGAATATGAAAACGGCTGGCCGTGCTGTGCGGACCGCTGTTCGAGAGCAATTACTTGTCTTGAAGGTTCGTAGCTCGGAGTCGTGGTGTATCCTTTATTTAATCTCCTCGCAGGTCGCGACCTTCATTTTCATCGAGCTTGTAACTTTCCCGCTTGGTTGTGGCATTGTTCTGGATCTCTGCACGGTCTGGCTGTTTCCTGAAGCCAGCCTCATTTCCCGGGTGGCGTTCTTCAAACAGGCGCCGCTTACGGCCATGTTTTACCACTGGGTCGCAGGGACGATGTTTATGTAAGTAGAGCTTTGCATCACACCTCGAGGCCGTCCAAACCCTGCATTCTAGGTACTCGTTCGCCGTATTACTGGCAGGATGTAGAACTCTGTTGCGGAAGGGGGCCATGTGGTTCATCAAGGATCCGCAGGACCAGAATTCGCACCCAATTCGGGACATCCTCGACCGACCTACTTTGACACAACTCCGGAAGATCTGCGTGAGCGGAATAATGTACTCTTTCGTCGTAGCGTGTGTGGTCGGCAGTGTGGCTGGTCTCCTGTTCGTCGGAAGCAAATCAATCCTTCCCTTCCGGTGGAAAAACAGGTTCGGCCCCCTCTCATTCCACTCGTTGGTCTCCGTCTCATGCACTTCACAGGGAGCCTCTTTCGAACGTCCCAATCGACCTGATCTTCCTGCATTTGGTCCTCCCATACACCACGCATTATTTCAGACCTCGAACAGGTATCAAGCGGGTGTCGAAAGCACTGTGGAAGTTTCTGGCGAGTCGACTTCGTCTCTCGTCGTACTTCTTCGGAGGTCGCTACCCTCACGAAGAGTACACGCCCAAACATTGGCCAGCAATCCTTTTCCGAACGGAAGACGATTTGGAGGATCCGACGAACGTCAAAGATGGCTCATTCCGGCGGGTGCCTGCATCGGACAACATCTCGCTCCCTCGCGACATGCGTGCCACTGCGGCAGTGACAGAGCACGGGGAACCCATCGATGAGGAGGCTAGAGGACTTATCGCGATGCAGAACGAAGAGGCCGTCAAGGCTAAACGCACTATCCACGAGGACTACCTCGTCGTTTACATCCCCCCGCACTTTCGGTACCGGGTCTTCCTCTTCATCGCCATCTTGTGGGTGTTGGGCGCCATGTTCCTCGGGGTCACGTTCGCTCTCCCCATCCAACTCGGGCGCAGCTTCTTCGGGCTCTTTGTTTCCCGCCCTGTCCACGACGGGTACTCCTTCATCGCGGGAGCCTATCTCCTTTGGGCGTGCTACCTCATTGGCAGGGCCGTCGATCGACTAGACAAGCGCCGCCAGCGTAGAGGAGGGGACGAACCTCGTGCCGATCTTCGTCTACTGGTCATAAAACGCGGCCTGCTGTGGATAGCCAAGATCACATATATGATGCTATTCCTCGGCATTGTCGTCCCCACTCTAATCTCCTTGGTGGTCGATCTGTACATCATCCTGCCCATCCGGCTGTCGTTGGATCCGACCCTCGTTCCACGCATGCGTATCGTGGACTCTTGGGCTCTGGGACTGCTGTATGCGAAGATTATGTTACACATAAATCGGACGCAGCCACCCAATCCGATAACGCGTGGCGTGCAGCACGTACGTCGAGCCACCTCTCCGTGTTCCGCTTCTGATTTTCTCCCACTTCCAGATAACTAACAACGGATGGACACATCCGGAGCCCATTACCGCGACAAAGGAGGTCATTGGCCCCTTGACCTTCGGTCTCCTTGGGATGATCCTCCTCCCCGGAGGTGCCTTCCTCCTCGCCCAGCACTTCATCCCCTTCATCCCGCGGAACAGCAGGCTTCTTTGTACGCCCTTCCCCACTCGTTCTTTGCCACGGTGCACTCACATTCACATCTCCGCAGTCATGGAAGTCTACCCCGCGATCTTCGTGACTGCCGCCGGCGTCCGCTTCGGTGCGGTGCTGCTGGAGATGCTGGGCACTTGGTCGCAGTCTATCCGGGACAAGGAGTTTTTGGTGGAGATGCGACTGCGAAACCTGGAACCCGAGTCGTCGAAGAGTAAGGTGGACTAGAGTATTAACTTAATAATTCGGAAGCAGCACCAAAAAGCATTGTATGACTTGTACTATCCCCCAATCTACACGGCATTTTCTATCCCGGGACTGGATACTGGACGACTACGTCCTACATTAGTCTCAGTCTCAAGGATCGTCTTTCAGACGGACGGTCCACCATGCTTGAGTTTAGATTATTTACGGGCACTCGACACTATGAACACTGTGAAGACTATGTACAGGCAAAATATCCATTTGAGCCTCGAGGATCGACAGTTGGCCTACACAAACGCATCAGAACATTGAAGAGTTGAATTCCGAGCATGGACCGCCTCGAGCTCCGCATCCGCGTCCCTACACGCCCAGGCCCGCGCTCTCCTCTCTCGCAGAATGGACTGCACAGGCTGATGCTGAGTGCCCTGCAGGACAGGACAAGGACAGGCAGCGGTCGGACGAGGGGGACGTCATCGACCTCGACGCGGGCGCAGAGCCGGCAGAGAGGTCTACGAATGGCGGGGGTGCATCGATTATCTGCATGAGAGCTGTGAAGAGATGGCTGGACGAAACGATCTACTAGAAAGGCAAACTTGACGGTCTCTATGAACGATTTATCTTCGTGCGAGAGATCAGATTGTCCACTATGGAGAAAGGCGTGCTCCCCAAAAAAAAGTTGTACCGCGTTGTCCCCCTCGCCGATTCTAAGCCCCTTGACCGGGTTTTCCCGAACTGTGCCAAAATTGCGCATCGAAGGTCGTCTATTGCGAGCATACCATAGATAGGGACATGTCCGGGCCACGAGAAAGCTATACGGTGTGGTTTCTCCGGATCCATGCGAATGAAACATCATTCCGTCATCTTATGTATGGCGACTGGAATGTGAACGGTGGGTGGCTGAGCAAGGCATTCATGAGCCAAGGAGTGTTATGGCCGGAGGGGCACAGGTTAAAATGGATCGCTGCAGCAGCGGACACAGATCGTGGTGGGAAACAAGAAACTGAGGTTACAAAAATAACCGAAAGTAAAAGTCAGCGCGGTCGCGTGACATGTACACAAGGTTTCTCCCTCCGTCCTCCTTCTCAGCACAAGCAATGGAAGGACATCATATCCTTGGCGCAACGCTATCATATGTTACAAGATTCGATCGAGAAATGCCAAGGACTCGAAAACCTTGCTGTTGCGATCGTCCGACTCGAGCAACTTCGAATATCCCTCGGACTCGCGACCCGGCTGCACGGTAACATAGTATCCATACGTTCCGTAGCCTTCTTTGACGCTGCATGGGATGCATCATGCCTTCTATTCTCGGCTCCTCGTGCTACTGTGGCTCATATCGCATGCTCGAGATAACAATTGTGATTCTGGAATGTGTGGGTATAAGTACCCGGAGTCTTATCCTTTCTGGCCTGTTGCTCCCCTCGCCTCCCTCTACTCTCCATGTTGTGGCTGTCAGCTTTTGTTCTTGGCCTCGTCCAGCTTAGTGTTTCCAAGCCCCTCGCCAGTAAGCGATGGAACGATGTCGCCGTCAAGCACGGCTGGGTCGAAGCGCCCCGCGGCTGGGAGTTCCATTCGACCCCTCCCGCCGATCATTTGCTCGACATGCGGATTGCGCTCAAACAGAACAAACTCGACGAACTGATTTCGTCTCTGTACGAAGTTAGCGATCCCGCCCATGAGAGGTACGTGGTTGAAGCTGTGGGATTGCATATCATATTTAAAAATTCCACCAGATATGGCCAGCACTTGTCGAAGGAAGAGGTTGATGCGCTTGTTGCACCCCACCCGGATTCGGTTGAAGCCGTGGAGTCGTGGCTCCAGCACCATGGCATCAACCCCGCCGACGCACACTTCCGTTCTACTGCCGGTGAATGGGTTACCATTCGCGTCTCGGTCGCACAAGCGGAGCGCATGCTCAACACGAAATACGGCGTCTACTACCACCCTGCCTCTGACTCCTCTGTCGTCCGCACAATGGAGTACTCCCTCCCCGTCGAGCTGCATTCTCATGTCGATGTCATCACTCCGACGACATACTTCGGCACCCTTCACAGCATGCGCGCCACGAGCTTCTTGCAACCTCAGACGACCTCCCTTACCGGCGATGAGGAGTCCTTCGCCGCCGTGATTTCGCCTCTGGCCGTCCCGGCTAGCTGCGGAACGACGGTTACTCCGGCGTGTCTCCGGGCCATGTACAACACCACCGCGTACGTCCCCAAGGCCACCGCAACCAACAGACTCGGTGTCGCAGGATACCTCCAGGAGTTTGCCAACGATGCCGGTGAGAACAAGAACATTCCTAAGGTGCACACAGGTACTAATAGTTGCATTAGATTTGCAGGTTATTGTGACGACACCAATTGTTGGAGGTATCCTGATCGGTTGTTTTTAGACTTTCTTCAGAACCTTCCGGACCGATGCCGTCGGCGGCACCTTCACACATGTCCAGCTCAATGGGGGTTTGAACACTCAGTCAAGCCCTGGTGTCGAGGTAAATGATTGTCCTTCATTTATTCCCTCCACGTATTGATCGGAGTGCAGGCCAACTTGGACATCCGTAATTATTCGGTTTCGCGCAGTTTCTAGCTGTCAGTAACCAAGTTTTTTCAGAGTACACCGAAGCTATTTCGTTCCCGACTCCCAACACATACTACAGGTAACCTTTCGTTTAATTTCATCTTACCAATGTATTGACGCCGACGCAGCACGGGAGGTAAGAGAGACCGAGTGTAAAAGTTAACAAAACCTTAACGCCGGGCAGGGTCCCCGCCATTTTTGAAGGACACCTTCACCCCGACTAATACCAACGAGCCGTACCTGGACTGGTTGAACTTCATCCTCAACCAAACGACCATCCCGCAGACCTTCGTGAGCATCAAGAACACTTTTTCATTCACTAGAGGCGACTTATACCTCTCCTCGCAGACCACCAGCTACGGCGACGACGAGCAATCCGTAAATCCGCATTCGAAATCCAGACAGGCCACGTCCCTGACACTTTCTGTAGGTTCCCGAGGACTACGCGACCACCGTCTGCAACCTGTTCGCCCAGCTCGGTGCGCGCGGCAGCAGCATCATGTTCAGCTCCGGGGACGAAGGGTACGTCGCGTGATAGGCGGGTAATTAAATGCGCATTTCGCTGACGCCGATGGCACTGCAGAGTTGGCGGCGGAGACTGCCTAACGAACGATGGAACGAGCCGCAAGATCTTCCAGCCCGCATTTCCCGCGTCCTGCCCCTTCGTCACCACCGTCGGAGGCACCACGCGCATCCCCGAGGTAGCCGTCAGGTGCGTCAACTCAAAGCTAATTGCAATCCCAGCGCCGTCGCTTATTTTTCGATCCGCAGCTTCTCGGGCGGCGGATTCTCGCGCTACTTCGCGCAGCCGTCGTACCAAAGCGCGTCCGTCGCGCCGTTCCTGACGAACCTGGGCACCAAGTTTGCGGGGCTCTTCAACGCCACTGGACGCGCGTACCCGGACGTCTCGGCCGCGGCGAACGGGTTCCAGGTCGTCATCGGGGGCCGCACCTCGTCAGTCCTCCCAAAATTCACCCTTGCACTCTGAGCTCTCGCTAACGTACTTGTTGCCATCAGTTCCGTCGGAGGCACCAGCGCCAGCTCACCCGTACGTCCGCGGCACATCTATTTGAATATAACTGACCTCCCTCCGCACGTAGACTGTGGCAGGCGTAGTCGCTCTCCTTAACGACTTCCGCATCTCCGAGGGCAAGGCGCCGCTCGGGTTCCTGAACCCGCTCATCTACTCGACCGCCAAGGCGGGCTTCAACGACATCACATCTGGGTACGCTGCATCCGCTACTTATACTCCTTGTTGACAGAGACTAAATGCGCTGAATCTACCTAGATCGAATCCAGGGTGCGGACAGACGTGCGTAGCTTTCCTGATTTTACACTAATTTCAACATTGATCGCACCTCATACAGCGGGTTTACTGCGATTGCCGGGTGGGATCCCGTCACCGGGCTGGGGACGCCCGATTTTTTGAGGCTGCAGACCTTGGTCGATTGAGATGTGGTTCTGTAACTGGATGTATGGGTGAATTGAATCGATCCAAATTGGTTATCAAGTTGAGCATCAACACGTGATCCTCTGGCACATTCAACTTGCCGCATTGCGCTGCTTAAGAACTCTATCATGGGCTGCGACTCTATAATTAACAAGAGCGCGCTGGGGCGCAAAGCGCCCCAGCACTTCAACTGAACAATAAATTTGAGACATACCAAAGCCTTTCCTGACTGTGTGAAGTTTCAAGTTGGCCATGTACGTGAATAAGCTGTAATATCTAGCTTTCCTAAACACAGAATAAATAAGTCGTCGCTGACTTTAGGGCAGGTCTCGGTGTAATCTCGGGGCGGAGTTTAAAAAGGCTTCAGACACGTAATTTTATAAAGAGGGAGATAAAGAGGGAGATTATGAATACAGTAACAAATCACTTCTGCCGCTCCACCACCATCCTCGAAAACTTGCTGCATAGCCGGATCTTGGGCCCGTAGAAGAACAGTACGAACGGAATGGGGACCATCAGCACTGCTATAAGCGCGAACATCGTGTTCGCCCAGTTGTACCCCAGTTTCCCGAACATCTGCTTCGTGAACAGCGGGAAAATCGTGGCCATAATGTTTCCTACAAAAGATTAGACGGGGGTAATGAGGGAGGAATGATCTCACTGCAAAGACTTTGTCCGGCCAACGCAGACGATGCAAAGGGGCCGTAGCTGAGAAGTTCTCTTAGAAAAGGAACTAGTGGCACTTGAGATACTTGGGACGCACCAATCCGCGAGATAACTGAAGACGGCGAGGTACACGATGAACGTGGCCCATGTGTAAACCTAACGTCGTGGAAATTCAGTATTTCAAACGTGCACGATCGGGACTCACGGTGAGTGCAATCACTAGGGAAATCCACGGGACGTGCGGGAAGGCACACCATGCGTAGATGAACATGCTGGTCGGCAGTATGACGGCGGCAGCACAGGCCAGAATCAAGCGCGCCTCGGGGCCTCTGCGGGCGAAATGTTTGCTAGACGAAAGTCAGCATACAATCCCATAGCGTAGTAAGACGTACTGATATAAGTGCTCTTGGTAAAAATTGGACCCGAAGCCGAGGGCCGCCCCAACTCTGTGGGGCACGGTCGAATTAACGAAGGATTGAAGACTTGGAATTGCACTCACACTAAGGACGCAAACACCGTCCCCTCTTGCCCGACATTAAAATGGTGGAGTTCTTTGAACAGCCCAGGGATTGATCTGGATGACAGTTCAGGGGTCGTGTGAAACGAATGTTGAAAATTTACTCGATCATGCAGAACATTACCCCCCATAGGAAGCCGATCCATAGCTATGGATGGACGGATTAATGGGGACAGATGGTTGAAGTATAAGGAGCAACTCACACTGAAGCTCGAGACGACAGGTTCGGTCAAAAGAAGATCTGACGGCAGGTCAGTCGCGTCGTATGTAAAGTTGAAAGCGCATACTTACGGATTGGACGCGTACAGGAGACGAAAATGAGTGAAGCTAGACTGGCTCTTTCGTCCTCAATCCTGGCACGATATCTCGAATCTCCCGTCGACTTGCGGATCTTCTTTGCTAAGCGGGTAAGCAAAATAGAGGATCTGGTCTCTCTCATGACTAGGGGCACGATAATCGAATAAGCGCCGCAAAGTCTGCAGATGGTAAGCGGACGCCGTTAGAGCAGTAGAAATTGCACTCACATCATCTGGACCCATTGAATCCAACGCCACTCCAGTTTCGAGTTCATTTCAATCCAGCCGGCCACAACTGGGCCCAATCCTGTCCCCGCGAGTGCAGCGAGAGAAAAAATAGCCATGGGCAAACCACGTCTAGAGCAACTGATAAACGAAAATATAAATGAGAATATGATTGGGACGAACTCATGGGGCGTCCAGAGGTCTACGATCAGAAGAGTTGGAATACATTATTAAAAGAGCAAATGGTACGAACCTGCTATTGTTCCTCCCACCTGTGGTCCAGAAGGATTGATAAATGTTGAAATTAGTAAAATCATTTGGCGACTCACCATGGTTGCCCAGGTCGATCCGAACGATCCTTGTATGAATCTGGCAATGATGACTGTCTGGATGTTGTTTGAACTGCGACGAGGTAAAATAACTGGGTTGAGAAACAACATGGGGATGAACCTACAGTGCAATGAGAAGATACATGGACGTGAACCCGATGGCGGAGCCAATATAGAGGGGCTGCCGCCCAAACTCCTCGCTGAAACTTGAGGATACTAGCGGAACAAGCCCAAAGCCCAACGTGTACACAATAAATCCAACTGTAGCCTGGAATTCGGTGCAGTTGAGGTCCCTCTGTTGGACCAATAAGTAGATGCTGAAAAGATGCTTGTAGATGTACCGTCATAGAGGTGAACCCCATATTGTATGCGGAAGAAGTTGAGGCTAAAACGAGCGTGAGGACAGCAGCGAAAATCAAGTCTATGATTTGCGCACCTGCTATCAAGGTCGAGTAGCAAGCTAGCAAAGTGATTGCCCATTTTTTGGAACGCGGAAAGCAGGCTGGATTCCGAGTATCTCCGTCTTCAAAATCCACCTAAATTCGAAGTTAAAGCCACAGCCCAGAACTTTAGTCATCGAAGGACGGACGTAGAGAGGCTCATCAATGGATCGTGATTTTTCCACGTCGGGAAGGTGGAGCTCCTTTTGCCGCACGAAGTCGCTTAGTTCCCGCGCCAGTGTGGTGTCCAGTTCCTCTGCATCCGGCCTGGAGGAGAGACTTATGGTAGGATCGAGATTCGGTTCGTTGATGTCCCCTAGCGATTTCACCACCAGTCCCTCGGGGGATAAGGGCGGAGAACCTCCGTTTTGCTGAAGGGGTGGAGGGATCATGGCGGTTGTGAAGAAAAGGTGGACGTTGCTGCCCGGGCCAACGTTGGCGCCATCTCGTCACTTTTGAATGGCGGCGGGCTGTCTATAGTCCTGGGGAAAACCTTGAGTCGGTACGGCTTGATGTGGCAGCCCATCAGCGGGGTTTTGATCGGTTTTTCAAGCGACGTCGGAGAGACTTAAGACGCCGGTTGGGCGCCCTCATGTTACTTGTTAATGAGATTTCGGATAAAGTCAGGGTGAGTCTGTCGGTTGGGAAATTGTGGAACTTTGTCTTACTGGCACGCAACCTATGTTCAAGTTGAACTTCGCTTCGCAGCTGATGAACTTCCCAATAAAGGTTCGAAGGACCTCATTGTTGGAATATGGGCTGAGCGAGCATCGGAGCTTGGCCAACCGTGGGAATCGGGATTACTCAGCATAGTCGGGATGACTGATGCGCCCCGAAAGGATTACTCAGCAGGTTGAATAGTATAAAGTAGCTACTATAGTGTACCTACCTTAGCCACTTGTTACCCACCTGTTCTATTCTACTCTAGAGCAATGACCCAATTTCTGAGAAGTATACATTTGTGTTGGTCGAGCAACACTATTCGGTGCGGGAACCAAGACAAAGCAGCAGCTGTCAGACATAGAATACAGTACAGATACAACAAGATGAGATGATGCCAAAAAAAAACAAAGCAGAGCGCCATGGCGGTCAAAAGATAGAAGCGAAATTGTTGCCACAAAACAAGCAGCGATAAACCGACTCGATGAACTCTTCCACCAGCCAACTTACGGGGGAGGACGGTAACCAATTCGAAATAAAATCAGCGTCGCGGGAAGACAGAGTAAGGAAGGTTTTGCGAGTCCATCCAGAACATGATCGTAACAGCGGCCTGCGGTACTCATCGGTTTAGATCTGTACAGGTGCGACAGGGGAGGCGCTTACCCCAAGAGTGTCCATTGGGACAGAACGCTTCGCTTTCACCGTCGAAGTGGATGGCAAGACCACAGGCGGGGCACTTTTCCTCCATCGCTTGTTGTTCGTAGGTTTCCTTCGAGAAGGAGAGAATATGATCTGAAAGCGCATTCAAGAGCACTTCAGCCTCGGAGCGAAGCTCGGATGGGGCACCAGGTAGCAATGATTGCAGGGCGATTCGCATAAAAAAAGGGAAATCGTTTTCTGGTCGCCAATGTCAGAATAATTGCGGGACCGCTGCATACTAATTACCTCCAAGACATGTGACAACAGCAGAAAAGTGGCGACAGAGGATTGTCAAGACAATGAATGAGATGGTTCTAAGAAGTTGTTGAGCAACCTCGCCATATTCGTCTGCTTTCGAGAGGTCGGTAGTGTGGCGCTGAGAAGGGCCGTTGGAATAAAATAAAATAAGGTCAGAAGGCAACTTGCCCAGCCAAAATCAGCCACAGCAAGTCTCAAGCGCAGGGAGTGCAGAACATTGCATCCGAACAGGTGCTGGTTGAGAATTTTCCGGAATTCTGCGCGCATTTGAGGGTTAGTATCGCTGACCCATAACGCTAGGACGGGGATCGGCGGGTACTTGTCTGCGTTGGCTAATAATGTTTCTAAAACACGGGGCTGGAGCTCGGGGAGATCTTGGAGACGCAAGAAAATCGGTCGGAGGAGATGCAGTGGCGTAGCTCCAGATGCTAGCCTCGCGTCAATCAAGGGAACGTACCTTGGAGACGACTACGTACATGCTTTGGTCGTGTTCAGAATGGTGCTGAGCTCGTAAATAAACAGATCGTGCGTCGGAGAGTTGCATAAACGCGCAACTGTACGTGTATCGGTCAATGGGAGATACCTCACGATTTGACGAACCGCGCTTTCCTACGAAAGTGCTTTCATGTAATACATCGTATTTGTAGTCGAAATTAGAGGGTTGGGCGGACCTTACCACATCGATTAAACCAAGAGTATTGTGTAGAATTATGGCAGATTCGGAAAACTCACTCTTGGACCCACATAACGATGGAGTCATCATAAGATATCAAGCCGCTGATACGGTTTACGTCATGTTTTGAAACTTTCTCCCTTTCGGTGCGAGCAAAGGTGGAACGCAAGATGCGTGACAGTCCATAGCTAGTTGGAGCACTCAAACTGCGAGGTGCGGTGGCAAGTTCGGGTTCGTCTGTCAGTGAGTGGATTGCATGAATAGAACCGTCGAAAAGTGACACAAGAAGCGCGTCTTCTTGCGGTACATAGTGAAGGCCCGAGACGGGGTGAAGCGAGGAGGAGCCCACAGACAGTTTCTGTGTGCAGAGACGAAGTGAACGATGGCCGGACCAGCCCAGTGTAGAAAGATCCCCAGACCACAAAGAAATGACGCCCAGGGTAGCCCTCACCAAGACCATCTAGTCAGACATTAGCACAAACTTAGTCGATATGGACGATTCTTACGGTTCAGGGAGGTGAAACCCAGGATAAAGCAGTGATGCCAGTATTGTCAGACTGAAATATAGCGGGACCAATTTTCTCGACGCGTGTTTGGATGGTGTAGTCGAGAGAAAATCCAGAGGCAGAGGGAGCCGAGTGAAGAAATTGGGTGATGCTTATCAGCCCTACCAAACCATCCGAGGTGCCGTAGGCCAATCTGCTTTCGCCTGAATGGACAGTCAGTCGTTGCTCCTGGAAAGACGTCTCAGGATTACATTCTCCTCCTGTAACAGCAGTCCAAGGTGAAAATGCAACGTGTGTTATCCATTATCAGCCACTTCAACGGTGGCGACAGGCTCGAGTGCTGAGTTCTTGAATCTGGGTATTAACATTGTCAGCCGCGTTGGTAGTGATAAAGTAATTTGGTACCTGAAAAACATCAATGCTCCAGCGCGGGTCCCCGTTACGAGCAGCGAGCTATTCAAACGAGGAGCTGGAAATATGCCGAAATCCGCATGGCTCGACCACGATATGCCTGGCAATAAATCAACACTGAAAATAATTCGGTGGTATCGCCGCCTTACTAGTGATCTGGGACCGAATGGTCTGTTCAGCCGTTGAATGGGGGTCCTGGGATGTCAACTCGGCGATGAAGGGGGTGACATCGCAGAGCTGGACGGCTTCAGCGACCCCATGTCGAAACGCGCGACATGTTACATACCTTGACCCATTTTCCGCTAATCGTATTCCTGGGCGTGTGCCACAGGGAGAGATCCATGTTGGAGCTGAGAATGGCGGCGACACATCTGTCCAGGCAAATTTAGCGTGAGTGTGCGAAGAGTGCGGAATACGCACCCCCCGTTCCCAGTCAGGTTGCTGGGAGAGCATGAGATTGTGCGGAGTCCGACGTCCATGGAGCCCAAGGAGACCGCTCCCCACTCTTGATAGACGAGAGCGTGGTCAATAAAAATACGTCGATCGTTTGAATGAAACAAACCTTGCGAGCCAGCGGACCAATTGTGGACCTCGCGTGGGTTAAAATCAATCATCGTGGAAAACCACTTGACGTGAGAATTGCGACTATCTCCTGGGAGTTGAGTGGCAGAGTGGACGCCGCGGTCGGGAGTCTGACAGAATGCCGTCAGTGATCGGGGATGCTCTGGAAAGAAGAGAGAGGAAGAGTGTACCAAGATATAGACGGAACCTTTCGTAAGGAAGAAAACTTGACCATCTCCGGACCACTGGAGACAAGACAGAGACGGCCGCGAGGTTATCGATGGGATATTTAAAACACTGTAAATCGGCGAGGCGGATACAGACATGTTCCAGGCAAGATGGGAAACTAGCGTTGATGTCCGAGCTCAATTCACCCACAGTCACCGTGGCCGCACATTCAAAGGACTTGGAGAGCGATCTCAGTTCCGACTTTTTCCCAGTCTTGCGTCTCTGTCAAATCTGAATGCTGCCCACCGTATGGTGGGAGGAACGCGATGTCGCCGGGCCCGGGGTTACCGTGTGCAGAGTCCTGATGAAAGAGATGCTTAGGTAGGAATTGGGTAGGAAGCAGATCGTTTAAAGGCCGTTGATTCTTGAACGCCGCTCGGAACCGGGAAAATCGTCGGTTCATTACGTACGCGCCTTGCGTCCAACACGGACAAACAACGTACGTCTTCTTCAATATTCATGTTCTCCGAGATTCTCAATTGCTTGAACGGATGACCTCACTCTTAGGTGGACTCTAGGCCAGGGGCTGTCAGCTTAAGATTACAAGGCTACGGAGGCACGGATCACAATCCAGGGCAATGGGATTGGCAGCGATGACTCATTGTTTTCCGAAGAAACTTGCGCCGCTATATCCAAGGCCGTCCCGACAAATCCCAACTAGAGGCTCACATGCTGCCAGGCACCTGATCCCGATGGTTCCGGCATTTTGTGGCAGATTCATGACCGAATTCTTGTTTTGTCCAGTTAACGGTGTAATCTGCCTTGGCCTCAAAGCACACTTTTGTCATATCCATACGGAAACCTACCGATGTCAAGCATTCTACATCACCGCCCCACCCACCATACGACCCATCTTCTCAGACTCGTGTGCTATTCGAAGCTACATATGGGCTATGGGCGGCGGGTGTCAATCGTGTGCCAAGATGATCTCGTGATGGAAGATTTACTCAGGCCGCCGGTGGATGAGGAAGAGGAGGAAGAAAGTGCGCCATCAAGGCCCTGAAGATGGCCAGCGGAGCCTCGAACGCGACGGCGTCGCGGATGACGAAAACGAAAACGACAAACAAGAGAAGGATCCCATGGAGGCGAGGAGAAGGACTAGCAAGAGGAAGACTAATTATCGCATTTCTTGCCTTACTTTCTCATCCTCCTTTCCCCGCGGTGCCGTGCAGGGAAATCTACCCCCCTTCCAACTTTGAACATCGACGTACAGTGCTGGGAAGCAGCGGAAGCATCACAAGGCAGACACTTCCATGCATTGTGGTTTGCGGGACGGAATAAATAATTTTGACAGTTCCATAGGTTTTTTCACGAGGAAACATTTACCCCATTGGCAAACGCAAACTTTGATGTCAATCCATCCTTCCCGCTTAGATATAGGTTTTTTTTAAATTGATATTCAGAGCCCCGGCGCGGGGCCCCGCGGGATGCACTTGATTTTAATGATAGAGTAGTTGCGTGGGGGTTACCGAGTGAGGCCGCTAGAACATATTAAAGCGATGACGCAAGTTGAAGATGGGAGTCGGTTCCGCGAGTGTGCCAAGTGACAAGAATCTCAGTAGCCCCGCACCCGGCGGAGGCAGGGCAGGATACGTATCTCACCAACGGATAACAAAAAATATTCAACGGGGAGGACGGGCGTGGCACATACCGGAGTGCTTATGTAACTGATATTTTTGATATCGGCGAGATTCCGAAGGTCCTGATAAAATCCGTCCATTCCACTTGGGAAAGGGCTGCTCTTTCCGAGCTGTTGGTGCGGCGGCTTCAGATGAGTTTCAATTTACATCTACTTTTTTTTTTCAAATACCGGTTGCCGCGCAGTGCCGCGGACGGGGACGACGGCCGGCTGATCCGCCGGCTACAGCACATCAGAATGAGATCCACGGCGAAGTCGGCTGCCCCAGTCAGACGTCAGTTATTTTGTTCCAGCATAAGGGGAAAGGATAATCTCCAGTGGGAGATCCGCCGACCATGCGTGGATTAAATTCCCAAGTTAGGATGTGTATGCCATCAGTGATAAGCTAGCGTCAATTCGGATAGACAAGGTCCCCGTCGCACGGATGAGGTTTTGACCAGTCTCGGACCAACTGTCGCCACGTGTATGTGTATCAAACAGGAACGGGTTTAGCATTAGCGCGTGCTTCCACGCTCTTCCACATCTGATGACACTTCCTCTCACAGAGGAAGCGCGAGAAGCACCGGGGATCACTTCGAAAGTATGACGGCACAGAGTGCCCCTTTTTTTTTGTTCAGAACTACATAGTTCCTGTCTAGTGAATAAATACGAAGGTTACGACGATAGCGAGGTTAAAGCAGGCGGTTTATGCTACAATGGAGTCTGAGAACTTGTTGGGAACGAGTGAGAGCGATTGATCGAGCAAGACATTCTAGGCGGGGCATCAAAACATAAGACCAAAGGCAAAAAGGTAAAGGCTAATGTCACTCACGTGGATTAGGATAGGATTAGTATTAGGATGTAATAATGTTCACTGATAAGAAAGGAAATAGGCAGACAAGGCTGGGAGGTCGTTTGCGCCCGCCTCTGAATATCCTTGGCGACGCGAGCCATTAAATTTCAGTGCCACAACGTTGCCGTACCAGGGCTTCGGCGCGGCCCCCGATGTGATGTGGTAAATCGCCCGGTTGATAGGCGAGGCTTTGTTGAGCGCGATAGGCGAGTAAAAAACGTGAAGCGGGAACCGAAGCAGTTCGCCATTCAAGCCTTGCGTGAGGACGACGCTCTCTGGCGGCGCGTCGAAATATGGCTGTAGCAGCGGAATCGGACACACGCTGTGCGATGGACGGTGGGGTGGGCGGCACTTCACGGTGATAATCCTAGGGCGGTCTGGGACGGAACGGGAATAAATGAGTTTGCGCGTGTATTGAGTAAAACCAGTCGACGTACCTTCGTCGGCGACGAATAATATGCCCGAGACCGAGATGTACTCGGGCTCCGCTGGGGGTGGCGTCGCGATCATGTTCGAGCCGTAGGTGAGGGCACTGGGTGAAGGACGACAGTTGGCGCGGTGGTGAGGCCAGTCCTGTGAGTGGTTCAGCAGCTAGATGGCGACACGATGTGAGGTTTACGCACGCCACGCAAGTGTTCAGGCGAACAATACCAGGCGTTCTGACAACGCGCACACCACTGTGAAGTGGCCCGGCCACAGACGAGACAAGGGTGGTTGGCAGGAGAGGGGTGCATAATTGACGGCTGTGGACGTCGAGAGATGTTGGATACAGGTAGAGGGAAGAAAGGAGCGCAAAATACAGTTGAGGATGGTGAGGATGATGAGCGGCGGGTCGCTCCTTTATATGTGGCGGGGTGCGGTTATGTCTGGATGAAACCGGGCGTAATTTCGGAAGAAAATGAATATTGGCATGGTCGCAGGAGATCCCTTCTTGGGAATCGGCGAATCGATCAAGATGAAGAAGGGTGGTGGGTCCAGGCACCACATTGGGAAGTGGCGAGACGAAACTCGGAAACTGGGATGCCGTGGTAAAGGATTAAGTAAATGGGGATGAAGGATTTTTTTTTAGCGATTCACGATCGTTCACGATTAGTCACCCGGCGCTCCGTCACGCCTGCCAAATCGGTTGAATCCCTGTGAATCCTGCGTGAACCCTTGATGCATCGTGAGAGCATGGGAGAATATTGCAGGGGGGTCACAGAGAATTATTAGGAACTTATATGTGGCTCAGGAAGCACAGCGGGCGCCAATTATAGACCGAAAACCGAAATGGACAAAAAACAGTGACGCCATGGGATATCACCTGTGGGCAACTGTGGGCGCAGTTCACGTTCCACCGTTGCAGGCTGTTTGAGCCCTGGCCGTAGAAGCTCTGATTGTGGCAAAGGAAGAAGAGTCTCCCTAAGCCCTGGTCCCTGGCCAAAAAAAAAGAAAGAGAAACCAAGGAGATGATCAAATATTTGGTGCGCGCATCGGCGCCCTGTAGCATACATAGAGGCTGTGTATGTAGGTACAGTACCCGTACGTTCCTCATTGGGGCCACCGTGGTAATATAACCTCCTCCTCCTCTTCCTCCTGCGAAGGCTTTTTTTTACGATGTTGCAAATTGTGGCGGTCGGAGAAACGTGGGAAAAAAGGTCGGTCACGCGTTAGCGTTTGTATCCGCGCCCGCAGCCAAACCTCAGACTCGCTTTGACTCTTTCTGCGAAATGTCCGACGATGAAATGAACATCGACGATGGTACATCCCACCTCACAGCAGCTGGCCATGCATAACACCCACTTCATAGTCGCCGCTGGAGGAGCAGTCAGAAGGCGAGGCAGAGGTTTCCAAAACACTGGTCTGTCATAAAGCCTTGGTTTACCCGTACTGCGCTCAACACGGCATCGCAGGCGGAAACGACGGGACGGTAACCACAGAGCCCACTTACGACCGGGTGGAGACATCCCATGTGAAGGATGCAGACACTCGCGCTGCCCGCTGCACGTCTCTCTCGCTGCCCGAAAATGCGTCCATGCTCATCCGAATCTTTCTAGCCGTCGAGGGTTGGATCGTCCTCGTCACGAACGTGCACGAGGAGGCGACCGAGGAGGACGTTACCGACAAGTTTGCAGAGTTCGGGGAGATCAAAAACCTGCACCTCAACCTCGATCGGCGGACGGGATACGTCAAGGTACGCGTGCCTCTCCTCCGCGAGAGCCCTCGTAACGGCGCGTCGGCAGGGATATGCGCTCGTCGAGTACGAGACGATGAACGACGCCCAGTCTGCTATCGACGGGGCGTCTGGAACGATGCTGCTCGAACAGGCAATCCAGTGTGACTATGCGTTCGTCAGACCGCCACCAACAGGTCCGAAAAAAGGCAGGGGCCCTCGAGGGCGCAGTGCCAGTCCGAGACGTCGGTAGTTTGTTTAGAATCTATTGTATTAGCACCCTGCAAACCCTTCTTGAACTTTGACGTGGTAGCTAAATGTGCTTTTACCAATTTTCACACGCTACCTCGTTTGGCCAACACACCTCATCATATGGCACAAGTGTCCCCCGTCGCCTCCGACGACGCTAGCGATAGCGGGAAAACCAAAAGGAAATCCCCGTCCAAGGCCAAGAAGGAGGAATCAGAGGTGGAGGACAGCGAACCCCAGAGCGATGGCGAGGGTGGCGACGACGGTGACGAGGAGGAATACGAGATTGAAGCCATCCTAGATGCAAAAAAAGGCCAGTTCGAAAAGGTATCCTCCGTCCTCGCGCCGTTCGCATGCAAAACGCGTCGGAATCTCACTCATCTCCGCTACAGAACAAGCTCGGGTATTTCGTCAAGTGGAAGGGCTATACTGCCGAACACAACAGCTGGGTAATCGAAGAGGACGCCGCGTACGTGGGCCCTCTATCTGGCGCGCGCCGTCTCACGCGTGTATTGCAGAAACGCGACGGACCTCATCAAGGCGTTCTGGGCCGAGCGCGAGAAGAAGAAAGCACCGAAGAAGGCCCCCGAGGTGGCGTCCAAGCGCTCGCGCAAGTCCGTCGGGGACGACAACGCATCGGACGCCGGGGGTTCCGCATCTGCGTCGGTGGCGAAGAAGCGCGGCCGCAAATCTTCGATGAAAGCGGCTGACCCAGAAGAAGACGCCGAGCGACCTGCGAAAAAGCCCCGAAAGACGAGCGAGAAAAAAACCCTCACGTCTGGGCGGACAGCTGCGTCCGCGGAGCCCATCCCGGACGACAGCGAGATCGGAAATATGGCGCAGCACATGCACGCGCCGACCTGGGACCAGCTCATCAAGCACATTGACACCGTGGAGCGCATCGACGACACGCTGTTCGTTTATTTTACACTGTACGTGCCACCCTTGTTATTTGCGTCGCGTCGCTTTGATTCCTGAATATCGCGACCGTTAGGCATGGAGGCGAGCGCATCATGGAGGACTCGAAAATCTGCGCGGACAAATTCCCAAAGATGGTGCGCGTCTCCTTACCTTAGTTACGTCCAGTCACCAATACCTCCCGCAGCTACTCCAATTCTATGAGTCCAATCTGCGCTGGAAAGAGGCCGAGCGTTGACTGACCCCCTTCGCCATCTTTTCCTATTTCTTTTCGGTGCATATATTATAATCCCTTCTTGGCACGACCGTATGTATGAATGGAGGAGGCGTTCATCGGACCGTTGACCACTGCGTGTACCGTTTCACCACAATACTCAATATATTTGAGTATTACTCCACCTCGCCGTCCTGCACTGAGGGAGAACAAGCGCACGTCCGCGAGATATCCCCGCCGGTGCTCTCTGTACGGGGATCGGCGCATCTCCGATCCCGATCCCGAGCCTGCGCCACGTTTTCTGACGAGAGGACGATTTTGACGCCGCTGTAACATCACCACCGTCGTGTCTAGGATAGAGCTGCCTGTCAATGATGCTGTGCATCCCCTGAGCAGCCGGGGATGATGTCGTGCAGATCTCATCCGCGTGGTTTAGGTGGCGACAGACAAGGTCGCCGTCGTCTTCGTCGTCATAATGTAGCGAGAGCAAAAACAAAGAAGGGGGTAAGGCAAGGGTAAGGACCCGGAACCGGCCGCACATCCCATTCATTCGCTCGAGGATCAATTCCCCCGCCCCGCCCGCCCTCACAGATCTCAGTACCCGGAGCCCCGGAGGCTTTGGTTATTTCATCCCCCTCCCTCCCCCCCCCCGTTGCTCTCCCTCGCTTTGTCTCGGGAAACCCGACTGGGGAAGTGAGCGTGAAACTCAAATGAATAGATCTCGAGTGCGAGTGCGACACAGCGCAAGACTCGCTCGCGGCGTCCGCGACGGGGAAACCAAACGCTGAGAAAATGTTGATAAACTGCGGAGCCTTTATTACTATTAGCGCTTTAGCCAACGACCGATGACGCTTACCGAAGATGCGCATCAGCCACCTGGCTACCAGATGCCCGAATAGGGTACCACGTAGCCGAGTCCGTACGTATACGGTTCAACGGACAACTGTTTTGCCTAGCGGGCGTGGGGAAGGATGAGAGGATGAGTTGTAAAGTAAAGGAGGAGAAAAAAAAGAACGTAAATCGTGGGACCCACAACCTCGGAACAGAACAGAAGGAACTGACCACGGCCGCCGAAACGACGCCCACCTCGAGCCCCACCGCACAGAATAATGACGCACCGGATAACGAGTACTATTTACCACAACACCAATTCAAAAAAGTGAGATGAAAAAAAGAGATTGAGACGAGGACGAAGACGAGGAGTGTACATCGACATAAGTAGGAATGTATGTATGTAGTACTGTAAGAAGGACCCATGGAATGAATAAACGAATGAGTGGAAAGCAAATAAGTTACTTGGCAAGCGCGATAGAACAGAACAGAACAGACCAGACACCTCCTCCCCCTCTCTAACAGCCGATACAATGTATACCCAAGCACACTACAGCTCCTCGTGCGGGGGCGCCTCCACTGGCACGTCACGCAGCGCCTGCGCGACCTGCTCCTGCGCTCTTCCCGATTACGACGCGCCCGGGGTCCGCCGCCTCCGCGTCACCCGCCGTCGGTGCGACGGGCGGGACCGGTAGGATGGACACCTTCCCGTCCTCGGCCTCCACGGGCGCGACGCCCGCAAACGCTGCGCTCGCGCGCTGCCGCAGCCCCGCGATGCGGGCCACGAACGCCTCGACGAGCGCAGCGAGCTCCGCCTGCGCCGCCTGCAGGCGCGGAATGAACGGGTCCGCGGGCGGGTGCGAGTGCGTACCCGCCTGGATCTCGGACGCCTCGGCTTGGAACGCTTCGCCGACTAGGTGAATAATCACGATGAGCATCGGAGAAAAAAGAGGAAGGAAAAAAACCTACTTCGCGCGAGGTCGTGATACACCTGCCAGTCCATATACGTGACAGTCGTCGAGCCACGAGAGGTCGAGCCCGACGTCACCCTGCGCCTGGCCGCACGCGTCCTTGACCTGCTGGATGATCGCCATCCCCTCGTCCACCTCCGCGCTCTTGACCTCAACGTGGAACGCCTGCAGCGCCCCCTGCGCGCCCTGGATCGCCTCGCTCAGCTTCTCCTCCACGCGCCCCACGACCCGCTCCCACTTCTCTGTGCGCTCGACCGGGATCCGCGCCCGCGCCGGCCTTGGCGTCCTTTGCGCAGATACCCCTCGAGCCCCTTGAACAGCTTCTCGCCCTCGCCCTCGAGGCGCGCCGCCGCGCCGCCCGCCGCGCTCGCCGGGTCGTCCAGGCGCGCGACGGCGGCCTTGCGCCGCGCCACAAGCGCCTTCCTGAGCTGCTTGTTCTTCTCCTTGACGAGGGCGGTGAGCTCGACGTTGGAGCGCGCCATGCGCCCCTCGAGGTCCGCGCGCTTCTCGGCGGTCTTGCGCAGCTTGAGAGCGGCCTGCTCCTCCGCGGCAACGCGCTGGAGCTCATGGAGTTCCGCAGGGGAGAGCTCGACGTCCTCCTCGTCCAGGGGCTCCTCCTCCTCTTCTTCATCGCCAAGGCCGAGGTCCGCGAGGAAGTCGTCCGTGTCGTCTTCAGCTTCTGCTTCGACTTCGGGCTCGACCGCCGGCGCAGGGACGGCCACCGGCTTCTCCTCCTCATCGATGATTTCCTTGTACATCTCCGCCGCCGGCCCCTTGAGGTCCGCGAGGATCGCCTGCACGATGGGCGACTCCATCCCGTGAGCGGAGTGCGCCGCGACCGACGCGGCGGAGGCTTCTGCTAATACTTCCGGGGCGACAGGGAGGAGTGCCAGTGGCGAGGGTCGCGGCGGGGGGCGTCTCGACCGGCGGGGGAGCGGAAGATGAGGTGGCGACGTCCTCCGTCTCGGCCACGGTCTCGACGGCCGGCTCTGCGGCAGGAGGCGGGGGCGCGGTCTCGGCGGGGGCGACGGATGACGACGAGGAGCTTGCGGTGGGCGTAGACGCGGCAACCTCGATCTCCTCCTCCGGCGTCGGCACAGCAGACGCCGTCGAAGAGATGGCTTCAACAGGCGTAACCACTGCCTCCTTCGTTGCCTCCTTCACAGCCGCCTTCGTGGTGGCCTTTGGGGTAGTCGCCGCCGTCGACGCGGCCTCGGTCTTGGCCGGGACAGTAACAGGCTCAACACCACTCAGCTCTAGCACCTTTGCCCAGATTCTAATTACATGCGGGTCGACGTACGCGCGGCGTGCTTTCCCTGCCTCGGCGACGGCGCGTGCATAGAGCGCGATGACGCGCGGGCGTGCGGCGCGGTAGGCTTTAACAACATGCGGGCGCGTGAGGACGTAGACGCGGACAGCGAAGGGCTTGACGGCGGTGATGTAGGTCTTGTGCAGCGTCGCCGCGGTGCGCTCGAGCGCGCGCTGCGTCGCGTGGGCGTAGGGTGCCGCGCGCGCGATCCGCGGGGAGACGTGCGTGTGCCAGGGAGGGAGGACGTGCTTCTTGTATGCGGGGACGACGTGAGCCTTGTATGAGGGGACGACGTGCGCGTCCCAGACGGCGCGTTTGGCTGCGGCGGCGTAGGGCGCGGTGAATGCCGCGGTTTTAAGGACGACAGGGCGGACGGTGTCGCGCTCGATGCGGGTGGCGGTTGCGACGTAGGGGGCGACGGTGGGGTGGTCGAGGGCGCGGTAGATCGGGGGGAGAACGTACGGCTCGAGGACATGGGTGCGGTACTGGGAGAGCGAGCGGCACACGGGGTTTGCGAGGGCCACGTCTGCGGGGCAAGTCGTGAATGCATATAGCCCTAGCAGGAACAGTCCGAGATAGACAAGTATGTCCAGTGCACTGCGCGCTGGCTTTGGTGCTTTTTTGTGGTGTCTGTTTTTGTGCTTGGATTTTGCGAGTGGTTTTTGTGAGGATGCCGCCTGGAGAAAGGAATATATGTTATAATTACTGTTATCACGGCGATATTAGACGCACATTCTTAGCAGCTGCCACCTGGGGTTCGACGTCCGCTAGCGAACTACTTGTTTTTGGTGCTGGTTTTGCGGCGCGAGGAAGAGGTTGGGACGAGTTTGTGCGCGAGCCTGTGGGCACCGGGGCCACTGGGGTTTTGCGTGTTACTACCATGAAGGCGGAAAGAGCAAACGAGTGTAAAGCAGTGGGTCAATAAATTACAACTCCAACAACTGACGTGGTATCTGATGCGCGTGTGTGACCGTGTTTGTCTGCGCCGTTGCTTTCTTCGCCTTACTTCCCCCGCCGAGGTCAACGCTGCTTCACACTCAGACTCGGAGCAATTCGACCATCCTTCTCTTTGGGCTGGAAGACGCGCTATTATATAGCTTGCCTGGAGCCTTTGAGCCTCAAGCTCTTGCGCCAAATGTCCACGGCACACGACCGCCGATACAGATCTCCGGGCGGCCGTTGTCCTCGCCGAACATCAGAAGTCGCCAACGTTCCACGTACGCCTCCAAGAACTGCGCGCGCGACGACGCGGGCAGTGCATCTACGGCGACGCGGGAGTGCATCTGAAACAGCTGCCCGGGGCGACCTACGAAGCTAACCTGCATGCTTAACCCCCCGCTAAGGATATTTGCAAGACAGTTTGCTGGGAACGTGATACGGCGAAAACACGTCCTTGAAAGCATGCTGAATGTTCAGTGTTGGTATTGGTCTCTGTAGAAAATAAAACGAATCAAATAAAACCCTTACTCTGCCTAACCCGCGTGATCGATTTTCGCAGTATAGGGGCATTTCGAGGGCTCACTCTCTTCTCCAACGAGTCGCCCGTACGACTTGAAGCGCGAGGCGCGGGAGGTGGGCGCGTTGGCGCGGGAGGTAGAGGCCTTAGCGCGGGAGGTGGGCGCTTTGGTGCGAGCGATGGACCCCCGGGCTCGCGTGGCGGAGGGAGCACCACCAATCCTGCAGGTCTGGACCCTGGTGCAGCAAGGTCCGTGTCTGCTTCTGTTCGCCGTCCACTAGCGCCTACCGACGAATTATATCGCAGCGCTCGACGACCTCGTCTTCCAGGCTTTAGAGCCGCAGTGCACGCTAACGGGTTGTCCCTCAGGCGTGTCTTATGTCCCCCCCAACCATCTCTGTAGCTCTGTATCTACACACATCCCAACTCATGTTCGTGAATTCTTTTTATTAGGCCCCGCCCTCCGCCTTGCGCTCCCCGACCCGCACTTGCAGCCCACAGCGGCGGCGCGTGATCGCCCACGCGTCCAAGCGTACCGTGGACCTCGGCTGCGGCGGGGCCAGCACTAGTGTCACTGTTAGTTAGCGTGGCGGACCTTGAAGAGTTTGCGGTGAAGCTGGGCGCGCGGACGGTGCGGGAGATCGCGGTGTGTGAGTGGGAGGGAAGGGAGATGACAAGGGTGGGGGTGAGGGTGAGGGTCGAGGTCGGAGGCGCCGGCGCTTTGTGCCGTCGCTTGAAGGGCCAGGAGAGGCAGTGGTAGGGTAGGGCTGAGTAATACTTGGTATGTACTTACTGGCTTCTAACTGTAAAGCAGCGAACCAAATCTCCGACTTGGTATTGGAAGAAAAAAGGGTGCATAGTAACATACTGGCTTCTATGTAACTGTAAAGCAACGAACCAAATCTCCGACTTTGTATTGGAAGAAAAAAAAGGTGCATAGTAACATACCATTATACGTACTCGACGAAGAAGACGACTGCCGAATAATGTACGGGATAGGCACTCAATTAAATAATATTAGGATTCGGATGCACTTCATAGACCGGCTTTACACTAAACCCGCCTCAGGCCTCAGGCCAAACACCGCTTAAAACCGTCTCCCAATGGCTCTCCGCCAACTCCCTGAATGCGCGGATGCGCCGAAGGGCCAGTGTCCTATACTCGACGCCGTCCATCCCATCGCTGGCCCGCGTCCCCGGCGTGACGCACATCGCCACGACGGTCTCTGCCGCGGGGTACTGGCCCGCCGCCACCGCGGCGCTCAGCGCGCGCGTGACGGGGACGAGATAGAACGTCGGGCGCGTGCCGGCCATGCTGATGCACGGGATCGTCGTGCGCTCGAGCGGCGCGAGGCCGCTGCCTACCCGAGCGTTGTTGTTGGATTGGAAGGCGGCAATGGCGCCCGCGACGGCGTGCGCCTTCGGGTCCGTCGTTTCCCCGGGCGTACTCCGCTCTACCACCAACACCAGCAGCACGACGGCGGGACGGCGGCGCACGAGGCACACGGCCGTCTGCGCCATGCGCGTCTCGCCACAGACCGCCAGGGGGATCGTGTATCGCGTCGCCAGCGAGAGGCTGCGCTGCGACTCGGACGCGGAGAACCCGAGCAGGTGGAGCGTTTCGCGGGCAAAGTCGACGGCGAATCATTCTTGTGCCGCGCCCTTGGTGGCGAGGTGCAGGTGGCCGAGATATTGGGCGGTGGGGTCGGACAGTTCTGGGCCGTGGGCGTCCCTTGGAGCGGTGAGGATCGCGGGGTCCAGGTGGTCTAGCGAGGCTGCGCCCAGGTAGTCCAGAGACGCTGTGACGCAATGACCCATCGGTGCCTCGGGCGCAGAGCTGAAAAACTCGTCCGGCGAGGTCAGTTTGATGCTAATGCGGTATGCAAGCAGCTCGTTGACGGTCCACTCGTTCGCGGACTTGGGAAATCGAGTGAGGGTGGCCATGGATGAATCTAGGAGCTAGTCGGGGATTAACCGGCAACTCCCATACCCGGAACTTGTCGCGTTGTACCGTTGCGTGCTTGCGTGACCGTGTTTTGCGCGTCGTCCTTCCCCCCCCCCCCCCCCCCCCTCCCACCCCCCCTCGATACATATCTCGCCTTCCCTGGCTCGCGTTCCTGACTGAAACTCTACGACATTACATAACGCTCAAACTTTTTAGACTTTCACACGGGTAGAGGCCGTCCGGAATTTCTTGCCTATTAATATGACTTCGCGCGCTTTGGCTTTCTAATCGGGAGAACCCAGCATGGCAGCAAGCTTGTTGTCAATCCGGCTCTAAGCGGACACTTTCTGTAAGGCCCGATGGGCACGCCCACGTTTCGCTCACGTTTCGCTCGCGTGCAACTCGCGTGCCTCGCTAATTTTAGTTGCGATGGTAGCTTGAATGAATCTGTCCCCCCATGCCCCATTCCCTCCTTCCGCGTAGTAACCTAACACTGATGAGGACCTCGACTGCCCTGGCCCCTGCCAAGTTAGTCAGTGGGCTCGGACTGCTTTTGGACACAAGGGTAGACAAGTCGACGACCGGCGGAGATCCATGGCTCGTTGACTCATCCTGGCATGCAACAGGAAGAACATTCTCCCTCGGCCCCACTGGGAGCTTTGTTTCATCGACCCTTTTTGCAATGGGGATGGAGCGGGAGCGAAAATTGGAGGTGTTGAGAGGATCTTTGTATACGGGGCTTGAGGGGAAATATTCTCGACTGTTGAGATCGCGCTCCCGTGAGTTTCAGCTGTTTCGATCGCGCGTTCTAAACTATCGAGTTTCAGGCGCGAAACTGCGTCTAGGAAAATATCGTAATGATTGCCACGGTATTCCGGCCCATGAGATCTCCGTAATCCAAGCACCTGAGGCAAAAGAGCGAGGCGGCGATCTCCGTGCTGTGGACGCGAGCAGACGACGCGCACATCCGGGACTGGGATTTCTACCGTAGCTTGGGGCCTCTGCCTGTCTAATACGGAAATTTCTTCAATCTTGGCAAACCTTCCGCCAAGATTTCTGGGATGTATCAACGTGAATACCGGTGCTCTCAGTGTCCTCGAGCACCTTGATCATGTCCGAGGGCAGGCGTGTTTCCATATTTCTAAAGTGCAACCTCGACTGCCCTTGCCCAACCATATTTAACCGGAATCCTGGAAATGCCGACTTTCTGACGAGAGAGTGGACTCGTTCACTCCATGTCTTCACCAAGATTTTAGCCCGACTGTCCTGCGTTCTTGAGGATCTTGGACTGGACTCTGCCGGGGACGAAGCCGAGCAGGCTGTACCCGTTCAAAATATGTTCGACATCGAAGGAGTTGATGCTATGGCTAGCACAATATTGACGGGTATCCGAGGCTGGCCTTGTCGAGGTCGACAAGGCAGCGTTAGGTGTGCATAGGCCTATGCCGGCGACCATCGTTACGGTCGGTCAAGGCTGGGGGGAGAACGACACCGCCGATCATTCGCAGGATTTGGCGGTCGGGGTGGAGATCATCACGAGGGTGCCGAGCATCGTCGTGATGTGCAGCGACAGCCTGCCTCCCGCGACGGCAGAACAGAGGACCGGCATCATGCGCCAGCTCGCTGACAAGCAAGCCCGCAGATTCCCGGTTTACGTCAAAGGTTTTCTACGGCAGGCCTGAAAATGCCGACGTATTTTAAAAAAGACAATGAAGAGCCTCCTGAAGTTAGCATTCGCTCTACCAGGGTTCTTTTTATTATTTTCTCTTCTTCGTTACATTGCGTGCCGTATTCCGGATTTTATTCCCGGTGGTTTAAAATTACCCTTCAACGGGCAATAAAGCAACCTGGTTGATTGAGACCACAAACTTATTACTAGAGATTCAACGATCTGCCCGGCGCCCTGCCCTCGCTTTGCTGTCATTACCGAGAGTCGGGCGGCAATTGATCTGAAGGATCGTGTCCATTTTGGGTCGCGATTGCCCAAACGGGACGAAAGGTCAATATGTTACATGTGCACACCTCGAGAATGCAGACGCTTGCGGAATGCAAACAACTGCACGAGTGCTACTGCGGCACCAATGTCCACCTCACTACTTGGACCACTATTACCTTCCGGATTAGAACCGTCGAACGGATCCGACGCGGAGGGTTATTGTAAGTAGGGCTGCACACTGTCCCGTCAACGGGAACGGCCGTAAACTTGAGCAGCCGAGACGGTGACGGGCCGTCACATTGACGGCCGTCTTTGGGCGTTTTTCCAACTCGAGACGGTACGGGACGAGGAGAATGACGGGTACGGGCCGCAAAAAAAGCGGGTCTTCATATAAGTCGCAATTTTTGCCGCATCAGGAGATGTTGAGTGGGTACAACACATATTTGAACATGCCAGGCCGAATTCTTTCGTTTGAAGTGGTAAAAAATATTCCAGGTGTGAAAAAAAATCAGTCTGGCGGACACCGTTTGAGTTGAAGACTCCCCTTTGGCACCGCCACCGACTTTGAACCCCAAGATTTTGCCGCCAAAAATGATTTAGGCGCGCAAGTCTGCCTGTTTCATATCTCTGTCAGCTTGAGCGGTGAGATAACCTATACTCTTCCCACACTGCCGCTATTTGAATGGAATTTTTACCAGCACCCGTTCACAGCCGCTGACAGACGGGTATGTACGGCAAATTTGCCGCCCGTACCCGCCCGTCAATTTGAAAGTCAAAAGCTGAGACGGGACGGGACGGCCACCCGTAAACGACACCCGTCTCACCCGTAAAGACGGTGACGGTGTGCAGCCCTGATTGTAAGCTTTTAAGGCTCTATGCCATGGCACGCTGTGCACCGCGCTTCCTTCCAGTTCTCCTTCGGTTTTCCAGTTCTTGAAGTGGTTTGAATCTAAAGAGCCACCTCCCGCATCTTGCCCGCATCGATACTTTTTTTGGGACGGGGACGGAGCGGGAGGAGAAGCTGGAGGCGTTGCGGGTAACTGAGTATCCCGGGCTTGAGGGGAAATGTTCTCGACCGTTGAGATACGCGCTCCCGTGAGTTTCGATTTATTTACGATTACCAGAATTCTGTCTGAGCTATCTATTTTATTTGCAGGTGCGAAACTGCAAGGACGCAGGTCCAGGCGTTCAAGAGTATCTTCACGATCGCAACGCGGTATCCCGCACGCAGGCACTCTTCCTCAAATGCAAGCATTTGGGCATGGGAGAATTATGGAGGCAACGATCTCCGCGCTGTGGACGCGAGCGGACGACGCACACACCCCGGGAATGGGATTTCTACCGTGATTTAGCGGCGGTCTACCTGTTTGACACGGATATTTCAATATTTGGAAACTTCCGCCCAGACTTCTCGGACGCACTAACGCGAAGAGGGGCGCTCTCGGTGTCCTCGAGCGCCTATTGATCGTGTCCGAGTGCAGGTGCGTCTCCATATGAATGCTGTTCGATCCTGATTTTTTATGCAGCGAGAGTGCGGCCTCGACTGCCCTTGCCCAGCGATATTTAACCGGAATCCTCTGACGTTCTGACGAGAGAGTGGACTCGTTCACTACATGGTCTTCACCAAGTTTTCGCGCGACTGTGTTGGGTTTCTTAAGGACTTTGGGCTGGACTCTGCTGGGGAGGAAGCTGTACCCATCCACAATATGTTCGACACCGAGGGAATCGACGCTTGGCCAGCGCAATATTGATGGGTGTCCGAGGCTGGCGTGGTCGAGGTCGACAAGCCGACGTTGGGTGCGCATCCGCCTACGATGGCGACCATCGTTGTGGCCGGTCAAGGCTGGGGGAGAACGACGCTGCCGATCTTTGACCACGCAGCGCAGAATTCGGCGGTCGGGGTGGAGGACATCACGAGTGTGTTTAGCATCATTGCGGTGTGCAGCGACAACCTGCCGCCCACGATGGCGCAACAGGGAAACAAAATTTCGCTTGAGCTCGGCGAACACGCGTACAAGCTCATCGAGGTCCAGCCGCTGCCGAATGTCAGCAAGGGCTCACGGCAAGGGTCGAGTTTTGCGATTGTAAACGCAATGAAGAGCCTCATCAGGCTGTAATTCATTTTACTAGTGTTCTACTTATTCTCTTCGTTCCGTATTCCGTATTCTATTCCCAAGGATTTAACATTTTTCAGCGAGTATAAGTACTCCGGTTGATTGAAGCCAGAAAAATGTTTGAAGATTCAACGATGCTATCCGGCACCCTCGCTTTGCTGCCACTATCATTGTCCTGTCCTTGTTGGAAGGATCGCGTCCATTTTGGGTCGCCCAAAACGGGAAGAAACGTCAACATGTGCAAAGTCAGACTCCCGGAAACTTACCATCTGCAGCACCAATGACCGCTATCATCTCCCGGATCAGAACTCGAAGAGGTTACTGTAAAGCTTTCAAGGCAGTGTATAGCACGCTGTGCTTCCATGAAGTGGTTTTAATCTAAGAGCCACCTCCCACCTTCCAACGATGAGCACCTCGACTGCCCTGGTCCCTGCTAACGTCCTCGGCGAGCTCAAGCTGCAATTGGATCCAAGAGCCGACGAGCGGTGGATGCAGCTCACCCGCGGCTCGTTGAGCGATCCCGCCACCGGGCGGACGCTGCACCAGGTGTATTCACGCCTCGCTCACACTTGCGCGGTGCGGGCGAATCGCGCGGCACATCGGCGGGGCTGGGGACCGTCCGCCGCCGCCGCCCGCATCGAAGCGTTTTTCGGAATGGGGATGGAGCGGGAGGAGAAGCTGGAGGCGTTGCGGGTAGCTGCGTGTCCCGGGCTTGAGGGGAAATGTTCTCGACTGTTGAGATACGCGCTCCCGTGAGTTCCAGCTTATTTCGATCGCGTGTTCTCAACTCTCGGTTTGCAGGCGCGAAACTGCAAAGACGCAGGTCCAGGCGTTCAAGAATATCCTCACGATCGTAACGCGCTACCCCGGCACGCAGGCACTGTTTCTCAAGTCCAAACACCTGGGGCATGGGAGAAACACGGAAGCGGCAGTCTCAGCGCTGTGGACGCGAGCGGACGACACGCACACCCGGGATTGGGATTTCTACTGTGGTTTGGCGGCTGTCTGCCTTTCTGACACCGATATTTCTTCGATCCTGGGGAACCTTCCACCCAGATTTCTTGGATGCACTAGCGCGGAGAGCGGCGCTCTCGGTGTCCTCGAGCGTCTATTGATCGTAGCCGAGTGCAGGTGCGTCTGCATATCTCCGATGAATGCTGCTCGATCCTGATTTTTACGCAGCGAGAGTGCGGCCTCGACTGCCCTTGCCCAACGATATCTAACTGGAATCTTGGAAATGCCGACTTTCTGGCGAGAGAGCGGTCTCATCCACTCCATGGTCTTCACCAAAATTTTGGCCCGATTGTCCTGCGTTCTCAACGACCTTGGACTGGACTCTGCCGGGGACGAAGACAACCAGGCTGTGCCCATTGACAATATGTTCGACACCGAAGGAATCGACGCCATGACTAGCGCAATATTGACGGGTGTCCTGGGCTGGCCTACAGCTACCGATCCAAAATCACAGTATTGGTACCGTGGCCTCGCTGAGGTTGTGCAGCTCCTTCGCCGGCACGTCTTTCCACATTTCGGTTACGGATATTCAGCTCACTTTCAGCTACTAGGCAAGAGGCCGAGTCCCTTCTACCGCGCTCGTGGGAGCTTGCTGATGGTCCCGGTCTGAGGACTATTATTTCAGACCCGGATGCAGGGGAGACGATGACCGTGTTGATGATGCCGTGCGTCCGACGCGCAATATTGTAGAGCCTCACACTGAAGATCTTTTGTAGAGACGACGACGACGGTGGAGCTCACCAAGAACGTTCTTCCGGCGATAGTGGGTGGACTTGTCATTAACGCAGGGTCCTCGTTATATTTTCTTCTCTCACAGATAGCAGTCTGAATACCATTGGCAGTTTGGAAGCATTGAGCGACCCCAGCGAATTGCACTCAGGCTTCAGCGGACTCCCAACTTTCCGGGGGATGTCTCTCGGCGGCAGGAGGTTTTGGGCGGCTCGTCGTTCGTCATGGGGACTAAAAAAACCCCGAGGACTCCCGCAAGGGAACGAGTCCGCCCCTGTGATGGAAGCACCCAAATCCCCTGGGTTGTTTCGCAGGTTATTTCTACGCGGGACTTACCCGTCAGTCGAAAAGTCAACACCTGCCTTTTCAAGCCCCGACCAATCTTTGACATCCGGGTCGAGGATTGGGACACCCATACAAGGCATCATCCGTCCTTTTCGGTTGACCTGCTCGATCTAACCCAGCTCGCAGAAGCCTTGCCCAGCGACCAAGAGAGTTCCGCAGATAATGATCGATCATCCCCGATCCGGTTCCAACCCTCCATTCCAGATCGCGACTCTCCACCGGACAACTCCAATGTTCGGCCCACGCAGATCGAGGATCCACCGAAGCCCGAATCCGCTGATTCTCTCGGCAAGTCGAATCCGTTCCACAACTACTGCCGAGTCTCAGACGATCTTTTGTTTGCAACAGATAAACCCTCGGGGGTCGGGCTTGGAGAACGCGACAAGCCTGTTGTGGATGACCTTGACCCGAATCAGACAATAGTCAATTTCGATCCAGAAGTTCGCAAGGAGGATGTAGATGCTCCTGAAAGAGAGGAACGTCTCGGGAGCACACAGCAGCAGGACGCATCTCTTTCTGTCCAAACCTACGTATCCACGCTCGATGTCCTTTCTGAGCCTGGTGCGCTTTATACTCCGCACCGCAAGTCCGTCCCGCGCGTCCCACCATCCAAGCTCGCAGAACGCGACAAGGGTTCTGCGGACAATCTGACCCCGAATCCGACAATACCCATTTCCAGCAGAGAGGTTCCTGAGGGCGTAAACGGCCCACAGCAAACGAGAATGGCGGCGGGTTCCAACGGAGGACACGAGAGCCTGAAACGAGCGAACAAGATCGACTCCCCGCATCCGTCGCCGCAACAACTCGAGCATGACCTCTCGTATGGGCGGAGCGGCCAGTCACAGTTTCCCTCGACGTCCGCATCAGCATCAACGCCGCCCGAGAAGACGCGTGTGACACAACCCTCGGACTCGCCAAACCTCAGCAATACGCCAGTGCCACCAAAGACGGCACGAACAAATAGGTCAGAGACCTTGAAAAGCTTCAAGGTCAGTTTGGAAGATCCAACATGGAAAGTTCTCCCTGCTGCGCTCAAGAAATACCGCATAAACGACGACAACTGGCAAAATTACGCCATGTTCATATGTTACGGCTCAACAGGTCGGTCCTGTCGTTATGAACATCCTTCCGATTTATGTATTCCTTGACAGGCAACCGGATCGAGCGGTGTCTGAGCTACGACGAAAAGCCCCTCTTCGTCTTCCAAAAGCTGAAAGACTCCAAAAAGAACCCCGTCTTCATGCTGAAACACATCAAGGATATCCGCTCACCTATCGCCGTCGCTCAACAAAAACATGCCGCGCGCAAAGCATCGTCTATCCGCCCTCTTAGCCGGCCGCCGTGGCTGGAGGTAGATTTGAGCGCCAGTGCGGGGGGCCCGGCCCCCGGTATTGCGACCGCCATGAGCCCCGCACATGGGTGGCCAGAACTAGGCATGATGTTCTCGTCGGCTGAGCGCGGCCCAAGTGGGGACGGTTCATTGGGATCGTCCGCACACCACTTGTCGTCAAGTACGACGATGACGGGCTCCACGCTCGTGGCGGGTTCCAACGGAGGACACGAGAGACTGCAACGAGCGAACGGGGATCCGAGCGAGGTAACACCGAACAGCTCAAGAAAGATGCCCCCTTTGTCGTCCTCGGGCGTGTCGTATGCCGTTGCGATATATCCATACATGGCAGAGCAGGAAGACGAGTTCGACGTTGTTGTGTAAGTCTAGGTGTCCCTTCGTTTTATCAGTCATTTAATGTGTTATGTAGCGGCGATATTTTCATCATTTTGTCACGGGCACGGGGGTGGTGGGTTGTACAACGAGACCCGACTGGTTCGGGCGTTGTTGGCACCGATATCATCAAGCAGGGCTGGGTCCCTGCAGGTTGCCTGCTGGAAACAAATGTGCCCGTTGCGTCTGCAATCGCAGAAGCCACCGCTGCCAAGGGCAGCAGTTCCGGTTCCTCGAACTCGGATTCGCCGCCAGAGACACCGGTTTCCAAGACGCCTATCCTCCCCTTGAGCATTATATCGACGAGTTTCTCCGGCATTGTCATTATGGACTACAAGAAGAAGGGTGACGAGGAGCTTGATCTAGTAAAGGACGACGCTTTGCGGGTGTTTAAGCGGTATAATCACTGGTCATATGTGCGTTGGCTCTTCCGCCTTGGAACTCCGTTACTCATCGGCTGTTAGGCTGTCAAGGAGGAAGGCGGAGATCGAGGTTGGGTGCCTGTATGTTTTGATTTCATCCCGGTGCATTCCAGGTCATCTGATACCTTTCTTTAGTCCTGGTTCATTGGTAAAGTGGTTACGGGTCCAGCAACACCCAGCACAAGCGTGCCGCCGCCACTTACATCCTCAATCGTGGATGACACAAGCCAGGCGCAGGTGTCGCCCATGCCATGTGCCTTCCCGGCCGCCCAGTCGTCACGCTCCGTGGCGGTAAACTAACTGCCCCTTCTGCGCCGCCCTACGGCACATTGCGGTTTGAGGAACCTTTGGTTTCTAAGCATGGCGAACATACTTTCGCCGCATTCGTTCTCGGCCACCCAACTGGCATTGTATTTTTTGGAAATACAGCGACCCGCCCCATCGCCGAACTTCCAGGCCATCCGTCGCTCACATCACACTTGACCATCTCGGATTAACATGGCGTGTTAATTCTTGTATCTGTTTACCCGGCTACGACCCCTCAGTTGTTGTTCGTATACATCCTACGCTCATGTTGCTCTCATATGTACAATACTACCCGCAATGATGACCCAGCTGGTACCGCAAGAAGCATGCAAATCATCTGGAAACATTTATATTTGTCCGACTCTCCGACACCGTTTTAGTCTCCTTGATCCAGTGGCGAAACGCGATCGCCGGAACAAGGTTGCCGGCGTGATTTTATTGAGGCGCATGAACTGAACTCTGTGTCTTTCCGAGCAAGACGGCCACAGGTTTGAAATTGCCTCTGGCCATTGGGATCGCCGCCTGAAGCCTTCGTCCGATCCGCCTTCGGCCCTGGAATTTTTCGAGTCTGTATTAAACTTTGCCTCTGTCAAGGCGTCCACTGGCAGAGCAAGCAGCATTCCCACTTTTAACTTGTCGGACATCACCTAAGTGTACTCTTCGGAGTCGCATCGACCCACATGTTGTCGGAGTTAATGTTGGGGACCAGCCCTAGTCTCGAGACTTCTGTTCATGCATCCATTCTTGCGAGGCGTACTCTTGTTTTCGATGCTGGTAAAGTGTTGGCTCTATTTTACCCACTGATAAGATGCCTATCTGTCGTCGAGATAATGTGCATCGACAAGCCTCATACTATTGTGTGTTAACGTCTTTCTGCACTGCGATCTTGCGAGGTAACAGAAGGGTGGTACGTTGCATGTGCGCTTCTCGGACCCGTGATGCTTTTATTGGGCTTCGGGGCGAATTTGCCAGTCCAGTGTACTTCTTTCTATGGGCTTCACGCGCTTAGATTTTTATCGTGCTCTTGTGTCAAAATCGCGAGATGGCTGGGCTATTTACTGTGTGCTCTGCATAACAGCGGGTTATGTGATGAGGGGGGGAACTCCCCATGACTCCTGGTCGATGACGACCGGGTTTCCGTCGGTGTGCTGCCCATGGGTTTTTCCTAGAAGGGCCAGGAGTATATGGTAGGTAGTGGCGGTTTGTTCACAACGGTGGCGGCATTTGGCATCCGTAGCGTACTTGTAGACGTCACATTTACGTAGTACGGCTACCTGCTGTTTCAATTTGGGACCGCGCAGGCAATCCTCCTCCTCCTCCTCCGTCGTGTGTGTTCCGATCGTTCCTTTCTCTGTCTGTTTGCATCGAGGCATAACTTCCTTTTCAGGACGAGTAAGGTGTTTCTCCGGAACTCGAGGCTGAAGGTCACCACCACCTTACCCCGGGCGGATATTATAGGTCAGGCTCGGTGGCCGGCCTCTATCGGGCGTACTTCCAATGCGAGCTCCGCCAAGATATTCATCCGAAGCGCCGATGGCGCACTCCAGGTATCTTCGGGGCTACAACTCCTTCTTTGCCATCTCGCTGTCGACCATGCCGGAATCATCTCGTGAACGCTGCTAAGGCATTTTATCCTCAGCTTAAATGCCATGCTGGTCGGTGAATTCAAGTCATTTCTGTAAAGAAAAACCAGCTTTTTCAACGACATGGCCTAACCCCGAATCGAACAGAGTCCTCCTGCGTAAGCCACGTTTTCCAGCTACGCGTCGCAGATGTGCACCATACACCACCAAGCCTTCTGATTTGCGGACAAGAGTAGATAAGTATCATTCAACTCGAACACCATTGAACGAAAGAAAAAACCAGTCCCGAATTGAACGGGTCCTTCCACGTAAACCTGGAGCCTCTTGAAGCACTAGACGTGGATGTGCAACATATGCCACTGAGCCTTTCTTATTTGCGGACCGGAGGGTATATGAGCAGTTCTTAGGGAGGACTCGTCAACGTCAATGCGGATTCATTGACAGCAGGGCGGCGATATATTCCGATGGTCAGAAGTTAGTACAGCTCTAGTAGGCGGCGGCGGCGTGAGTAATTATGGGTAGGTGTGTGTAGATGGGTGGGATATACAGTGGTTCCTGGTGAGAGAGTAGTAGTAGAGTACGTAGAGAGGAAAGAGGAGAAGAGAGAGCGACGGATAGCGGTACATAGCGCGAGATGAGATATATAGGGGGCTCGTAGGAGAACGGGAGCGACGGGTGAGACAGGGAGTGAAACCGAGGAAAATGAAAGGAGAGGAGAGAAGGGGAAGAGGTTAGAGCCGCGTGTCGAGCGGCATGGCTATGGGACGGGAGGGAAGACAACGGGGGAGGGGAGGAGGGAGGGGAGGGAGGGAAGGGAAGGAGGAGGGGAGACGCTCGATGCCGTTCTGCGTGAGGATGCAGTTGTGCCAGATGAGGCGCGCCGGAACTGCGTTGGGTGATGTGTTTGCAACAGGGAGACTAAACACCTGGGCACGGGAGAAACACGGAAGCGGCGATGTCCGCGCTGTGAACGCGAGCGGAAGAAGAGATGAGGAATGAGGAAAAGGAAAAGAGTTAGAGTTCAGGGAGTCCGCTCACTCGTTTTGTTACCGCTGTGCGCATTCCCGAATTTACCCGACCGGTGTTTCGAGCCTTTCTTTCTCCCGTCCCCGAGGAGGCCCTCTAGATCTGGCGTGGCAGACCAACCGGTCTCATTTTAGACCCTCCCATTCAGACCCTTCGCTTCATTGAACGAGGAACGAGTGGGATACGACAAAGCCGCCGTCTGTAAAGAGAGGCTCTATGTACTAATAGCTTTTTGCCAAGTTCAGCTCCAGCACGAAAGAAATCTTCCCTTGTTCACTGACCTCTGGATCCCCGTTTCTTCAACATTCCACAAGGCGCATTAGCTCAAACTGTCATATTGGAGGTCGTCCGGGAATTCTTGCGTATGGCTTCGCACACCTTCAACACACGCGATGGCAGCCGTAGGATCCAGATTGAAGGGGACCTGACGACCAGAAGACGAACATGTTTGTATTCGGAGCGGAGACTTGCTGTGAAGGCTGAAGGCTGTTGACATGCGCACGCCTCGTCTGTGTGCCGTTATAATTTTAGTATCTGCCAGTGGCGGCAGTGGCTTTGAATCCTCCCTCCCATTCCCTTCTTCCGCCCATCCTTGATGAGCACCTCGAGCGCACTGGTCCCTGTCAAAGTTCTCAGGCTGCAACTGGATCCAAGAACCGACGAGCGGCGGATGCAACTCACCCGTGGCTCGTTGAGCGATCCCGCTCCGGGGCGGACGCTGCACCAGGTATATTCGTGCCTCGCCCACACTTGCGCGGTGCGGGCGAATCGTGCGGCACATCGGCGGGGCTGGGGACCGTCCGCCGCCGCCGCCCGCATCGAAGCGTTTTTCGGAACGGGGATGGAGCGGGAGGAGAAGCTGGAGGCGTTGAGGGTAGCTGCGTGTCCCGGGCTTGAGGGAAAATGTTCTCGGCTGTTGAGATACGCGCTCCCGTGAGTTTCAGCTTATTTCGATCTTGTGTTCTCAATTCTCGGTTTGCAGGCGCGAAACTGCAAAGACGCAGGTCCAGGCGTTCAAGAGTATTCTCACGATTGCAACGCGCTACCCCGGCACGCAGGCACTGTTTCTCGAATCCAAACACCTGGGGCATGGAAGAAACACGGAAGCGGCGATCTCAGCGCTGTGGACGCGAGTGGACGACACGCACACCCGGGACTGGGACTTCCACCGTAGCTTGGCGGCGGTCTGCCTGTCTGACACGGATATTTCGTCAATCCTGGGGAACCTTCCACCTAGACTCCTGGGATGCACTAACGCGGAGACCGGCGCTCTCAGTGTCCTCGAGCGCCTTTTGATCGTGTCCGAATGCAGGTCTGCCTCCATATCTCGGATGAATGTTGTACGATCCTGATTTTCCATCGAGCGAGAGTGCGGCGTCGACTGCCCTTGCCCAGCGATATTTAACCGGAATCCTGGAAATGCCGACTTTCTGGCGAGAGAGCGGTCTCATCCACTCCATGGTCTTCACCAAGATTTTGGCCCGATTGTCCTGCGTTCTCAACGACCTTGGACTGGACTCTACCGGGGACGAAGACGACCCGGCTGTGCCCATTTACAATCTGTTCGACACCGAAGGAATCGACGCCATGGCTAGCGCAATACTGACGGGTGTTCTGGGCTGGCCGACAGCTACAACTGATCCAAAATCACAGTATTGGTACCGCGGCCTCGTTGAGGTTGTGCAACTCCTTCGCCGGCACGTCTTTCCACATTTCGGTTACGGATATTCAGCTCACTTTCAGCTACTAGGCCAGAGGCCGAGTCCCTTCTACCGCGCTCGTGGGAGCTTGCTGATGGTCCCGGTCTGAGGACTATTATATTTGATCCGGATGCAGGGGAGACGATGACCGTGTTGATGATGCTGTGCGTCCGACGCGCAATATTGTAGAGCCTCACACTGAAGATCTTTTGTAGAGACGACGACGACGGTGGAGCTCACCAAGAACGTTCTTCCGGCGATAGTGGGTGGACTTGTCATTAACGCAGGGTCCTCGTTATATTTTCTTCTCTCACAGATAGCAGTCTGAATACCATTGGCAGTTTGGAAGCATTGAGCGACCCCAGCGAATTGCACTCAGGCTTCAGCGGACTCCCAACTTTCCGGGGGATGTCTCTCGGCAGTGGCAGGAGGTTCTGGGGAGTTCGTCGCTCTTCATCGGGACTACCTAAAATCGGGAGATCCCCTCCGGAGAATGATCCTGGGTCTGTGAGCCGGCTTAAAGCCCCCCGGTGGTTGCGCAGCATATTTTCGCGCACCGCAGAGGAGCCCGAGGTCACTAGTTCCGCCTCTGCAGGCATCCCCCTCAGCTGCGATGTAGCGGGCGCTAAACATCCCGCCGCAGACTCCCCGCTGCAGACGGCACCCATTCTCGAGATCTGGGAGGACCCGCATGGCCCTCCGCCCGAGCGTATTCTACAGTTACCTGCTAGCTCGTCCTACAGCCGTGCTGTAGCGAGTGATGATCAGCCTTTCACCAACTCGGCAGACGCGTCAAGGCAGGGCCCAGTCGTCGTCGAGACTCTGGACACCCACGATCTCTTGTCAGAGGCAAGTATTCCAGAGCTTTCAGCAAACTCGTTCTCCGGCCCCACTGTGACGGGCGTCGAATATGGCTGGGCAGACTCGCCGTCCCAGGGCGTGGATGACATCGAGACTGGGCAAGATTCGACCTCTGATTCACGGATCGGTGATCTGGAACACCATGTCCAGGACTACAAGCGTAAGTATGAGCAGGCACAGACTGAGCTGCGCAGCATAAAGGGTGTGTCGCTTGTTTTTCTCGTTCGCTTTTGCCACTAAAATTTACCTTCAGCAGCGTCGCAGCTGTTCATCCCGGACTCAACCTCTGATTCACGGGTCGGCGACCCTGACAATCAAGCCACGGACTACAATTTAAGACGCAAGTACGAGCAGGTCCCGACCGAGATACGCGGCGTCAAAGGTGTGTAGCATGTTTTTCTCGTTGGCATGCCCCACTAACTACTATCCATTCAGCAGCGGAGCTATTCTTCCAAGCGTCCAAATACGACAAGCCAGAGGACCAGCTGCCCGTGTCGAGCGATGGCGGCATCCTCGACATGCACCTTACAACCTTCCTGACCGCCATCGATGACCTCCTCGCCGCCAGCCGCTCCAATACCCCGACCCGCGTTCTGGCAGCCGCGAAGGTGGTCGTCGACGGCGTCTCCGCCATCGTCGACGATGTGCGCGCGTTCGAGGCCCGGCCGCCGCACGAGCACTCTGATGTCGACCTCGATGCGCTGTCGGGCCTCCGGGAGCGCCTGGAGACGACGCTCGCCAACCTTGTGGCGGCGGTCAAGACACACGCCACGAGCGCGGGCTTGTGGCCCGTGAGCCTGCTCGATGCCGCGGCGAGCCACGTCGCGGCGACGATCGCTAACATTGGGCGGATCATAGGCATCCGCAAGGCGACCCGTGCGGAGCACGAGGAGACGTCGAGCGCGCATCCGCCCGCGTCGGCGAAGAACAGCGATGAGACATCGTTGTGGTCGGTCGAGGTCGAGGCTGAGGGGAGAACGACACCGTTGATCTTGAACGAGCCGGCGGAGGATTCGACAGTCGCAGCGGAGGATGCATGGGCGGAGCTTCGGGTATGTACTCGCTCCCTCCTCCGCGTGAGTGGGTGCTGACCTGAACACGCGTAGCCGTACCTTGAGGCGCAGACCGAGTCGATGGGATATGCGATTCAGAGCGTGTTGTCGGGTGTGCGCCAGAGCCCGCCATCACCTGTGCTGACCGACAATAGAACGATGATTATCATGATCATCTCGAGCATCGTCGCGGTGTGCAGTGACAATCTGCCGCCCACGGTAGTGGAACAGGGGAACGGCATCTTGCGCGAGCTCACCGAGCACGCGAACAAGCTCAACGAGGTCCAGGTGCTTCCAGAGATGACTAAGGAATCACGGCAGCTCATGTCAAAGTCGAGCTTCGCGATTACGAATGCGTTGAAGAGCCTTCTGAAGCTGTAATTTATTTTATTGTGTGCTGTGTTTCCTTCCCAATGATCCTCGCCATCCTCGAACCATGATGCACAATGTTCGATTCTGGACTCCGGATTGTGGTCCCTGGATTCTCGTGGTTCAACACCGTTTTACGAGTCCACGCCATTTTCATCACTTCGTAACTTCGCTTAGTTTCGGGAAACTTAGTAACTTTGATGGAAATCCGGGAAAGTTTGTGATTTTGATGAGCTTCTGTGAAAGTTCGTGAGTTACTTGTCAAGCGGCGCTCCTCGGCACATCACGGAGTGATGCGTGCCATCAACTTGCCGAGAGTGGCCGGTTAGGTTCGGGTTAGCGGGTTAGTGGTTAGAGGTTAGCGGTTTGGGTTTGGGTTAGAGTTAGCGGTTAGTGGTTAGTGGTTAGGGTTAATGGTTCGGGTTAGAGGTTAGTGGTTAGGGTTAGCAAGGTATCTATATGAAGAGAATACGGAGAGACTTGAGTTGAAGAAAAATGATGGCCGGGTTGATGCGTTTGATTTGTGTCTCACGAACTTCCCTGGAAACTCGCCAATGTGATGAACTTTCCCAACTTTCCATCAAAGTCACGAACCTTCGCACCTTTAAGCGAAGTTACGAAGTGACGAAGGTCACTACAACTCCCGTTTTACCGTTTTTCAAACAGGCAACATGTCCGCGATTTTTTCTAATGTAAACAGTCGAACCAGAAGTTCCCTCGAGGACTCCTCAGGATTGTATGCTGCTCAAGTTGGTGGTTTATTCGCTGGACTTTATTTTGCATGCAGGCCGGAACTATTTTGTTTCGACGCGGTAACTATTTTGTTTCGACGCGGTAACTTTTTTTTTCTGGGCACCCGAACTTTTTTTTTCCCCCTCAAACTTATATTTCCGTACATCCTCCAACTTTCTACATTGAGTGTTCAAACTTTTTCTGAGGGCCGAAAATATATTTCGCGCGCGTGTGAACTCCTTTCGTTTTGGTGGGCCCGCCGTCTGTTACCACAGCGCCGACGTACCTTGATCGCTGTGGTGCCTCGTGCTCGGTGTTGCTGATGCCAGAACGCGCAAAGAACGTGCCGATGAGCGCGCTGTTTGGACGCTGCTCTGTCATGTTTGTTCATGTTTGAGCCATCAATGCATCAACTCCTCGCTCGCAGTCCTCGCTCTCAGTGGTTCTGCCACTCCTTACCCTTCGACACAGACGGCGACGGACTGTTCGACACCTCAAGATACTTTCCCACGCTAACCGAGCACACCCTTCAAGACGGTTTTCAAACAAGAGTAATTCGTGCACCAGCGGAGATGCAGCTCGATGAGGAACGCAGCAATATTAATGGGTCGGACAGGTGCGTTAACACATACTAGTAATTTATCTTCACTCATCTTCACATAGCTTTTGTTTTAAATCTTAAATCCCTCCAAACACCCTCCTTCCCTTCCTCGTTCCGCCTCCGACTTCCCTCCTCTTTCTCAGCCCCGGTGCTCTCATTTCGCTCTCTTGCCGGGAATCAGGTGGTCACACCTGCGCAGCAGTCACGGCGCACGATGGCGATGCTGCGCGAGATCGAAATGCGGCTCAAGTCCGTCAAGAAAATCAGAAAATCACGAAACCATGACCAGCACCAAGCTCGCAAAGGTGACGCACGCGATGCAGGGAACCGGAAAAACCACGCTCGTCAAAGCAGCAAACTCTGGTATGCATACGCACCCGGCTCTCCACAGCCTGCCTGTAGCCGCGAGCTGAGACGTGCAATGCAGAGTTCTTCGCGCACACGGCGTCGGACGCCGAGGCCGCCCAGAGGCGGCTGTTTTTCGTCATCCCGTCCGACAATGGGCTCTGCAGCGGCATCCTTACCGACGCACATCCAGTTCTCCATGCTTGAAGGGCGGGTCATCAAAGGTCTCGCGCCTCCTTCCTTCTCCCTAACTCTTCCGGCTCTGATGCTTGGCGTTCTTCTATTATGTAGAAACCCCATATTGGAGCGAAACCAACATCGCCAACGGGCTCAACGCGCTCGTGATCTGCATCGAGGTGACTCTCCCCTTCTCGCCCATCTGCGTCTGCGCCGCCCTTGACTGACCCTGCGCAGATGGTCTTCTTCGCGCTCAGCATGTGGTGGGCGTACGCCCCACGGGAGTACAGGAAGCCTGGCCAGCCTCATACGAGCGTCTGGCGACCCCTCTGGGACTTGTGCGTCCATCTCATTTCTTCCCTCGCCCACGCTGACATCGCCTCGCCCAGGATCAACTACAGTAAGCCCTCCTGGTCATTTCTGAGCTATTGTCGTACTAATTAATCCGCGCCGCGGTGGACTTCGTCCTCGAGATCCTCGGCTCGCTGCGCTCCTTCTTCAGCGCCGCGATGCACCGCACGCGCGCGGTGGACCGCGGGGGCGCGAAGATGAACTTTGGCGAAGTGTTTGGCGTCGGTGCGGGTGCGAGCGCGAATGCGAAGCTGCTCGCGTCGTGGAGCATGGAGCGCGTCGTGGAAGGGGAGGAGCCCGAGGCGATTCGACTTGCGCCATACATCTTCACAGGGCCCGGGGCTGCGCTGGAAAGCCCGCGCAGCAGCGTGCGCAGCAATTTCGGCAGCAGCGCGTGTGGCGATTTCGGGGGCCGGGAGGTTTACCCGAGCAGACGGGATGAGTACCCGAATCGATACGATCGCCGCGCGCCGGGGGTGCCCTGAATGTCGAGGTCGAGTCCTCGGATACGATCGACAACCTCAGCAAGGAGGCATTTCTCCTGACCAACAGCGCCTCATCTTTGCCGGCAAGCAGCTCGAGGATGGCTGCACTCTTTCCGACTACAACATTCAGAAGGAGAGCACCCTCCACCTTGGTATGTTTTCGTGTCTATTCTTTTTGTCTCGGCATTCTTATCTTCGCCTTCAGTCTTTCGTCTGCGTGGCGGCATGCAGATCTTCGTCAAGACCTTCACGGGCAAGACCATCACTTCGGAGGTCGAGTCCTCGGACACGATCGACAACGTGAAGGCGAAGATTCAGGTCAAGGAAGGTCTTCCTCCCCACCAGCGGCGCCTCAGATTTACCGGCACTGGAGAATTCTCAGTGTTGTCTGGTCTGCGCGGCTACTACTACATCATGACACACCACACGGCAAGCCATCCTTCCAACAGCCCCTTTGCGCTCGCTCAATTACCATGGTAGTGATACGGCCCTTGCGCGGTGGCAGAATTTCGGTAATGGAGCATCTTCCTTTGCCGTACATATCCCTCACATGATTGATACAGATCGCGCATTGGGGATTTTCAGACCGGGCACGTTTTATTGGATGGAGGCTTAATTTACGGGAGGGAACATAGTGTACTGGTGTGGACGGCGAATTGTTTGAATGCCTATCTGCACTTTTTCTGTCCCCGAAGGACACGGAAAGTGCAAGTAGGCGAGTTAACTACTTGCCGGAACGTCGCACCGCCTCTTTTGTAATCTTGCCGACACAAATCTAACTCGACTGTAAGCTCTACGCCCACAAAATGCCTCTTGCGAATCCTGCCCCCACCATTGAAGAGGAGGATGAAGACAGTGTTCCTTCTCAAGCCGGCGTCGGTGCCGCATTCGCTGGCAATGGTATCGATGAAGACCAGAGTGCATTCAATCCTTCCGAGCATCCCTCTCGCCGCCCTCGGAGCCCAGCAACTACCGAACCTACACAATTCTCAAGCCTACCTCAAGGTCCAGGGCTAAAAACCGGTGAGAATACACCTTCAAGCACTGGGAATGCAGAGCATCGGGATAAAGTTCATGGTGCGTCACTACATCTGTTTTTATCTCTCAATGATTAATTCTGCCGGTTCTTCAGCGGAACCCACTACCCATCACCCTGTTCTGGTGCTTGAAAACGTTCATTCTGGTTTGAATGACCTTGGGGATACCTCACAGGAGCACCAGTTCATTGGTAGGTTTTATACGAGCACTGTACTCTGTACTGAGCTATTCCTAGCTACGGAGGTTATACCTCTCGCTCACCAACCAGTGTCAACTTCTCCTGGTGCGTTCACTCTTGATTACCCATCTGACACGTCTAATCTTTGTCGGCGGCCATAGGGAATTATCCAGTCTCTCAATTGTATGGCAGACCCGAGGTCGTAACCGCCGAGAAGCCCCCTCTCATGTCTGAAGAATTCATGTGGAGGCCGGAGGAGATCACGCAGGCTCCACGACCCTCCTCCTCTCTCGATCCCGCTCCTTCAGCATTGCCTCCCAATGGCTACACCTACCCGCAAGCGGCATCATACACCCTCAGCCCTACTCTTGACCGGCGCTTTACTCGGGGGTGCGCCTATGTGACACTCTTCACACCGTCTACGAAGGGGCTTTTGCAATCGAGGCTCCTGCGTACCAAGACCCCACCCAATGTGATTCCTCGTCTTCACGAGGGAAAGATCGTTGTAGATCCTATTGCTGGCATGATACAGATGCCGGGTAGCATCCCGTTTGTGCAACACGTTGAGGGCCACCCAGAGGAAGCTGTTACCATGGCATGCGCCCATACTCTCGACTCTATCCGGGCGACCTACCCTGAGATTGCGGATCGTGTCGAAGACCTGGCTATCAAGCTGAGAGATGCGACCTTCGGGACTGAATCCAAAGAGGGAGAACCAGCAATGATTCCCATATATTCCATTCCAGGGCTCAAACGCAATGATCGGTCTGTCGACGCCAGAGATCTACCGCCAGGCTCATTCAATGGGTCTTATAACCTTGCCTCGACAAAAGGCGAGGGGGAGGGTGCAGGCTGTGCGATGCCTGCTGTTCAGGCATCCACTCCTGAGGCGGCGGAGCGCATTAGCCTGGTTCTTCGGCTTCTGCATGCCATCCAGCGTCTCATACTACCCCGTTCTATATCCAAGTTTGAGCACGACGTGACAGAGGCTCATTCTGAGCTCAATAACGTAGTTTCTTTTGGTGGCTTGGAGCCAAATGCAACGAGCTGCCAGATGAACGTCTCTTCTGGAGGATTTGATCTTGCGCACTTCATTGGTGGTCATCAAGGCTCCTGGCATACAGATGTCGGGGACGATTGGACGAGGTGGACGTTAGTCACAATGATCTTGAAACTTCCCGAAGGTATGTCTTATTCCGTAGCGTTACCCATTTCTGTCTAACAGAACTAGGGAGTGATCCAGGGGCTTTCTGCCTGGCCCGATGTGGTCTCTATGTGCGCGAGGCAGATGCATGGATTGTATTTCTAGTGTTTCGAGGCAATGACCTTCATTCTGGCTTCGCACCGACTTCTCCTCCTATTCCCATAGCAGATGTCAATGCAGTGGTCGATCTGGCAGGTCCCAACAGGGTAGTTTACGTCTCCTATCCCAGCCATGTCTCGACCACCCGCGCAGGCTCAATGTCCATGAGCCCTCCAACCAATTTCTGGAATTTTGGAGGCACCTCTATCGCCAAGACAGAACAGCGCCACTACAGCGATCCTTCGGCAACACAGGTGTTCGGGGATCTACGAACCAAAGTCAACCGTCTGGCTCGCGAGGCGTCGCTATCCTTTTCCAATTCACTCACCTTCGCTGGCCTCAAACTCAATATCAGTTTGACTGATCTTTTGACCGGCATGACCTATGACGACGGTGCAGAAACAAAGCGTATTGAACCTCCTCCTTTTGATATCGGCCATCAAGCAGCCGAGATGAGTCGATGGTGGCGCTTCTACGAATGGCATCGGGATCTTTGTAGTCTGTATCTCATCCGAATAACCAAGGAGGAGTACAGGAAGACACAGCAGGGCCTTATGTCCGGGATCACCCAAGCGCCATCTGCGCCCTATACAGTTTTAGATCGCCTGCCTGCAGCTGTTGTCCGGCCTATCCAAGAGCTCTCTGTGCTCGAGACGGCACCAGAACATATTGTAGATATAATCGTTGATCGGAAGACGGTACAAGGGAAGGTGCGCATTCCCATTCTCAGGCCTGATCCCGCTGAGTATTGAAACACAGACGATCTGGTTTGTGAAAGTGGATGGACAGGATCAAATTACTGAAGTGGATGGAACCGTATCTTGGTGAGTCATCACAATAATCCGAATAGCTGTGATCATTCAATTAGCAAACAGGATCCATCATAGACAAAATCAAGCCAAGTTTGCTCAATTCATCGCCAATTCGCAGATTACAGGAACCAATCCTATTCTGATGCATACTGTGATCGTTGCAGCCGCTCCGGTAGCAGACGCAACTGGTGTTACTGTTCCATCTGGCGAAGCAGACGTGACACCAGCTATTGTTTCCTATCTAGAAGCAGGGCCCCGAAAGTCTGCCCGATTGATTTCCGGCGCACAGAGTGATGCGACTCATGAGGATGAGGGTGAGGAAGAGTCGTTTGAGATCGAAGCCATAATGGATATAGATACCGAAGGGGTGAGCACATGACACATTGCTAAATGGTGGAATAGAGCTGATTTTATACCAGATAGAACCAATTTGGAAGGTGCGATGGAAGGGTTATTCAGAGGGATTTGATGAATGGATGACGCTGACTCAATTGGTGTATGTCTCCTTACTTTACGTGAATTCATGATCTTATTTGCCATCTATAGGGATGCCAGGGAGCTTGTCGATGCATTTAACAAACAGATTGGCTATTCCTTTCCCGAGCCCATTACATTCTCGCTGGAATCATCTCCCTCGCCGTCTTTTGGGTCCAGTTTATATGCGCCAGACATTGTGGTTGGAGGCGGGTTGAAGAGAAGACGTGATTCTGCTTCGTCTCTGGAGGTAGAAGAAGACGAGCTGCAAGATGATTCGGAAGTAGTCATACATCTTGACGAAGATCATATGAGCGATCTACAGAAGCTCTTCGACCCGGCCTTCCGGAGGATGGAACTAGATGCACTTGCGACAACAGCGGAGAACTTAAAGCGGACCAAAAGTTATTTTGCCTCGACGACCACCACAAGCATAGTTGAGGCACTCGTCTCCCAAAACGAATCACAAACTCAGTTTAACGACTACATGTCCTTTGTCCCAAACTCTGCACTTCATTCTCCGGCTTGGACGCAACACAGCGCTGTTCTATCTCTTACCAGAGTCATGCAGGCGACTGCCGTCCTTCCAGAGCTTACGACCAATGAAGTCAAAACGGCAATCCTTGACCGTTCTCTCCGTTGGGAGATTGCCCGCTCCCATTTGGTTCTCTATTCTTGGTACAAAGACACCGGGCCCAAGCTCGCTCAGACGCTCATGGACCTACATAGAACTGGTCATGAGACACTGCAGGGAGGTTATCCCTCAGTCTTTGCAGCCCATCCAGCCTTTGCAGCGCTCGTCCACCATATTGTATCTTACGTGGCGGCAGAGGCGGCAGGAAAGCATGCCTCTAAAAAGGCCAGACTCCGTAGCGACCATGCCATTGCACGCAATCGCAACAAGATTTCAGTACCCTTCAATCCACATTCTCCCTTGCAGATTGCGCCTGGCGACCTTCCTCATCTGCCTTATGATCTATATGGGCTACGTGCCCCTTCCACTTCGTCCAAGCGCATAGCTATACGAATGCCCCGAAGTAATGTCGGCTTGAAGAACCTTGATGCGGTATATGACTGCAGCTCGACTATACTCCAGGATGTGTGGTCGAACGAGCTGATCTTGCCACCTGTGGTCTCGATGGATAAAACACTGGCAGGAGGTCGTCAAAAGCATGACGATCTGCATTTAGTCAAATGCAGGGCTATCACTCGAGGAGCAGTACTTCAATGTGTCATTGATGCTTGTGGCGGAGACAAATCTATCCTAGCCTCAGCAGATATGGAGGCAATCCGTCAGTCACCATCAAAAGTGTTTCCATCCCGCATTGAAAAGGAAGTTCGCTTCGCACCTGCTGTGCTCAAAAATCCAGAAGTGGTCCTGGCTCCGCTCGCCGACTGGTTGGCAAGAAGATTGGATATGTATCCTTCAATCCTCGACTTCTCAACTCGAACCGCACGCCTGGTGCATCAGGGTCCTCTTGAGCTCCACTATGGTGTGACGCTTAGCGAAGAACACTACCTTAATCCAAATCTACTCTACGATGAATCAGAGGATGCAGACTTCGTTGCTCCGCCTCCAGGTCGTCAACGCACCACTCGGAAGAAGCCCGATTACTATGCTCCTCCCACGATAGACTCTCTCCTTCCGGATGCCGAAGCGCCCTATTTTGGAGCTATCAGTCTTATTCTCCGTGAACGCTGCAACGAGTTTCGCAACCTGCCGGCAGCAAACTCATTGCTTCGAAATGTTCTGGAAGGCAGACATCCGACTCAGGGGCGTATCCAGTTTGACCGAGACCAGACAGATCCGGCGCGACAGCATTCAGAGTATGCTAAGCTCTTGGCGAGATCTCTCCCGCCATCGAAGCTTACTGGTCGGCTGGGTATTTCCAGGTTGCTTGCATATATGGGTACTGGACAAGGCAACAAAACTGCGGCATTTACTGCTTTTGGGCTCAACATGTCGAAGAACATCTTTCCTATGGCTTTCGACAGTCTGGAGCAGTGTGTTGCACGCTTCGAGGCCACTGAAGTATCCAATATGGCGCTTCTAGCCAACAACAAGGCCCAGCCCGGCGCTCGGGCTGCTCGTCTTCCTGGATATATCCAATGTTACAACGCATGTATCTGGGGACAAGCAAGTAATCATCTCTTACTCCAGCCAACTCTCGGCAAAGGAAAGACGAAGCGGAAGTACACATTGACGGAAAAGTTCACTCCGTACTTCTCCGATCTTGTGCAGAGCAAGTGGCATGCATGGCTAGGACGTCTTGCCGACCAGGATCCTCTTACCTACAAGGGAGAGAAGCCATCGTGGGGATCCGCTCTTCGATTCATTCTCGATCTGCATGTGCTGGGCTTCCAGACCGGTCTCACCCCCCTCCAATTCGCCAACAACCTTGTCTTCCTTGGAATTTGCAATCCACCTGCACCTGAAGAAGTCGCCAGCTGGATTGCCAGTAACAAAAGTCTCGGAGCTTACAACGGGCTTGTCAAGCTTGGCTTCTCGCTGGCAGGTTATTCATCTATTGTTGCCGCCTACATGGTGGTGTACAATCACCTCCAGACGAATCTCAGCGACGATGACAAGCAGAGGCTTGGTTTTGGATCTCTCTTTGTTGAGCACATTTTGTGCAAGGTCGGTCGATGGGACTATCGGCTGCGGCTTCAACAACACCCCTTTATTCTAATGTCTCAACAAGCTGCAGCGGTTCAGGGCCAGAGCTGGATGAAGGGCGCTAACTCTACCGACCATCAAGCGTTCCCAATCCCTCTCAAAGGTGATCGGCTTTGCATCAAAGACACGATCACCTCCTGCCTGGTGAGTTTACTAACCTTTCCACTGCTATTAACGCTCAAGTTATTATCAGTCTGCAACATAAACATCCTATGTACACTTTCTTCATCGACTTATTATACTATAAATCTTCTTTACCTGTAAAATTCTCTTTCGACGGTGCTGTATATTAGACACGACTCATTCTTATTTGATGAATGGCGGTATTGCGAGTAACAGGAGCCAGTACTACTAGCAGTAGATAAGACAATGCGGTAACTGAGAGTGTAATGAACGAAGGAATGGAGGCAGCAGCAGTAATGAGAGCACAGTAGCAGTAATGAGAGCGTAAGGAACAAAGGAATTGAGGCTGTAGCAGCTGCAGAAAGCATGACGAACAAATGGATAGAGACGGTAGTATTGGAGAGAACGAAGTGAGGAGGCAGCAATGCATGTGGTTTGACATAAGAGAAGCACTAGAAGAACTTGCGTAGGGCTCTGGGACCTGTGGAATATGAGAACTCCACAGGGTCAGAGAATGTCGGGTTGAGCGGCGCTGGAGGTGACAATGGAGTCACATCCCGCATGAAGGATGGGATTTCCGGAGAGGGTGAGCGCGAAAGACCACCAGTAAGGTCGATTGAGTTTGTATAAGAAGGTCCCGCAGCCGCATTACTTCCTAGAGTAGCGGTATTCATCCGGGTACGACTCCCTGAAGCTTGCGATGGGCCAGGAATGCCATAATCTGGATAGCACACGTTGAGTATTTATATTCCGGGTGGAGAAGTATGACGCACTGAGTTCCCGTGCGATAGAATCCGTAAAGATGCTGGGGAGACTGGAATCCAGAGCCTTGAGTCGACTAACTGGAATGGCACTTGTTATCAGTTGTTTGACAACAGACACGATCTCAGGCACACACCTTGATGCTTCTTTGCAACGGGTTTCTTGTTTGCCGGTGACCGATCCTCTGACTCTTCATCGCTGTCCCCAAATGCGATGCTGCTGAGCCGCTTGCCACTGCCCCCGCTCGTCTTGCGCCCCTTCTTAGAAAGTTCTGCACCAGGGTCAGCTGCCAACAAGTCTGAGTCAAGCACCGCCATACCTTGAATCTCATCATCGGACTCAACCTTCGTTGGAATCATGAATGCAATCGACTCCGGGGTACGCCACAAGGCCAGATCTTCTTCAGGGATGGGCTCTCAAGAGGCTGGACAGAGAACTGGTGAGTGTGAATTCATAGGCCTGACACGCAACTTACAAATAAAAATATAGCGGCTTTCTGTACCGTGCCTTCCACCACGGTGAGTGTTTAGATCCCGACCAGTGGGATTGACCACATGGACCACTCGCAGATGCTGCCTGACCCGAGTTAAAAGGACCCAGGGCGGTGCAAAGATTTCGAGGCCAGACACCGGGTCGGTGAAAACGGTGTGGCCAATGCTGTCGAAGTAACCCATTGGGCCAGACAGTAGCTCGGAGAAGAGATCAATGACATCCTCGTGTGCTGCTGATACGGGAATCTCTATTCCATTGTCTTTGCGAACGGCCAATCCCTTATTGACGAGTATCTGGATATCTGCCTTGCTCGGTATCAAATCATCTTCTAGTATCAACTTCTTGGCCTGATATTGCTCTGGTTAGCCTTTTCAATCTCTCAAGCATTGGCGAAGAGACTGACCTGTTCTACAATCCCATCTGCGAGAATAATGATTGCGTCGACCTTGAACACGGCAACCGACGGTGGCTCCTTGGATGCTTTTGCTTTTGCCTTTCCCTTTCCAGCGGTCTTGGTGTCCTGGAAGGAGTCAGCCGTCAGAAGGAGAGATATAATTTGGTCGTGTCTAACCTTGTTTCGTGGACGCATGCCATTGAGCGACTCGCGTTTCGCTTGCGAGAACTTAGATGTCGGAGCTGGTTCATGCTCTGCCTTGACTTTCAGGAGGATAGAGGAGATCGTGTCGAGTGTTTCGGGATGGTGCCTTCGTGCATGCAGGCAGCGGCGGCAAACCTTTGGCTGGAGCGATTTGGGAGCAAACTCCTCACAATCACATTCCTCGCCGTCCGAATCCTCGGCTTGGCACGGACCAGTAACGCTTGGGATGCTCGCCATTTTTCTGCGCCAGCTGGTGGGAAGAAGAGAAAAAACGCAAGGTGACACGGCAATTTTGTCACGTCTCATCTCAGTTGCTTACAGTGACTGGTTTTTAGGCCACGCTAAAGTCTAATTATATAGCCGATATTGGGCAGCAACAATCCAGGCTACGTATGCAAAATTTGCGACAGAGTACTTTAATACACGATTATTCCGACTCTGAGCCCGTGTCTTCTAAGAGGTGATTCAAAACTGAAAGAGCACGCACCCAATACTGCGCCCGTGGACGCCATATTGAATCTGGCAATGCCACTCGAAGCTCCTTGCTGCCTTTCCGTCCAGATTTGAGGATTTCAAACGCTGGATATGTCCCATTCTCCCATTCCTCCTGTCGGATCCCGTATCCTTGGGGAACAACTTGCAAACGGTTCGCCTCAGCAAATGCAGCATTGAAGAGCCGAAGATCGTCATCGGAAAGCGGGTTCTTGTGCTTTGGAACACCGACTGGTTCGTGGTGAAAATGGTGCTCGTTTGCAGCTCCAATATCTTCAATCATGTCTTCCCAGTCTTCCATCTCCATGTCGTCGTAATCCGGAGTAGGAACATCCTCATCATCAAGCTGCCCCGCTCCTGTCTGGCCTGGCGCTCTCTGCATTGGGGCCCCATGGACGCCATACATCTCTGCGATGATGTTTGGATGTACACCATCACAGTCGTCAAGATATACACCGTCCTCAAGCTGACCAAGTAAAAACATATCCTGTGGGACGTGTCAGCTAGTTATAGTTAATCAGCAATGCAGGCAGCCTACATCGGGGCTCTGATCGTGTCCAGCACCCGAGACAGGATGCGCATTCCATTCGGCCTGGAATCTCTCGCAGTCATTGTTGATCATATCAAGAAAGAGACGATGGATGAGCCAGAGATGGTTGGGATTGCCACGATCAAGTCCATGCAGCGCTTCTAGTCGATAAAAGAAACCTCGCCATCGGCGAGCGAACTGAGAGCCAACTTCAACCCACAAACGCTCAATACGGGTATTGGTTGTTGATCTTTAAAAATGATGAGTACCTGTGTAGACAGTGATTTCAGTCACAGCTTACGATCCCCAGATGAATGAAGCACGATTGAGGCCACGCTTTAAGATCATGTAGATAGATACTGATTTGTTTTCAGCGCCTCTGTCTCCGCGAACACGGGAAGGTAATCCATAGTGTTCAACTGCTCGAAGAAATAGCTCCAAGACAGTTGTTGCCCTGTTGTTGGTACTCGTTCGGAGCCCAGTGACCTGCAATAGTGTTAGGCGACTACAGACAATTATCAAAAGTCTTGAACAGGGCTTACTGTGCGTGTCCGACCATCAGCAAAGCCATGAATAACAAACCCCCAGAGAATAAGCTTGTGGTGACCATCAACATGCCACAAGGCATTAGGACGAGAGACATGATACGCCCGACGACGAACGGTCTTTCGCTGACGTAAACTACGGCCAATGCCATCCACACGGCCAACGGACAGCATTGACTCGCCGCTTCTGAACCCTCAATCCATGGCGACGGAGGAACCCAATCAAATAACGAACACCAGAGTCGGGTTTCTCTGTCCGAAATCCTTGGACAAGCTCGTCCAGGTCTGATTTGCGAAGGGCAGAAAAGCTGTGAGAGACTCCCGCTTGCTTCAGCCGATCAGACAAGACATGACGATCCATTTTCAAGGCTCTGGCCAGCTTCGAAATAGAGATCCCATGGTTTGCAGACATCGCATCCTGCAGAAACTGCCAGTCAACTTCCTTGCGTGGTCGACCTCGTCTCCCGGATGCAAAAATGGTGACGGGGTCAATGTAGCCAATGCCCGAGTCTTCTCTGAATCAATGTGTCAATTACGGTCGGATTCCTTGTTGCAACCACAGAACTTACTTCGCAGATGATGTATCGCTGGCTGAGAGTAGCCGTACCGCTAGCTCCGCCACACACCTGGCAGAGGCATGGAGCCATGGGATTGAAAGACGCTCATGCTGAGCATTAGCTTCCATCTCCACAAGCAGAGGGATGGCGTCCTCTGTTAGAGCATCGGCATGGAAGCGAAGGCGACTTGAATCTGCCTCCTGCGATATAACTTGGGACGCCAGATTGAATGTCGTGGTTATTATCTGGTAAGCCTGGTCAACGTTTGCAGACCATGGCAAGCCATCTGGACGCGCTACAGGAAGGGGAGGAAGTGGCATGCAAGTGGACTTTGCGTGTCTATTGCGGGCATAATCATGTCACGACGAGGTGTGATGTGATTTCTTTTCCCGTGCGAAGTTTTGCTCTCAACTCAAACCACAAAGTCCTTCAATTGCTCTCGAATATGGCGGAGCCGGATAGCACCCATAGTACCTATAAACGCCACCCAACGTACTGGGAGCTGGAGACCCGTAGTTTTGTATATCGGGTAAGTGAATCTAATTGCCAGGCTTCCTCGCTCTGAGTATGAATAGGTCGAAGAGACACTCTACTTTTTCCCCTTGGCCGTCCTCACCATGATGTCACCCCCACTTACTGCCATCTTCGGCATTCCCGCTGTTCCACCTGCTATGGATGTGAGTGGAAACGAGGAGGGTACAGAAGCAAACCCCATCATCATACCCGGCATAACTGCTAAACAATTCGATGATTTTCTCTCGTACTTCTTCAAGTCGTATGTGTGCACTGTTCTTCGTCATAGATTGGAAACCCACTCCATTTTAGCGGGTTGATCCCAGTTGAAAACTCTTCTTCCAAGGCGTGTCGAGGAAATCGCTGTCAATCTCTTGACGGTTGGTTGCCTCTGGGATATTCACCAGGTCACGACGTATGCCAAAGAAGTCCTTGGAGGACTTAATTTAGCTCCTTGCCGCATCCTGGAGCTTGCGCGGGGGTTTGCCGTCCACGAATGGGTTTGAGGCTGCCGTTAGGGCTCTCATTCCTGTGTGCGGTGAGTTGACAACCAACCAAGCTCTTCAGCTTGGGCCAATCACCCTGAATATTCTGTTCCGTGCCAAGACGGCAATCGATTACGAGCGTCTATGCGTCGCTTATGTATCACCAAAGCTCACCACGGCAGACGACCTCAACTACGGCGACTGTGGCACCCACAAAACCTGTGAGCGGGTGTGGAGGGAGAACTGGTGGACCCTTGTCGGCAAGAAAATCCTTCACCCAAAGAACCCGATGGAGCTGAGGAACGTCGGCGCGCACCTTAACAGCCTATCTTTCCCTGGCATGACACCGCACTGTCATGAGGATGCGGTCAACAAGTGGACGGCGAACATCTTTGAGGAGGATGGTATTACCACAGCGGCAGTGGCGGGGGTGATGGAGTTTAACAAGTTCTGCCGTCCCTCTTGAATGACTGACTAGATTGATTTTGTTATCAGAGCCGTCCTTCGTAATTGTAGATTGTTATTAGAGCTGTCCTTCGTTTCATAGTAGCTCGTTCGTTATCCAATCATACCAATATTAAATCATTGTCCGAGTCGAGATTTGCGATCTCGTGATGGCGGTACTCTAACCTGAACCAAACACTCATCTCCAGCAACTGCGTTACACTCTCCATGGCACAGCTCGCACCCTTGTCGCCTATATCGAAATTAGCCACTGAGCTCCTAGCAGACATCTTCATCTTCTGTTTGCCCTCTTATGAACCAGCAGAAATCCAGTTTCACAGTGTTCTATTCTTTGAACCGTCCTCGTCTGAGGCCCCCCTCTTACTTTGTGCAGTCTCATCCAGATGGCGGGCCATCGCAATCGGGCTTAAATGTCTTTGGACCTCCTTGAACACCGAGCATGTCCTTCATCGAGAATTAGCGGACCTTTGGTTGCAACGTGCAGAGAATTTGCCATTATCTCTTCGAATCGCTCCACCGGCGAGTGCACGAGTGCTCTCCATTCATTCTAGCTTTATGTGTAAACCCATGAGCCCCCCAATCCTACGCTCTCCAAACCAATACAGCTCCTCCATACATCAGCATCTCTCTCTTGTACTTCCCAAATTGTCCCAATGCCGCCACCTCGATATGGTTGGATGGCCTCACCTACACCCACAATTCAATTCCCCTCTGTTACTCGAGAGCGTCTCAGTGACGGTCGGGAAATCAGATGGTCCAGCGCAACTCGATGCCGCTGTCCAGTTCATGGAGCTGGTCTCCAAAGCCCCCAACCTTATTAGATTACATTGGGAAGGACCTGCTATCTCAGCTCCATGGTCCCAGCTCACCCATCTCAGCTGGGATCCGCCGGCCGATTGGGATCATTACGAGCATATGTTCAACAAACTCGTGAATCTTACTCATCTCCGCATTCATTCGAGCAGAGAGACACAGCCAATCACTTTCCCCCGAGCTGTCTATATCATCCCCCACGTCACCACATCTTTTCTCCGCCGGATGCACCAATATTCTCCCTTTTTTGAGCATGCCCCTGCTCGACACTCTCGTCCTGGAATTCCCAGCGCTTTGGGAGGATGCCCGAAATATTAGGAGTCTTCTTACACGCTCACAATGCACCATCAGAACCTTGCAGGTTCAAGCATATTCTTGGGAAGACCGCGTATATACCCTGCTGGGGGATACGCCCTCCTTGCTGAAACATGCCTCGATCACCCCATCCTTGACCCATCTTCTCATCACGTCCCAGGACTTGGACACCTTCTTTGTCGCGCTTGATATTCCTACACGCAATGTCTTCACCAGTGCACTTCGACAACTCCGTTCAGTTGATCAATGTTTCCGGATCGATGATCTGCCCGGTATCTCTCAAGATGAAAATACAGGTGTATTGGCCGCTCTAATCAGAGCCAGCTTCCCGGTCCTGGAGCAGCTCGATCTTGACTGTAGAAAACTTAGTGCAGAAGATCTTGAAGCACGCACCGTCATCACTGGTGCCACCTCCTTTCTTTTGCGCCGACCAAGGGTGCTACGCCAGGAATACGAATCATGGTGGAACTCTCAAGATGGAGCCGAGTTCCAAATCGCGTTAAGCACAAAGCGTTATGTTAACATTGTTCCTTTTGAGGTCTCATGGAGTGTTGTGCACGGCCGAGCAGATCCGCCACACCCTGGGCAGAACTTGTTTTCCAATACCCAGGAGAGTAGGATATCAGTTTATGTAGTTTACCGTTGAATCATCTTTTTGCACCCGATTGAAACTCAAGAATAGATTATGATTTCTGCAGAGAGTTGCCGCTCAAGCGGCACAGCAGGCCGGGCCCAACAGGGACATACAGGCTGGTGAACAACAGTCCCCCACATTGCACCTTCTTATCAGCGGCGACACCGCCAATGCTGTCAGCCCGACTGCCTCGCAAGGGTCTGAGCGGGGTCCAATAACGTCCCCGAACCCTGTGCAACATCCCGAGATGACCGACCTGCCAAATAGCTGGAACATCTCGGCTTTGGTGGCCAAAAATAGTGTGAACATACACTTGACATACACACACGAAATAGTTTGAGGAAAAAAAAAAAAAGATTACCGCGTCGAAACAAAATAGTTACCGCGTCGAAACAAAATAGTTCCGGCCTGGATGCAAAATAAAGTTCAGTGAATAAACCACCAACTTGAGCAGCATAGGATTGCATAAGGATTGCTCGACGCCTACTAACTTTAAGCAAACTTGGGATTTTTTTCGCGTCGCCAGAGACGAAACAAGGACGAAAGGTCAACATATGCAAAGTTGCGCACCGCCTCGAGAACGACAACCGTGCTTTCCTTGGAACATTAATTTCAGAAGAACATCTGCCATGCGGAGGGTTACTGTAAAAATCCCAAGGCTGTATGATACACTGCACGCCGTGCCTCCCCTTTAGGTTCTGAGTTCTCCAGTTCTTTCAATCTCAGGGACCTCCTACCTTCCTACGATGATGATGGAGTTTATGCTTGAAGGAGTTCAATCTTTAAGTTCACGCAATATTCGGTTCAATCAGAATAAGATTTACACGATGCCCGTGAGGGTGGATGGTACAAGCTCGTAAGGTTATGTGGCTTTTCCTACTCTATTTATACTGTCTATCCGAATCACTCTGAGTCATAGAATAAATATTCCATACTGTTCTGTACTGTTCTTGAGCATTCTCTCTCGTTCTGCATGATTCACATTGAGTCCACGGTGAGTCGCGTACTTGCCCGAGATATCCCCGAGCCTCGGTGATGTGCCCGAGTGCTCATACGCCAATAGATGAGCACCTCGACTGCCCTGGTCCCTGCTAACGCCCTCAGTGAGCTCAAGCTGCAATTGGATCCAAGAGCCGATGAGCGGTGGATGCAGCTCTCCCACGGCTCGTTGAGCGATCCCGCCCCAGGGCGAACGCTGCACCAGGTGTATTCATGCCTCGGCCACACTTGCGCGGTGCAGGTGAATCGCACGGCTCATCGGCAGGGCTGGGGTCCCGCCGCCACCGCTGCCTGCATCGATGCCTTTTTCGGAACGGGGATGGATTGAGAGGAGAAGCTGGAGGTGTTGCGGGTATCTGTGCACCCTGGGATTGAGGTGAAATGCTCTTGACTGTTGAGATACGCGCTCCCGTGAGTTTCGGCGTATTTCGATCACGTGTTCTAAACTAGTGATTTGCAGGCGCGAAACTGCAAAAACGCAGGTCCAGGTGTTCAAGAGTATCCTCACGATCGTAACACGGTACCCCGGCACGCAGGCACTGTTTCTCAAATCCAAACATCTGGAGCATGGAAGAAACACGGAAGCGGCGATCTCAGTGCTGTGGACGCGAGCGGACGACACGCACACCCGGGACTGGGATTTCTACCGTAGTTTGGCTGCGGTCTGCCTGTCTGACACGGATATTTCGTCAATCCTGGGGAACCTTTCACCCAGACTTCTTGGATGCACTAGCGTGGAGAGCGGCGCTCTCGGTGTCCTCGAGCTTCTGTTGATCGTAGCCTGAGTGCAGGATGCATCTGCATATCTCGGATGAATGCTGCTCGATCTTGATTTTTACGCAGCGAGAGTGCGGCCTCAACCGCCCTTGCCCAACGATATCTAACTGGAATCCTGGAAATGCCGACTTTCTGGCGAGAGAGCGGTCTCATCCACTCTATGGTCTTCACCAAGATTTTGGCCCGATTGTCCTACGTTTTCAGCGACCTTGGACTGGACTCTACCGGGGACGAAGACAACCGGGCTGTGCCCATTAACAATCTGTTCGACACCGAAGGAATCGATGCCATGGCTCGCGCAATATTGACGGGTGTCCTGGGCTGGCCTACAGCTACAACTGATCCAAATCACAGTATTGGTACCGTGGCCTCGCTGAGGTTGTGCAGCTCCTTCGCCGGCACGTCTTTCCACATTTCGGTTATGGATATTCAGCTCACTTTCAGCTACTGGGCCAGAGGCCTGAGTCCCTTCTACCGCGCTCGTGGGAGCTTGCTGATGGTCCCGGTCTGAGGACTATTATTTCTGACCCGGATGCAGAGGAGACGATGGTTGTTTTGATGATGCTGTACGTTCGACACTGGAGAAGTGTAGATCCACACACTGAAGATCTTTTGTAGAGACGACGATGACGATGGTGGAGCTCACCAAGAACATTCATCCGGCGATGGTGGGTGAATTACTGTCATTAACACGGCACTTTCGTTATATTTTCTCCTCTTACAGATAGCAGCCTGCATACCATTGGCAGCTTGGAAGCATTGAGCGACCCCGGTGAAGAGCTACACTCAGGCTTCAATGGACTCCTATCCTTCGGGTGGACGTCTCTCGGCAGTGGCAGGAGGTTTTGGGGAGTTTGTAGCTCTTCATCGGGACTACCTAAAATCGGGAGATCCCCTCCGGAGAACGCTCCTGGGTCTGTGAGCCGGCTTAAAGCCCCCTGGTGGTTGCGCGGCATATTTTCGCGCACCGCAGAGGACCCAAGCATCGTCAGCTCCCTTTCCGGAGAAGACCAGCCCAATGACACCAGTTCCCCGCCTGGAAAGCTGTCTGAAAACTTATCGTTCGACCCCGCTGTACCTTTGACCAATGCAGCAGGCTCACCTTCGTCGGAGCCGTCTATCGTTACGACTGTGCAGGACTGTGATTCCCTGTCAGAGGCTATTCCGAGGATGTCTGCAATAGGAACCGATCGGCCCCAGCACGCAATTGATACAGCAGACTCGTCGAGGCCGGATTCGCTCGTCATCGAGACCGCGGGGCCCCCAGCCTTTGGCCAACTGGAGGACAGTGTATTTTTGCGTCCAGTAGAGGACCCAGGCATCAACTCCCTTTCTGGAGAAGACCAGTCCAACGCCTCCAGCTCCGCGCCCGGAGAGCTGTCTGAAAACCCATCCATATCCACATCTACATCCACCGCCACAGCACCTGCAATGTTCCAGGTCGTGTCCTACCCGCAGTCCCCTGCCTTCTCCGTCCCGTCCCACCGCGAGCACCATGACGACGCCCCGACACCCTGGCGTGCTTTCCCTGCCGCTGCCCGCCCTTCACCGACATTCGCGCGCGACACCATCCTCGCCGCGGCCCCTGAGCTCTCAAACTTCCCCGCCGAGTTCATCCGCCCCGGCCTGCGCACCAAGGCGCCCCAGATGCTCGCCGGCATCGCAGCTCTCGCACCCTCGTACCTCCCCACCTCCCTCCCGTGCTCGCACCTCGTCGCGATGCTCAGTGTCCCGCTGCTCGTGTCCCCCGGCGCAGCGCCGGTCTCGTATCCCACGCACGTGCTCGCCATCGCGTCCGTTGCAAAAGGCAAGAGCGGGGAGCACGGCGCGGCGCACACAATCTTTCCGGTGCACACGGTGGTGCTGGCTGCGCACTGCGCGAAGCTCCCGCGCCTGCCGCCCTCTGCGTTGTCGGGCTCATCCCGGACCGCGAGCGCGACGCTGCCCGTCCTCCTGCTGACGCTGCCCTCCCTGCGCGCCTTCATGTACACCCACCGCCTCGCACCTGCTCTCGCCACACTTCTCCCCCTCCCCCCGGCCTTCCTCGCCTCCGCCTCATCTCATGGGCGTAGCGGAGAGGAATTGACACATGCAACCCTCCTCGTGACCCTCGCCTCCCCACCCGCGCTGCACGCCCTCGCCTCGCACCTCTGCGCCTCTGCCTCCTCCAACCTCGACACGCTTATGGGGCATGCCGTGCATGTGAAGGAGCTGTGGCAGGACATGGTCACGCTGGGCGTGTGCGACCCCGAGCTGTGGGACGCGCTTGATCTGGCGTGGGAGGTCGTGCTCGGGGCGTTGGATTTAGCGGCGCAGCAGGCAGGGAGCGACGACACCCTCTTCTTGCCGCGCTCGACATGCGCATAGACCAAAATCGCCCTTCCTCTTTCTATATTCCCCACCCTTCCTCATTCTCATTCTACTTCCCCTCGGTCTCATTCTCATCCCCCTGGTCTCCATCTCGACTATACTTATATCTCCACTACACCCTTCCTCCACACTTGGATCCGCATACCCCCCACACACATTAATTTCCGCACCATACCCATGTAGCACCTACTGTCCCCTACCAGCTTGTTTCTATATCACGATGATTTGTTTCTATACCATGATACGAGAGTTGTTTCCATACGCTGTGTCTGTTCGACGCTGTTTGAATATATTCCAAAATATAATGTCTGTTTGACTGTCCTCTGCTAATTTACTAAGTAGCCCGCCGCGATGCAACGCAATGCAATCAAGTCTGCTACCTGGTGGTCTGAGGAAACCGAGGCCGAAGCGCTGCGGGAGAATGCCTGTGACGCAAGGCGAGTCGCAACGAGTCGCGAACGAAGCACAAGTTGATGAGTCCGAGGTCGAGTGGATAGTTGAGAGGGTCATGCTGAGTCTGATTCCGTGCACTTATTTAAGGTCGAGTCCGAGTCCGCGCAGATACTAATTTGAGTCCGAGTTCTGAGTCGAGGCTGCGGGGTCAGTTAGCAGTTGAGCAATTAATGTTTCTAGTCCTCTTCTCGCCGGGTTCGTATTCCGTTGGATCTTGGCGCCCGGGTGAGCGCGATGTGTGCCGGCCAGTATGGTGTGCGGTACGAAGTCCCGGAGCGCGCGCGCCAGCTTGATTTTGGCTCTTGAGGGGGGGTGATTCCAGATATGAGGTATGCAGAAGCGAGGAAGGGTGGCAGATGGTGAGGTTGACGTCGTAGTAAGACAGGACCGGGCGTAAGCAGTTCGGGCAGCACGGGAGGAGTGCGCGGAATGGCTGCTTTTGTTCGAGGGTCTTTTTCCCAGGTCAGGTCGAGTTTCGAGTGCGAGTTTGAGTGCGATTTTGTAAAGTTTGAAGTTTGACGGTCATCTGACGATTTGTTAGACTCGTGCGCGGCGCCGTGTTATAGATGTCTATGGACCCAAATAGATTAGTAACTTATCAGATGCGATGCAGACTGGGTACATGATGGATTGTTACTTGGGAAAGGAGGACTCGAAGGTGCGGACGTCAGACAACTTTAAAATTTGAGACGGACCGGTTCGGACTCATGGAGGAGCACACATCGACAGCGACCACCGCGGGCCCGGGTCGGGAGGGGAGGGGGAGGAATTGTGCATTGCGGTTATCTTCTGGCACACGCTGATATGATCTTGTCACTGTGTGTATTCGTGAATGGTCTGCAATGAAAGTTGGAGGAGACAGATTTTTCTTGAATCGGTTGCTGATTTTGAGTTCTGGGGGTTGCCTGCAGGCGGCGGGCGATACAGCGGCGCCGGCGAGCACATTTAGACGGCGGCGCCGAGCCCAAAATTTGGGGGTCTTGGCGCGCAGGCCGTGGCGGATGAACTCGGCGGGGACGCCCGATAGCTCGGGGGCCGCGGTGGGACGTCGCGCGCGATGTCGGTGAAGGGCGAGCGGGCGAGCGTGCCGGGCGTGCTCGAGGGGGCGTCGCGGTCATCGCGGTCATCGCGGACGCGAGTCACGGTGCTCGCAGTGGGACGGGGCGGAGAAGGCGGGGGACTGCGGGTGTGCGGTGACCTGGAACATTGCAGGCAGGCACCGTGGATGTGGATATGTGAGCGGCACATGAAAATATGTGGGTTACTATCATAGACCCCCCTGACATTGCACCCTGATGTGGTAAAAAAGCTGATGCCGTCCGTACCTCTGGGTCAATTCCTTAGAGAAAAAAGGAGCAACTGCCCTATTATATCATGCATAGTGTCCCTGGCCTATACATTATTTGAGGCAAAACTGAGCCCGTTAGAAAATCGAAATACTCGAAATCCGTCGAATTTGATCAAATTTGATCAAATCACCTACCACTTCTGCTATATCTTTCTACCCAAGTGTCTGTTCCCTCAAAAAAAGTCCGCGAGGCATAATATATGTGTTTCAAATGTATCCCTCGGTTTAGATTTGCTATAGAATAAGAAATGGAAGCGGAAGAAAATCGGTGACATTTTAGTCAGTACCGGGGTCAAACGTGACAGTGCCCGCCGGCATCTCTCTAACTCTCGCAAAAGTTCTCCGAAAAATATGAAACTTTGACAGACTACATAATACATGTCGGAGAGTGGTTTTATGAAATATCTAAGCTAACGGTGGCGCGTAGCAATAACCCGGCCTGCCATCAAAAAATGTTGTCAGAGGGGGGCCTATAATAGTATATACGTGGTGCGCGCGAAGGGAGACCGGATTCGGACTATAGACGATTGAAAGCCGGAAACCAGCTGCCATTTGAAATCACTGATTTCCTTGAGTCTTACCTCCCGCGATCCGAAATCTCGAATACGGCTGTCAACCCAGAGAACACGCAAGTCCATTTTACTTACCTGTTACCAGTCATTGTTCTCATACTCATGGCAAATCTAGGGGTTTGCCAGCCGAAGTGGCGTCGAAGGCGGCGGCATTCCTGCTGCTACCGGACGGTGCCTCACGCTGGGACTTGCAATGCAAGTATTCCGAGCCTATGCGATGAAGCACGCGCAGAGCTGGTACCAGTTCATTAACGGCGATCTCCACCACTGGCAGATGGTCAGCAACGGTAACCTTTATGTCGTCGTCGGCGTCAATTGTCGCAAAAGTCCGATTTTGGTTATAACCTTGGATAGGGCCTTTCTGAATCTTACAGGGAAAACAGGCGGGGTTTTAAGGGCTTATTGGTAGTTATAGACCTGCCTGTTTTCCCTGTAAGATTCAGAAAGGCCTTATCCAAGGTTATAACCAAAATCGGACTTTTGCGACACATCAAATCGACCTCTTGGAGCATCGCGGTGGTCAAAAACCTGGCGGATGAGGTAACATCATTTAAGGGCCCTCGCCATAGCCCAGAGGAGGAATCGTGGCGGACCAATCAGACAGTGTTCCCCCGCGGGTTCAAAGTTGCTCTGAGCTCACGGCTGTTCAAGGGGTCGTTGAAGGTCCTGTCGGGCGACAACTCCAGATGGGCCGATCTGGCGTTGAGGAGCACATCTGTGGCATCTCCCCAACCACGATCTGGGCATAGTGCGACGACAGACCTCCCACAGATACCCGGTACCTCGAGTGGTGGTCACTCGGAGAATGAACATTGAACAATCACTCGACAATGTGATACGGACAGCTCGTTTCAAGGACCAGACCAACCAAAGGTCACCGATCGCTCAGTAGCTGCCTACTGAGCGTGAGCGTATGGTGTGTAGGTCGGGCAACATTAAATCATGATCAGCTGTATGTAATGTTCACATGAGCTGAGAACAGTCTCCCTCAAGCCGGCACAGATTTATGGTCTCCGCTTTCCTTGCTCCTTCTCTGTCCCGAGGAAGTTGACGCCGCGTACGGCTAATCTCGCATTCCCGTCGTACAAATGGCACTTACAGGTGGCAAAAGGTGTCTGCAAGCACATCTTTCCCGGTGCGGGCGGCTAGAGTGAACAGGGCTGAGGTACCACTTGCACGAGTAGATGGCTCCAGCATCAGCTTCAGCGTGTCAGCATCCTGCCCAGCGGCCCCGCGATCACAATAAGAGTCGGAGGACGAGAACTCTGGGCTCGCCGAGGACGACGGATTGGGGCAGTACTAAATGTATATTCGTCCGTTTTTCTTTTTCGTGTCGTGTTTCGTGCTCCTGCGCGTCTTGTTTACGAACTTCGTGACTTTCGTCTGGCAATACCAGCAGATCCAAGTGGGGGCCCTGGGTGTTTGGGATCTCTCGCGACGTTCTCACCTGGATTGGCGTTGCAATGAGCGGGATGCATCATCTCAGCCCAATAGTGGGTGAACAAGCACATACTCACTGAATTCCAGTTCATTTCTGCAAAGAAAAATCAGCTTTTTTCAACCTTGCCAAGGCCTGACCCCTGATCGAACCGGATCCTCCTGCGTAAGCCACATTTTCCAGTTACACGCCGCAGGTGTGCACCATACACCACCAGGCTATAATCATCTCTGAGAGGAGATTGTATAGAGCGGTAGTAAGCAAACAGTAATTTGAACTGCCCAAAAAAAAAGCCAAGAAAAAGAATTCACAGCCTTCCACCCATGGCCCAGCCCTGGATTGAACAGGGTCTTTCCACATATAGTTCTTCATACTATTTCCTTGTAAGAGATGCAGATGTGCACTATACACCACAGAGCCTTTCATATCCTCCGGATTGGAATGAATAAGTACCTATTCAACTCTAACACCCTCAAGTTGAATGGAACAAAAATCTATTTGTCCCAACCATAGCCCCAGCCCCAAATCAAACGAGATCCTTCCACATAACCACGACATGATTAATACAGTAGCCATGGATATGCACAGTACACCACTGGGCCTTTCTTACCTGTGGATGGGAGTGGATAAGTAGGTGTTCAAGTCGATGTTCAGAAAAAGAGAGTGAGAAATTTAAAACATGGCCCAGCCCCGAGTTGAACGAGGCCTTTCCACACAAGTCCCTCCTACCACATATAGGAGATGTAGATGTGGACCTACACCACTGAGTCTTCCCTTTCTGTAAATGAGAGTATATAAGTACCGCTCAAGTTGAGGTTGGATGCACAGCAAACAAGAAAAAAGGGATACTACCATAGACCATGCCCAGCCCTGGATCAAACACGGTCCTTCCATATAACCATTACATCATTTCTCAATTAAATGTGAATATTCACCATATACCACTGGGCCTTTCCTATCCTGTGGATGAGGGTAAATAAGTATGTGTTCAAGCCGATGTTCAGAAAAATAGAGCAAGAAAGACCCAAACTATTCATGCACAGTGGCCCAGCCCTGAGTCGAATGAGGAGCTTCCACATAGCACTCCGCCACTTCAACAAGTGGATGTGGATGTGGATGTGGATGTGCACCATACACCACCAAACTGTTCCTACCTGTGGACAGGAGTGTATGTACTTATAAGTACATGTTCAAGTTGATGTTCAGAAAAAGAAAAAGAAAACATGACCTAGCCCCAAGTTGAACAGGGTCCTTCCACATAAATAAACTTCCTTCCGTACACTATAGAAGATACAGGTGTGCACCATACTGACATACACCACTGGGCCTTTGTTATCTGTGGACAGGAGTGTGGTATAACTACATGTTCAAGTTGATGTTCAGAAAAGAGAGTTAAAAAATATGGCGGCTGCAGCATGGCTCAGCCCCGGACATAAGTAGTGTTCAAGTTGATGTTCAGAAAAAGAGCAATAAAAATCCAAACAGTTTTGCATGGCCCAGCCCGGATCAAGCGGGGTCCTTCCACATAACACTCCACCATTTCAATAACAAGATATGGATGTGCACAGTACACCACTGGGCCTTTTCTAACCTGTGGACGAGAGTGTATACATATATGAGCCAAAGGCTGAAGACCGTTGAACGGAAGAAAAAGTGAGCAAAACAATGAATGGCCTAGCCCCAGATTGAACATGGACCTTCCACATAAGAATCCCCTACCACCTATAGGAGATGTAGATGTGCACCATACACCACTAGACCTTCACTGCCTGTAAATGAGAGTATATAAGTACCCATTGAAGTTGATGAACAGAAAAGAGAGCAAGAAAAACATGACCCAGCCCCAAATTGAACGGGGTCTTTCCACATATATGGCTAGAACAAGCCAGGGAAGAGATGCAAATGTGCACCATACACCTCCAGACCTTGCTTAACATGTGCAGTGTATAAGACTATAAGTACCCATTCAACTTGAAGTTGGATGCACAGCGAATAAGAAAAAGGTAGCTGTGATCTGAAACATGGCCCAGGCCTGAATTGAACAGGGTCCTTCCACATAACAAAGACACTGCTAGAGAACTAAATGTGGATGTGCACCATACACCATTGGGTCTTTCTTATCTGTAGACAGGAGTGTATAAGTATGTGTCCAAGTTGATATTCAGAAAAGAGAGCAAGAAAAATCCAAAGTGGCCCAGCCCCGAATCAAACAAGGTCCCTCCACATAATTTTTTCCTCTTTCAATACAAGAAATGCAGATGTGCACCATACACCACCAGGCCTTTCTTAACCTGGGGACGAGAGTAGATAAGTACATGTTCAACTTGAAGTTGGATGTGCAGCAAATAAGAAAAAAGGTAGCTGCAACATGAAACATGGCCCACACTGGTTGAATATTTCAGGTTTTTCGGTGGGGGTATTGGTGAAAAACTTCTGTTATTTTTCACGCTTTTTCACTGAAAAGTCTATGAAAAATTCAAAACTTTTTCAGCACTTTTTAATGTCAAGGTGAAAAAATTGAGATAGAATCAAAAGTACTGAAAAAGTTGTATGTTTTTCATACCCTTTTTCAGTGAAAAAAAGTGTGGAAAATGAAGAAAGTTTTTTACCAATATTTTCACTGAAAAACTTGAAATGCTCAACCAGTGCCAGCCCCAAATTGAATGGGGTCCTTCCAGATAACAAAGGCACTTGGAACTTCCAGAAAACTAGATGTGGATGTGCACAGTACACCACTGGGCCATTCTTACCTGTGGACGGGAGTGGATAAGTGTTCAAGTCGATGTTCAGAAAAAGAGAGTAAGAAATTAGTAAAAACATGGCCCAGCCCTGAATCGAACAGGGTCTTTCCACATAGAAGTCCATTTGAGTTGTGTGGCGGGATGGAGATGTGCACCATACACCACTGAACCTCTCTTATCCTGTGGACCAGGGTAGATAAGTACCCGTGCAAGTTGATGTTCATAAAAGAGAGCAAGAAAAACATCACAGCTGCGGCATGGCCCAGCCCTGGATCGAACAGGGTCTTTCCACATGAGGGTTCAAAATTACACTGTAAGAGATGTGGATGTGCACAGTAAACCACTGGGCCTTGCCCATCTCCCAAGCAAGGTTGTATAACTATAAGTATGCGAGCCGAAGACTGTTGAAACTTGAAGGAAGAAAAAATCACATTATTCTGAAGCATGGTCCAACTCTGGATCGAACGGGGTCCTTCCACGTAAAGCATTTCTGACCATTAATATGAATTATGAATGTGCACCATACACCACTGGACCTTCCTTACCTGTAAATAAGAGTATATAAGTACGGGTTCAAGTTAATGTTCAGAAAAGAGAGCAAGAAAAATATGGCCCAGCCCTGAGTCGAACAGGGTCTTGCCACATATACAGGTTGCAACCTTTCAAGAGATGCAGATGTGCACAATACACCACTGGACCTTATGTATCTGGGGATGAGAGTGGCTAAGTACTCATGCAAATTGATAAACAGAAGAAAAATTTAGAAAAACAGAAAATGGCCCAGCCCCGGATTGAACGGGGTCCTTCTATGCAACAAATAAATGACACAAATAGATGTGGACATGCAAAGTACACCGCTGGACCTCCCTTACTTGTAAATAGGAGTAATTAAGTGCCCGCTCAAGAGAAAGAGAGCAAATTAATATTTAAAAAAACATGGCCCAGCCCCGAGTCGATTAGGGTCTTTCCACATAAGGGTTCAAAATTACACCGTAAGGGATATGGATGTGCACAGTACGCCACTGGGCCTTGTCTATCTCCCAAGCAAGGTTGTGTCACTATAAGTATGTGAGCCGAAGACCATTGACACTTGAAGGAAGAAAAAACATACATTATTCTGAAGCATGGCCCAGTCCCGAATCGAACGGGATCCTTCCACATAACCACAAGCTAGTCCAGGCAATAGATGTAGATGTGCACCATACACCAACAGGCCTTTCTTATCCTGGGGATGAGAGTGACTAAGTACAGGTTCAAGTTGATGTTCAGAAAAAGAGAGCAAGAAAAATCCAATCTATCTGTGCATAGTGGCCCAGCCCCGAATAGAACGGGGTCCTTCCATATAACCGTGACTGATTAATGCAGTAGATGTGAATATGCACAGTACACCACTGAGCCTTTGACATCCTTCGGACTGGAGTAGATAAGTACCTATTCAACTCGAACACCCTCAAGTTTTGAATGGAACAAAAAATCCATTTATTCCGGTCATGGCCCAGCCCCGGATTGAACAAGGTCCTTCCACATATATTCCAGCTGTTTCCACCCAAGAAATGCAGATGTGCACAGTACACCACTGAGCCCTTTCTATCCTGTGAACAGGAGTGTATAAGTAGTCACCCGTGGAAGTTGACGAACAGAAGAAAAATTAAAGAAAATAGTAAATGGCCTAGCCCCGGATTGAACAAGGTCCTTCCAGGGTTCTGCCGTGTTCAACAGATGCAAATGTGCACCATACACCACTAGGCCTACCTTACCCTATGAGTGAGAGTGAATAAGTACGTGTTCAAGTCGATGTTCGGAAAAAGAGAGTAAGAAATTAAAAATATGGCCCAGCCCCGAGTCGAACGAGGTCTTTCCACACATACAAAAATGACAACTAATAGATACAGATGTGCACCATACACCACTGGGTCTTCACTTTCTGTAAATGAGAGCATATAAGTATCGTTCAAGTTGAGGTTGGATGCGCAGCAAACAAGAAAAAAGGATACTACTATAAACCATGGCCCAGCCCCAAATTGAACAGGGTCCTTCCATATAACCATTGCATCACTTCTCAATTAAATGTGAATGTGCACCATACACCACTGGACCTTTCCTATCTCCCCAGCAAAGTTGTATAACTATAAGCATGTGAGCCGAAGACCGTTGAAACTTGAAGGAAGAAAAAAAAACATACATTATTCCGAAGCATGGCCCAACCCCGGATTGAACAAGGTCCTCCCACATGACGAAGGCACTTCTAGGAAATTAAATGTGGATGTGCACCATACACCACTGGGCCTTTCCTATCCTGTGAACAGGAGTGTATAAGTAGTCACCCGTGCAAGTCGACGAACAGAAGAAAAATTAAAACAACAAATAGCCTAGCCCCGGATTGAATGAAGTCTTTCCACATATACTTTCATGGTTCTCCACTATCAACAGATGCAGATGTGCACCATACACCACTAGACCTTTATTACCTGTGGATGAGGGTAGATAAGTACGTGTTCAAGTTAATGTTCAGAAAAGAGAGTAAAGAAATTAAAAACATGGCCCAGCCCCGAGTCGAACGAGATCTTTCCACATATGAGAAATTGAAGAACAGCAAAGAGATGCAGATGTGCACCATACACCACTGGGTCTTTTCTTTTTGTAAATGAGAGTATATAAGTACCGTTCAAGCTGAAGTTGGATGCATAGCGAATAAGAAAAAAGGTACCCTGAACCTGACATATGGTCCAGCCCTGAATCGAACGGGGTCCTTCCACATAACGAAGGCACTTCTAGGAAATCGGATGTGGGTGTGCACAGTACACCACTGGGCCTTTCTTATCCTGTGGACAGGAGTGTATAAGTACGTATTCAAATTAATGTTCAGAAAAAGAGCAATAAAAGTTCAAACCATGCTGTACAGTGGCCCAGCCCCGGATCGAACGGGGTCCTTCCATATAACAATGATTCATCACCCCTTCTACTAGATGTGGATATGCACCATACACCACTGGGCGTTACTTATTCTACGGATGGGGGGGTATATGATGCGATCTTTGAGGTCTCGTTCCTTCAACGCAACCTGAAATATTATTTATTTAAATCCGCAGTTCGACACAACCGAAGGCGTCAGTGCGGGATTACTGGCAGCAGTGAAGCGATGTATTCCCAGGTTAGTTAGTACAGCTGTAGTAGGCGGTGGCGGCGGCGGCGTAGTGTAGCGCAAGTAAGTATGGGTGTAGATGGGTAGATTGGCGAGTGTAGATCGGGGGAGTGTAGATGAGAGATGATGAAGAGATTGGGAGGAGATGTACAGTGCTTTCTGGTGAGACAGTAGTGTCGTAGAGTATGTGGAGAGAAGACGTAAGAGAGAGCGATGGATAGCGGTACATAGCGCAGATAGATAGATCGGATGGGTGGCTCGTGGAGAACGGGTGAGACAGGGAGTGAAAGAGAGGGTTAGAGTCGCGTGACGGCTTTGGAGTCGAGCGGCATGCCTGGGTGGTGGGTTAGACATTGTCTATGGGAGGAGAGGGGCCAAGAGAGGGAGGGAAAGAGGGGAGGGAACGCACCGGAGGGGTCGATGCCGTTCTGCGCGAGGATGCGGTTGTGCCGGATGAGGCGCGCTTGGTCGAAGCTGCGTGCCCGTTAGTCCGTGCGTCACAAGAAAGAGAGGGAGGCAAGACGCACTTGACGCGCTCGCGGTGCATGATGTCCATGATCTCGCGCGTGCCCTGCTCGTCGAGGCCCGCGCGCGCGTCCTCGTCGCGCACGTTCGCCTCGAGGTCAAAGTCGGCCGAGGAGAGGCCCGCGCCGATCTGCTGGGAGAAGGTCGCGAGGGGCTGGTAGCCCGCGGTGCCCGCCGGGAGGAGGGCGCGCAGGCGCGCGGGGAAGTGCGGGAGGAGGGCGGCGCGGTAGCGGAAGGCGACTAGGGAGGGTAATTAGGTTTAAGGTTAGCGTGAGAGAGGGGGACGGACGCATGAGGAAGAGGGCGAGGGTGGCGAGGAGGGAGAGGTAGAAGAGCATTGCGGAGATATACTATGTAAGTCGGGAAGGGGTAGCGAGTTTGTAATGAGTTGCCAGGGTTCCTGTGCGGGTTACTGAATGGCGGGTGCCTAGAATGAATGCGCAGCCACTTGTTGCGGTGTGTTGTGACGAGCACTGTTTGGGTGTGTTATGATGACGCGGACATGATGGGATCTGTCTGTCCTGACATAACTGGCTCTTTCAGCAACCAGCGCCATATCCAAGCCGGGCGCTATGTTCGACGCGCCGTCATCGGCGCTCGACTTACTCGTTTGGAAGGTACCGCGTCCTACCCAAATCCCCAGCGAGGCTCGTACTGACTTGGATCCTCTAGCTCAATCCATGACATAACGACCCCGAACTTCGCCCTCGAAATTTCGACTTGATACCAACAGTTAAACGGGGGCTTCTTGTGGAATCTCGGACTCTGCGAAGTCCTATACTTGCCCATCGCTGAAGTCTGCAGGTTTACCCACCAGTGCACTGCAGGTATTTGTAACGCCGCTCAACGGTAGCAGTTGTTCTGCCTCTTTCAAGCACGGACTGTTTTTCCAATTAGCGATGGTTCTCATCTAATGCTGCTGCATAGCGCAATTCGATGGAACCGCTGGTCCTAACGAACTCCCTGCAGACGGTTGCGTTAGCTTGATATTCCCAGATCAGTTACCGATTACGGCCTCACGACTCTGCGCGCGAATCCCGACAGGAGATCTTGTTGGCACTTGTGATTTCCTGCTCACTATGCATCTACTGGTACGGAAAACTAATGGCCCGCGCGAGAGGCGTCCCCTGCACTCAGCCTACGGTGCGAGGCCTTTCCCAAAATCGAAATTTCCGGCGGCGAGCCGTTTCCCGACGCAACTCTTTCACTCTGTTTCACACAGCACGTCATTCGCTCCCATTTCGACCCAATTTTCGCGAGAACAATGCAAATAACACCCCAGTATCTCACTGCGGGTCCTTTAGCCTGCGGTACCCGAACATGCTAGTCTCCACTCACGTCCTACGTGAGGTTCGGCTTGGGCCGCGCGGGGCGTGTCTTCCCCCGCTTAGCGGGCGCGGACTTGGCGGACACGGGCTTGGCGGACACGGGCTTAGCTGGCGCGGACGGCTCTGGGCGCTTCGGCGGCGGCGCGGCGTCAGCGGCTGGGCTGTGTCAGCGCGGCCCGACCATGCCGCCAAGACGTACTGGCGGGCGAGCGCGCGGTGGCCTTGCGTTTGAGCGGCGCGGGGGGCGCACGCGGCGCAGCAGGCGGCGCGGGGGCCGGCGGCGGCGCGGGGGCGGGGGGCGCGGGCTGCTTCGGGGTGGCTGGGCTGCATCAGCGCGGGCGCGACGCGGCTCGAGGACGTACCGTTCGGCGCGTAGTAGCACCTGCTCTGCTGCACGAACCAGTCTGGGGGGGCCGGGAAAGGCATGTTTGTTTTGTATGCTACTTTCCCACGAAGAACATGGCTGCATTCCTCCGACGCTATGTAGAGGCGCTCGCCGCGCTCGGCGTTGCCCTTGGGGATGTCTCCGCCGCTCGCGAGTGCATCGAGGACGCGGTCGACGCCGCCGCTCACTACGACCCCCACAATGAGGACGCGCCGACGACGCGCGGCTTCCGCAAGCAAGATGCGGCGCTGACGAGCACCCTAGACCGCCTCGACAGCGAGCACGCCGCGCTCTCGCACCACATCTCCGTGCGTGCCCCATTGCGGCCAATGCGCGCGCTCACGTCCACAGACCCTACGCGCGTCGCTGTCGCCCAGCCCTGACCAGCCGGCACCTCGCACGCCCGACGACCGCGAGCCCGCCGTGACCCCCCTCCAGCTCGTGGCGGAGGCGCGCTCGCCGCCGAGAGAGACCCCGGGAGAGCGCCTTGCCTCTGCGCTGCGCCGCGCCCCGGCGGGAGTTGCGGCGGCCTCCGCCGCAGACTGGGTACGTCGCGGGCTGCGTGCCGGCATCCGCTCATGTCTGTAGGCTTTGCTACTCGGGCCCGCGCCCGTGAAAGCCTCGGACCTCTTGCGCGGGCAGCACAATGCGTCCAAGGCAGTGGCGACGTCGGACGACCCCAACCTGGTGGCCGCGCTAGTGCCCACGCAAGCAGTATGTAGTTCCCTGCACGCCGGATGCCGACTAATGTGTGCAGGCTCTCGCCGGGGCAGACGACCCGCTTGGCCTGTGGCGGCTGTCGATCCTCCGCAAGCTCGTCAGCGCGGTGCACGCGCTGCGGTGGCGCACGCTCGCGAGCAAGCCCGATTTCGATGCGGAGCTGCGGGCCGCCGTCCGCGCGCAGCGGGAGAAGGACGGTGCGGCGCCGGCGGACATCGAGGCGCTCGCGGAGGCCGAGACGCGGGTCGAGGACGCAGTCGGCGTGCTCACGGAGGGGCTGCCGGTACACCAGCGCGTGCTGGCCACATATGCCCAGGTGCGTTGCGTCGACGGGCGGCGGCTGCGTCTGATTCCCAGCAGTTCGGGCCCATTGTCTTCCTCGATCCCGCCTGGGAGTGGGCGGCATTCGCCAGCGCAGACGCGGACGCAACCCAGGCGCAAATGCAGGCGCGCCCACCGCCGGCCGCGGCGTCGGCGAAGCTCGAGGCAGCCGAATGGGGCATCGTCCACGCGCTGGCCGCCCTCGGCGCTCCCCTCTACTTGAGGGGGCTGCTCTGGGAGGTCCGCCGCGCCTGCTCCTTGTACCCGCCCGAGGCTGCTGCCGAGCCCGCCCCGGCTATTGTCGAGTAACTGTCGAGTCATTACTACGTCTGTGCTATCCATGGTGGTCCGGAACTTTTTACCTAGACTTGGCACCATACAACAATAACTGCGTGAAGGGGCGGCGATGATGTCACCACTGATGCGCCATCAAACGGTTAATGGAACATGTGCAATTAACCAAATCGCGGACTTGGAAAAAAAAAGCCTGCCCTCGCGCGCCTGCCCTCGCGCTAACCAGCGTGATGCGCCATCAAACGGTTAATGGAACATGTACCATTAACCAAATCACGGACTTGGAAAAAAAAGGGAAAAAACGGGCCTTCGCAACGCGCCATCATTTGGTTAATGGCACATGTGCCATTAACCAAATCGCGGACTTGGTAAAAAAAACGGGAAAAAATCGGGCCCTCACAACGGGTCATCAAATGGTTAATGGAACCTGTTTCATTAACCAAATCGCAAGAGGAGGGCTGTGGCACAGGCGCCTCGGCTTGCGCCACGAGGGCGCATCGATTCAGCGCGCAACCTTCAGTCTGGCAACGCGCCATCACTTGGTCAATGCATGTTAACGCTGCAAACATAATGGTCCCATTAACCAAATCACGGACCAGTTTTCTTTCCAAGTCCGCGATTTGGTTAATGGCACATGTGCCATTAACCAAATGATGATTCATTTCTTGTGTGGTGTGTTGTGATCGAGCACTGTTTGGGTGTGTTATGATGACGCGGCGATGATGGGATCTGACTCGCGTCTTTGTGAATCCTATTTTATCAACGTGTTCTCCATCCTCAGACTATTCATTTCTTGGATACATTTCTACATTTCCTGCACATACTATGGACGCGATCTTTGAATCCCTGCAGGTGCGGTCCCCGCCGCCCATCGCCATGCTGTCCGCTAAACGGTGACGGTGGCAGCGCGAGTTCTGTCCCCCGCTCGACTCGTCCCTCCTCGCCGCCCTCCTCGCCGACATCGACCCCGACGCCGACGCACGCCAGATCGATGCCCTCCGCAGCACCCTCATCGAGCTCGCCGCGCACGCCGACGCCGAGGCCCCCCCCGACCTCGCCTTCGAATACGAACACTCCGATGGCACGAGCAGCGCCCCCGACTTCTGCACCAGCGCCACCCGCACCGGCACCGGCACCACCACCACATCCTCGCTCGTGCACGCCGTCAACCCCGCGGCGCTCGCCTTCCTGCAGGCCGCGCTCCCGCACCTCCCCGCCGGCGCCCTCGTGCGCGCGCTCGCCGACGCGGCTGCCGAGCCCGACATGTGGGAGCTCATCTGCGCGCTGCTCTCCGACGACACCGCGCGCGAGCTGCGCGAGCGCGACCTCGACGCCGGCGCCAACATCGACGCGGACCTCGCCCTCCCCGCGGCGTCCACCGGGAAGCAAAAGAAGAAGCGGAAGCCGCGCCGCGCGGGGACGACGCTCGCGCTCTCCGACGTGCGCCAGCAGCAGCACCACCCCGCGCGGCCGCGCGGCGCAGCGCGCACGGACGCAGGGGGCGGCGGCGACGCGTGGACGCAACTCGCGAGCCTCGCGACGCACCTCGCGGAGCTCCTCCCGCCGCACCCGCCCGCGCTCTTCCTCAGCTTCTTCCACGCCCCGGGTGCGACGCCCTACACCGCGCTCTGCGCTGCCCTGGCTTCCCTGGCTTCAGGTTCTGCCCCGCCCCCGGCCTCTGCATCTAATGCGGCAGAAGAGGCGGAGGAGGGAGCCCCCGACCCCCTCCTCTTCCCCCTCCTCGACGTCCTCCTCCCCGCGTACCCCGCCCTCCCCCCGCACACCCTCCTCGCCGACGCGGAGCTCGCCCTCGCCGCCGCGCGCGCCGCCGCACGTCGTGCCGGGACTCGAGACGCTGCTAGTCGTGCCGATCAAGCCAGCGGCGGCGAAGCGGCCTTCGAGCTGGTCCGCCTACTCCGCGCGCTCGACGACGACGCGCGCGAGGGCCGCTGGGCCATGGGCGTCTACCACGCGCCCCTCCCTTCTTCCCCCTCTTCCGCCTCGGCGTTCAACGCGCCTTCTCTCACCTCTACTTCTACGGCGAAGCTGCCGACGGGGCCCGCGCCGACGCCGCCGCCGCCGCCATTAGCCTTACCCTTACCCGCGACTTCCTCCTCGTCCTCGGCGGGGAGAGACGCGGGCTGGACGCGCGTGCCCGCGCGGCGCACGCACAGCGCGCCGACGGTGCATCCGCTCGCGGCGCATATACCCGCGTATCGGGTTGATGTGAATGGGGTGCGGGTGCGGGATGCAGGGGGGCGGGCGCTTTACTCTGCCTACCCCGGGTCCTACGCCTACTCTGGCTCTACTGGAGAGTATAGTGGAGCAGGAGACGCAGACGCGTACCGGCGGCGCGCGCGGGAGAGCCTGCGAAGGAGGGACGAGCTGTTGAGGGAGGCGGCGAGGGCGTGGCAGGGCAGGGGGGGTGGCGGCAAGGGGGGGAGGGGAGGGGGGAGGGGCGGGGAGGTGGCGTTGTATTTCGCGGGGAGGGTGAGTGTTTTCTGTTTTGTTCTTTTCTTCTTCGCGAGGAGCGAGGAGACGGGGGTTCTGGGGCTGCTTTTTTTTGTTTTTGTTATAAGGAAAGAGAGAGAGGACGCTGATGCTGACGGGTTGTGTTTGTGTTACAGGCGCGCGAGCTGCAGGAGGTGGCGAGACGGGAGGCGCTGGGGGCTGCGAGGGCGATGGTTTGGGGGAGGAGGTGCGTTTTTTTCTTCTGTCGTTTCTTTGTTTCTCTTTTTTGGGAGAGGGAGGGGTGTGCGAGCTCATGTTCTATGTCGTTCCGTCTCCGACTTGTGTGTTCATCGACTCATTTCGTTGACTCGTTGGCCTATTTACTTGATTTCTCATCTCCTGCCTTCCCACTATTACTATTGTCTGTCCTCACGCGCTCCGCACTCACCGCCTCATCCTCGTTTCGTTCGTTCGTTTCCTTCTTCCTCCTTCCTCTTCCTTCCTCTTTCCCTTCCCCTTCCTCCCTCCTTTCCTCCCCCTCCCTCATCCCCCTCCCCCCCTCTTCATACGCTTACTAACGCCCCTCTTTCCAACAGGGCAAACGCGCGCGAGCGCGACACGCTCGACCTGCACGGCGTCACGGCGGCCGAGGCGGTCGTGCTCGTCAACGAGGTGCTCGATGAGGGGGGGTGGGGTGGGGGTGCGTGTTTTTTTCTCTTTCTTTCCTTGTTTTCGCTCTTGTTTTCTTCTTCCTTCTCTTTTTATATTGTTTTCGCTCTCTTGTTTTCTTGGGAGGGGTTGCTTGGTTTCTTCTTTCTCGATGGCTGGTGTTCTCTTTGCTCGATCACTTGTTTTCTTTGGCGCGGGTGTTTGTTTGGGGGAGGCCGCCCCTATTTGTGATGGCATCGTGCCGTGGAGCGGGAAGGGGGCGGAACGGAGGCAACGAGCGCGATGCGGCGGCGTTTGCGTTCCGCGCCCCTCGACCCGCTTACATCGCGCCTCTCCTTCCTATCCTCTCACCGCTTTTCATGCCGTCCCTCCTCTCCCCTTCCTCCCTCCCCTCCCCTTCCCCAGAAGCGAACAACTCACTCACACACTTACCCCACAGACAAGCCTTTGAAGATCATCACCGGGCGCGGCGCGCACTCGGCGGGGCAGGTGAGCGTGCTCAAGCCCGCGCTGCGGCGCGCGCTCGAGGGGGATGGGTGGGTCGTGGGATCGTGGGAGGGGGGGGTGAGCGTTAGGGGGCGGAGGAGTGGGTAGCGCATGGATTGTGGGAGAAAAGGGGGCGTAGATGCACATAGATGCACATAGAGGTGTAGGAGGTGTAGGATGGACTGGGGAGAGGAGGACGGAGGGATTATTGTAGAGCGGTTAATTATCTTTGTAGCGAGTATGACTGTTGTATTCTACTCTTGCTGTATCTTTGGGATTCTGATTATGGTGCATTTTATTATGGCGCATTTTAGGATAATTCTGTTTAGCACTCCGTGCCAAAGCGGGTGCCAAATAGGAGTCGATGATTTATAAGCAGCATCTGTTGGCGGGCGGGGCGGAATGTGGCGGGATGTGGCGGGATGTGCTCTCTCTGCCTAGTAGGTAGATCCAAACATATAGAAGTAAACAGAGAGTATGGGGCTACTACTGCGATTTTTTGGAGGAGGATTCACTCCAGAATCGACGTGAAATTCGATGAACTTCGACTTTTTCCTCATCAAAGACCTGGAAAATCTCAGTGCAAGGCTAGAAAAATGCGGAGAAAATCAGGGAGTGGAAATAAGTGTATGTATCGATAGATATAGCTTTTTCCAGCTGAATGCTATTTTTTTGGAGGTCAAACTACAGCGGAAAAGGTGGTCAAAGCACTGGGACGGTCTTGTCTTTTATCAATTCTGAGGGGGTGCCAAATAGTCAAGTTCTACATGGCACCCGGGGTATTGTAGCACCGGGCGGTGCCAAAGAGAATTATCCCGCATTTTAGCTGGATTTATTGAGAGGACGCTGTTTCGGCTCCGTCGAAACCAAGACGCCGTATGTAAAACGCCGTTGTCATCGGTCCGGACACCCGTGCCAACGCACGCTTCCCTCATTTACTCCACCTCCACCGCGACCATGGACTGGCGGCAGCTGCAATCGAGCCTGAACAAGGGCATCAGCACGGGGATGCAGGCGACCAAGGAGCGCCTCGGGCGCGTGGGGCAGGACGAGATCACCGAGCTCCCGCAAGGTGCGCCTTTCGGTCGGATTCATGCGAATCAAATGGAATCGGAGCGCAGAGTACAAGGACCTCGAGGCGCGCGTCGACGCGCTGCGCCAGGCGCACCTCGCGCTGCTCAAGTGCGCCCTGCCATTCGCTTACAATTAATTACTTAATGGTGGCGCAGGATAACGAAGGTGTACGAGAGCGAGGCGTACGACTATCCGTCGCACATCCAGGAGTCGATTGCGGAGCTGTCGACGTCGCTCAGCCTGGGGATCGCGGGGCTGAGGAAGGGGCCCGCGCCGCCGCCCACTGCGCCGGCGCCGCAGCACAAGACGCTGCCGCACGCGCTGGGGCGCGCGGCGGGGGCCGCGGCGGCGATCCTGCGCGCGAGCAGCCCTGCGCATGCGGATGAGGGCGTGGATGGGCTGGCGCACGCGTTGGGGCTGTATGCGCAGGGGATGGAGAAGATCGCGGCGGCGCGTTTGGAACAGGTGCGGGCAATTATTGACTCCCGAGCTGGGGATGCTAATGAGGTGACGAGTAGGACGCGTCGATCCGGTTGAATTACTTGCACCCGTGGCAGCAGACGCTGACGACGACGCTCGCGGTCGCGATGAAGGCGCGGCAGGCGGTGCGCACGAGCCGCCTCGAGCTCGACGGCGCGAAGCAGACGTGCGTCCGAGTCCTGCATGAAATTATCTAGCTCATCACGCACACGGACGCAGGCTGAAGAGCGCGAGCGCCGCAAAGCAGGAGCAAGCGCGGCTCGAGGTCGAGTACGCGGAGGACGACCTCGTCGGCAAAACCGAGGTCGCGATCGCGATGATGGAGAGGGTGCTGAGGAATGTGCGTACTCCGACTCTATTCACCCCTCCCCTTGTTGACGCCGTGCAGCCCGACCCCATCCGGCACCTCAACGAACTCACCAAGGCGCAGGTACGCGTGCGGTCATGCTGAGTAAATACATAAGACTAACGAGTGCGCATAGCTCATTTACTTTGCGGTGGCGGCGGAGACACTGTCGAACACGCAGGCGGAGCTCGAGGAGCTGAGCCTTGCGGCGGCGGAGGCGGACAGGTGAAGAGGTGTATGCATCTTCAGGTGGCGCGTGGGGGGCGCAATGGCGAGTGTGAGGGCATAACGTTCAGCGCTCGATGGATCGGAACATCTGGAAATAATCGCATTAGTTCTACATTTTTTTTCCAATTCTTGCTTTGCATTTCTTTTCTTGGACTCTGGAGGCGCGCGACCTAAGTTAATTGGGCGCTAAGTGGACGCGCTCTCAACACGTGACCTCTTTGTTCTTTGGACTCGACTTTCACCAGACGCTCTTGCCATACAGTCGACGCGCCACCCGAGAAAAGACAGGACGGCCGATGTCGTCCGACGAATCAAATTACGATGCCGAATTGAAGAACAGCCGAAAGGTCGTTGCTCTCACGCGTCGCTTTGGGCGCGTTTTCGTGCAATCTGAATCGCTAACACCCGGAAATGTTTTTGTAGAAGAAGCGCAGAAAGGGAAATGATGGACTACCGACCCCCTCGCAAGAAAGTTTCTCACTGCAACCCCTTCTGGACCTCCTCCAAGACATTGAAACTCCGTTCGAGGACTCCATGGACAGATTACTCCCGGAATACCTCAATGACAGAGCCGTACAACACGAAAAGGAATCTGAAAAAGATTCAACGGTACGCCGTCGCGAAAGGAGCTACGGTTTTCCGGATTTAAAATAATACCGCAGGGTCAAACCCTCCGCCCGCTGACCCGATCCGACGTGGCGTCGTTCCTCGACACGGCAGGGGCCACTGGCGGCGGAGGCTCCTGGTCCGTCTCCCAGGCTATCGCGATACGTAAGCTCAAAGTGGGGCAGGTGCGCCGTCGAAATACAAATTGCGTCTGCAAGGCCGCCATGTTTTTTTCTCACAGGAGCGGCGGCGGGCGGGGTACACGCAAAACAACATCTCGACTTGTGCACCGAATGCGGAGATGGTGCCAGAGGTGGCGCCGTCCCCTCCGAGCGGGATTATCGAAGCGCTGGAAGCGATTACGACGACGCCATTCGAAAACTCGTTCTTATCGCGGCTACACGGCGTCACCCGTGGGGTTGACATTCCGGGGCTTGTCTCAGTCGATTGGGAGACTGTCACGCCGTGGATGAGCCTGATGAGCGACGTCCGGGACCATTACACCTTCGCACAGTGCGCCTGGCGCGATTTCTCCGAGTGGGTTTTGAGCTCAACGTTCTTAATAGTCCCGAGCGCGATCGCCTCCCGAACACGGTGTCAGCGATCACGTATACCTCACTGCAGCCGTGGCACTTGGATCAGGTCCACGATTTGCTGAGCCGTGCTTTCTGGTCTGGGATAGATGGTCTGTTTCATGGCATTTGATTAATTGTGTTGACTGACGGCGAACTCTAGTTCGCGATTCGCTCGAGTACGCGCCAGATCGGTGCACCATTGTAGCGGCCTATGGCCGCTTGGTCGTCGGCGTAGCCATTATCTCCTCCCCACGCGAGACGTACATCACGTATCTCGCGGTGCGCGCGGGCTGGGACAACGCGCAGATCGCGACGTGCGTTTCTCCCCTTTTTCCAATATTTTGGGTTTGACATGCCTTTTTTTACATCGCAGGACGATGCTCTACCATTTGATAAGTCTGAACCCGCACCAGGACATCACGCTCCACGTATCGGCCAATAATTCCGCCATGGTATGTGTCTCTTTTCTCCGCTGTTTGAGTGTGCTATTTATTCTCCTCAGCTTCTGTACAATCGGTTTGGCTTCAAGGCGGAGGAGTTTGTGGCGGGGTTTTACGACGCGTATCTCGACCCCCAGTCGCGCGCGTCGAAAAACGCCTTCCGCCTGCGCCTCCGACAGCATTGAGCGCAGTGTGTTCGTTAACATGGGGCTGAATAATGCGTAATGTGAATGAATCTTCGGGCTGGCAACTGGCAACTGTTGAGCGCGGGTCAATCAGCGGTAGTATCAACGGATGCATGCTCAATCCACTTCTGGTTAGACTCGGCGCCTTTGCGTTTGTGGCTGCGCCCCGCTGATGTGCTCCCACGCGCGATCGAGCATGGCGGCCGCCAGACCTCGCCCCGACCTCGAAGCGTTTGGTGCGACACATGCGCCCGACGCAAAACATCACGGTTTCAGATTGACTGGCCCTCTGCACGCATGCAAGATAATGTACGTATATGGATGGTGATAAGCCCGCGAGGAGACAAGCGCCATAAGCCCTCGATCCTTGGGTGTTCCGCCGACAGGATTGCATGTCCCGCGGCTTCTGCTTGGGGTTTGCTTGGGGTTTTTTAAAATTCCTCGTCCGAGAACCACCGCGGCCGTTGGGCCCTCGGTTCCGAACAGCATCAGGATGTCTACCCTCGCGCAGCTAATCGTGGCCTTACATGATTAATGTTTTTTTGGACGGTGGACGGGATGTCGACAAGTACATTTATTTGATCGCTGGCGTCCTATGCAGTGCAAAATAAATATTATTAATGGCGATGTACGAGATCCTAAGACTTCGTAATGTCATCCCGCCCGTTCGTTCTCGCTTGGCTTCCTTGGGTGTGGGTATATTCTTTTCGTTTGGCCGCATGGGACCGAGAGACATTTAAAGCCCAACTGCCTGTCCGTCACAATGTGGCAAGCCAGCAGGTTGGTAGGGTATCAGAGAGCAATCGTCTGGTTGTACATATATCGTGTGAAGGAGTAGTTAATACGGTGGTTTTAAGAGTGTTTCTCTTTCTAAATGTACCCGAACTACCTCTTTAAACAAGTAAGGTGGCAGAACCCCGCCCTGGTCTCCATTGCTGAGCACACGACCGTCTCTGGTGCGGAACAATTGAATGCCGGCCGCCAACGTTTGGGCGACGTCCACGTAAATGCAGACATCGAAATTCGCGCCAACAGCTATGGGCGACATCAGGGCGGGTAAGAAACTAGGGTGAATGAATACAGACTATAGCAGAACTTTCTTTCTGGGTCTGGAATGAGATGGATGAACCTGTCCCCATGCTGCTGGATACCATGCCGCCCTGTTTGTGTCCATAGTCAATCCTTCAAGCGGGTGCCAGTGGACATACCGACATGTGTCCACAATTGGAGATCAAGGGGATAGACGGCCACAGGTAATTGTGCAGCAGAGAGTATCTTCGACGTCGACCTGGCGTTCACATTCTAGAGGCGAGGAATAAGAGATGCAGCGAGGAGACTCTCGGGACTCGACTTCGCACCGGGACACTGTGATATCCTTTAGACCGTATCCAGAGGGCGTTCGCACGCTGACGAATATCAAAATCCTGAACTACGTTGAAGTCCTGGTACCGGCGCCTGTGTGCGTCTCTCCGGAGCATTTCGTCGAATTCGGAGGACGACAGATACCGAAATGAGTAACAGCCTTTCTGGAGAGATATGAGAGCCCGTCGAGTCCAGATTTTACGCGACATACGACGTCGTCGAGACGGACATAGCCGTCGGGGCGTATCTCCAGTCCTGCCTTCGGGGTGCCATGGCGTAGGAGCCAGTTTAGTCGTGTCGTGAAGAACTTGAGACTCTCAGCCTCAACGGCCTCGGAATGTTCACGGTCCCATGGCTCTTCTAGTGCAGTTGCGGACAACAATCGACGGCCACAGGACTTGGGGCCTTGAAAGATCCGAGGCAAGCTGCGAGGCAGGCTTCCAGGAAGGTTCATGAAGGCATCAAGTCGCGTTTTGGCTCTGCCTTGTGTTTGCGCATGTTGCCACCCGGACACGCTTCGCGAAAGACGTGGCGGAGACCTCCAACTTTTTACTACCATGTCGCACTCGCACACACACGCACCGGGCGAAACACACTCCCACTCGCATGGGCCACCCCAACCCGCGCCACAGCCAGCCGTTGACCCTGCGCTGCAAGCTCTAATTGACGCCGATTTCATACCAACTGCCCTCACCATTTCCCCGGACACGCACTTGGCTCTGTGTGCTGCGCACTCGCTGGAAAAGTGCACCGACTGCGGCGTTGACTACGTGAACCTGAACCGCCTCTCGAAGCTCCTCGCCGGAAACCCCACACTCTTATGTCCCCCGCCCTCCAACGTCGGCGTCTCGCAGAAACTCACTCAATTAGTAACAAGTACGAAAGACGAAGGGAACGTACGGATGTTCGCATCTAGACCCCTTTCACAGACTCATTTCGTGTGCAGGCATTGTTCAAAGTGGGACAGCACGGGCAAGCTATAAAGAAATACAATACTGCAGCGAACTACGCCGTTCAGCGGCCGCCATGGGAGGGGAATCAATGGATGCGCGAGGAGCTGTCTACCGTCGTGTCAAATCGCTCCGCCGCGTACCTCGAGTCCCGCGATTATATCGCTGCACTCGCAGACGCCGAAATGGTCATACAACTCCGGCGGAACTGGGGCAAGGGCCATTTCCGGAAAGCGAAGACGCTCGTGGCGATGGACAGGCTGCAGGAGGCGGCGGACGCATTGAAGCTGGGGCTCGCGTTTGATCCCTCAAATGTGGTATGTGCTGCTGTTACGCGCTTAATGTCTATCATTTTAACACATCCCAGGAACTTTTGGGCTTCTTGGGCGAGATTGAGGCCAAGCAGGCTGACAGCGTAAAATCTGAGAAACGGCAAATTACCGTCGCTGCGACTTAGACGGTGGCCAGATATCACGAGACTGTAGTTTTACATCTTTGCATGCGCTGAAGGTTCCTCGTACTGCGTATACATTATATTGTCGTTCATTGGTTAATTTATCTGACGCACCTTGCGTATTACTTAGTACAACTGGATTTACATCGAGTCGCTTTACTGGGACATCTTGTAGGTGCAACCCGGATTTTTTTTTGGTGTAATATCACCTGAGAAGAATCGACGGCCGTGAACGAGCGAAGTCGGGACCCAAGTACGCAAGTATGTCGGCGGAAGAGCTCAACATTTGTAAGCTGTCCGCAAAGTAAAGTTCCCGAGCGTCGGTATCAACATTTCATAGGTTGTTTGTAAGCTCATTATTACAAAGCAATTCCCGACGCTCGATATACTAGTTAAACTGACCAACACCCCGAGGCCATGGTATAAGAAGGAGGGTTGGTTTAGTTGTAATGCATCGCAAAATGTCTGGCATTCCCTCCATAAAACTAAACACCGGGGCATCCATTCCCGCTATTGGTCTGTCCCATTCCAATCAGTGTTGTTTCCCCATTCATCTTCGTTTGCTCAGGTCTCGGCGCATTTGACCCTAACCCTGAAGAGGGGAAGAAATGGTTCCTTACCGCATTTGAGGTAGATAATTTGCTGGGTTCGGGCCCGTGTATGCTGATAATTTTTCTAGGCTGGTTACCGCCACATTGACACGGCCCAGATCTATGGTGAGAACCCCAGGATTTGTAGGATCCAATGCTCACCTTTACCAGGTACGGAGCCCTCTGTCGGCGCAGCTGTACGAGGCTCAGGCCTGCCGCGCGACAAGATTTTCGTGACAACCAAGATTCCGTACGTCGCTCCATGTGTGCTTACACAGAGTAGTTAATTTTATGTCCGCAAAGATGGCACCACGGCGGCAAGTATGTTGTGCGCTCATTCGAAGACAGTTTGCGCAACTTGGGTTTGGATTACGTCGATCTGGTCGGTACCACTCTTATATGCGTGTCTGAGCTCAACTGATTTTTTTAAAAATTTCTCGCTCAGTACCTCATGCACACCCCCCAGTCCGTCGAATACCCGAGTGAGTCCATGCTGGTTGAAATACTGGTTTATCATGATTGAATTATGTTTCACAGGCGGCTATGACGCGCCATCCACTCTCGAGGGCATATTGAAGGACTTGAAAATTGTCGACACGCCGACGTTCAACGACACCTGGGCTGAGATGGAAAAGATACATGCTAGTGGACGTGCCCGTGCGATTGGAGTGAGCAATTTCTCGATCAAAACTTGAGCGCCGCTTTCCTCTACCGATGTGCAGGCTTAATAGGAGGTATTTTAGGCTCGAGCAGCTCTTCAAGACGGCAAAGATCGTGCCGGCGGTGAACCAGGTCGAGTCAGTTGATTTATAGCCATACTTGCGATATTGGGCAATTTATGTGTTCAATAGGATCACCCCCTACCTGGCGCAAACCGAGCTCATCGACTACTGCCGCAAGAAGGGGATCGTGGTCACCGCATACAGTCCAAGCGGACATGAGAAAGTTCGCAGCGACCCAACCATCGTAGCCCTCGCCAATAGGTACGGTGTGACCCCCACACAAATCATCCTCGCGTGGCACGTCGCGCGTGGTATCAGCGCTGTACCGAAGAGCTCAAACCCCAACCGTCAAAAGGAGAACCTGACCGTGCGTGCTGATTTTGCCCCCCCGCACTTCCATTCATGCTCAATTAATCGATAGCTGCCAACTCTGAGCGCAGAGGATGTGGCGAAAGTGACGGCGTTGGATAGGAACGAGCGGATCATGAACAAAATTGGGCCGGATGGGAAGCTGCACGGGTGGACGGCGGAGCAGTATGGATGGTAATATACTTGTCATGAAAACACTTCTTGTGGCGAGAGACGTTTTGTTCCTAATCGAGTCGAGATGAAATGACGAGTTGTCGCCAGCTACAACCCATAAATCTATAAAATAAATATCTACTCTGTTTTCTCTTTCTCGAATGCAAACTGTGCCCGCAGAATTATCGGGAACTTTGGAAACAAGTTCGAAACTTACATGATCCTATCGAAGTCGTGATCAGAAAATCGGGAATGATCAGGGTACCAGGAGCCCAGGGATACGATGGGATAATGGATAGCTTTGAAAAATTGATGCGGGCGAAAGTATAAATAAGTTCACTGCAAGTTCAAAGCGCACGTCAAGTGAGTGGTTGGCGGGCCGGTGATTGCCGAGCGCATCTTGTTTGGTCCGGATATGTCTCGTACTCTACCACGATCTCCATATTTACTCACTCAGGCCATTTACGGTCATCCTCCAGCTAACAAGCGGCCACCGAAGGTTGACCCTAGCGATCGGGTTGCACGTGCCCTCTCGTATCTTTTGCAAGGCGGCGCCAAAAGCGAGGGCTTGACCGTTCGTTCCGATGGCTATGTGGACGTCCATTCGTTGGTGTGTACACTTCTCTATTCCCATTCTTTGTCTGACTGCGTGCCTAGCTGAGTAACCGCATCCTCCGCGGAGTCGACTTCACCACGCTTGAAGCAATCGTGCACTCTGACAGACATTCACGCTTCCACATCCTCTACGATGTCCTTCCAGGCAGAGCCACCTCGTGGTGGATTCGAGCAAACCAAAAACACTCTACGCCGGTCAGCCTTTGGATATGCCTGAGTCTAAATGTGCGCTTACGATGCACAGGTAGCACAGGGTCTGAAACCCATCGGGTCGGCCAAAGATATTAAGATGGCTGTCCACGGAACCTCCATGAGATCATTGGGAGGCTATCAGTATGCTCTATACACTACTTTCTCCGCTATTAGTTTAAGCCATTTCTCAGCTAGGCAGGGGCTGTCCCGCATGTCCCGAAACCACATTCATCTCGCGCAGGGTTTTGCGGGCGAGAGAATACGTGGTACGCATATTATAAGCAACGCCATTTGGAGTACTAAAACCCTCGCCCAGGAATGAAAAACTCCTCCGAAGTGCTAATTTTCATCGACGTTGCACGCGCGCTCAAGGAGGACATCAAGTTCTACCTTTCCACCGATGGCGCCGTCCTCACGCCCGGTAACTGACATGGGTTACCTTGAACCTCGGTTCTTTTCGTGGGTAGAACGTGTAAAGGTCAACGCGAGTCCGATCCCAGGATGGGAAGCCATGGCCGACGAGCATGAAGGCGAGATTGTCGAAAGTGGCGACTTCAGTGAGGCAGTACCGACCTCCAGAGAAGAAGAGCATCAAAGAAATCAAGAGAGTAGAGGCGAGGGCGCTTCGTGAAGAGCATGACGCCTTCGTGCGTAAATTATATGCTCCGGAATTGGATTTCGTTTAGGCGAGGGTTGAGCGGAATGGGAAACATTGGTTGTATACACAAGTGAGTCATTCCACGATTCAACCCACGGCGCTCTAAATTGGGCAGATGATGGAAGCAACATCGCAGGAATCTCCACCGTACTTGCGTTCTCTCCCTACGCGCGCGACCCAAAAGAAATCGCAATCACGGGATACAAATTAATACCACAATCAATCAACGAAGGGACGCCATATCGCTACCACCCAACATCCGCCCATCCCATCGCTCTTGTCCTCGTCACCTCCCAGTCTCTCCGTGATCTTCTCTGCCGGCTCCGTACCTGGCATCACGGCGGGCACACAATGTCGGATACGCCTTCTGTGCGACACACTATCCCGGTTCGACGATCGACGCACGTCCGTGTCCTGACGCAGGCCGGTTGTGCACACGGTGGGCATTGAAACGGCGGCGGGTGGTGATGTTTATACTGCGCGAAACAATGAGAATTCGCACTTGGCCGTCTCCAGGGACGGAACACTTGCCTTGTGGTTATCAACCTCGGCTTCCCTGCCCACGATATCGCCCTGACCAACGACGGCTGAAGAGACGGAGAAAAGGATACACAGTGTCGCGGCGGTGGACGTGATGAATCGCATATCAGGAGTTACGATTCGTACGGTGGTAGAGGAGATGTGGCAACTTAATGTCGAATTTACTGCCTTATATAAAGGCTGCGTCAAGCAGATGTAGGCAAATGAAATAAATTGAAAAGGTGTAGTAAAATTGTCGACTTAATTGAATTCCTGAGCTGAGAATGGTGAACCAAAATACGACCTCGTACTGGGATTTCTCTGCACCGCGGGAATGGCGGTGCAACGATGTGGTGCTGTACGAATTCACAATATTCACAGGTGTTGATACTTCTGGTACGCGCCCGCCTTCAATGTCATGGGTACCGTAGCTCCTGCTGAGCGGTCCATGCTCACTGTACATCGGGAGTAATTCAATTAACGGACTATAGACTTAATACCTCAATGTATTTATTTGGGGAGAAAATCGTGTCCACGACCGTGAGACTAGCTTTACCAGGGGCTATAACACCCGTAGTTGTACAGACGGACTTGCATCGAATCCCCACGCGTGGGGGTGCTATAGTTTGAGAGCCTAGGATTAACGACTCTGATCAGACACCCATGAGTCGGCGGTGGACTCTGGAAGTCAGAAAAATGAGAACGTCCGTGCGCTCCAAGTAAGGAGTCAGAGTTGAGGCTGAATTTCAACCTGAACATTAAAGCCAGATATATTTTATGTTAAACATTCTTCTCTGAAATCACGATAAACAAATGCAAGACGACGACTCTTCATCCCGCCCGTGGGCTTGGGCGACCCTCTGTCCGTGGTTTTGGCATTTCCCTAGACAGAATCGCTACGCTTGTCGGGACAAAATATGTTTTCTGCAAAGCATGCTATTCGTTTCTCCGTACACCGACCCTTCACACAGATCGGACGACAAATAGGCGGGCAGTGCGGCGTTGGCAGAGGCTATGTGTGGAGGGTGAATATAGGCATGAGACCGTCAGAACGATACTCACCTTAACTTTAGTTGTCGCTGGAGCCCTTTTCGCAAAATCTCCCTGCCCAAGAACAGAGGCAGAAGTGAGACCCTGACTGCCCACAAGGAGAGCAGCAGTCATAGAGGCAGTAAACCGCATGTTGGAGAAGTGCAAAGACTATATGAAAGAAGTGCACAGGACGATACAAGGAGCGCGGTCTCATTTATACTTGGTGGGCTTCCATTTATACGTAGTGGCTGGCTCTTTGAGGATAGATGAAAGATTTCAACCACGACACGTGATCTAGGTCCAAAATTAGTTCAACTTGAGTTCAACTTCGGTTCAACCGTCGGTGTCAGATTCCACACTAAAAACGAATGAGGATACTGGCCCAAAATTAAGGGTCAGTTTTGAAGGTAGCACGGAATTAGGTTGGAAAAATCACACTGGTCTAGGCTCTCCTGACAAACTCCCTTGTTCTCGTTCTGACCACTGCCACTGGTCCTCACAGGTTCCCGCCGATACCTCCGGATAGAATATCGGAGCCTCGGAGGAGACAGCAGGTAGCTCTTTGACGCCTAACTCCTGCGCATATATCTGGATTGATCGGTACCAAGGGTCACGGCCAATCCTAAACGAGTTTTATTGTATTCCGAGCAGGACTCGTATACATAGGTGTACGTACTAGACGCAATATAGCCCGATGACACTGCTTCGCTCCTATCACTGGTCTTAGCGCCGAAGGCACCGCTGCCATTCATAGCCCAGATCTTCGAAAGTTCGAATATCATATGGCGGCTGGGACGGGGATGCAGACGAGTCTTGACACCAGTAGGGGGGCGTATGGATACGTGCATACGCTGAAGGCTCCTCGTACCGGGATTGTGCATAAGTCATTTGCGTATACATTATATTGTTGTTCATTGGGTAATTTATCTGACGCACCTTGCGTATTACTTACATCGAGTCGCTTTACTTGGACATCTTGTAAGCGCAACCCGGAATTTTTACCGGGGTGTAATATCACCTGAGAGGAATCGACGACCGTGGACGAGCGAAGGCGGGACCCGAGTACCCAAGTATCTCAGCTGAAGAGATTAACATTTGTAAGCTGTCCACAAAGTAATTCCTGAGCGTCGGTATCAACATTTAATAGGTTATTTCTCTGGCATATCAGCTCCGTGGCATATGTAATGCATATATGGTTTTTTGCCGACCCGGATTTCACGTCTCAAGAACCAACAAGCTGTGTTTTGTGAGCTCACAATTACAAAGCAATTCCCGACGCTCGGTATAGTTGAGCTGACCAGTGTGTGAACGTCAACATGTCAACCGCACATCTCACGTGCTTCGAAGGGAAATTTGTGAAGGGTTATCTACTCGGTGTTGTCAGAGTTCCGTCGCCGGTGCAGAAAACACTGCACTGTTAAAATACAGTGAGACTTTGAACTCAATGTTAGATGACGAAACAACTGAAAACTGAATCTAAAAATTGCTCACTTAATCGGCATCTTTATTTATCTGTTTGTGTCCCGCCGCTTGCCAGCTATTCGCTTTCCTTATTTCCATGACATATCAGTTGGGTGGCATATGTAATGCATATATGGTTTCTTGTCAACCCGGATGTCACTCCCGCCGTTGTTTGTAAGCTCATTATTACAAAGCAATTCCCGACGCTCGGTATAGTTGAGCTGACCAACACCACGAGGCCATGGTATAAGAAGGAGGGTTAGTTTAGTTGTAATGCATCGCAAAATGTCTGGCATTCCCTCCGTAAAACTGAACAACGGAGCATCCATTCCCGCTATTGGTCTGTCCCATTCCAATCAGTGTTGTTTCCCCATTCATCTTCGTTTGCTCAGGTCTCGGCGCATTTGACCCTAGCCCTGGAGAGTCGGAGAAATGGTTCCTTACCGCATTTGAGGTGGATAATTTGCTGGATTCGTGCCCGTGTATGCTGATAATTTTTCTAGGCTGGTTACCGCCACATTGACACGGCCCAGGTCTATGGTGAGAACCCCAGGATTTGTAGGATCCAGTGCTCACCTTTACCAGGTACGGAGCCCTCTGTCGGCGCAGCTGTACGAGGCTCAGGCCTGCCGCGCGACAAGATTTTCGTGACAACCAAGATTCCGTATGTCGCTCAATGTGTGTTTACACAGAGTAGTTGATTTTATGTCCGCAAAGATGGCACCACGGCGGCAAGTATGTTGCGCGCTCATTCGAAGACAGTTTGCTCAACTTGGGTTTGGATTATGTCGATCTGGTCGGTACCACTCTTATATGCGTGTCTGAGCTCAACTGAGATTTCTCGCTCAGTACCTCATGCACTTGCCCCAGTCCGTCGAGTATCCGAGTGAGTCCATGTCGGTTGAAATACTGGTTTATCATGATTGAATTATATTTCACAGGCGGCTATGACGCGCCATCCACTCTCGAGGGCGTATTGAAGGACTTCAAAATTGTCGACACGCCGACCTTCAACGACACCTGGGCCGAGATGGAAAAGATACATGCTAGTGGACGTGCCCGTGCGATTGGAGTGAGCAATTTCTCGATCAAAACGTGAGCGCCGCTTTCCTCCACCTGTGTGCGGGCTTAATAGGAGTTATTTTAGGCTCGAACAGCTCTTCAAGACGGCAAAGATCGTGCCGGCGGTGAACCAGGTCGAGTCAGTTGATTTATAGCCATACTTGCGATATTGGGCAATTTATGTGCTCAATAGGATCCACCCCTACCTGGCGCAGACCGAGCTCATCGACTACTGCCGCAAGAAGGGGATCGTGATCACCGCATACAGTCCAACCGGATATGAGAAGGTTCGCAGCGACCCAACCATCGTAGCCCTCGCCAATAAGTACGGTGTGAGCCCCACACAAATCATCCTCGCGTGGCACGTCGCGCGTGGCATCAGCGCTGTACCGAGGAGCTCGAACCCCGATCGTCAAAAGGAGAATCTGACCGTGCGTGTTGATTTTGCCCCCCCGCACGTCCATTCATGTTCAATCAATCGATAGCTGCCAACTCTGAGCGCAGAGGATGTGGCGAAAGTGACGGCGTTGGATAGGAACGAGCGGATCTTTAACAAAATTGGTCCAGATGGGAAGTTGTACGGGTGGACTGCAGAGCAGTATGGATGGTAATATAGTTGTCCCGAAAACTCCTTTTTTGGGGGCAGGCGTTTTGTTCCTAATCGAGTCGAGATGAAATGACGAGTTGTCGTCGGCTGCAGCCCATGGATCTATGAAATAAATATCTACTCTGTTTTCTCTTTCTCGAGTGCAAACTGTGCCCGCAGAATTATCGGGAACTTTGGAAACAAGTTCAAACTTACAAGATCCTATCGAAGTCGTTATCAGAAAATCGGGAACGGCCAGGGTATCAGGAGTCAACAAAAGTGTTGCGGATCTGATGTCGACCCAGAAAAGTGTCGCAAGTCCAAATCAGGTGAATAAAAGTCTCGCCGAATCGCAACTTCTGCGACACTTATTCGACCGATTTCGAAGCTCATAAAAATGTCGGAGAGGACTCAATTTTGCGATAAAAGTGTCGGAAAATCGAAAAACACAAAAAAAGTGTCGGATGATTAAAAGTGCACTTTGACCTCCGTAGCATGCTGGAGAAATGCAAAGACTGTATGAACGTAGCGTAGAGGATGATACAAGGAACGCGGTCCCATTTTTATACGTAAGGACTGACTCTTTGAGGATAGATGAAAGATTTCAACCACGACACGTGATCTAGGTTCAAAATTGGTTCAACTGCGGTTCAACTTCGGTTCAACTGTCGGTGTCAGATCCCAAACTAAAAACGAAGGAGACTACTGGCACAGAGTTAAGCGTCAGTTTTAAGCATGGAATTCATCACACAGGCCCTCCACTGGTCTAGGCTCTCCTGACAAACTCCCTCATTCTCGTTCTGACCATTACCACTGGTCCTCCCAGGTTCCTACCAATACCTCCGGATGGAATATCGGAGCCTCTGAGGAGACAGCAGGTAGCTCTTTGAGGCCTAATTCCTGCGCATATTTCTGGATTGATCGGTACCAAGAGTCACGGCCAATCCTAAACGAGTTTGATTGTATTCCGAGCAGGACTCGTATACATGGTGTACGTACTAGACGCAATACAGCCCGATGACATGCTTTGCTCCTATTCCTGGTCTTAGCGCCGAAGGCACCGCTGCCATTCATAGCCCAGATCTTCGAATATCATATGGTGGCTGGGACGAGTCTTGGACACCAGTAGGGGGGGCGTATGGATACGAGCTTAGGAGGGAAAGACTGAAAAAGCCATAGCTGAGCAGGTGGCACATGAATCCGGCGAGGAATCGAATCTAACTGTCAGAACCATTCGGATCATGTGAACTGTGGTCTCCACCTCAATGGCGAGGTCTGTAGAAACCCAGTTTAAATTTTAATGCTAGTCTCGGAAGATAATAAGCCGTCGCTCAATGAGTTCGCCTTTCACAGTGATCAGCTGAGTCTCAGTTCACTGAGCGGCGGCACGAGGCTGTAAATTAGGCTGGTGTAAATCGGAGGCTGACCTGGGGGCGGAGTGAGCAAGCGAATAGATTCCACTCGGAAGGCTATTTATTGTCCATTCATTCCAGCTAAGTGAGAAACGATAGAGACCTTTGAATTTTAGAGAAGATTTCGGGCCGAGGTCGAAATTCGAGCTCCACCGGGATTTGGGAGTTGCTTCAGCTTTCTTGGGAGCCGCGCTCCACCGGTAGACGTGATTTGGTGTTAATGCTGTTTTCGAATACAACGTCGCGAGGTACAAGCGAATATTGTTGTACCGTCTGTTTATATGTAAGAGACTAGTTTGTGAATCACTCGGCCCGAATTCTTCTCTAAAATGTGAGGGTGTCTATTGTTTTTCACTTAGCTGTCAAGCGTATGAAAAGAAAACTGAAGTCTTGGAGAGTGTTAAAGCAAGTGTTGAAGAAGACAAAAAGAAGACGCTTGTTTGGCCGTGTGGACCGGTCGGCGAGCGTACGTAATGAACCGAAACTCTTTTGCTCCGTTTAACGTTCTTCTTCCTAACCACTGTCTCTTTCATCACGACTCTGCACTCCGAGTCGGTAACCCTGGGTTCGGCGACATCGCGTTCCTTTCGGCCTCGCCATACGGCGGGCAGCATTCAGATTTGACAGAGACGCAAGACTGGGAAAAATTCGGAACTGAGATCGCTCTCCAAGTCCTCTAAGTGTGCGGCCACGGTGACTGTGGGTGAATTGAGCTTGGACATCAGTGCTGGTTTCCAACTTGTCTAGAAACATGTCTGCATCCGCCTCGCCGATTTACAGTGTTTTGAATATCCCATCGATAACCTCGCGGCCGTCTCTATCTTGTCTCCAGTGGTCCGGAGATGGTCAAGTTTTCTTCCTTACGAAAGGTTCCGTCTATATTTTGGTACACTCTTCCCGTCTCTTCTTTCCAGAGCATCCCCGATCACTGACGGCATTCTTTCAGACTCCCGACCACGGCGTCCACTCTGCCACTCAACTCCCAGGAGATACTCGCAATTCTTACGTCAAGTGGTTTTCCACGATGATTGATTTTAACCCACGCGAGGTCCACAGTTGGCCCGCTGGCTCGCAAGGTTTGTTTCATTCAAATGGTCGACGTATTTTTATTGACCACGCTCTCGTCTATCAAGAGTGGGGGGCGGTCTCCTTGGGCTCCATGGACGTCGGACTCCGCACAATCTCATGCTCTCCCAGCAACCTGACGGGGAACGGGGGGTGCGTATTCCGCACTCTTCACACACTCACGCTAAATTTGCCTGGACAGATGCGTCGCCGCCATTCTCAGCTCCAACATGGATCTCTCCCTTTGGCACACGCCCAAGAATATGATTAGCGGAGAATGGATCAAGGTATGTAACATGTTGCGCGTTTCGACATGGCGTCGCTGAAGTCGCCCAGCTCTGCGATGTCACCCCCTTCATCGCCGAGTTGACGTCCCTGGACCCCCATTCAAAGGATGAGCAGACCATTCGGTCACAGATCACTAGTAAGACGGCGATACCACCGAATTGCTTTCAGTGTTGATCTAATTGCCAGGCATGTCTTGGTCGAGCCATGCGGATTTCGGCATATCTCCCGCTCCTCGTTTGAATAGCTCGCTGCTCGTAACGGGGACCCGCGCTGGAACATTGATGTTTTTCAGGTACCACATTACTTTATCATTACCAACGCGGCTGACAAAATTAATACCCAGATTTAAGAACTCAGCACTCGAGCATGTCGCCTCCGTTGAAGTTGCTGATCAATGGATAACCCACGTTGCATTTTCACCTTGGACTGCTCTTACAGGAGGAGAATGTAATCCCGAGACGTCTTTCCAGGAGCAACGACTGACTGTGGCATTCAGGCAAAAGTAGATTGGCCTACGGCACCTCGGATGGTTTGGTGGGGCTGACAAGCATCACCCAATCTCTTCACTCAGCTCCCTCTGCCTCCGGATTTTCTCTCGACTACACCATCCAAACACGCGTCGAGAAATTTGGTCCCGCTATATTTCAGTCTGACAATACTGGCATCACTGCTTTATCCTGGGCTTCACCTCCCGGAACCGTAAGAATCGTCCCATATCGACTAAGTTTGTGCTAATGTCTGACTAGATGGTCTTGGTGAGGGCTACCCCGGGCGTCATTTCTTTGTGGTCTGGGGATCTTTCTACCCTGGGCTGGTCCGGCCATCGTTCACTTCGTCTCTGCACACAGAAACTGTCTGTGGGCTCCTCCTCGCTTCATCCCGTCTCGGGCCTTCACTATGTACCGCAAGAAGACGCGCTTCTTGTGTCACTTTTCGACGGTTCTATTCATGTAATCCACTCACTGACAGAGGAACCCGAACTTGCCAACGCACCTCGCAGTTTGGGTGCTCTAACTAGCCAGGGACTGTCACGTATCTTGCGTTCCACGTTTGCTCGCACCGAAAGGGAGAAAGTTTCAAAACTTGACGTAAACCTTGTCAGCGGCTTGATACCTTATGATGACTCCGTCGTTATGTGGGTCCAAGAGTGAGTCTTCCGAATCTGCCATAATTCTACACAATACTCTTGGTTTAATCGATGTGGTAAGGTCCACCCAACCCTCTAATTTCGACTACAAATACGATGTATTACATGAAAGCACTTTCGTAGGAAAGCGCGGTTCGTCAAATCGTGAGGTATCCCCCATTGACCGACAGACGTACAGCTGCGCGGTTATGCAACCCTCCGACGCACGATCTGTTTATTTGCGAGCTCAGCACCATTCTGAACACGACTAAAGCATGTACGTAGTCGTCTCCAAGTTACATTCCCTTGATTGACGCGAGGCTAGCATCTGGAGCTACGCCACTGCATCTCCTCCGACCGATTTTCCTGCGTCTCCAAGATCTCCCCGAGCTCCAGCCCCGCGTTTTAGCAACATTATTAGCCGAGGCAGACAAGTACCCGCCGATCCCTGTCCTAGCGTCATGGGTCAGCGATACTAGCCCTCAAATGCGCGCAGAATTCCGGAAAATTCTCAACCAGCACCTGTTCGGATGCAATGTTCTACACTCCCTGCGCTTGAGACTTGCTGTGGCTGATTTTGGCTGGGCAAGTTGCCTTCTGACCTTATTTTATTTTATTCCAACGGCCCTTCTCAGCGCCACACTACCGACCTCTCGAAAGCAGACGAATATGGCGACGTTGCGCAACAACTTCTTAGAACCATATCATTCATTGTTTTGACAATCCTCTGCCGCCACTTTTCTGCTGTTGTCAGATGTCTTGGAGGTAATTAATATGCAGTGGTTCCGCAATTATTCTGACACTGGCGACCAGAAAACGATTTCCCTTTTCTTATGCGAATCGCCCTGCAATCATTACTACCTGGTGCACCGTCCGAGCTTCGCTCCGAGGCTGAAGCCCTCTTGAATGCGCTTTCAGCTCATATTCCCTCCTTCTCGAAGGAAACGTACGAACAGCAAGCCATGGAGGAAAAGTGCCCCGCCTGTGGTCTTGTCATCCACTTCGACGGTGAAAGCGAAGCGTTCTGTCCTAACGGACACTCTTGGGGTAAGCGATTTTCCTGCCGCACCTGCAGAGATTTGAACCGATGGGTGCCACAGGCCGATGTTCTGTGACCTCCTTCATCCTGGCAACCCCCATGTTGCGAGCATGTGCTGGATGCACTCGCAAGACCTTCCTTCCTCTGTCTTGCCGCGATCCTGATTCTATTTCGAATTGGTTGCCGTCCTCCGCCGAGAGTTGGGTGGTGGAAGAGTTCCTCGAGTCGGTTTCTCGCTGCCTGTTTTGCGGCAACAATTTCGCTTCCATCTTTTGACCCATGGCGCTTCCTAATTGGTTTTTTGCATTATCCCTTCTCGTTGTATATCATCGCGCCATGCGCTTGTCTTGCTTGGATCGTATTGAATATTGCTAAATATTCGACTCGTGTATATTGCTCGCATCCTTATTTACTATATTGTACTCTCGAGGTTCAACTTACCGATTTTCAACTTGAACTGACCGAGCGTGTCAACAACTCACCCGACGCGGCCTCCCCGACCCATCTGAGCTTTCACCAAGTGCTGGGTCCTGAATCTCATGTCATAATACCCAGGTTCCTTGCATATACTTTGCAGTGCCGTTTGAGTACCGTCTTCTCAGGACTCGCTGCTGAACGATACTCGCGAAGGGATCTTTAAGGCGGAATTTACCAGGGATCGCCGAGTAGCCCCGAACTTCGCCCAACATTCCTCTCTCTATGTCCTGGCCGAGTCGAGGCTTTTCAGACCCGATTGATCCCTGTTCGCCGTAGTACCGGCAAAGCGCCCGTCTGCCTGTTACCATCACTACCCCTCAAGAGGTGGGCATCGGAAGATCCCGGCAAATCGACCTCTTTTCAAACTCCGCTGAACGTCGGCCCGATCACGTTTTGGACTTGGGCAGCGCCGAACTCGACTTTTGTTTTCTCGTCGCAGTATTTACCGGATCCTCAAATATAAAAGAGAACCCCCCCATTTCTGGGCCTTCCGAATCGATCTGGCTCTACAAACAAATATTTTCGGGAAGCATGAATAAAATATGAGTTTAATCCTTCGGTCCGAAGAAGCGGTATTTGGTCGTGCACAAACAACGCGCTGCTTTCGACGCGCATCATTCTCATTTCTTTGCCATCTCCAGGTGGCGCTCATGCTCACTACAGGGCTCCAGTTCGTACGACTCGGATCGCCACCGTCCCAGTTGTAGGACCGAGTTCCCGCACTGCCGCCGCGCCAGTTGCAGGGCCGAGTTCACATCCAAAGAAGAAGCGGAAGGGGAATGGAGGTGAGTCGTTACCGCCACGACAGGTCTCATATGTTTTGCAGCTGTATTGTTTGTAATCTGCATATTGTCCTGCTGTAATGTATCGAGGAGAGCTGAGAAGCAAAGTGGAAAGCCTTTGCGGCCTATATCGGGCGATTTCTAAGCAAGGATCACGGTCCGTTTACCGGCGGTCCGACCTCCGGGGGGGGGGGGGGGGGGGGGTCTTTTCAAATTCGAGCGACTTGGGAGGTTGATCTACCGGCATCTTCCGTCGCCCACCTCTTGCTACCCCTGATCCGAAGTCCCCGCCGTGGTCTGCCGCTTCCGTTCAGTTCCCTTGATCACCTCTTTCATTTGGACTCGTGAGCCCAGACCGGCAGTTTACATTCAGCAACATCTCCCATCGTTTCCCAAGACCCAAGTTCAATTACTGTATTAGGCTTTCCGAAGTTGAAGAGTATGACAGCTCGACACTCCGAGTCGCTTGTGCCGGCGCGTATTGTCGCTTATCCTTGACTCTTCTTGACGCTCGTCTTGGATGGATCCCTTATCGCTTGTGACTGGAGTGGCCGGCCTCGTCTCTCTCGCAGCTCAAGCCTGGCTGCATTTCACCAGTCCTTCCGTGGCGCCCGTGAAAGCTACGCACGCTTGACTTCCGAGCTAAACGCCATTTCGAGCACTTTATCCGCACTTCAGACTCACATCATTGACAAAGGTGTCCATGATCGCGCCGCTACGCTTCTTCAAGAGCCTGTCCGCCAGTGCCGGGCGACGCTGGAGAAGCTGCGGGACGAGTTTGTCTCGGATGAGCCAATGTCTCTATGCCGGCGGTTGGCATGGGCGAAAGGCGAGGAGCGGCGGTTTGCCCAGTTCGTTGAGGTGCTGGAACGACACAACACGGTGTTCAGTTTGGCATTGCAGATTGATCTTTCGTGAGTGCGGTTAGTGTTGTTTGCCACTTCGCTCACGCGCCACTCAGGTAGATAATTTGCAATTGGGAACCTCAAAATTGCTCGTGGGCCAAGAGTTTGCCCGTCTGGAGGCTGCATCAGAGAAAAATGGTACGTCTTCCCAGGGCTTCTATCCAGCATGGAGTTGATTTTTGAAGAGCAACAACTAGGAAAGATCGTCGACTGGTTAAACCCTCTGGACATGCAGACAAAGCTTGACACAAACTTGCAACTTCGTCAGCCCGGAACATGACATTGGTTCCTCGAAAGCGAAATGCTCAACGGCGGGAGGGATTCTACCTCGGGTTCGTTCCTTCGGTTCCATGGTATTCGTAAGTCTTGGGCCCACCGTCCGACTTGGCTGGACTTGATTATCTGTCCAGCTGGAAATGGCAAGACAGTCATCTCGCACACTCGACCTTGCTCTATGTAGACCCGTCCTTGTCGAACACCTTTTACAAAAACGCATGCACGATGAAGTGGTGCTCTACGCATTCTGCGACTTCCGAAACCAGCGATATGTCGACCTCGTGGCGATTCTAACAATATTTTCCTCGGAGATGCTGCTCAACTATCCTTGCAGTATCACTCCTTCGACGACCTCGTAGACGCACAGAAGAAGAAGAGAAACCCACCACAAGCCTCGTACCGCTCATGTGCAAAGCAGCGCAGCGATTTCGGCGAACAAGTCTTATCCTTGATGGACTAGATGAGTGTAAAAAGTGAGAATCCTTGCTGGAACTGTTGCCAACCTTCGCATCTGACAACGGATTCCATGTTTTTGTGACCGGCCGGACAGAACAAGATATCCGAGAAGAATTTCACTTCGCGGAGACGGTTTCACTCCAGATTGAGTGGTTGCACGTTCGCCACGACATCATACACCACATAAACCGCGAGCTTCAACGTAGGCCGCAGTTGGCTCGTCTCAGTGAAGAAATGCAGGCCACCATACGTGAAACGCTGAGTAGCAAAGCTTCTGGGACGCAAGTCATTCCAAGATCCAGTGGACCATGTTTTGCTTACAGCGTCGCAGGTTTCGTCTCGTGCAGTGTCAGCTCGACTTATTGGGTCGACAAAGCATCTACAAGAGCCTGACGAACATCGTCCCCAATCTCCCCACTACATTGTTGGAGATGTATGATCGCATCCTGGAGCGTATTGAGGATTCCGGCGAGGAGACCGCCGTGATTGCTCGCCGAGCCCTCCGTTGGATCGCTGGCGCGCAATGGCCCATAACTCTAGCGCAGCTTGCGGAGGCCATCATGATTGAACCATGTTCCACGGAACTCAGCACGGACTACCTGGTTACTTCAAACGCCGTCATCCTCGAGGTACTTTCCAGTCTCGTTCACAAAGCCGACAACGATGCTGTCAACCTGCCCCATTTCTCAATCCTTGTATGTCGACTGTCCGCCTGCTTCTGATCGCTGACCGTTAAGCAACGATGCAGGAGTACCTCATATCTTCGTACTTGCTCAAAACCTCATTCTCGTCCTACCATCTCCTAGTCCAATCTGTTCTCGCGAACAAGATGTTTGCACTGATAATCGATTGCATGTTGATCGATGATTTCAACCGTCCTCTCTTCGAAGTTGAAGATGAGTTCGATCACTTCTTCGACGATAAGCACCCTTTCTACGGGAACGCCGGCCAGAGCTGGAACATTTATCTCTCCTTCATCGACGCCAATAATCTCGAGACTTTCGAAGCCCTTTCGCGATCCGTTCGCGCCGCGTAAATCCACGGGGGAGCCCACTGGCACCTCCAACATCAAAGATGGACCACCGACTTCTACGGGGCGTTTCAAAACAGGATAGACGGTCACTACCACGGGCACAATCCACTCCCTTGGCTCATCCACAACCAAATCTACCCGTCGTTTATCGAACGTATTCGGTTGGTCAAATTCTCCACTGAATTGATTCAATGCTGCTTATTTGCCTCGATATGGGGAAAAGGGTTATATCAATCAGGGATATGTTACTCAACTCGGGTGGTGCAGATGTCGATCAGGAGCACCTCTGCCTGGCCTGCCAGTTTCTGGTCGGGAACGAGCTTCCCATTTCGCGCAGCCCACTCGCTTTCGCCCTCGACACGGGCGATCTTTCTACAGCTCGTGCCCTCCTCGACCGTGGTGCGACTGCCAGTGCTGTTATGGCCGACGAATGGACTGCGCTACACTCGGCCACGCAGAGCGGTCTAGTCGAGGGGTTGGAGCTCTTGCTTCAGAATCCTTCATACGGCGTAGACGTGCATGCGCGCGACGTAAGCGATAGGACCGCTTATATGATCGTAGTCCAGATGAATGCACAGGCGGTTTTGCAGCGGCTTGTTCATTACGGCGCAACAGAGGAGCTCGATCTATTCGTAGATATGCCGGATCAACTTGAACGAGGGCAAGAGGTAGTCTTGCAGGTCGGTCTGTGCCTCAGCCGGCTGGTGTTCACGACTGTGTCTTTTTTTTTTTTGGTATCCGTGTTTATTCCCCTTTGTGCCTAGGACATATGGTAGGGATAGAAACTAACTAGTGATTGTCTCTGTCGTAGGTAAAATATATCTAATTAGTGTCTATCGTTCAAACTCGAAACTTTGCAAACCGCGCAAGGCGGATGCTAAGCGGATAAATCCGCAGTGGCCGTGGCCGCTATAGGTGTGTTAATAGGTATGGGCATGGGTCGTAAGGTAGTAGAGAGAGAAAGAGCTAAATGAAATCTACGCATCTGTCGCCTCCGGCCGTTTCAATTCTTTGAATTCTCCGTATACGGCGTTGAAATGACCTGATCGTTCTATGTAGGCAAAGAGGTCCGGGAGGAGGCTGAGGTCGGTGAGCAGGTGCTTGGAGTATCGGGCTAGGCGGTTGGTGGCGTGTAGTCGGGCGCGAGCAGCTCGGTGAGCGGGGCAGAAGTGCAAGAAGTGGTCAACGGTCTCGTCGGCCAGTCCGCAGCACGGGCAGGTGGGGGTGGGGGATTTCTTCAATCGGAAAAGGTGTTTAGCGAGTGGGACATGGTGGGTGCGGAGTTGGAAGAGCAGTGCGGCGTGTTTGCGGGGAAGCGTGGAGGTGAGTCTGCGAAAGCGGTTGGATGGCATCGTGGGGTCAATGTCTTTGATCCGTGCTAGGGATCCCCACCGTACAGTATACGGTTACGACCGTAAACATTACGGCCGTAATTGTGGTCCCACCGTCCGTAACCGTAACCGTAAAGAGCGCCCAGAAGCCCTTACGGTTACGGTCCGTCAATTTTACGGTATTTTACGGTCTTTACGGCCGTAATCTGGGAAAAGAATTGTGTAAAATATGGTATCTACTCCATTTCTACAGCTCTTCAGTGGCCAGTAGAGCGTCCTCCAGCGCCTTGCGCTTCAAGCGAAGGTGATGTTTCAGCAACATCAACGTCCGGATGGTCTCCGGCTTCAAACGTGAACGGTGCAGAGAGATTGTGTCTCTACCTCCCGAAAACACCCGTTCCACCGCGACCGCTGAACCTGAATTGCTCGTCAGTAAGACCAGACAGAGAACATGGAGAAAAAATGACTTGCAAAATTTAAATAGTTCGCCGCCCCCGATTGGGATTCAAAAGAGCCAGATTAATTCTGTATCAGGTCAAAATCGAGAGGAAAAATGATGAAATGGAGTATACAGTCATTCCACGGTCCTTGCATTTTCTGTGGTCCTTGCATTTTATTTTTCTCTGAGGCCAGAGACCACATTTTTGGTGGTTCTTTTTACATAGGGCTCCTCATATGATGTGAATGCATCTCCCACATTTTTCTCAAGACTCGGGGTTGCCCCAGCATTGGGGAAATATGCGGTGCAGCGGGAGGATTTGCACTGCCAACAACTGGGCCTGGTTGATTAGGTTGATTTCAACCAAGAGATATGCCTAGGATGTTCCTTAGCATCATAGGTGTAGACTACGAAAAATTTCAACTGAGCGGGTCATCGGGTGCTGTGGAATGAGACGTGGAAAGAGCCACGCTCACGTGATATCAAAATTTGGACAAACCTGACCCTTGATTGGCAAGGCGGTGAACATAAAATGAACTAGCGCATGGTACAGTGATATGACAGTGAAAAAAATGTTGTTAAAGCTTGCCCAGCAAGAACTTCAGAAATCAGTGGCTCTGAAGCAAACTTGAAGCAAACCAGGATTTTTGAACCGACACATGCACTCTGAGAGAACCTGGAGGTGTAGATACATCCAGAGGGTCATAAAAGGTCATAAAATATACTATTTATGATTCAAAAATCTTTCCTTTGCCATCTGTGGGCAAAAAATGCAAGGACCGATGGTGCCAAATAAATCGGCTTGAGCCGATTTGCCTCAAACAAGCAAAAACTGGTGTATTTGTCCAAAACTTTTGGTACGCCCATGATTTACATGTCTATACATCCCTCTGAACACTTAACCTCACCCCAAAAGCTTCGTTACTTGGCGAAAGAGCCGGATTCCGGAAATCTCGTGCAAGGACCGCAGAATGACTGTAGATGTATTACCGTCGACTCCGACCCCAGCGTGCCACAGGGTGGGATGTTAGGGTTGCAGGGCACCTGCCCACGATTTTCACGGGTTTCATTAACGGTGTACTGCCGCCAGCCTGAGACCCAGCCCTTACCCTGCCCAGACTCGCGACCCGAGCTTCCTTAGACATACGGCATGCGAATTGCGGGTATTGCGCGCGTCGGAGGCCCAAAATAGGTCATAATCGAACCACTTTTGCCTCAATTACGGTCCGTAAACCACTGTATACGGCCGTAATTCTTACGGTATTTACGGGTTACGGCCGGTGCATACCGTCACCGTAAATTGTTTGCCCGAGCGCCTTACGGGACGGATACGGTGGCCGTAAGACCGTAACCGTATACCGTAATTACGGGTACGGTGGGGATCCCTAATCCGTGCATAGCGTGGTGATTGTGTGAACTGCTTCCTCGCCATCGTCTTCAGCAGCTTGGCGTGTGCTTGGGCCAGGGCGGATTTACCGAACGGCAGCCTCGTAAGGGCCTCGGAAGGTCCCCCAAAGCTGCCTGTCCAGGTGTATGTGGGGATATGATGTATCAGACCTCCTCTAATCACCGATGGGCGATGATATATCTCAGCCTCTAGCTCAGAGGTGGTGATGATATATCAATCAGCTCAGGTACTCAAAATGAAGGTGGAGAGCCTGCCAAAAGAGAGATTCGAACCCAGAGCCTCCCGGCAACACCAAACTCATTATAGGAGAGTGCCACAATCAAGTTACCAACTGCACCAAACAGACGATACAAACTTTATTCGGGTCCCAGCTAGGCTAAGGCCAGCCTTACCCTACCTGGAATTTTTGATAGCCAGAGCAAGCTGCCCTCACTGGTTGAGCAATTCAAGTTTTTCAGTGAAAAAATTGGTGAAAAATGTACAGGATTTTACAGAAGTTTTTCACTGAAAAAGTAGGTGAAAAGTTTAAAACTTTTTCAGCACTTTTTAACTTGTTTCAAATTTTTCACCTTAAAAATGAAAAAGTAGTGAAAACATTCTAAGTTTTTCACTAATGGTTTCAGTGAAAAAAGCGTGGAAAATAATGGACATTTTTCACCAATTTTTGCACTGAAAAACTTGAAATGTTCAACCAGTGCCTGGGTCTTTGAACTGTTCTGGCATGCTAATTATGTGCTTCGTTAGGCTCGTCCCCATCCGGTATATCAGCAAACAAGAACAATCCCATCACTCGCCAAGGCTCGCGACAACGCTGAATACCGGCTGGGCCCTCCCGGCACGGTTTTAGCGGGGTTTCGTTTCCCCCGCCAAATCAGAGGCTCGAACTCTGCGAAAAAACTTGAAAATAACGACCCGGAACATAGTACATGAAAGTTGCGTAGTTTTGAATTCTCTATCTAATGAGCCACACTTGTTTTTTGGACCAAATTTTGAGCTCGTCGTCGCCGCCGCCGCCGCCGACGCCGACCAGGAAAAAAAGATTAATCACTTTCCGACCCACTCAGCTCGACATCAGCCTCTTCCTCCGACTCGTAATCGCTGCCCGAGCCCGAATCAGCATCAAGAAGCCAATCATCGTCCATGTCAAGGTCGACATCCGCCTCATCTTCACGGGTCAAGGTAGGTGACTGCGCGAAAAGATCCTCATCCTCGTCCATCCCACCCTCACTTTTGTCCTCGCTGTCAGATGGGGGAACCAGCTCCGGAAGGTCGTGTTGCTGAGTTGACGCCGTAAGCTGATCCCCAGCCATGATCGGAATAGGAACCGGCTCGGGGCCCGTCTCAGATGCGAACATCTCCACCAGAGCTGCTGCTGACGTCTCGGGAGCGGCCGGGGTATTCTCTGGAAGGTACTGCGTAAGGGCGGCCACAGGAAGAAGTGCGCGGCGTTCCCGAAGTCGGTCAAACTGGGCATTGAAGTCTTGAAGCGGGTTGCTGGTGGTCCCGTGCGTAAGAGCGGCTGCTCCTGCAGAGAGAACATCCGGGACAGGCATTTCATCGTCGTCCAGAACACGACCTTCCTTCTTGATGTAAACTTCGTGTTCCGTGAGGCTGGCCATCAGACATTGAATGTCGTTGTCGAGATCAGGGATGGTGTGCTTGTTTCCCTGACGCGACCCGAGGTCGCGATTCATAGAGGTGGCGAGGCGGCGGAGGACATCGACGCAGGGTGATACGAGAGCCAGCCAATCCCATGAATGCCCGTCACTGTCAGCCTTGTATATTCTCTAGAAATTAATTCAGCACCGGAAATCGGACCCGCGACGCGAAACAATTACCTTGATCCACAGATTCAGGTGCTCCTGGACGAGATCTACCTCTACGAACGCGTTCGCCTTTCCGGTGGGACAGAGGAGCCAGTTGTGCAAGATAGTATGGCTATTAGGGGTATAAATATGCAACACTTTGGACGGTATAAACAACACACCGTAGTCCTTCAGACCACACATTCACGATATTGTGCAAGACATGCAACATCTCATGGGCATATTTCGTACGTCCATTGCCTCGATACGTGAATGCGAAGAGCTTGAGAACAAGTACGATGCGGCCCGAGTCGCCGGCCTTAATGGCGTCGGCAAACTCACGAGTCAAAAGCGCGTCACGGATGAAGAGGATCGCGTTCTCGAACACCATGTCGCCTTTCTTGATATGCGGTGGATGCTCTTTCTTTGCTGCTGGCTGTGTCTTGGCCCCTGTGGAAGTCTTCTTCTCGCCCTTTGCTTTGGCTGCAAGTTCTGCATCCCGACGGCGTTCCTCGGGTACGCGAAGCTCCCGGAGCTCTTGGACTCGGTCGGCATCCGCAAACTCCTCGTAGATCCGTTCTGCATGTCCCACTAGTGTATCCCACGAATCACAGTCTTTGGCATATGCATCCAAGGACTGTTTCTGCGAGACCGGGGGCGGGCAATGAAGAATCCGCGCATAAAGCGAGACCATGATGAGGTCGCGGCAAGTACGGAAGGGTGGAAGAGAAGTCAGAGTGATGGGTAGACGGTCGAGGACGGTGTTATGGAAGACAAGACTGCCTGGGCTCCTGAAACCCGCGCTGGGCTTGCCAAAATGTGTGTGGAGGACGCCATGACAGTCGGCAATCTTAGCGTGAAAAAGACCGGGCATGAGTACAATATGCTTCCATGCTTGAGCACCCGACTCATGGCCGAGACGCACTTGGAGGATGGATCGCTGGCGCGCGATGGTGAGTTGGTCGCCTGCGAGGATTTTGACGTATTTGGTGTAACTCGGGTCAGTCACGTCCAGTCCAAGCTCCTTGTTGATCGCGTCCAGGACCTCGATGTTAGCTTTCGTCGAGCTCTGATCAATCTCCATTGCGGGCAATGGATGGATCGGCGACTGATGTACAGTGATTTTATTGCTGCTGGTGGGTTGCGCTTGTTCCAAATCATCCTGCCATTTCTGAAAATCTTCGCCACCGTAGTGGATGATTATGCGCAAGATGGTGTGAATCATATTCTTGTGGAAGAAATCCGCCTCCGCCTCGGTGAATTCAAGGTCCTCAACGGTCAACGGGGGTGCTTCAGCGATGCCTTTGTCGAGATCGGCCGCGAGAAGGTTATCCAGCTTTGTGTCATGAAGGGGTATTTCAGTTGCACAGGTACCATTCTCTTGAGTGTCTAGCCGTACACAATCGTCGTCAGTGCCTTTCTAATGACGCGAACACCTCGCACTTACTTTTTCTTCCCAGAATCTGTTCAGCGACGCGGACCATCATATTAACGTTGTCGTACACAATCAAAAACAATCCTGTCGCAGCAATTGCTCGCGCTGTGGCTCTGCAAGCATCTGCAAGTAGCCAGAGGGTCCCTGCCGAACGGCCTTTCTTCCTCTTAGCCTTGATTGCATCCTGCCGTTTCTTGTTCTTCTTGGCATGCCGTCCGGGTACAGCCGGGTCCACACCGTCGATATTGTCAGATATGTCCACAACCTGGCAATGGTGAGCTTCACTTCGTACCAAGGTTCGTTTCGGGACTTACGGTAGCCTTGCCCTTCCTTTTTTCCCTCGCAGTTGGCTTGGTCTTTGTACCCTGGCCTGCAACACTTGAATAGCCCATTGAAAACCCTATTCCGTGGAGTACACCAAAGTGCTGTCGCTGAGCGCCGGTGGCCATGAGGTAAGTGCCGCAAACGGCTTGAGCGTAGGAGTTTCGCTGACTAGCACCATTAAGAAGAGCAAGCGCGACGGAGCCAGAAAGCTGGAAGAATGTGAGAATAATTTTACACAGCGCAAAGGATACTCACGACATCGCGTTTCTTCAGGAAATTCTTTGATTTGTTCTTCATTTGCCGCTTGGTTGTTGAATAGGCATCAAATATTCCGAAGGCAGTTGGGGAAAGGCCGTGAAGAGTGTTGCTCATCTCTCGCAGATTGTAGTTGAGGAAGAAGTCTTTGTTCACCGTCTTCTTCACTTTGCTGAGGATACCAGAGAGAGTGATGCGCCTTGACTCTTTGGCCACGACCTTCCGTACCAACTGGTACGCCCAATCCCAAACAAAGGTTCGTGTAGTTTTCGCCCGACTGGAGGTCCAATAACCGAGGATCTGCTTCACCACAAGCTTGTGAGAGAAAAAGCCACACCATCTCCAATCGTAGCCAGACTCAAACCGAGTTGACGGGTTGAACACATACTCGAGAAAGTCAGCGAGACTGTATTCTCTTTCCTCGAGACCGTCTAACACTTCATCGAAGTAGGCCTTCTTGTCTTGTTCTTCTTTGGCTAGCTGCTGTATCCTGGCGACTTCCTCTGCCTCGGCTCCCTCCTTCACTCTCTGGAGTGTCTCTACACGCTTCTGATGCGCCCGGGCTGTCAAGACTTTTGTCTCCGTGGTTGGGGTGTACATCGGGCTCGAAGAAAGCATGGAACCAGCTGCGGGCGGTGTTTGGGGTAGGGGCGATAGCGACGACGCAAAGAATGGGAACAGTTCTCGCGCATTCAGCGCAGTATCCGAGGGTGGAGCATCCGATAACGGAGAGGAGGCGGGATTCTTTTTTTTCGGTGTCTCCATCTCATCCTCGTCCTCGTCCTCGGAATCATCCTGGTTATCGGGGACACGCTGCAGGGCTGGAAGATATTCTTCATCTTCCTCATCCTCATCCTCCGAGTCTGCAATTTCGTGCAGTCCAGGACAGTCATCGTCGTCGCTGAATGGGTCGCTGAACGGATCCGATGGCGGTAAATTGTCCTGCGGACCGTCTGGGGACGATAGTATGATCTTTTGATGGCGATTGCGCTGTATGACGGGGGGTGGGGAACTCTCCATCGGCGACGTGTCTGCCATGCTCGGTCGCTCGAGTCAGGAGCTGAGCGATCGAGAATTTCAAGAATTTCAATTTCCTCTTTCGCTCATCCCACCATGTCTACACCTTGTCCAAGTCCCCGCCGCCCGATCACTCCTCGACCCAGCACCCCGCCACGCGGTACTAGGCATCGCATGAAGTCCCCACGTCAACGGAAGACACTTCCTTCTTCTGCATCCACTCGCACCGAGGCCCAGTTGGCCGCTCAAATCACTTCCCGAGTTGGTTAAAAAAAACCTATACTAAATGGCCCAACGGTGCGACCAAGTGCCAGCTTGACTGCATGGGGTCGCAGGTGCTTGGTCGAGACACGGTCTTGCATGCAGCAACAGGTGCCGGCAAGACGGGTCTTGCAGCGGGCCCGCATTTGCTACCTTCTAGCAAAGGCAAGGTTACTCTTTTGATCTCTCCCCTATTGTCGCTCCACGAAGAACAGGTAATGCCCGATGTACCTGCAGATAATCCTGACGCTCATCTTTCTGGCAGGTCGAGACTTTCAAGAACGAGTTTGGTCTAAAAGCTATCGCTATAAACAGCGCGCACGGCGGATGTACCAAGAAATAATACAGGTAGGACTCACATTAACTCTCCGCCATGATGTGCTGACCGCTATCGCAGAGCGTGGTGGCCGGCGAGCACCAAATCGTAATCATCTCCCCGGAGATGCTTCTCACCCGCCGCTTCATCGACGGAGTCTTGCGCAAGCCCCAGTTTGGGACACATTGTCTCTCGGTGTTCATCGATGAAGCTCATTGCGTCTCTCACTGGGGAGACTCATTCCGCAAGAAGTACGGCAGTATCGGGATCATTCGAGCATTCCTCCCTCGCGCAGTTCCAATTATCACCATCTCCGCTACACTTACCCCACGCGTACATCAAGACATCCTGCTAAAGCTTCGCATCGACCCTAAAGACTACTTCTATGTCAATATCGGGAACGATCGGCCCACGGTCTCTCAGGTGGTGCGAGCGATGGAGCACCCCATGAACTCCTATCGGGATCTGGATTTCCTCATCTCGGCTGAGATGGTTTTGCCCATCGACACTCCCAAGGCCTTTCTCTATTGTGACGACACTAAGGACGGCGCCGAAATCATTGATCATTTGAATGCTCGTGTAAATCCAGACTACCAAGCTCGTGGGCTCGTGCGCCCGTACAATGCATCAATGTCGAGAGAATACCGGGACATTGTTATGCAGCTGTTCCGTGCTGAAGTCGTCCGGATACTTGTCTGTACTGACGCCGCCGGGATGGTGAGTACATTTTGTGCACGTACTTGTCCTCCGTTAACTTTAAATCCAGGGCTGTGATCTTCCGGATGTCGACCTTGTGGTACAGTGGAAGGCGCCAAAAAACATGTCCTCTTGGATTCAGCGAGCTGGCCGTGCGGCTCGTGGGCGAGGACGGGAAGGCTTAGCGATCATGCTGGTGGAGAAAACTGCATTTGAGGCCAACGCGACAGGAACAGCCGAATCTCCTGACGGCAGTCCCCAGACAGCACCACCACCCGCCGCTGCCCAAGGACGGGGCGGTGTTTGTGGGCGTGGACGCGGGCGCGGTCGAGGTGGAAGGGGCCGGGGCCGGGGACGCGGGCGCGGTAAAGATTTTGCTGTCTTGCATGGTCAGAAGCGGGGGTCATTCAGCGGAAAGGATGACAAGATTGCCCGCCAGCCTGAGCCCGAGATCGCAGCCGACGCACCGGGCGAGGGCATATACATATACATCCAGTCGACGACGTGTCGACGAGCTATCCAAGCAGCCATCTTCCGGAACGAGACCCCCAGTAAGTTTTCCAGCTTCTTCCGCTGTCGCAGATCTGACTTGGTGCACAGATGTTGATCCGTCGAAGTGCTGTGACCTGTGCAATCCTCGTTTATTTGACCGCACACGTCCATCCAAACCTGTCACGACGACACGGCAGCAAGCGGCGAGGAAGGGTGGAGCTGTCGACTCTGTGCGCCAATCCCTCTACGGCTGGCGGCGGTGTATTAAGAAGGATAAATATCCACGCTCCCTCCTCTCTCCGCAGGCCATCCTCGATGATGACACTTGCGAGCGGTTATCTGGCATTGGCCCTGTTCACTCCTTAGACCAGCTTTCTCTATACCTGGGAGGTTGGGCCCGCTGGGACGCTCTCGGTGTGACTTTTTTCACATTCCTGACCAGCCTTGACATACCGGAATTGCCGCCGCCACCTCGTGCTCGCAAACGTCCGGCTGAGCAGCCTTTGACAGATGCACCAACCAGCAACCGTTCTCGCGCAGACACAGGTCCTGAAATCGAGTATTCCGCACCCTCGGCAGCCGTCACTCCATCAATTCCACACACTCCGTCGATTCTACACACACCGACACCGTCGATTCTACACCCTCGCCCGCTCCTTCCCCCACCTCCTCCTGCGAAGCGTGCACGCATCGCTACATCCTCCCGACCGCACCACGCTCCGAGCACGCCGGTACCACGACAACAAACCTCTGCACCCAGTGTTTCTCCCCATCCTTACTCGGGTTATTCCCCGTTCTACCCATCCATACATCAATGGCATCCGTACACATCCAATCCCTACACCCAGTATCCTGCTACCCCGCAGGCAAGCTCATCATCGAATCCCCTTGCTGGGAACCCTTATGCCGCCCTGGTGACTCCGAGCCCACTTGCGTGGCCGCCCTCCAATTATGTCTCTCAGTTACGGGGGGCGGCTCCAACGGACTCGGAATTCTCATTGCAAGGTGGATCGGCATCTCGTTGAGCGCCACCTTCCCTAAAATTATACTCAAAACTTTGCATGTCGTCGTCGTCGGCGTCGGCGACGACGACGAGCTCAAAATTTGGTCCAAAAAACAAGTGGGGCTCATTAGATAGAGAATTCAAAACTACGCAACTTTCATGTACTATGTTCCGAGTCGATATTTCAAGTTTTTTCGCGAAGTCCGAGCCTCTGATTTGGCGGGGGAAACGAAACCCCGCTAAAACCGTGCCGGGAGGGCCCAGTCCGTAGCGGGTGATCTCGTGGGTGCTTGTCTTTCTTTGGCTGATTGTTGTCCTTATTTGCATGATGTCCCAACTTGGGCTGATGTCCGGGATTCTGTGAGAGCAACCGCTACGTCGACTGGTTCACGAGTCTAGTGCTTCGTGGTTGTTTCCGAACCTAACCGATAGAGCCATCACAAATATCAAATGCTTACCAATCACCTCGCCCATTTTCTTTTTCAATGTACCTTAAGCCTAAGCCTAACCAACCTAACCCTAATCGCTAACCACTAACCACTAATACTAACCAATAACCACTAACACTAACCGGCCCCTAAGGCGGGGCCATTGTACCAATATTCAAGCTGATTATGTCTCTTTCCCCACTACGGTATATACCCATCAATATCAAGGCATGTGTCGGTTGTTTAGTATACTGTGTTACTCTACTGGTTTCCCAATTTTGAGCGGGTAGCAGAACGTTTTGGGTTCGAATCCCGTCTGCCTCTTTATTTTACATTCCTTGGTGGCCTGATATATCATCGCCATCGCTAAGCTAGCGGTCTGGATATATCGTCACCCATCGGTCTTTAGAAGACCCTGATATATCAGCCCCCCTACCTAAGGTGGCCTGTCCGCGCCGCGCGCTTGGCCGCTTCGTCCGCCGCTTCATTGCCTGGGATGTCAACGTGCCCCGGTGTCCAGTCGACGCGCAGGTGTAAATTCGGGTGTGTCCCTCGCGCTGCGTAGTGTCCGGTGAAAGATGTCCCAGATGTAGTGGCCCGGCCCAGGTTTGCTGCTAGCTGTTGTCGTGATCGCCGCCTTGTTGTCAAGCCCCAACGGAAGCACCCCCTCGATTACCTCGTCCAGCTCCTCTGCCAGACACTCCAATGCAAGCACTTCGCCCACTCCCTCCGCCTCGTACACCCCGTACCGCTTCACCGTGCCCAACTGCACCCCCTTCGTCCATGTCACTACCCCGTCGACGCACAACAACCCCGCGGCGCCCACCATGCCGTCGATGAGCGAGCCATCCGAAAATAGCGTCACTCTCGCCGTCTCCGTCATGGCCCACTCCTTAGCCTCCTCCTTGGAAGAGGCTACGCGCACCTCCACCGGCGCCTTCCAGCTCGCCAGCCTCCATACCGCTGGAATTGTCTCTACCAAGCCCTGTTTCACGTCCTTGTACGCTTTCATTAAGAAATGCAGCGGGTGCGGATGTCTCTTGACATGTCGTTTGCCCGCGTTTTTGACCGCCGCATGTAGTGGGTGCGTGATAGGTAGCGTGGCGTAGCGCAGGGCTGCTTTCTGCAGATGTCGGTCAATCGCGAGGTGCACAGGAGGGAGGTCTGCGTGCGCGTCAAGCATATCCCCAGGGGACGACACCATTCCTCCGGTGATCATGCGCGCTGCTCTGAGTTGAATGGAGCGCATCTTTGTCACCGCCGCTCGCCCATCTCGACACTGAGTCGCGCCGTGTACCCGCTGGCGCACCGGCGCAAGAAATACCTCTGCCCCATAGAACATCTGCAGCACGCATATTGCCAGATACAAGCGTTGGATGTACGTGAATGCGACTCCCTTGGAAACGTGCGCGAGGCGTCGAAACATGACATTCCATTCGTGGCCCTTGGCGAGCATTGCTGCATTTTGCTCCTTGAATGTTAGCCCCTCGTCGAGCCAGATGCCCACAAGCTTCACCGCCTTGCTGGGCTTCACTACGACCCCATTGATGACAAGATTGGGGCGCTGTTCCGGTACGTGAATGCTCTTCTGACTGAAGGGCCGTCGCTGAAGGACCGTGCGCTTCGAAAAGCAGCAAACCTGGTCCTTTGCGGCGCCGAAGACACTGTTGTGGCTCAGCCCCCAATCATTCACCCCGCCTGCCCTTGTCACCACATCAACTATCACCTGATTGGTCTCCTGTAGCGTGTCGCCGATGGCCAGAATGTGGTAGTTGTCGATGTAGATCCCCGAGTTATTGTCGATCCGCGCTAGCGGCGCATTGTAAAACAGGTAGCTGATCACGGAGTGTGGGTCGCCTTGGTCTAAGCCATCTGCGATGTCAAAGGGGTCAGAGACATAGTCGTTGAACAGCAGTCACGTTGTTCGCCCCTCGAACCGATGTGTCATCCAGTCGACATGTTCCCGCGGCACCCCGGCCATCCGCATGTTGTGCTTCACCCTTGACAACATCGCACTCGGGAACGCCCCCTTCACGTCGCGCAGTAACAGTGTTGCCACCTTGTGCCCCCTCCATGCATCCTTCACCTTCTTCACCAACAGCTGTACCATGTCGACCCCCGTGCGCCCCGGACGTCCCCCGTAGTGGTTCGCTGGAAGAACCCCCATGCGTTCCGCATTCACGGCTATCTGCATGGCCCTGCCCACGTTGCGTACTTGTGCATGGCCATGAGAAAGTATCAGCGGACGGTGCGCACCTGGACTGGAATAATCAGGCTTGCCGGGCTTGCGCCCGACAATCGTCTCGCTATTCTTCCAGTCCCCAGGCTCATGCTGGTAGGTGTCGAGAGCGTGGTAGATTCGGTGCAGTCGCGGGACGAGCAGCCTTGCGCAAAATTTGTAGACAGAGTTTGGGAACGAGCCTGAACGTGTCGCCTTCCATGGCTTCATCTTTGCAATGACTTGGTAAAGAATGGCGTCCGTGAGTGGCTGGAACTTCCAAAGAGGCTCCGGATACACTGCATCGAGAGGGGGATCAGTCGCGCCAACTCCCCTGCCTGGGTAGAATTCCTCCACTTACCACCGGCTTTTCTGTTCGTTCGTCACTGCCACCTCTCCCCTCCCCGCTGCATCCTTCCGCTTCAAATCCGGCATCCTCGCCCGTCCCCCATCCGAAGGTGTGCTCCTCATCATCTGCCCCGCCATCCAGACATCCTCGTCATCAATCTCCTCGAGAAACTCCACCCACGCCCCATCACGCGCGCGTTTCATGACCGCCGAGAAGGCATTCCATGCCCTCCGAAACTCTTCATGTACTGGTTCCTCTGGGAAGGCTTGCCGTCTCCACGACTTGCGGGCAAGCTTCTCCTTCCCCTTCTTCATCACCCCGTACTCCTTCTTCCACCAGCGCTTGGAGTGCGGGCTGAGTTTGCTCAGCGGGATGTGTTTGTCCACGCAACGGAGGACAACCACATCCAGCCTCGCAATCCCCCCCAGCACATCCTCAACGCTCGCATATCCCCGCACCTCTGGTTCACCCTTCAGCTCGTCCTCCAGCATCTCTCTCATCCCCTCCCAATCTCCCGCCCTCCAATTGCGACGCTTGCCTGTAACCTTTGCCGGCGGGACCATGTCAATAACACTGATCACTGGGAAATGGTCCGTGGTGCCGGGTGTTCTGTGGGGGTACGCATCACAGGAGATGAAGAACTTCAGGAAGTCCTTGCTGCAAAAGACGTTGTCGGGGCGTGTGAGGTTCTTTGTCCCTTTCGCGCACAACGTCGGTACATCCTTGGGCAGCGGCATTTTCATGCGGTACTGCCCAAGGAGCTGCAGTAGCGGCTGTACGGCTAGGTCTGCCGCCACGGTAAAGAGGTGAGCATTGCGGTCCTCGTCCCATATCGGGCTGTGACGATTAAAATCGCCCAGCCAGACATAATGCAACGGCCCTGGTGGGTGTCGTCGGGCGGCGGGACTGCGCAGATAGTCCCGTATCGCTCTCAGATTCTCGTCATGGTCTCCATCGTTATAGATGTTGATCAGTCGAATCGTCCCGATCGCCATCCGAAACTCGATGCCCACCACGTCCGCAGAGGGTATGGGGATCTGCGACCATGTATTTGTGGGCAGGGTGGCACTCACCAACGTCACCGCCCGTGTTTTCCTCCCCGGCAATCCATGCTCCATCGGGTATACGGTCGTCCACCACAAGTTCGCCCTCGTCTTGTTGTTGAAGTCCATATACGGCTCCTGCAGTGCCGCAAAATGGTAATGGTCCCTGCCCATTGCTTGCAGCAATTCGTGCTGATTGTCGAGCCCGCGATCTAGATTCTGCTGCCATATTGTCAACTTCCGCGGCATTCGTGCATCCTCTGGTTGTTCAGACATTGGCGCCTCCCACGGTTACAGCCGGGACCTGGGAAGCGGGCTGAGTTGGCGTGAAATCTAGGGAGGGTAAACCATTCGGGGGAGCATTCCAGTCGAACGGGTGTGCGCCACCCGGTATTTCCCCGTCTTCGGGGGGTGCTGTCGGTGTCACCGTCTGCGTTCCCATGGCAGTAACACCCCCGCTCACTGCGGTGCCGTCTAATATGCCCTGCTCGTGCTGACTTGCACCCGCCTGCTGCTGTAACGCATCAATGATTGTCGGCTGGAACCTTCCATCGTGCGACCACATGTTTCGTCCTCCCGCCTGTCCAGTCTCCGCAGCCTTGCTGCGACCTTCCCATCCAGCCCATCCGGCATCCGCTGTGCCTTGCTCTCCTCCTTGACCCGTGCGACCTCCCGCCAATCTACCTTGCCCCATCCCAGTCTGTCCCCATCCTCCCCGCTCCTGCGGGCGCTCCTGCACTGACTCCACATTCCCCGTTGACGCCCACGTTCTCGGATCCTGCGTTGGGAAGTACCGGTATCCCGCAGTGGGGTCTCTCGCCCGCTGACACTGCTGCTCCGCCTGGAATACCGGGCAATCCCTGCTTACCGCCCCGTGTCCAGTCGCCTTGCAGTTCCCGCACCTGAAGGCCGCGGCGTCATTAACTGTGCACTCACCCGTACGGTGGTCTGCCATGCATCTTCCGCAGACATTCATCGTTGATGTACAGCTGTGTGCGAGGTGGCCATCATACTTCTGGCAACGGGCGCACCGGCGCGCTTCTTCCTCCGATTTGCGCACTCGGATATTCTTTCCCTGTAAGAAAATGCCGTGGTCGATGGCATGGTTAGCCGCCTCAGGGGTTGCAAACTCGATCTTCATGTGCGCGACCCTCTGGCCCGCCACACGTCTCTGTTCTGGCTTTATCCACCTCCCCCCGACAATCCCCCCCGTGGAGATCCCACTCTCTGCCTCCGCGAGTCGCCACATCCCCTCATCCGCAATGCGAACGTCAACGGGAACCATCTCCGCTACCATCTCCACGCGCCGAGGTTTATACACGCAGGTGCCGCCCAGCGCGGACACAAACTCCGCCATCATCTCTGGCCGCTTCATCCAGTCTGCCATCTCGTCCACTCTGCAGTCGAAGACCACTCCCCCGTTCTGCAGCTTCCGCGCCCCCACGAACGTGGCGCCCTCTAGCTTACTCCCCATTATGGTCAGAGCAAGATTCGCTTTTTCTTTCAGCTCGAGCTTGCTGAGCGCGCCGAGGCTGTCTGTCGATGCATCGGGCGCCTTGTCGACAAGAATCTGACGCCGCATGCGAGCATTCCTCGCGAGAATACCCGCCTGTGCCGCCGTTGGCGCCACGCTGCCCGCCGCCGTTGCGTAGGAACGCGGAGCTGTCACCGTCGCCGCTGCCTGCGCCTCCTGCGCCGCGTCGACCGCCGCTCGGCTGGCATCCTCGACTACCCCCCTCATCTCGGTCAACTGTGCCGCTAGTGCGTTCACTTCTCCCCGTGTCTCCTCCAGAACTCTCGTGATGGTTGAAGACATACCTGCCGCTTCCTGCAGTGCCCTCACCATCTCCCCCTGTTGGTTCGCGACATTGTCTAAACTCGGTGAAATCGCCGCGCCGACCGCGTCGGCAACCACCTGCGCGACCTCGATGTCCACCTCTTCCCCCATGAACGCTACGGCGCGCAACGTGTCCGACATCGACTTCTGCATTGTTTGCGGCAGCAGGGATATCTTGATCAATATCTCAAAGAGGTTTGTTCGCGCAAAGGTTCCGCCTTTTGAAATCCACTGGCTTCCCTCCAGGTAGGACCTCGCAGTCTCGGCGTCCTTGATGGTGCCTGCTCTCACTTTTTCCATGAGTAGCGGGCGGCTTGTCAGCCTGCCTACTCGCTTCTGTACGTCTTTCACGGTGACGGGGTCGAGTGGTGCTGGCGTCAATGTCGATTTTGGGGGTGATCCCCTCGGAGGTGTAGACATCGCTCTTTCAACTTATGGTAGGTATAGGGTAGTACTATCATTGTGTGTAGCTACAAGGGCACAGGCCAAGTGTAACGCGTCGGGCGACGCGTTCGGTCGTCCGGCGTGGGTCGGTTTTCCGGGGTCCTAGTCGAGGTGCCACGTGGTCCGGAAGAAAGAGCGATCTCTGACCACGACTGTGTCTCACGACCAGAGTACGCACCTCCACTTTCTCTGATCCGTGCACTGACTGGATGTATGCCTGCAGGATGGTCCAGCCATGTGTCCTATATCGGAACTTACCGACTCTCATATTTTTGGTTTGAAGCAGGCAACGGCTCCGTGCCGACAGCGGGCCGCAACAAAATCCAGCATAATGTGCATGGATCGACGCAGAAACGCACCCACAGAAATGTATGGGCCAGTGATGTGCGCTCCAAGGTTTCGGACTCGATGGCGACGTTCAGCAGTGGCGATGTGCTGAATGTGTACCCCCGGGCGCAATATCCCGGCTGGGCAAATCACGTATACTCAGTGGAAATGATAGCGTATACATCTGGCCTGTAGAATCAATCAATTAACCAATACTGTGGGGAATTCCCCAAGCTGAACAACATTGCCACAGACTGAAATTGATTCAGAGTACTAATTCAACCCAAGTCACGTGTCTCGTGTTGAACAGTGTCTGCGTTGCCTTCGTGTGTGCCAACTTACCAAATTTGTTCCCCTCGTCCTGGGCACAGATTTGGAGTCACCACATCGCTCAGGTGGATCTTTAGTTTAATGTCGTGCGCCGAACGGGTTGTCCGTCGATCGTTGGTGGGACATCACCAATTTGCACGTCATATATGTGGAACTTATTTTGAAGCTACGGAGATACTGGGTTTCCCATACAAATCATAAATGAGAGTCTCCCATATCGATTGGCGAAGAACATAGTCCTAAGAATCACGAACACGTGATGTCCGTCTCGACGCGACTGCGTGAAATATGAGCATTTGTGTCTCATCACATCTAAATTCAACCACTCGAATTGAGACTCGCCCGCGCATTCCACATCTTAGGTACGAACTCGAAGGCTTATGAGCGTGAATTTTGCGCTTGGGTCTAAACATAACATTTGTTCGTATCAACGGGCTACAGCAGTGGAAAGGTGCCCCGTGGAACGGCTAATTTCAACTCTGGAGATTTATATCTTACCGACGCAAGCGTACATGCCAAGCGTTGCGGAACGACAACGCCGTATGTACGCGTCTGACCAATGAATGCGCCGAACGCCTGGGTCATACAGATATCTGCATAGCCGAGTGGCTTTTAGCCGCTCACCGAGATTTTTCGAGCATTCTTCAGCGCCGGGACTGCCTCAGGAATATGATGCAGCTTCCAAAGACACACTCTGGCCGGGCTAACCAAAACACAAACAAGACCCGGGGATTGCCTTGATCTCTCCTAGACAGACGCTTCAACAGTGGGAGGCTCGTACCTCAAAGTTGAGCGTATAGTGCCCATTCTGACTTGATCACTCTGTATGAGCTCCGTTCGAGAGACACGGTTTGAGGCGCTGCTCTTGCCCGCCTCTTGGCTCAGGTAGGATCACTCTCACAGGTTCACCGTCTAAAATAAAACACAACAGCATTGTAACGTGTTCTTGGACCATCATTTCAGGTTGACCTGGGCTGACAGCGACACGGATCTTCTGCCGCCTGCCGATACAGTGCTGAGGAAATGAAAAGGTATTTGTTATCATGGGTGCTCTGGTTCTTGAGAACAATCTAAATCCCGAAACTACTCTCAACTTGTGAGCTATGACGAGATCACGATCCCAACATATTGCCCGACTCGAAGTGAGTAAAATGTTGAGTATTTGTTTCGCCACCGAACTCAATGAGATGCTCGTGCACATCTTTACTCTGGGTGTTTCACTTGGATCCCGCACCCAGGGCGAAGCGCAGCGATGGAATTAGTATCACTGCGACCATTGTGCCAAGGCAGTGGAAGAACAGAGGGTCGGCACTGGCAGATAATCTCTTGCAGAATGGAAGGCTCTTGATGAGTCGCCGCCTATGCGTAAACAGCATGCATAATTGGCACGGCCGAGTAGATTAAGATTTCATACACGCGGAGGCAGTCCGACAAGGCGGCGGGGCTGCGGATTTAACTTGACTGTACACGCGAGGGCCACGTTCAAGTTCGATTGAAGCGCAGATTGGAGATTGTTTTTCCGCACAAAATATCAAGATGCTGAATATGACCGCAGGACCTCAATCGCTTCACTAAGAACAGTGGTGTGGAGAGACAAAGTTTGAGGTGCTGTAATGCCTCGTGGTTAACACACGGTTTACTTCTTTACATTCAGTCCGCCGCCGAAAATAAACCACAGCAGTAGCGCTGCATAAGGCGGACCCTCACGTCATGACATCTGGCCAGGTCGTGCGGTCCATGCAATGCAACCTCCACAGCAGATTACGCCGCTACCTTATAAAGGGTTGTTAAATGATTGCATTGATACCATACTACCGCACCGTTCAAACCAGCTCTCAGCCCATAAATTCCACCCTCCGAACCTCAACCATGTCCGATAGCGCTCTCTACAGCCGCCTCTTGCACTCGAAGGGCCAGGGAACCGCGCTATTCCATCCAGAACCATTCCACGATCAACCTCGCACAGCAAGGGAAACCGGCACCCGTATCGGAGACGTAGGGATCGTAACGCCGAACGGAGCCTTCGACCCGATCTTCAACATCCTTGATCGTGCGGAGCAAAGTCGCTTCGGCGTCCCGCAGGGTTTCGAAAAGGTCCGACTGGGAAATGATGACATCGCGCAGGAGTGGCTCTGCCACCCCCCAGGCTCAGACATTTCGAGTACCACCATTAGCAAGAAGCGACTCGATGTCGACGTCGGGCTCGAGAATAACGTGTAAGTGCTTCCACCACATTGGTTCCTATTCTGAATCCCGGTCGCTTGAAGGTTTGTTCCAGCAGGAGTAGGCGCGGTCGTCGAAGTGTCTACGAATTCGAAGGAGACCGCCATCCTGCTGCTACCTGATGGCGCCTCACGCTGGGATTTGCGCCCATTGCAAGTATTCCGCGACTATGCGTTGAAGCATGGGCAGAGCTGGTATGCATTCGTTAACGGCGATCTCGGCCGAATGATTGGGAACGGCGATCTTTATCTCGTAACTGGAGTGACCAAATCTTCGTCCTGGGGCATCGCGGCGCTCGAGAACCAGGGGGGGAACGGGGAGGTGTCGCTCAAGATCAAAGCTGGACAGGCTGTCGCTGCAGGTGTGTCGTGCACATGGGAATGGGAGAGCACCAGCTCCTCGGTCAATTCTGGCCCACGCCACCGGCCAGGAGAGGAAGCGCTTCGGGGCAAATTGAACCAGACCGTGTTGGTCCGCGGTTTCAAAGTTGCCTTGCGTTCAATGAGGCGGTCTCCGAAGTTGCTATCTGTCGTCAACTCTAAATGGGCCGACCTGACGTCTAAGAGCACATTTATACCGTGTTCCCAACCTCGCCCTAGGCCGAGTTCGGTGAATATCCCTCCACGAAGCCCGCCCGGTACCCCGAACAGTGAAAGTGCTTCGGATGATGATGAATCACTGGACTGCATTCCGAATGTGAGTGCTGATCCATCGATTTTCGGTTGTGTGGAGACCGAGTTACTTGTTTTTAGCTGCCGCATCCATCCGACGCTATCAATGAATTTCTCCTTGATTTTGTCCGCGTTCCATCCTTGTCGTTCGCTATAATATCTGAGCCTCATCTAGGCTCCTGGTGTAATGGTCGCAGTCACGCACGATACTGAATTGGCTTCCGTATTAACCGAGGTTGGGCCATCATATAACTTGTAGATGCACGCTCACTAAGGGTACCAGTTCGACGACGAGGTCCCTGAAAATGACGAGCTAATCAGGCGCATCTCAAATAAGTTCAACATCGAAATCACTTCTGGTAAATTATCCACAGCCTATCGATGGCCTGATAAATAACTCATTTCTCCACAGGGGGTGTATGCCTCCAAGATCACAGCGCTAATAAATCTCCTTCCACTCCAGCTAGTAAAAAAACCTCACAAACTATTGCCCAGGATCGTCGACCTTTAGAATCAGCATTTAACTTATCTTCGCGGAACTTACCTCTCCGGGACGATGCCCCCGATGGCGAGTTCCCAACCGATCGCTTGAAAGACATCCCTGGCATCCGGCGCATTAAACAGTCGGATAACCTTGGCAAGTCTTGTCCTTCTCTAACTGCCTGCAGAGTCTCAGACTGGATTTTTTGACGACAGAAACACGAGATTCGGACCACATTACATCAAGCGGCGGGGAAGAAAAGAATAATACGTTGGATGGTCCGTACTTATCGCAAAATACACGGACTGGTCACTGAGGTCTCATCTAGCACCGCAAAATAATGACCTATCGGCACGCTCTCACTCATCCCCATTACAACTCATTGACTCTCCCCTCATGTCCGGCTCCTACAATACGGGCGCGCAACAATGGGGCCAGTATTGTCAGCCTCGTCTCCAGCTTGAGCAAGAATACGACTTTCCCCCGGTCCAACGGGGCTTCTCCGACTCGTATCAGTTCAACCCCGAGGCCTTTCATGCTGGCCAGTTCACCTCCTCGCCCCCCAGCCAACCCGCAACTCTCCAGCCAGTTCAGAGCAACAGCAGGAGCTCCTCCTACCCCCGATCTGGCCACAGTCCATCCGCCTCTCTCGACGCATCCCACGGCATTTACGCCGCCTCGCCGTCCCAGCCGCAGCAAAATTTTCCATCCTTTGGCCAAAACTCTGCCTTCCTCGCCACCGACCCGCGCGAGTATCACAATAACCCTACGACGTACAACTATGCAGCGGCGACATCGCCCCCACCCCTCACAGCCACCGGCCTCAGTGCAATAAACACCGCTGTTACGTCCCCTGGGCTTGCCCCCGATGTGTTCCCGCCAAATCGGGCGGCGCAGCCCAACCGGTCGTACTATCCACCGCGATCCAACTCCCAGCCCCAGCCCAAGGTCAAGCGGCAGCCCAAGGTCAAGCGGCAGCGCGTCCCAGACCCCGTCGCTGAGCCCAAGGATGAGGATATGGAGCCCGATATGGACGAGGGTGGTGCGCCTGCCAAGCCGTACGTGATCCCCGTCGATTTATGATTTGGGTTTCATCTGACCGGTCGCCCAGCCCCGGAGCTTGTGCGCGGTGCAAGAACCTCAAGGTGAAATGCGAGTTCAAGACGGAAACCGACCCATGCAAGCGGTGCTTCAACGGTGGGCACGATTGTGTGACGCCGAGGCGCAAAAAGCGCAGAACACCTCCGTGCGTGGCTTTGTCGCCAATATGCTTATTGTCCATGCTCAATAATTATGTAGAAAACGGGAGCACTTCTTGAACCAGATTCGCGAGCAGGCGGCAGAGATTCAGAAGCTCATGTCGCAGCTCGAGCAGACCAACGCTCGCCACTCGCAGCCCCCGAACTCCTCCGCGGCAGACGCATTCCCCCTCACCCCGTCCTCCGGACTTCATTCGCCCGTTCTCTCGCCCTCCTCTGCCGACACGTCGTACTACGGCACTGATCAGGGCTCGTCTAAGGTCGAATCTGACGCGAACAAAGCCGTCGAAGACTGGATCGCCAAGGCTCGAGACAGCCTCGCCGAGTTCGATGGGTTCATCGGGATCGGCGGCGCAGGAAAGCTGAAGAGCTACTTGGTCAAGGAGGATCCGGAGGACTCATCGAGCAGCGATGGCGAGGACGAGGATCTGCTCAGCAGCGATGACCCCAAGGGCGCTCCGGATGAGTATGAGATCGAGGTCATCGACTCAGAGGGCGAGGATGTGACGCACCGGGGACGGCGGAACCAGCTGCGCCAGCACTCGATCGGCTCCAGCAGTAGCACCAACGACGCGCGCTCGCCTGAAAAGAAGGATTCTGGAAATTCGAAGCTTGCATCGCTACCCAGCGAAGCAAGTCCATTTGGCTTGATGGCGGATCTCAGCTTGAAACAAGGCAAGGCTGAGAGCCCGGAAGTCATGGACGGTGCGGCGGCACTGGGCGTGGCTAATGCCGATTTCTTCCGACTAAGTACGTTCTCCGGCGAACTATGTCGATTTACCAATCTTTGACGCCCTCTAGGTCCTACCCCGGACCCCATAAGGAGCAGACCACTGGGTGGTGGCCCTGCGGCGCCTCACATCCTGACTAGAGGCCTAATAACGCCCCAGGAGGCTGAGAAACTGTTTGACATGTCCGTGGACCCATAACTCTTGGAGCGTCCGCCAATAACATTTCACTTACAGATACTTCCGATACATGAACAGCTCGGTATCCCTTCTAGATCCTGTTCTTTACACGCCGCAGAAGACTTGCTATCGTAGCCCCTTTTTATTCACCGTTGGTGCGTCCTTGCTCCATGTTTACGTTTCGGGGGACTAATGAAACACTCCAGTCTGCGCCATCGCGTCGAGGTTTTACACGGAGCGTCCTGAGCTCTATCCTCAGGCTATGCACTTCGCACAACTAGCAGCCGGCACCGCCCTAATTAGCGGCCACGAATGCGTCGAGCTCTGCCAGGGCTACATTCTGATGTCGTTACACCCGGTCCCCGCACGGCGGTGGGAGGATGAGCGTGGATGGCTCTACCTCGGCCTTGCCATCAGGTGAGTCCCGTCCCGTCCCGCAAATGGCAGCAATCTTACCCCGCGCAGGATGGCGACCGACCTCAATCTGCACCTCCCAAACACAGCCAAGCCCATCAACGAGAACCACGCGCACGAAATGCTGAACCGGACGCGCGTCTGGCTCAACTGCTTCTACCACTTGGCGGTAATTTCTCCCATACCATGTTATTCCCCGCGGTGAAAACTTGATATTATAGGCGATGTTCGACATATGCCATTCTGAGACGTTGCTGGGTGCGCCGATCGCATTCGTCTTGATAAAGGCGGCATTCTGATTATCGTGCGCAGATATAAAGCACTTCAGATGCAGCAGGCTCGAGCCCCCGTGGACCTTTCCCGGACGGGGACTCTACAGAGCGGACCATCCATGGACCATTGGGGTGCATCCGGATTCCCCGACGATCGGAGACGCGGAGAGGCTCATGAAAGAGACTGCAAGAGAGTGCGGAAACCAAGCTGAAACCCCCCATTCCGGGCCGTTGTCTCTCTTCGACGAGCTTACTCGCCAGAAACACACCGGCTTCCCCGTCACCGAGCTCCTCACACGGCTAATCCAAACCACGGGACACGATGTCTGCCTCACCAAGCGCAACCTCCACTCCTCGTACTGGACTGTCTCCCGCGCTCGTGATATCTGCGACGCCATCAACGAGCTCGCGGGTAAAGCGGGGGACGGCGAATCCTGGGATGTATTCAACAAGTACACCGCGATGATAGTTACTCTAGAACAGTGAGTCCTTCAACATCCTCCCCGATCGTTGATTTAAATCAGGCAGCGTCCTGCTGGAATTCTCTGCGGTCGCGGAGAATGAGTCCGGTGCTACGAGATTACCTGCCGCCACCACGATACAGAACGACCTCGCGTTCATCGCTGCTGGGAGAAGTAACCGGAAGGCCCTACACGACACGGTTCAAAAACTGCTGGCCTCCGAATACCTCACTGCGGTATGGCTCTATTTAGTCGAACCTGTCTACAAGGTAATTCTTTCGCATTGTTTGTTCTACCCCTGGTGTAAACTCTATATTATAGATGCTCACGACATTCAATACATCCCGTTCTTGGACGTTGTCGGGTGCGCCGATCGTATTTCTTAACGAATGCAACATCTGATCATCTCATGTGCAGATCTGAATCACCTCCATGACCTGCTTATGTTGAAGGCCTGCGGGCAGCGATCTGAGGGAGCGGACCATCCGTGGGCCATCGGGATGCATCCAGTGATAATCGTGGACGTGGAGAAGCTCGCAGTACTGCAAAAAATGGTGGACGCGCTTCACGAAAGGAACCCTGACGGGCGGCCAGGTTTGTTACTGTGCATATCGGGGCGATTTTTGACTGGAATGATTCGCAGTGTTGGTTTGTGATGCCCGCGATCTGGTGCATCAACCGGCTCTCGTCCGTCGTTTCGCATGGGCTTCCTTCTTTTCCGGGAACGACGATTGGCCGGAGGCGTCCAGATCTTTCCGACTGATTCTGGCTCTACTCAAATTTCTCGCACACGACGCAGATAGCTCGGTTTCTTCTGCGAATCGTTTAGGGAGGGTGGTCCGCGCGCAGCCTCCGCCCTATCCCGCGGCAGGAGTCAGCGTGTCGCACAGTCTACGATTTATGCATCCTGGAACCAGTTTGCCGGACGGCGATGACTCGGAGGCGACGAGCGGAAACGCGCGGTTCGTGGTGACAGGGGATCCCCCTCAGTTATTTATTACTCGCTATATGGATTGTGATCTAGTGGTCTTCGCGTAATGCTATCGGATATACTGAAAAAGATCGCGAGCGTTTAAGGCTGCAACTCGGAGCGTCTTTCGGTGGCGTCGTACAGTGCTGGAATCCGCACCAAGTGCACATCACTCACTCCGAGTTCCAGGGCAGATCGAGGGATGGTACTCTTGTAAGTTTTACGCACACTGCTGTGTTTTCGCAAATTCAGGAGCCCCGTGCGGCCGATCCCAGATATGATTTATCGCAGGCCGGGTGATGGACGAACGTTTAATTTGTGTGTTTCGCTTGCTTTTAAATTTGGGAGGTCGTGTTTGGTGACATATTACATACTTGACTTAAGGGCTTTGAACGCGGGCTGGTGAGGATGCTTGGGCTTCGTGAGGGCTGAGGTGCGTGATTACAGGACTACTCTGAGTCTAAGCGGAGTATGGGCCATGGGCAATTAGGAGCTGCGGGTTCGGGATTGCAGTTGGCTGGACGCGGGATGGAGAGGTGCGGGTCGGGGAGGGTCGGGGAGGGACATTAGATTAGATTTGGGCAGCTGATGGAGTCGTCGTGGTGCCGATGGAAGAGCAGAAAAGGGAGGGAAGGGGGGAAAAAAGGGAAGTCCATCTGAGCGCTTGCGACCGCACCGACCTCTAGCCCTCGTCCACTGGTCCCATATGAAGCCGCTGTGGGTGATGGGAGCTGGGTATGGAGGCTTGAGGGGTGCTACATAGTAGGCAGACATTGAGCCATCTGTGAAAGTGAGAGTCGGCGATTTGCTGAGAATTTTAAGGGGTTCCAAAACCCAATTGAATTTCGACTGGGTGCACTCGGCCGTCCGACTCGAAGTACTTGTGTAATTCGGGATTCGAGTCCTTGTGTGAATCGGAGATAGAGTACCTGCCGATACAACAGAGGGTAGATACTCATCGACACCCGAACCAGCGATATATGGGCGTCGGAGGTTCAGAACCCGGTCGCTTTTGGGTGGACGCAGTTTCAGATGTGCGTAGTTAAATAGCTAAATCGCCCGAGGCCGAGAATCCAGATAGGCGCACAGTTGATCATGGGCAGGAGCGGCCATCGTGCAGTTCGGGTGAGTAAGATGGCGGAGAGAGAAGAGCACAGTAGGAAGGTGTTACGTCATTGTGACGCGTGAGTCACGTATGTTGTTTTTGAGGACTCGTCCGGAATGAACCGGAGCCTTTAACCTCTTGCTTGCTCCCGCGGTTCTACACGGCGCTGCCCCGTGTGGGTCGGGTGCGCTCCAACTCTGCGCCGCGCGCGCTGTACACCTCCAACACCCTCCCATTCTTCGAAAGTTCCCAAAATCGTCCCTTTCTTCTTCGTGATTTTTCTTCTCTATCTCCCTCCCTCCCTTTCCCCTCAGAATTGAAGTAACTTTCCCGCCTCGCGGGCAAAGGTCTTTGTGTTTTGCTTGCTACATCGCGTCTCGTCATTTCATTTCGCATGGCACCACCTGCCCTTGAGTTTTCTACTCGAGGCGGCGGCGATCCAGTCCGGGGTGGCGCCGGGCGGTCGGGGGCGGGCGTCTCGCTGCATCTCTTTCTGCCGCCTGTGCTGGGCCGCTCCGTTTTCCTACTTGCCTCGCCTCCGACTCTCTCCTACTTTGATTCCCCAGCTTATTTCTCGTAGATTCTTTTTCTTCTCCCTCCCTCTTGCCTCATCTACTCCTATCCACCTAACTAACCCTCCCTCCCTCCTCTTAGGAACCCCACCCGCCTCCCCAAGCGCCTCCGCCTTCTTCGCGCGCCGCCTCATGCACTTTTGCGCCGACGAGGTCGACCGCGCCGCCTCTTCGTCCGCAGCGCAGCCGCCGCCGGTCGTGACGCCGTGGGAGCTCCCCCCGCGTGCGCGCACACGCGGGGCCGTCGGCGCACCGCCACGCGTACGGCGCGGCGCACCCCGCGTTGTGGGGCGCCGCCGCCCCGTCCCCGTTCGAGGCCTGCCCCGCCTCCGCCCCCGGCTCTCCTCCCGTTCGCCCCGTGGCATCACGAGGCGTTGTACCGCGCGCCCTTCGCCGCCCCGTTTGAGTGGGAGGACGAGCAGGATTTAGATTTGGATTTAGATTTGGATTTGGACCTGGATTTGGACGCGGCGCTGGCGGTGAAGCTGGACGGGCTGGACGTACTGAGTATTCTTGAGTGCGCGTATGAGCGTACGCTCGAGGCGCATGTCGTGCCGGTTCCGGTTCCGGTGCCGTCGCTCCCGCTCTCGGTTCCTGCATCGAGATCAGCGACACCGATACCCACATCCGCACGCACATCTGTATCGACATCCATACCGGCATCCGCACGGACCGCACCCCCGACGTCGGCGCCGCCGCTGTGGAGCGCCCTCATCGGCACCGCGGAGCCAGCGTCGTCCGCGACTACGAAGCTATGTAGCTGATGCTCACGTGTGTACGTGCCGCTGACGGGCCTCCAGATGTTCACGAAACCGTACATTGACGCCAATCCCTACGCTTTGCTGGGCACTGTGTCAATCACATTACAGGCTTTCTTGGAAGCACGGGAGCGCGAACACTCCGTGTGCGGCAACATCGTGAGCGTATAATGGCCACCGACGCCGCAGCGCAAGCATCGACTATACTGTGGTGCAACCCCTATTCTAGCTTCCATCATCTATTTACGGTGTAAATACGCACACATGCCATATGACCACTAATTAACACTTCGCCTTTTTCGTCCATCCCAGTGACCAGTGCAGAGCTATTGCCCAGAGGGATCGGGGTGATCTCTCGGGAAAGTCACCAGTTCCGAACCACACTTTACAACCTTACACTCATTTCCCAAATTCCTTACGTTCCGCCACTCCGTCGATACCCTCCGTTCGACCTTCTATTCCACGCAAGCCATCGACCACTTTTCCCTCTCAAAAAAATTCACTTTCCCAATACCGCACCACCGACCCTTTCCAAGAACCTACGAGCGGGATCTTTCCCTCTTCTTCATCGTTGAGATCCGACGCGCCTAGCTGGAACAGGTTTTCCAATTTCGGGCTCGGCGTTCCATCGTGGCGGAAAGTTATTGATGCCCGCGTCCTCAGACTGGCATCAACTCATCGCGGACTTCACTCTGGTCTTTGTTCAATCATTTATTCGGACGAGAACAAGAACTTTGCGGCAGCAACGCGAATGTGAGCCGATGCACTCTGGTAGTTCTAGTTTTCGCGAAACAATTCAAGTATACCGGACGTAAATTATATTCTGTACCCAATTTTTGGTGCGATTTCGCCGAATAAACTGCGACCTCATCGTCGCGGGAGATTCGAAGTATCGTTTCTGCGCAGCGCCGTCCGGTGTCGAGGCGTGAGCCTTTTGTGCATAGCGTTTGGAGGGGGATCAAGCATCTGTGGTAACAAGCGGAGTAACATATATGGAATGAAGTAGAAACACAGCCCAATGACGCTTGTACATAGGGTTCAACTGGACCAAATAAAAATTAAACATTTAGTTGAACTGAGAGGTAACGTGACTGTAATCCTCTTTCTTCCCACCACCACGATTCTCGAACAACTTGGTTCCTCTGAAGTGAATGAATATATTTCACTGCTGCTCTGTCACCCGACTAACGCACCATCATAGATAGTATGGGAAGAGATCGAAGCACCCAGGATCTGCGGGATCGCCTCGCAGAGTTGAACGTGTAGACAAATATGCCAGACTCGGAAACAGAGCGAAACGAAATAGGAATAAAACTCAACAAGGTCACATTCCCGATATTCACTTTGCCCGTGGAAGTGACGGTCGAGGTGTTCCTGGACCTCCGCTGCCTTCGCGCTCCCGACCGCAAGCCCGCGGACTATCATAATCACTACGCCCGCACGAGTACACAAACCCCATCCCTCTCGATGCCCCCCTTATTTTCCTGCAAGTTTGCCGCGACTGGAGGGCCATCGCACTCGGCAGGCCGAAACTGTGGGTCGCAGTGCAAATCAGCGACTGCTCTCCGTGGGGCAAAACCGAGCTGGGCCACGCGATGCTCATATAGTGGATGGAACGCGCCGGGAGCGTCCCGCTGGCCGTTGACCTCTGCCCCATCTGGCAAAAAAACAACTCATCTCCCGCGTACCACAGTGGCGCGACGCAGCCATACAGGTTGTACGCCAAACCTTCGCTCTGTGTGCTGCGCACTCGCTGGAAAAGTGCACCGACTGCGGCGTTGACTACGTGAACCTGAACCGCCTCTCGACGCTCCTCGCCGGAAACCCCACACTCTTACGTCCCCCGCCCTCCAACGTCGGCGTCTCGCAGAGCCTCACTCAATTAGTAACAAGTACGAAAGACGAAGGGGACGTACGCATGTTTGCGTCTCGACGCACTTCACAGGCTCATTTCCTGTACAGGCGTTGTTCAAAGTGAGACAGCACGGTCAAGCTACAAAGAAATACAATACTGCAGCGAACTATGCCGTTCAACGGCCGCCATGGGAGGGGAATCAATGGATGCGCGAGGAACTATCCACCGTCGCGTCAAATCGCTCCGCCGCGTACCTCGAGTCCCGCGATTATATCGCTGCACTCGCAGACGCCGAAATGGTCATACAACTCCGGCGAAACTGGGGCAAGGGCCATTTCCGGAAAGCGAAGACGCTCGTGACGATGGACAGGCCGCAGGATGCCGCGGATGCACTAACGTTGGGCTCGCGTTTGATCCTTCAAATGTGGTGTGTGCTGCTGCTACGCGTTTAACGTCTATCATTTTCACACCGTCCAGGAGCTTTTGGGCTTCTTGGGCGAGATCGAGGCCAAGCAGGCCGACAGCGTGAAATCTGTGAAACGGCAAATTACCGTCGCTGCGACTTAGACGGTGGCCAGATATCACGAGACTGTAGTTGTACATCTTGCATGCGCTGAAGGCTCCTCGTACCGGAATTGTGAAGGGAGTTATTTGCGTATTCATTATATTGTTGTTCATTCAAGGTTAATGTATCTGACGCACCTTGCGTATTACTTAGTACAACTGGATTTACATCGAGTCGCTTTACTGGGACATCTTGTAGGCGCAACCCGGATTTTTTTTGGTGTAATATCACCTGAGAAGAACCGACGGCCGTGGACGAGCGAAGTCGGGACCCAAGTACCCAAGTTTCTCAGCTCGGGAGATTGACAGTTGTAAGCTGTCCATAAAGTAGCTCCCGAGCGTCGGTATCAACATTTAATAGATTATTTCCCTGACATATCAGCTTCGTGGCATATTTAATGCATATATGGTTTCTTGCCGACCCGGATCTCACGGCTCAAGAACCGACAAGCTGTGTTTTGTAAGCTCACAATTACAAAGCAATTCCCGACGCTCGGCATAATTGAGCTGACCAATGTGTGAAAATTAACATGACAACCGCACATCTCAACATCCAGAGGCCATGATATAAAATGGAGGGTTGGTTCAGTTTTAATGCATCACAAAATGTCTGCCATTCCCGCCTTAAAGCTAAACACTGGAGCGTCCATTCCCGCTATTGGTCTGTCCCGTTCCAACCAGTGTTGTTTCCGCATTCATCTTCGTTTGCTCAGGTCTCGGCGCATTTGACCCTGACATTAGACTCGGGGGATCTGAGAAATGGTTCCTTACCGCATTTGAGGTAGATAATTTGCTGGGTTCGTGCCCGTGTAGGCTGATAAATTTTCTAGGCTGGTTACCGCCACATTGACACGGCCCAGCTCTATGGTGGGAACCCCAGGGTTTGTAGGATCCAATGCTCACCTTTACCAGGTACGGAGCCCTCTGTCGGCGCAGCTGTACGAGGCTCAGGCCAGCCCCGCGACAAGATTTTCGTGACAACCAAGATTCCGTACGTCGCTCCATGTGTGTTTACACAGAGTGGTTAATTTCATGTCCGCAAAGATGGCACCACGGTGGCAAGTATGTTGCGCGCTCATTCGAAGACAGTTTGCGCAACTTGGGTTTGGATTACGTCGATCTGGTCGGCACCACTCTTATATGCGTGTCTGAGCTCAACTGAAATTTCTTGCTCAGTACCTCATGCACTTCCCCCTGTCCGTCGAGTATCCCAGTGAGTCCATGCTGGTTGAAATACTGGTTTATCATGATTGAATTATGTTTCACAGGCGGCTACGACACGCCATCCACTTTCGAGGGCATAGTGAAGGACTTGAAACTTGTCGACACGCCGACGTTCAACGACACCTGGGCTGAAATGGAAAAGATACATGCTAGTGGACGTGCCCGTGCGATTGGAGTGAGCAATTTCTCGATCAAAACGTGAGCGCCGCTTTCCTCCACCTGCGTGCAGGCTTGATAGGAGTTATTTTAGGCTCGAGCAGCTCTTCAAGACGGCAAAGATCGTGCCGGCGGTGAACCAGGTCGAGTCAGTTGATTTATAACCATACTTGCGATATCGGGCAATTTATGTCCCCAATAGGATCCACCCCTACCTGGCGCAGACCGAGCTCATCGACTACTGCCGCAAGAAGGGGATCATGGTCACCGCATACAGTCCAACCGGACATGAGAAGGTTCGCAGCGACCCAACCATCGTAGCCCTCGCCAATAAGTACGGTGTGACCCCCACACAAATCATCCTCGCGTGGCATGTCGCGCGCGGTATCAGCGCTGTACCGAAGAGCGCGAACCCCGATCGCCAAAAGGAGAACCTGACCGTGCGTGCTGATTTTGCCTCCCCGCACTTCCATTCATGTTCAATTAATCGATAGCTGCCAACTCTGAGCGCAGAGGATGTGGCGAAAGTGACGGCGTTGGATAGGAACGAGCGGATCGTGAACAAACTTGGTCCGGATGGGAAGTTGCACGGTTGGACCGCGGAGCAGTATGGATGGTAATATACTTGTCACGAAAACTCCTTTTTTGGTGGCAGGCGTTTTGTTCCTAATATCGAGTCGAGATGAAATGACGAGTTGTCACCGGCTCCAGTCTATGGATCTGCAAAATAAAAATCAACGCTGTTTTTTCTTCCTCGAATTCGCTTGCTTGAGGCTTGAGCAACCTGTAGTTTTCTTCCCCAAGTCTTCGCTTGGAAGTTGTTTACGTCTTCGCACAGGTATTCCCGTCCGATTCCCTGCACGATTCATACAGAAAATCTATTGGGTTTTGTGCATCTCGAGGACTTCCGAATGGTGAGGTTGAACATACACGTGACCTTGGTTGAAACAAAGGTTTCTTTGAAATTGGTGCGGGGGCTCGCATACTGTCAGGTGTGTCGAGGCATCGTATTTCCCCGAGCGATATCTACCTATAAGAGCTTGTCGATGAATCTGCTTCCCCGCGTCGTTCTTTCGGAGGCGAGAGTCGCTTTCGCATCGCGCAGTTTCCAAGGGGCGGTTGACATCATCCGCACCGACACGGAGAAGGTGCAATCGCGTTGAGTTCCAAGCGCTTCCGAGGGACTGTATGTGGGAGGTAGCGAGACCGACCGGCGACCGGCCGCGTCAAAATGGATTTTAGAATTTAAATACGCACGCCCATGCGGTATGTTGGTACGCGGACGACTCGGGACCCCTTGCCTCGCGAGATTCTGGCGCGGAACGAGGGATGATGCATACGGGCGGTTGCAAGTCGGACTCGGGAAATTGGGAGTGCTTTGGACGGTTCTCGGATGCGCCACTGGTATACTACATATGTAGCTGTGTCGGGCGTTCTGAGGCGCGGGCTTTCAACCGGCGCGGAGCTTGAATCGGATGCATAGGCCGCGGCGCGCGGGGATGCTGACGGGGTACGCTATTTCGAGAAGATATGATGCACTGTGTTGACTGTTACGGGGGGGGGATCCATGCGCTTGGGTTGGGTTGGTTGGGTGGGGTTAAATTTTGGGATTGGTGGCATATTACATACTTGAGCGCGGGCTGATGAGGATGCTTGGGCTTCGTGAGGGCTGAGGTGCGTGATATAGATTACAGACTACTCCGATTCTGAGCGGAGTATGTAGTATGAACATGGGTAATTATGAGCTGCGAGTTCGGGATTGCAGTTGGCTGGGCGCGGGATGGAGAGGTGCGGGTCGGGGAGGGTCGAGGAGGGTCGGGGAGGGATGATAGATTAGACCGGGGCAGCTGATACTGATGGAGTCGTCGTGGCGCCGATGGAGAAGAATACAGGAAAGGGAGGGGAGGGGAAAGAAGGGAAGAAGGGGAAGGCCATCTGAGCGCTTGCGGCCGCCCCGACGATAGCCTCTAAATCTCGTACGCTGGCCGCATGTGAGGCTAATTTGAGCGATGCGCACTGGGTACGGAGGCTTGAGGGGTGCTACATAGTAGGTAGACGTTGAGTCATCTGTGAAAGTAGGAGTCGACGACTTGCCGAGTTCCAAAACCCAGCAATTGTGTGGTTAGATTTCTACTGGGCGCGCCGGGTCGGCGTTCGAGTGCTTGTGTCATCCGGAATTCGAGTCGTCTAGATCGGAGCTCGAGTACCTGCCGATACAACAGAGGGTGGATACTCATCGACATCCGAGTCGGCGTATATGTATTATGGCCTCAGAGAGGCTCAGAACCCGGTCGCTTTTGGGTGGACGCAGTATCGGATGCGCGTGGTTAAGTAGCTAAATCGCCCAGAGTCGCTTTATGAAACACACTGAGCCCAACTGAACCCGCTTAATTTCGCCAATAAGGGATTCATTGTTCAATGCCAGAATGTTGAAGACCGATAATCCCGATACTTTATGCGCACAGTTGATTGCCAGGTCGATCGTGGGCAGGAGCGGCCGTCGTGAGGTTCGAGTGAGGAAGATGGAATGGTGAGAGAAGATTTTAACGTTTGAACGCCGCACTTGCCACTAGCTCCGGGGTGCGTGAGACGGAAGAAGTCGGAGAAGCGTTACGTCATCGTGGCGAGTGAGTCACTATCAGTCACTATGCTGTTTTTGAAATTTGAGGACCCGTCCGGAGACTTTGACCTCTTGCTCTTACTGCTGTATTTCTCGCTTTGACCGGTGGTATGAAGCACCCGCGGTTCCTCACGGCACTTTCCCCTGGGGGTACCAAATGTCAAACACAGCGAAACATTGAACCCGCCGCCACCAGCCGCCACGCACCCTCCGCTGCAAATTATCATGATACAGTACAGACCTAATGCATCAAATGATCCCTGACAACTGGATACACATCTTCCTTGCTTCGTTCCCCCGTCCACATATCCAGGTCATCATGCCACTGTGGCTGAATTGGGCCGATCGGCGTAGTACATCCGAGTCGCAGTCTGAGTCTCGCCCAACTCTTTCTCTTCCAACTTCCACTGAAAGTATCATCCAGAATGTTAAGACTTGGCTCCCACATTCAACACCACCAAATACGCGCTGGTCCTTACTAATCCCTTTTCTTTACTCGTGGTTTCGCGCTGCGAATGTCAGTTCCACACGAGTTGCGCACAGTTGGCCGACCCGCGTAGTTATGGACCTTTCCGCAGGATCTCCCTGGGCGATATAAATTATGAGGCACTGTAGTGTTCGCTGGTTGGCCATCTAAATAAAACGCAACAGCATCTCTGCACTGATCCGGGCAGTCTGGGTGTCATTACGACATTGGGCACGCAGCTCTTGCACAGCTCTACAGCCCGACTACAAAAGCGCTAATTGCGATGACGGCGCCGCTCCCTTCCTTCCATCCCAACTCCATGCCTTTTCTGCGTTCGTAAACCTAAAATGTCCGCCAGTGAACTATACAGCCGCCTACTCCTTCCAAGAAAGGAGGGTTACCCCTTGTTCTGTCCGCAACTATCCGACACTCTCCCGGAGGTGGTCAGGAGAGCTGGAACAGAGATCGGCGATGTTGGGGTTGTGAATATGTATGGAGCATTCGACCCGATTTTCAACATCACCCGCGAAGCCAACAATTCCGCCAACCAATTTGGTGTCCCCGTTGGCTTTGAGCCGCTTGTCCTCCGACCTCACGACATTGATGCGCTGGCCCTACACCGCCCCGCAGGATCTGACATATCGAATACGACTATTAGCAAGAGGCGCCTTGATGTAAACGGGGGCATCGAGAACAACGTGTACGTTTATTCTAGCCCATCTCATTTCCGCTCTGACTCGATTGAAGATTTTTGCCAGCTGGGGTGGGTGCGGTCGTCGAGGTGTCGACGAATTCGAAGGAGACCGCGATCCTTCTGCTGCCAGACGGCGCATCGCGCCGGGATTTACGCCCGCTCCAAAGATTCCGTGACTACGCCTTGAAACACGCACAGAGCTGGTACGAGTTCGTCAACGGCCAACTCGGTCGCATGATCGGGAACGGCGACCTTTACCTCGTCACTGGCGTCACCAACTCAACCTCGTGGAGCATCGCTGCGGTCGAAAATCACTCGGGTGATGGAAAAATATCGCTGAAACTCAAAGCCGCGCAGGTCGGGAATGCTGGCGCGTCGTACGCCTGGGAATGGGAGAGTTCCAGCTCTGCGGTCAATTCGGGCCCCCGGCGTCGCCCGGGGGAGGAATCGTGGCAGGACAACCAGACCGTCTTCGTCCGGGGCTTCAAGGTCGCTGTTCGCTCGGGATTACTGAGGCGCCCGAAGGCGCTGTTGATTGTCAATTCCGAGTGGTCTGATATGAAGCCAAAGCCCAGCACATCTGGATCGTTCTCTCAACCACGGCCCGAGCTTAATCTGAGGAATGACCCTCTACGGAGCTCGTCCAGTACTCAAAGCACCGGGGCTTCAGATGACGAGGAGTCCCTTGACTGTGCTCCTAATGCGAGTTTTGGGTTGGCTAGCGAATTTCGGCTTGCGTGTAACTAACAGGGTTCACCTTTCAGCTACCTCACCCGCTGGATGGCATTAATGAATTCCTCCTTGCATCTGTGAGCGGTACATCCCCGTTCTCATTATAGGGTATTCAGCTATATTTAGGTCCCTGACGCAATGGTCGCGGTCACCCACGACAATGAATTGGCATTCGTCCTAACCGAGGTGGGTGATCACTGCAGCTTATAGATGTATCCCTGATCTTGCCAGACCGACGACGAGGTTCCCGATTATCGTGAGCTTATCAGCCGTATGTCCACTAAGTTTACACCCGACATCGCTTGTGGTACCTTATCCGTTGTTTCCCTCTGGCCTAATAAATCTAACCACCCCACAGGAGGGGCCTGCCTTCAAATTAACGAAGGTTCTCAAGATAAAAGGACCGATCGACCATCCCCGATCCGATTGGAATCACCGTATGCCTGGGACTCGACGCTCGGGGCCAACTGGTCTTCCAGAGTCGATTACCCTGATCGTGACTCTTCATCGCACAATTTAAAGGGCAATCCCGATGTTTGGCGCATGCAGGTCGAGGATCCACCAATTTTCGACTCGGGCATGGGCTGGAGCGACACCGCTGGCCCCGCGAGCCCCAATGTGTCGCCGCTGCGTATCTCGAAGCGGGACTCGCCCGCCCGCAGACAGCCCGCCGCAGAGGTCGCACGCCGCACATCCTCCAGCTTCAAGCACGTCCGCAACAACAACCTCGTCTCAAAGTCTCCATTCAAGTCCCAGATCCCCACCGCAGCCGCCCCAGCACTCCCGCGCCCATTCCCATCCCCCACCCGCCGCGTCTCGGCCGAGAAGCGCCCGCGCCCACAGAGCATGCATGATCAGGCAGAGGCAGAGAACGACCGCCCCTTTCCATTCAAGCGCGAGCACCGCCAGTCAAAGGGCTTTCAGGGCCTCATCCAGATGGAGCCCGTTACAAAGAGTCCATTTCGTCTGCACGGTCCGCGCCTCAGTGGGCGCCGCGAGCGCCGCAAGACCGTCACATTCGACGAGCGCTGCGACGTCGTCGAGTTTGACCGCGACGAGGAGGACGGCATGGCGTCCAGCGGCGACGAATATGGCGATCCAGGCACCGACGCGGACGCGGACTCGGACAGCGACCCGTTCTTCGCCCAGCCCGAGCCCCCGCAGCCGGACTCGTCCTACGAGAGCATCGACCTCTCTGATACGTCCCTGCTCCCCGATACCTCCATGCCCCTCGACCTCGACCCCGACGCGAGCATCACCGGCATCGTCGACGCAATGTTCGCCCCCGTCGCTGGCACGAGCACTCCTCCGCTGCACGGCTCGGCGCACACCCGCACCTACGAGTACGAACTCGAGCACGCACTCGAGCACGAGCGCGACGCGCACGACCACGCGACTGACCTCGACACCGAGGACGGCGTGCCCTTTGGCCGCTCCCACCACGCCACGCGCGCCGCCGCCTTTCACACCGTGCAGCACCACGACCACCCGCCCCCCGTCCCGCAGCCGCACCTCGCCACCCGCGCCGCGCGCCCGCTCTCGCTCCCCGACACGGGCGCCACCGCCGCGACGCCCCTGCGGAGCCACGCCGGCAGCGCGCAACGCTCCCCGCCGCTCGGTCGCACCACGCACCTCGAACGCCGGCGCGCGGCCGCAGAGGAGGACGGCGTGGCGGACAACATGGAGGCGGATGTCGCGCGCCTCCCCGGGTCGTCCTCGCCCGGCCCCGCACGCATCGCGGACCTCGTCGAGATGGGCGTCTCGCGCTTCTCCCTCCCTAGTGGTACGTACACCGCGTTTCTCTATTTGCGTGTTGCTCACTCTTGTTCTTGCAGTGGGCAGCATGGGCCACACAGGCCCGGATCCGTTCGCGCTGCCACGGCTGCGTGACGAGCCCCTACCCGACGTGGGACAAGACAGCCGCGATGTGAGTATGGGGCGCGTAGAGCATGAGGTGGGTGAAGCGCATTTCATCGGGGGCTAATCAACTGACTACGGGTGCAGGAGGCGGAGAGGTCGTTCGAGGACGCGCCGAGTCAGAGCCAGAGTCAGAGTCAGGGTGGGAGCCAGGGAAGCGGCGGGCGCCCGCGTGTCAGCCGTGAGGAGGTGCAGCGCTGCCTGATGCGGGCCAGGAGCGCGAGCCCAGAGATGGGTGAGGCCCTGTAGCACCGACTCGGAGAGGAGGCGGCGGTCGAGGAGGCGGATCGGTACAAGGGGCGGAGCGAGGAGGGACAGTCGAGGGAGGAGGCGCGGGATGAGGACGAGTCAATGGAGGATGACGAGTTTAGGGAGGAGCGTGAGGAGGAGGCGCGGTATGAGGTGGCGCAGCGGGAGCGCGAGCTGGAAGAGAGGGAGGCGAGCGCGAGCCCCGGCTCTCGCTTCCCCAACCCTCCCGATCTGTCCCCGCACCCCTCGCGGATCTTGCGCATCCGCGACGGGACGGGAGGGCGCTGCGGTGGGCACGGCATGGCTTTCCTCGTCTAGTGCACGTACCGTCATCTGCAGGAGCTTGGTTGGATATTCAGATGGGCTCGCGGGATCTGAATCTCATTCCGTGGCATCGAGGATTCAGAGGATCGTGGAGGCGTTAAACAGGCAAGATATAGGATAGATACGATACTCCAGCGGAATATAAACGATAATTATGCGAAGGCATGGCTGAGACGAGAGGAGGCAAAAGACCGTTTTGCGCGAGACGTAACCGAATATGGGCGCAGGACGACGGTTTTTAAATTTCCTCAAACAGATCAGCTGTATCAGAAGGAAGATGACCTGCTTCCATGGTAATAGTATTTCTCTATGTTGGGGAGTGAAGGCAAGGAAAGTGAACGAAGAGATTGGCGCTCGGTCGATCATCGGGCCGACATGCCGATCACAACTTACCTTCCTCTCCCACCACAGCTTTGGTCTCGGGCTTGTTGTCTTCCTGTGCTTTGGTGCGCAAACTGCCCAGTTCTGTGGAACTTCGAACCAACATAGGTGAGTTTTTTGCCCGGACTGTAGCAGTGAGGGCATGTATGTCTAATAATCTCCGCAGGATCTCGGTGAGAGAGTTCTGAGAGTCAGACGCTGGCGTGTTGGAAGGTGGCCGCTGGTTGGTGGTCTGAAATAATACGTAACAGCATCTTTGCACAGGTACCTACCAATGACGACTTGTGTACCCGAAGCCTCTACAGCATACTGATTTGGTTAGATTCACCGACTATATGAGCGCCTTGCGATGAATGCACCGCATCCATTTGCTACCACCCGACTCCATGCCTTTCCAGCGCTCGTAAATTTCAATGTCCGCCAGCGAACTATACAGCCGCCTGCTCCTTCCAAGAAAGGAGGGCTACCCCTTGTTCTGTCCGCAACTATCCGACACTCTCCCCGAGGTGGTCAGGAGAATCGGAACAGAGATCGGCGACGTTGGTGTTGTGAATATGTATGGAGCATTCGACCCGATCTTCAACATCACCCGCGAAGCCAACAATTCCGCCAACCAATTTGGTGTCCCCGTTGGCTTTGAGCCGCTTGTCCTCGGACCTCACGACATCGATTCGTTAGCGTCATACATCCTCCCAGGATCTGATATATCGAATACGACTATTAGCAAGAGGCGCCTTGATGTAAGCGGGGGCATCGAGAACAACGTGTACGTTTATTCCAGCACATCTCATTCCTGCTCTGACTTGATTGAAGATTTTTGCCAGCCGGGGTGGGTGCGGTCGTTGAGGTGTCGACGAATTCGAAGGAGACCGCGATCCTTCTGCTGCCAGACGGCGCATCGCGCCGGGATCTACGCCCGCTCGAAAGTTTCCGGAACTACGCCTTGACGCATGCGCAGAGCTGGTACGACTTCGTCAACGGCCGCCTCCGTCGCATGATTGGGAGCGGTGACCTGTATCTCGTCACCGGCGTCACCAAATCAACCTCGTGGAGCGTCGCTGCGGTCGAAAACCAGTCGGGGACCAGTCAAATATCACTCAAGCTCAAAGCCGTGCAGGTTGGAAACGCGGGCGCGTCGGGCTTATGGGAATGGGAGACTGCGAACTCCGCGGTCAATTCAAGCCCGCGGCGTAGCCTGGAAGAGGAGTCGTGGCAGGACAACCAGACTGTCTTCGTCCGGGGCTTCAAGGTCGCTGCTCGCTCGGGATTACTGAGGCGCCCGAATGCGATGTTGATCGTCAACTCCGAATGGTCTGATATGAAGCCAAAGCCTAGCACATCTGGATCGTTCAACTTCTCGCACCCACGCCGCGAGACGAATAAGCCCCCACAGAGTTCGTCCAGGGCTGCCGGCACTGGTGCTTCAGTTCAGGAATCATCTGACTATGCTCCCAACGTGAGTGTCAGGGCAACGTTGTTCGCTCTGGGGATAAATGGGTTGAATTTTAGCTGCCTCACCCGTTGGATGATATCAATAAACATCTCCTTGATCTTGTATGCAGTCCATCCCCGTTCTCGTTATGGTAATGATATTCAAGTGTTCTAGGCTCTCGACGCAATGGTCGCGGTCACACATGATAATGAATTGGCTTCCGTCTTCACCGAGGTGAGCCAATAGTGCAACCTGTAGATGCACGCTCACTAAATTTGCCAGGCTGATGGCCAGGTTCCAGAACGTCAAGAGCTTACCAGCCGCATATTCAAGAATTTTAAACCACTTATCGTTTATGGTAACAGCCTTTCCCCCTAGTTAAATAAATCTAACCATTTAACAGGAGGGGTGTGCCTTCAATCTGACTGGAATGACGGGAACGGGATCCTGAAGATTTTCCTTGCTCCCGATTTCGACTCTAGCGGGCCTTCTCGACCGCGTACCTTCTACGGACATTTTTGAGCAGAGAGACCAGAAAGTAGCTGAAATCAAGTATGACCACAACGAGAGATACGGGTTTACCATATGCAACCGCTCGAAGCACGACCTCTTCCCCTACCTATACTACTTCCATCCTTTAAAGTACACCATCGAGGTGAGCGTAATCATTTCCGACATAGATTCACTGATTTGACCCGTCAACTCTAGGAGTGGTATGCTCCGCCATCCCCGAGAACGGCGCCGCTTGTCGCTTCGCCCAATGGTAAAGATGCAACGCGGCTTCCGATAGGTTATGGCACTGGTGGTTATGCATTCGAATTCGAACTTCCTGGTGGTAAGATTATGGAGGTCGGATTTTTCAAGCTGTTCGTGTCCACCGAATTTCTGGACATAACTTGGATCGAGCAAAATACACCTTTTCGCTCGGACTTCGAGGGGACCGGCAGGCGATGGCGTCGGGAGACGTTCGAGAAAGCGTCAGCCTGGGATGCTTTCCACGCCGTTATTGAGCTGAAACAGTAGTGAGTCTTCACTCAGCCATTTTACCTGTATAGTTAATTTAGGTGTGCGCTCCGCGACATCAGAACGGGAGAGTAGGGTGTAACATGTACTGTATGTGAACTACTACGTATGACTTGTACGGACTCGGACGAGAATTCCTGCTGTTGTGTGCCAGACGACGAGGCTGAGACATGCTGAGGGCACACACATGACGACGAAAGCACTTACACCAGTGTGATTCACTTTTCATGTGGGGTGTTGAACTCGAATTAAATATGCGCCCGGATCCCAACCGGGCCTCACGCCGTCTCACGCCGTTCTGTCTCCCAACATTTCCTGTATCGTAGACTCAGATGGGACTTGCGGGAAGTACCCTCGATGGACCTCCGAGGGGAGGACCAGGGTACCGTCCAGATGCCGAACATCCCGGGATGCACCTGATGTCTAGAACTTTCAGAAATGCGCCAAATCGAAAAGCTAGAGCTCCTTTATACTATTTTTCTCAAGATGACCGGGCCTTGCGCATGTCGAGGCATTGCAAATGGACGCTCAGCTGGTTCAATTTGAAGTTGAACGGGCACGTGACCTTGGTTGAAAAAACGGCCGGGTTGAAGTTGGTTAAAATTTCGACTTGAATCCAGCCATTTTGTTATGCAACTGATGTTCAACTTTCGTTCAGCGTGGGGTTATTGGATTGGTTTCTTTTCGGGGTGAGGTGTTTCGTGGCATCTTGGACTTTTGTGCGGATTTGCCAGTGTGCGGGTTGGTGTTTTCGGCGTGATCCCAGGACAGGCTGCGTTTTGCGAGTCGCGTAGAGGTCGATGGACCCTGCGCGCTTTGTCCTGAGGGTATAATTGGTATGGTCAGGTTGCGGGACTGGGTGCTACGAGGTTGGGACGTAGAATTGATCACTTACACGTGTGTGTGTTCAAGTGGGAAAGTTCGTATTTTAACTTTGCTTTCGGATGTGTGTGGTCCAGGTCCAAGGGATGCGTGGACGAATCCGCCCACCGAGAATGTATGATGCATGTGCGGCCCAGCCTGAGGACGACGAGTCGAACCCCTTCCATGCCAGTGCCAAGGGAGTTTTTCGGTCGGTTGGGTTTGTACTTGATGGATGGGAATTAGGAATTTGGGAGACGAGACTCGAGAGGGGGCGGAATGATGCAGGCGGCCGGGTGCGGGTGGGCTCTTGCCATGACGAGCATGCCTGCTCGCGGTCTGTGTCTGTGATTGTGTTTTTTTCGCTAATGGTAGCTGGATGCGCTCGTGGGATCCAGAAGCAGGAGCAGGGTAGCTGGCTTGCGGCACCGGATGGGTGCGTATGCGCGGGAGGAGTTGCGGCCGCAGCCTTTGTATAGACCTTTACCTACGCTGTGGGAAGGGGTATGCTAACAGGGGGCATTTGTGGATGGGAATGGGCGAGACGGTTGCGAGATTGGAGTGTTGGAATATAAATAGGAATCAGGAATTGTGAATCGAGGAGGAGGAAGCGTGGGGTACGTAAGTGAGTAAGTGAGAGATTGGAAGTGTAGGGTCCCAGTGAGTACTTGCGTCAATCTAAGCTCGAGTACCTGTGCCACTGGCAGGCCGAGGATCTACGGATGCAACTTGGATCTTTCTCGGCGATATATGGACCTCAGAATGAGCGAATTTGGGTGGAGGCAGGCCGAAAGTTAGACTCCGTTGGTCGGAGCTAATTAGGTGGAGAGCCTAGAGTCCGTTTGGTGTGGGTGGTTAAATTCTGCAGGGCAAGACTCGCTTCATCTAGGCCAGGTAAATTAGCCCGATTAATTTCGCCAACAAGGGATTCATGCCAGGATGTTGAAGACCGATAATCCCGATAAACTGAGCAGGTGGTTGATTCTGGGCAGAAGCGGCCATCGTGCAATTCGGGTGAGTAAGGTGGCGGAGAGAGAAGACTCGTCTGCCGCACAGTGCCGCACTAGCTCCGGGGGAAGGCGGGGTGCGTGAGACGGAAGAAGTCGGATGAGAAGGTGTTACGTCATCGTGACGCGTGAGTCACGTATCCTGTTTTTGAGGACTCCGGGATGAACCGGAGACATTGACCTCTTGCTCGCTCCTACTGCTAGTATTTGTCGCTTTGACCGGGTGGTATGAAGCACCCGCGCTTCTACACGGCGCTTCCCCGCGTGGGTCGGGTGCGCTCAAACTCTGCGTCGCGGGCGCTGTACACATCCAACACCCTCCCCATATCCTTCTTCGACGGGCCAGCCCCGCCAAACCGCAACGGGCCCCTCCTTACGACTCATCGTCTGTCCATCGAGGGCAAGGGTGAGGTGGAGGCGCCCCCCAATTCCAATGCACACCAGACGCATGCCCCGCTCGCCCTCGCCGCGCCGCACGCTCCCGCCGCGCCGCCCAGCGCTCAGCAGCTCGCTCTCTTCAAGCCGTACTCCCCCGGCCCCGCCTTCCCGCACCCCCCGGCCCCCACTGCGGCCACCAGCCGCGCCGCCCGCCGCCGCGGCCCGCGCTACACCCTCGACGTCGGCGCATACGGCATCCCCAAGCGCTGCCACCGCCCCCACCAGCGCGGGCTGCACACCCAGACGGAGGCCCCGCTCGCGGTGCAGGTCGGCGAGGATGCGTATTTTGTGCGCGAGAATGCCATGGGCGTCGCGGACGGCGTCGGTGGCTGGGCTCGTGTGAAGCATCCAGGTGGGTCTTGCTCTTGCTCTTTCTCTGTTCTGCATCGTCCCCCATGTTCTGTTTCCCGGCTCTGGCTTTCCTTTCCCCGGCCCTCGCTTCCCAGCCATCCCGATCTGTCCCCGCACCCCTCGCGGATCTGGCGCATCCGCGACGGGACGGCGCTCCGCCCCGCATCCCATCGATTTGGGATGCTGTCCGTCTCTCCGGGCAGAGGCCTTTGTGTCTTGCTAAATCGCGTCGATTTTCACATGCCACCTCCCTTGTTTTTTGGTGGAGGCGGATGCGGTCGGCGGGGCGCCTTCCCGACAGAGCTTGCTGCTTTCTTTCACCTCGGCTCGGGGTGGCGCTGCGGAACGGCGTGCTTCGCAGCGCCCCATAGCTCTGGTGCGGCCTACGGCGAATATCCCGCAGCGCCGCTCAATACGCCGTTCTTCACTCTTCCTTTCCAAATATCGTCCCTTTCTTCTTCGTGATTTTTTCTTCTCTATCTCCCCTCCGTCCATTTCCCATCCGCAAAGTAACCTTCCCGCCTCGCGGGCAAAAGTCTTTGCGTCTTGCTTGCTACATCGCGTCGTCTTCATTTCATTTCACATTGCACCACTTGCCCTTGATTTTTCTACACAAGGCGTTGACGATCCCGCCCGAGGTGGCGCCGCGCGGTCGGCGGGGCGGGCGTCTGGGCGCATCTCTTTCTTTCTTCCGCCTTGGTTGGCCTGGATCACTCCGTTTTTTAACTTTCCTCGCCTCCGACTCTCCTCTTTTCTCGCCTCCTGCTTTCATTCCCAGTTCGGTTCATGTTCTCTTACTTTCTCTTTCTCCTCCTCCTCCTCCTCCAAATGCTAACCTACCCTCTCTCCCAGGGACCCCACCCGCCTCCCCAAGCGCCTCCGCCCTCTTCGCGCGCCGCCTCATGCACTTCTGCGCTGACGAGGTCGACCGCGCCGCTTCGTCGTCCGCAGCGCAGCCGCCGCCGGTCGTGACGCCGTGGGAGCCCCCCCGCGCGCGCGCGCACGCGGGGCCGTCGGCGCACCGCCACGCGTACGGCGCGGCGCACCCCGCGTCGTGGGCGTCCCCGTTCGAGGTCTACCCCGCCTCCGCCCCCGCCTCCGCGCCCTCCACGCCCTTCGCCGCGTGGCAGCACGAGGCATTCTCCCGCGCGCCCTTTGCCTGGCGAGACGACCCCGCGCCGGCCGAGTGGGAGGACGAGGGGGCGTTCGACGGGGATCTGGATGTGGATTTGGACGCGGCGCTCGCGGCGGAGCTGGATGAGCTGGCGGACGGGCTGGACGTGCTGCGTATTCTTGAGCGCGCGTATGAGCGGACGCTTGAGGCGCATGTCGTGCCCGTACCGCCGCCTCTCCCAGTTGCGTCGAGATCAGCGACGCCGACGCCCGCGCCCGCACGGACGACAACGCCCACACCGACGCCGACGCCGCCGCTGTGGAGCGCCCTCCTCAGCACCCCGCCAGAGGCAGCGCCGCGGACGATCCCGCTGCTGGCGGGGTCGAGCACGGCGCTTGTCGCGGTGTTGGATTATGTGCCCGTGTCGAACAAGGTGAAGGGGACGGGCTCGGTGGCATCGACGATGCCGATGCCAATCCCAATACCAACGAATACGTCGACGCACTCTGGCGCCGGCGCATCGTCGCGGTCTACTTCGCGGGGCACTAGCGACGCGCAGACGGAGCTGCAGATGCAGCCGGTGCTCAAGATCGCGCACCTGGGGGACTGCATGGGGATGCTCGTGCGCGGGGGGGAGGTGGCGTGGCGGAGCGAGGAGATGTGGTGGCGGTGGAATACACCGGTGCAGTTGAGTGCGGGGCGGGCGTCTTCCTCGTGTGCTTCTGCGTCTTCTGCGGGTGCTTCGACGTCGAGGAGTACGAGTACGAGCGCCGCGTGGTGGGCCCCCTCCCCTTCGCCTCCCGCAAGTGCGCGCACCGCCCCGCACGCGGAGGTGACGCCCGCCTCGGCCGCGCACCTCTTCACGCTGCCGGTGCAGGCGGGGGACATCCTGATCCTCGCGAGCGACGGGCTGAGCGATAATCTGTGGGATGAGGATGTGTTGGAGGAGGTGAGGAGGGTTGGGGGGGTTTTTAGGGGTTGTGAGGCGCGTAAGGAGGGGACAGAGGGGATGGGGAAGGAGGAGCATGCAACGGAGGAGATGGGCGGGGGCGGGGGGCTGCTGCGCCGGCGGACGCTGGCGGGGATGCTGAGCGAGGCGCTGTGCTCGCGTGCGAGGAGGGTTGCGACGAGGCGGGCGGGGGGGCGGTCTTGTAAGGGTGCGTCTTCGGCGTCTGCTGGCGCTGCGATGAACGCGGGCGTGGGTGCAGCGTCTTCTGCGTCGGAGAAGGAGAAGGCGCAGCGGAGAGAGGGAAAGGAAGTGCGAGCAGAGGGGAAGGAGGGAAAGGAGGGAGTGGAGGCAGCGGAGGCAGAGGCAGAGGCAGAGGCGAAGCACAGCGATGGAATTAGTGGCACTCTGCCCATTTTGCCAAGGCAGTGGAAGAACACAGAGTCGGCACTGGCAGGTAATCTCTTGCAGAATAGAAGGCTCTTTATGACTCGGAGTCGCCGCCTATGCGTAAACAACGTGCATAATTGGCATGGCCGAGTAGATTAAGGTTTCATACACGCGGAGGCAGTACGTCGGGGCTGCGGATCGGGCCAGGATATCATTTGACGGTACACGCGAGGATCACATTCAAGTTCGATTGAAGCGCAGATTGGAGATTGTGTTTATGCTCAGAATATCAAGATGCTGAATATGCCCCTATGATCACAATCGCTTCACTAAGAACAGTGGTGCCGCTGGAGAGACAAGGTTTTTTGAGGTGCTGTAATGCCTCGTGGTTAACACACGGTTTACTTCTTTCATTCAGCGCGCCGCCGAAAACAAACCACGACAGTAGCGCAGCATATGACGGAGACTCGTGTCAATTACATCTGGCCACGCCGTTCGGTGCCTGCAGGGCAACCTCCACAGCAGATTACGCCGCGACCTTACTGTATAAAGGGTTGTCAAATGAATGCATTAATACCATACTACCGCACCGTTCAAACCAGCTCTTAACCCATAACTTCCCCCTCCAAACCTCAACCATGGCCGATGATAGCGCTCGCTACACCCGCCTCCAGCACCCGAAACTTCAGGGGACCGCGCTATTCCACCCAGAGCCATTCCACGATCTACCTCGCACACAGCGGGCAATCGGAACCCGCATCGGAGACGTAGGGATTGTCACCCCCAACGGCGCCTTCGACCCGATATTCAACATCCGAGACCTTCCCGAAGATAACCGCTCCGGTGTCCCCCAGGGTTTCGAGCAAGTAAGGCTCCCCCACGACGCCGTCGCAGAGGACAGGCTCTGCCACCTCCCAGGTTCAGACATTTCGAACACCACTATTAACAAGAAGCGGCTCGATGTCAACGTTGGACTCGAAAACGTGTATGTGCTATGTTAATTATTTGCATTGTTTCTCGGGTCTGAATCCGGCCATAAAGGTTTGTTCCCGCCGGGGCTGGCGCAGTTGTCGAGGTGTCAACAAAGTCGAAGGAGACGGCCATTCTTTTGCTGCCAGATGGCGCCTCCCGCTGGGACCTGCGCCCGATGCAAATATTCAAAGACTACGCGTTGAAGCATGGGCAGAGCTGGTATGAGTTCGTTAACGGCGTTCTCGGCCGAATGATCGGGGACGGGGATCTTTATCTCGTGACCGGCGTTACGAAATCTTCTTCCTGGAGTGTCGCGTCGCTTGAAAACCAATCTGGCGACGGGAATGTATCGCTGAAGCTCAAAGCCGCCCAAGTTGGTGCCGCAGGCGCGTCGTACGGATGGGAATGGGAGAGGGCGAGCTCCTCATTCAATTCTGGCCCTCGTCGTTACCCGGGGGAGGAGTCCTGGCAATACAACCAGACCGTGTTCGTCCGGGGTTTCAAAGTCGCGTTACGTTCGACTTTGACACGCCTGAGGCGGGACCCGAAATTGTTGTCGACCGTCAGCTCCAAATGGGGCGATCTGGCGTCGAAGAGCACGTATCTCCCTTTCTCCCAATCACGCCCTGGGCCCGGTTCGACGAATGACCCCCCACGGAGCCCTCCCAGCACCCCAACAAGCAGCTATAGCGCTTCAGTTGATGAAGAATCACTCAACTTTATTCCCAACGTAAGTGCTGCAATACTGATTTTCAGTTGGTAGATTTCTAATTTAATTGTCTTTAGTTGCCTCACCCTTTAGACGCTATCAATCAATTTCTCCTAGATTCTGTACGCAGTCCATTCTTGTTTTAATTACAAGAGATCTGAGTCTCAGCTAGGCTCCTGATGCAATGGTCGCGGTTACCCACGACGGTGAATGGGCTTCCATATTAATCGAGGTGGGGCCTTCATGTACCTTGTAGATGCACGCTTACTAATGGACTAGGCTGAAGAAGAAGTCCCTGAGGAAGACGAGCTAATCAGGCGCATCTCAAACAAGTTCAATATCGAAATGACTTCTGGTAAATATCCACAGCCCATCGATGGCCTGATAAACCACTCATTTCCCCACAGGGGGTGTATGTCTTCAAGATCGCAGCGCTACAATTGAGAAGGAGGGCTCGATCATAATTTCATCCGCTGGCCACAGCAGAACAGCCCCAACGCCGGAGGGATGGCCCACTCTTTCCAGGGGTGAACCGAATTATCCCGGCGACTCATGGGCTGTCTCTGGTAATGATCTCGCCCCGGGGACACCAGAGATCACACGCAATGGTTTAACGGACGAAGTATGGCGCTCCCTGGGTTTGTCATCGCACGCGAAATCTTTGTCCGATTACGTTGCGGATCTACGAAGGTGAATCCCTTTCGTTCATTCTCTCGCTGTCAACAACTCTGAAATTTATACAGTTCCATGCCAGCAGAGTTCTTCGAGACCAAGGCGGTCCAATCCAAGCTCGAGGTCCTTGAAGCCGAGATTGCTTTCCTTCGCAGTGCTGTTATCGTACGCGAACGTGTGGTATTACGGTCGTCCTCTGATATCTTTACCTCAGCCACCCAATGCCCTGCATACGACTCACCCCGATCCGGGTAAGATTTCGTTTCAACCAACGTTCAGGTTGTGGGGCCAGTTCTGACGAGATTTTTCCAGCGATACAGCAGTTGGCCCAACACGCACAAGAGACTCTCTGGGACGAGCTTCCGCTGCGTGCCATCTTAGACGCCCACAAGCACCGGCTAGCGGACCTCGCAAAGGCTGATACAGAATGCCAGCACAGCGCTGAGATATACGTCGCGTATTGCAAGTTCCTGCAGTTACATCCTGACCCGAAGGACCGGGAATACGTGGGTGTAATCCCGCGGCGTTCTTTTTACATTGGCTGATGCATTTTGGTTGCAGCGGCAGTTGAAGAAAAGGTTTCTCCAGCTCGAGCGCTTCTTAAGCGCTGGACCTGCGATGAATGGCAATATTGATGTGAGTCGTCCGCTTGCACAACTCACAGACGCGTATTGAACCAGCTTTAGGGAACGGCATCTGCCAATGTTCCAGCTGTCCCCGCGTCTTGGACTGTTCCCGTGGCTCCGACTGTGCCCGTACGTCCGAGTGTTCATCGGCCCTTTTCGGGCTTGTCGTCCCACGCGAAATCTTTGTCCGATTACGTTGCGGATCTACAAAGGTGAATCCCTTTCACTCATTCTCTCGTTGTAAACAACTCTGAAATTTATACAGTTCAATGCCAGCAGAGTTCTTCGAGAACAAGGCGGTCCAATCCAAGTACGAGGTCATTGAAGCCGAGATTGCTGCACTTCGCAGTAATGATCTCGTCCCGGAGACACCAGAGATCACACGCAATGGTTTAACGGACGAAGTCTGGCGCTCCCTGGGTTTGTCATCGCACGCGAAATCTTTGTCCGATTACGTTGCGGATCTACGAAGGTGAATCCCTTTCGTTCATTCTCTCGCTGTCAACAACTCTGAAATTTATACAGTTCCATGCCAGCAGAGTTCTTCGAGACCAAGGCGGTCCAATCCAAGCTCGAGGTCCTTGAAGCCGAGATTGCTTTCTTTCGCAGTGCTTTTATCGTACGCGAACGTGTGGTATTACGGTCGTCCTCTGATATCTTTACCTCAGCCACCCAATGCCCTGCATACGACTCACCCCGATCCGGGTAAGATTTCGTTTCAACCAACGTTCAGGTTGTGGGGCCAGTTCTGACGAGATTTTTCCAGCGATACAGCAGTTGGCCCAACACGCACAAGAGACTCTCTGGGACGAGCTTCCGCTGCGTGCCATCTTAGACGCCCACAAGCACCGGATAGCGGACCTCGCAAAGGCTGATACAGAATGCCAGCACAGCGCTGAGATATACGTCGCGTATTGCAAGTTCCTGCAGTTACATCCTGACCCGAAGGACCAGGAATACGTGGGTGTAATCCCGCGGCGTTCTTTTTACATTGGCTGATGCATTTTGGTTGCAGCGGCAGTTGAAGAAAAGGTTTCTTCAGCGCGAGCGCTTCTTAAGCGCTGGACCTGCGACGAATGGCAATATTGATGTGAGTTGTCCGCTTGCACAACTCACAGACGCGTATTGAGCCAGCATTAGGGAACGGCATCTGCCAATGTTCCAGCTGTCCCCGCGTCTTTGACTGTTCCCGCGCCTCCGAGTGTTCCCGTAGCTCTGCCTGTGCCCGTACTTCCGAGTGTTCGCGTGTATCCGAGCGCTCCCGTGGCTCCGCCCCCAAAAGAGAAGAAAACCGCTCACTCAGGGGGAAAGGCGGGATTCTTCAAGACTCGTTTGAGTGCGGCCAAGCAGTTGCATTGAGGCAGGTTACGAGGCTCCATCTTTCGAATATTAATGTAATGAAATTTTGTATGATATCTTCTGAATTTGAGTACTTCAATGAATGTTCGCCGCATTCCTCAGAAAGTAGTATCTTTCGGATGGCGAAAACATTCGATGGAATCGAACCCTCCTTCCTTGTTCAACTTGAACTTCAAAGTTGACGTTATGTAACGAGACTAGCCGGGCCAGCGTGTCTACCATCCCCGCCATGCGCCTCTCACTCATCCCTATTAATATCGACGCCGATCCGAACGTCTCCCAATCCGTTGTCTGATGCTTCAGTTCTTGGAAAAAAGGAACTGCACATGTACATGGCCACCTCAGCCGCTGTTGAGCTTATAAACTGGCGCGGGAGAGAATTTTACATTAGGGGAAGTCAGAGTTAGCGATTCGCGGTCGAATCACGATCGATTCACGCTTCGAAACTGATCCGATTCTGAGCGGTGTTTCCATCAAGAATCGAGTTTCGCAGAATCGAATCTGTTTCGCTGTTCCTCCTCCGGAGGAGGAACACCCTCAGAATCGATCGCAGAATCGACGCTGGTCCATCCCTTCACTTCATCGTTACTGACTTATCTGTGAGATATATATAGACAAAAGACAAATATTTTAAGATATGGGTAGGGTCCGACTCCCGAGGCAACTCTTGATCTGCGGTGAGTCCTGCACGTCGGAGTGCCCGCGCGAGTTTGTTCTTCTGGCGGATTTGACGTTTGATTCGCGTCTTGCGATCTCCAAGATACGCGTTGATGATGCGCTGGGTGCGCGCCTGCCGCGAGGACAAGCGAAGCATGCTCCGCGAGATGTCGTGGCGTCGAAGCCAAGTCATGATCAGGAAGTGATGATGTAATCATAAATTAACATATAAACCAAGCTTTTATTGACTTAGTTAAGAGGATTGCTGGAACATAAGCTAGATGTTTTGGGAGAGAGAATCGATGGTAGAATCCAAGTAGAATCACACCGGTGATTGCCAAATTTCAGCATAGCCGAGGTGGAACTCGAAACGTAATGCTAGGGTTAGGGTTAGTCTTATAAGGAAATAGATAAGATTAGATATACCATATAAGGTTAACCCTAACCCTAGCCTTAAGTTTCGAGTTACACCTCGGCTGTGCCGAAATTTGGCAGTCACCGGTGTGAATCGGGGCGGTCAAAGTTAAGAGTTGATTCTTGATGGAAACACGACGAAACATCACTCAGAATCGGATCAGTTTCGAAGCGTGAATCGACCGTGATTCGACCGCGAATCGCTAACTCTGACTTCCCCTATTGGATCGGCGATATCACAACCCCTCCTATCCAGCCATATTATCGCCCTTTCATAATGCTCACTGACATCAGCCCCCGGAAAGTTCCCCAGACTGTGCTCCCAGCATCGACTGGCCGATCCGTCAACGCCAGCCTCGTCCGTTTCGCCTTCAACCCATGTGCACAAGTCTCCCACACCAAGACCCGCTCCAAGGCGAACACATCTAGCGATCACAGCTCACCTGTTGATTTCAGGGGTTCCCTTTGTCCCGGCGACGACATAGACACCGAGGAAGGTAGTCCCATGTCCACCCGGAGGCGTTTCAACTCCATCGCCAGTGAATCCAGCGCGCCTAGCGTCAACTGTTCCGGCAGCTCAGACGACTCCCCGGATGTCGGCAGGAGGGCTGGGTAAAAGTGCCGCGCCTGCCGCGCACTGACGCGGCACTGCCGCGCATTGACGCGGCGGTGGCTGTGTTATTGCCGCGGCGGTGCCGCGCAGCATTTAACTCAATCTACAACGCTTCCCCGGGCCCAAACCATGTACGCGCAAGGTTTATTTATCATGATACATCGTTTAAACACGAAAAACCCATACCCAAGATTTTCCTAGTTGGGCTTAGTTGGAGCCAAGTCGAACCTAACTAAGGCCTTATTCCACGTAATGCTCGCCTGCTTCATCGAATTTTAGGAGAAACCGACGAAAGGAAAGGAGAAAAATTAGCCCCACTCATTCTAGAGTTTTAACTCTGGATAGTAAATAACTATTAATGTCTCCGGGTCTTAAATTCCAGTTGAACCATGTGTCCTCATCTACCTGCAAGAATATATAGATTTCTGTGCACAGCACATGCTCGCCTACGAGACGGTGTGAAGACTACATTTAGGATTTCATGCCACTCTGAGCCCTGCTGAGTCATCGGGTATCTGGTGTGTCGATTTAGGCACCTGTAACTGGGTTGGATGAAGGTTCTAACTGGCGCAATTGCCGGGGCACTGCCACACACTTCTCATTTAACGCTCATGTGGTTTGCTCTCTCGTGTTTCAGGGCTCCCACCAGATAAATATGTACAGTAGAAAGATTGGTGAGTTCAATGAAAATCATGTACAGAACTCTGTACCCATTCAATGTGCAACAGAAGCATTCTGTGGCTCGCCAGAAAGCGGCTAAATTCTATGGTTGCACGTGTGTGACCACAATATCGTGCATCGGCAGTACATCCACCGTGTCAATGCCACGTTAGTGCGCGGCAGTGCCGCGGCACTTTTACCCAGCCCGGGTCAGCTGACGCTCACCAATTTCCCTCCTAGGTTCGACAGCATTTTCAGTGCGCACATTATAATGCATTGACAGCGGTCAAGGCTTCCTAGGAAATTATACGAGGGCCCCTGCCCTATAGACTTACCCCAACTGTGCACTGTCCATCTTGCACAAGGTGGTGCCACAGCAATGCACAACACCATAGCAATTGCAAGGTTGAATTTCCCGGTGGACTGGTTCATTCATGGTATTGTTGTAGCTTCAATTAGTGAGTGAACCAAATTCCGTCTCTATAGGTTTAGGAACTTCCTCGTAGTCAACCTCAGTTCAAAACTCGAATGCCATGACCAATTGAATTACTATACTGACTGTGCCCCGCTGAGTTCACGCCGGTCATTCCCCGACCACATAGTCGGTGAGTTTCCATTTCTCACACTAAATTTAAACTCCCCCGCTTCAACTGGTTCGACATGCGGACAGTCACGCACATTACCTCGCGATGAACGCCGATATGACAGGCGGAAATCCACACTTGCGCACATGATTGAACCACAGGCAGTGGTGACGATAGGCCAGACATGAATGTGCAGTATTTGAACACCGCGGTTGCACAGAGATCTGCAATAAGGCGAACAGACACAAAGAAGCACTCATGCCTCAACGCGAGAGCGACATGGCATGACAGGTAAATTTCCGTGGCAGTGCCACACATGTCTCTATGACGCTCTCCTGAATCTAAGAGATTTGAGTGCCTGATTAGGTGCTTGATGTGCGTGCATAGGACACATTTGTGCCCACCAGATTATGCCTGGACTGTCTGGAGGATTCATATTCTTGGGGGGCTGGCGTGAGCTGGGTCCTCCGACTGTGAGGCTTAAAAGTCGTGATTACAGTATTAAAAGATCAATATTATAAGCTCAGAACTGCGGGAACTAGTGGGGGTAAAGCATCGGCCGAGGACAAAATGGTAGTACCAAATGATTAAAAATTCAGGTCCAATGAATGGTTCCCCCCTTGGTGCGTGACTCACTGGCTCTAATGAGTTACTGCCTCCATGGCATATGGAGGTTTCAGTAGTTGTATTAATGCCACTCCGGACAGGGGCACTCAAAGTACTGCCATCTGAAATACTTGGGCCAAGTATTTTATTAGCAGTGATGCAGACCACACATAAGTAGCAATTTGCGACAACAGTATGGATTGATTGGCGGTCCCGCGCCCCTGATGCACATAGGCATGATACCCCCAAATTGTTTCTTTTAGATGCCGTCTATGTCATGAGAATCACTATCCTGAGGTCCGTGGATCCGATTAGATTCCAGCTGGGATGCCACATATTTTGACGAAGAATGAATGCTTAGATCTCAGTATATCTCCCGCAAAATAGGCATGCATGATCTATTGAGCACATTAAAACATTCAGGAGCTTGATTTGTTGCCCGAGAAGCCGGGCAGCAGGTGTTGAATGGACCCCGGCGATGTCTCTGCATGGTTAGTCTACGACTCTACGTGCTTCACATCAACCAAGGTCACGGACTTTTCGGTGCTGTGTTGTTGAGTCTAAACAGTAAACCAACGATATAAAGCCCTTTGGGAGCTCTATAATACACCAGAGAAGCTCGGTGAAAGGACCTAAAGTGTGCGCGGCAATGCCGCGGCACTTTACCCGGTGGCTGTGTTGCCGCGCACTGACGCGGCGCTGACGCGGCGCTGCCGCGGTACTGACGCGGCGCTGCCGCGGTACTGACGCAGCATTGCCGCGCAGCGACGTTAACGTGCTGCGCCATGCCTGCAATCAGAATCTTGCTAACAACGAAGTCCAATGTGTCTCAAAATCATTCAAAACATGATATGTCTTGCTTGTGTCATAATCATAGTTGAACTCAAAGTTAACCTGGACTTCCCCCTCACATTTGAGTGATATTACACTGAGAACATTCTATTTGAGCTCTTACATGAGTCCAAGACATGTCTCAGACCTAATTCAAGTCGCTTAGTTGGGTTTAGTTGGGCCTAGTTGGGCTTAGTTGGGCTTAGGGAGTGCCGCGTCAGTGCCGCGGCAGTGCGCGGCAGCCGCGGCATTTTCTCCTGGCCCTCGGCAGGACCTTACCAGCGCTGATTCCCCAAGGTCTGTGACTGCGTCGGCCAAAAGTATGACTGCTGTTACTGGACAAACCCTTGTGGGCATTGATGAACATCAGTGAACATCAATGACACTGGATGGTCATCAACTCATCAATGTTCATGGATGCCGAGCAAGGGGCGACCACTAAATATATCACGCCATTCAAGTACTATTATAGGCCCCCCTCTGACAACGTTTTTTGATGGCAGGCTGGGTTCTTGCTCTGTACCACCGTTAGCTTAGATATTTCGCACAACCACTCTCCAACATGCATCAAATGGTCTGTCAAAGTTTCATATTTCTTGGAGAACTCTTGCGAGAGTTAGAGAGATGCCGGCGGCACCGTCACGTTTGACCCCCGTTCTGACAAAAATGTTACCAATTTTTTTCCGCTTCCATTCCTCATCTTATAGCAAGTCTAAATCGACGGATACATTTGAAACAAATATATTATGCCTCGAGCACTTTCTTTGAGGGAAACGGATGCCTGGGTAGAAAGATATAGCAGAAGTGGTATGTAATTTGATCAAATTTGATCAAATTCGACTAATTTCGAGTATTTCGATTTTTTAACGGGCTCAGTTTTGCCTTGAATAATGTATAAGCCTGGGGAACTGTGAATGATATAGTAGGGCAGTTGCTCACTTTTTCGCTAAGGAATTGATCCAGAGGTACGGACGGCATCAGCTTTTTTACCACATCAGGGTGCAATGTCAGAGGGGGGCCTATAATAGTAGTGCTATGTTCTATGACTTGGATTAGGCCTCTCCAAGGCGGTAGCTGAACCTTTAGGGCCTTCTCAAGCTTAATTGATTATTGAAAGAATAGGCACCAATGGCGCTTAGATGGAGGTACCAATAATCTCAGCCCCTGAAAAGGAAGGCGTGATCCAGCTAGGCAACAGAAAAATATTCACAAAACATGGGGGGCCTTAATTTTTTGCTATCTGAGCAGCCATATATTAATCCACTCAATAAATCTCCTGTGTACAAATTTGCTAATACTCCGCCCACGAAAAGCTTTATCTGGCCTCGGACATGTGTTGAACAAACAGCGTGACAAACCTTTGTGTATGGAGCCCAGAATTAAGCGCCCAATCCAGAGAAACACAATGCGAGCTGCTCGACGTGTAGACCAAGCGAGAAGTGGGCGCCATTGGTTTTTTTATGGCAAGTTGTTGGAAAGTATTTAACTCAATCTCCTGACTGCCACCTAAGAATTGGTGAATGACTGATTGCTCTGTCGATTTGTTCAGCAGGGTGCAGGCTCAAAACCATTTGAGCAATGCTGACCTTCGGAAAGGCATCAGAAGGCAGCATAGCTTGGAGCACTTTTCAGCACATCACACTGAGCATATCAGGGTGTGCAGTTTCTTTCTTCATGAGTTTATGAACTTTGCTTGAAAATTGCAAGATTGGGTTAATGTTCTCTGAGACAGTTAGTGGGCTCTGCCGCAAAGCGTGCTACAAATGTTATACATGTATGTTGCCTCATTGCACATGCAAGACCAATGCGAGGCACAATTAACGCGATTAGGGGTCCATCAGTGCTGTAGCCAAATCCGAACATCCAGCAAGGGGGTCGATCTCCGCGGAAGTGACAGTGATCGCCCCTTGCAGGGAAGCAAAGTGAAGCAGAGATAGTGTTGCCGTCGGTGTGAGTTCAACTCGCTGTTTGACTCGGCTCGGCCATCGAGTTGATGAACTCGATGTGTCGAGTCGAGTCGAGTTACAACTCGATGCCAGTCGAGTTGTACGGTATTATTTTCCCCTCCGCCAGACAAGGCTCACAGCCACCGTCCGAAAACAGCCGACGACATGGTTTTTCGTATGAAGGTGCTCTAGTGCGCACAAATATTGCTGGAACACATATCGTTAGTAGTTTTGGACACAAAGTAGCTTCATGAATTTTTGTGGGAATAAATTCTATGTAAATAGACCATGTATACTGTTGAAAGGTGAGATCAGCCCATTTTCACCCGGAAAATTGCGAAAAACCTCTGTCCAATGGTCAAAAATGTCGAGGGAGAGTCAATGTCACCTCCTAGCATTCCAAACTGGCCTAAAAATCTTCTTTTCCGTCCTTTCTCGACGATGTGATCCAAATTAGGATCGTGGGACTGATGGGAACACCCAACTCGGCTCAACTTGCCACTTCGAGTTGAGACTCACCACCTATATAGCCTCAGAAACCCCTCTAGTTAGAAGGGGAGACTATACGGGTCTCCCCTTCTAACTAGAGGGGGTTTGGATTGAAACGGCATGGACCCGATAATTACCTGATAATTCCTTCTAACGGCCTTCTAAGCACTACGGCGCGTAGCGCCAAGTGTCCCTAGCGGACAACCGCTCTCCCATCACTGCGTCGTCGCTGCCATCAAAGATGGGCGACGACGTCGCCTCGCGCCTTCCCCGACGCTTGCCATCAACCCCATCAAAGGTGCCGCCCCGCGCACCGAACTCGCGCGCTCCGGCCTCAAAAATGACGATAAATTGGTGAGAAAATTAAGGTACGTTCCTTCATGCGATGGCTACAGATTTGCCTCATATGTTACACCTACTATGCATAGTACGTGATTCTTTATAACCACAAGTCACATTGACTACTAACAGCGTATTGCAGAAAACATTCAGAGAGATATAAAGCCTACGGCATACGGTTGCCCCTGGTGTGTTTGAAGTTTGGAGGCAGGCAGCTAGGTGCGCACAAGTGACATTCGGAGTGTTGTGTCTGTGCTTTGGCCATGTTGGGCAGCAGTGACGAATCGTTCGTAAGGGCAGCCAGATCGCCGCCCCACAAGGCCGTCCTTTTTCCTCCTCGTGCGTGAGCCGCCGACTACGACCTTTGTGTGCTCTTCATGTGATATGGTACATTAGCTTGAACATTTAACCATATTCCCGCCTCATCTACGACGCTGGAACTATCATCAGCCTTCTGATAACTAACTCAACGTTAAATGGTTGAACCTACCATAGCCGTGCTTGGAAAATTTGCGACGTTGAAGCGGCCCTTTTCAAGAAACTTGTGGTTGAGTTCTTGCTGGGAGTGCTGATACTCCAATGGGGAGAAAAGACGGGATTCATTAACACCACGATAACCCATAACCACAGATGTGCCACTTACTGATTGAATGATATCCGTTCAACATAATTCTCGTGCAAGTTGAACGATGATTGCGAGGTGTGAAGCTGCCAGTCATTTTGATCGCGAACTGATTGAGGTCGAAAACTGATGTCTTTGTTCAGTTCATGCACTTCCACTCGGCCGTTCGGGCTCGAACTCTGTGAGTCGGAACTACACCAGATTTAATGAATTTGTGGAACTTTTTTTTTTTTGGCCTACAAACATCTAAATTTAAAATCACGGAGCTGGCCATTGGCTTTCAATATTTAATTCCACCCTCTTCCAAGTGTGTTCAATGCATAGTAAAAGTTTTGGAGGCATAGAGAGCAGTGGGGAGGAGATATGAATTAAATGTTTTTGAATATCGATCACGAACTGATATCATAGCTGAACTCCATTCTTGATCTACGCGAGTGATCGCTCTTCTCTCTTTCACCACCACCATCTACTTCAGCTATCTTTCAAAATGACCCGAGTCGGTCACAACTTGTCCTCGACATCAAACAGTAATATGTGGAAAGACTCTCGGCAACGCTATGAGCTCAAATACGACACATCTACAAGTTTTATTGCACCCCGACTTGCTGCATCTACTGACCGAAAATGGCGGCAAACGTCGCAAAGCTGCACCCCTGAGAATCCAGCAGGAGTTCTGGCCTCAGTAATCTTCCTTTTAATCCTTACGCAACGCTGAGGCGCGGCCATCGCCAACGGAAAAATATGCGGCAAGGTTGCCGAGGCACCTCAGCGACACACCAGGAGGAGGGTACGGAGTTCGTCGACAGCACCGCAAGAGTGCGGGATAGGTGTACCATTTCACTTTGTTAATTAATCTCCGGAGATATTGAGGCACAGACATTGCTCGAGAAGACCTAACTGCGCAGAAATTGGTTGTAAGCGCGCCACCGCATTCGAGCCAGATGTAAAATCACGTGTATGGCGGGCACACCCCCGCAATCACCACTACGTCCTCCATCAGCTCGGCCTACGGCCATTGAGTGGTACACGAGCTTCAAAACTCGACTTATTATGCCCCTCTGCATGCCAGCTTGGAGCCGCCGCCGCCGACTTGGTTTATCGGCGGCGCTACGCCTATGCAGAGTGGGACAGATAAGCTACCTCGGCACCACTGACATGGTACCCTACGCCTCTCTTCACGGAGCACGAGCCGGGGCACAATGTTGACCTTCTCTCCGCGGCCATGAATACCCCGAGCTCGAGAAGCCGGCACTCCAAACGAGCCGTCATTGACGGCGGTCGCTTATACCTATGGCTCATATCTCTAAACGTCCCCTTATCTTCCGTTGGCTCAATATATTTATCTTCAATGTGAATTCACTTATAGCCACTGTAGTAATGGGAAGCAAGCCTTGTATAATGCATAGTGAGACAGAGAATGAGGCAAATCTGTAGCCATCGCATGAAGGAACGTACCCTAATTTTCTCGCCAATTTATCGTCATTTTTGAGGCCGGAGCGCGCGAGTTCGGTGCGCGGGGCGGCACCTTTGATGGGGTTGATGGCAAGCGTCGGGGAAGGCGCGAGGCGACGTCGTCGCCCATCTTTGATGGCAGCGACGACGCAGTGATGGGAGCCCGGCGCATTGATGGGAGAGCGGTTGTCCGCTAGGGACACTTGGCGCTATGCGCCGTAGTGCTTAGAAGGCCGTTAGAAGGAATTATCAGGTAATTATCGGGTCCATGCCGTTTCAATCCAAACCCCCTCTAGTTAGAAGGGGAGACCCGTATAGTCTCCCCTTCTAACTAGAGGGGTTTCTGAGGCTATATAGGTGAGACTCACACCGCTTCGACTCGGCTCACTCCGCGGCAACACTAAGCAGAGATTCGTGCGTTGCCGGCAGAATCATGATCTGGTGATTGATTTCGGGGATTAGTATTCTCCGCGCCGGATACTGTCCCGAACACAAAGCAAGAATGACTAACAGCCAAAATTGAACTCGAAGCATTTAGTTGGTTCGAGGCAATGAAACTGACTGGCACGCAGTCATTCAAGCGAGAAAGAGGTTGAAAAATGTACCGTTGTATTTTGATTTACTTGCATATTTTGCCCCATTTTCTTTCAATTTTATTTTCGCAATGACGAATGTTGAGTGACTAAATTTGTTTGTACATGTAGCAAAAGAGAGCGAAACCCAAGTTCTCCAGGGTAGCCAAACCTAAAGGTTCAGCAATTATTTGGTGTTTGATGGCACGCGAGCGGCAGCTCGTCGGCACCACCCATTCCTCCCAGATTCATTGCAGAAATATTTGCTTGAGGGTCTCAAAATTATGCCCTGTCATGTAATTCGACTCAGGCAGCAAGTTGGAGATGACAATACCTAGTTCCCGATTATGATATTGAGGTGCTGACGAGATGCCGCTCACGTGCCATCAAACACCAAATAGTAGAACACAGTACTACTTGAATGGCAGGTTTTGAGATTTCGCGCCATGCACGTGCTTCCAAAAGGGGAAGGATGAATGTACATGTTTGGTCCACGATCGCAAACAGATCCCATTGTGATGTCTGTCACTCACCTTTCTCTTGCTCTTGACCACCACCCCCGCCCCACCATCCTCCATCGCCAACCCTTGATTATATATCCCCCCATGCCGCATGCTCTACCACACTCCCAGCTTACGCGACACTCACATAAGACTCGCGCAAGACTCGCCCACTCGCAGACAAACGGGCCGTTGCCCACGTGCCACTTGCCAGAGCTTCATGTGGGATTGGGTTTGAGGCTACCCCGGGACGTGTGATCCTCAGTCCCACCCACATTGAGCCGATGTTGGCCCCGTGCGCCGACCTCCTGCTGCCTTGCGTTGGTTGGACTCCCATCACTGGCACTCGTGGTGACGCCGCAAGAGGCCGGGTGCTGCGCCTGTGCCTGCACTGCCTGCCCTCGCAAATAGTACATATTTCCTCTTCGTGCCTTCCTGTGCTACCCTGCGTGCTAACACCTGTCGCTACATTTAAATTGTACTGTAAACTATTGCTTGGCATGAAATTCAATTTTGTTTTTTACCTCCTCTCCTTGCCTCGACTTGAATTGTTTTCATTTCGGTTCTCTTCTGTGGCACAGGCACTTCAGGAATTCTCGCGGCGAGTGTCACTAGTGATTTCCCATTCTGAGTGAAAGAGCAAACAGGACACGCATATTTCCCCTTTTGGAATCACGTGCATGGGGCGAAAAGACACCTTCTTTGAATGGCGCAATATATTTAGTGGTCGCCCCTTGATGCCGAGTCAGTGGCCATGAATGTTCCTCCATTCAAGGATGAGCCTCCAACGGTGCTCAACCTTCCAGTTCTAATGTACCATCTGTAAACATTGGATGTTGGCTTCTTCTATCAAGCCCTACCCCCCAACATTGATGTCCCATCCATGTTCAACATCAATGTGGCACCAGTTCCCAATGGATGTTCCACACCCAACATCAATGCCCAATACCTCGCAATTACCCCAATACTTGCCTAATTTATTTTCACGCCTAACCTGCCTCTTTATGGCAGATTGATCAGTATTGGGGATCTGCTATTCCCATCACATCTGTTACCTTGTTCTCTCATGGCCCTGCCCATGACAGACATCGCAAATAAAAATACCTCCGGGAGTTGACAAATCAGGAACCATAAAACAGGCTGAAGCTCTATTACACATTCTAGAAAAATAATAAGTGCCTATCCCTCTGACTCATTTGTATTCTGGATCTCTGATTCTGCAACAAGCTTAGACTTCAACCTTTGCACAAGCTCAAAAAAAACAGAATTCTCTTGCAGCCTCTAATACATAATATGTACTGTATCTCCCTGCAGGAAGATCTTGTGGAAATTTGAGTAAATTCATGCAAAAGATGCTGAATTGGGTGGATACAACACAAAGACAGGGGCAGTGTGGCAGTGTGCCATTAATGTTGAACAGCTGCAGAGGCAGCCAAAATGCTGACACTTGTGAGAAGCCTGAGCAGTCTCCTGTACGGGCGTTCATTGATGGCCACTGGATGAAATGAATGTGCAGATGGCGGTCATGTATGGTCATCGATGGTCATCGACGAAATCAATGGCCATTAGGGTCATTCACAGCTTCCTTTTTTCTCCCCTTTTTTTCTTCTTTTTTTACTGGATCTTTGGTTTGGCTCGGATTTTGCCCGGGATTTTTCCCTTTTCAACTAAGAGATGGAAAGGGGGTTGAAAAGGGAAGAAACCAAGTGCCCAGGTGTACCAGGGATGAAGAAAAAGGGTCGGAAAAAGTGAACTGTGAACACCCTGGTCCGCAGCTCCCTTGTTCCGTCCCTTTTTGTGCTTCTTTTTGCTGTATGAAGCTTTACATTGCTAGTGTAGCCCATAACCCTATGAAACACATTATGGGGCGCTGTGACGTGACTACCTCTCATGATCACATTTTGATCCTCAATTTGCTTGGTGTCGATTATATTGGATTGGGAAAAAGGGAGTAGATGGAAAAGGGAGCAAAGAAGGGAACAAAAAAGGGGAGGAAAAAGGGAACTGTGAACGACCCTATTGATGGTCATCGGGGTTTTGTCCAATAACACCCCTCATACAAAATCCCCGCTGCGGAACCGATACTCCACGTGCAGTCCATGTTGAATGAGGAGGTTTGGTCCATACAGTCTCACTGTCTTCTTCCTCGTGACATCTCATTCCCGTAGAGTTTGTTGCAACCTCGAGGACCAGTCATTTGAGAGCGCTGCCCACTCTGCGTGCTCAAATTGCCACCAACACAGCCTAAAATTAACGTAGGTCTTCATCATCAAGTTCTATCCAAGGCAATGAAGGCCATATGTGTTATCTAGTGACAAATTACCCAACATCAAGGCGGTCAAGCTTCTTGAGCGTGGCAGTCACTTACAGCAAGTCAAATATGTCCCCTCAGTTCCTTCATTGATGCACATACCTGCAGGGTGGATGGGAAGGTGCCATGGGACCGATGAACATGATGGCGAAAAGCACAACTGTTAACACTGGCATCCTCTCAATCACGATTCAGGCTCAGTCAAACCACTGATGCCCTCCCGAGCCCACTTAGAACCTGGCACACTGGTAGTCGTTTGGATGCTGATGTATCCCAGGCTGTGGAAGGCATCCTCCCCAGCAAACCACCCTCGATATTTCTTACTTTCCATCGCAATCAATGAGGTTGGTCACAAATTCACCTGGACAACATGAGAGAACTTACTTGCCAGCAGTACCAATCCCCAGTCCTCCTGATTCTCAATGGGTCCCTGAATGATGCGGCCGTGATTGAATCTTTCTTCGTGCATATCCGGGCATTTATCCGTTGTGATAAGGACCGCCGTGCTACTGTGTAAAATAAATGGGATTTGGTCGCTAGCTGGTCCGTCCTCTAGGGGCTTGTTACTGGGTGGAGACCAAATTTCTGAGGAAACACATACATCCTGCTGTCTATTTCCTTCAGCGAGCAACGTGCAGTGATGCTGGATTTTCGAGTGAAGTGGATGAGCTGACAGTGCTCAAGACTGAGGAGATAAGGTGATTTATGCAGTTACTTCTCGGGACTTTGGTGTGTCAGTCATTTCATATTGCGCGATACGGATGCTGAAATCTGTGATAGTACAGTGACTCCTTGGTCGTGCTTGCCACCATGTGACTCATGTACTTCATGCGGACCCTGCTGCACCATATCAGCTCAAGGATTATGTTGTCCCGCCCCAGGCTACTTGCGCGCTGGAGATCGTGGTTATCTTGCTTAACCGATTTCCACTTGCCACGCCCAAGCAGCGTGTTGCCTATCAAATTATGTGGCCCAAGGTGCTCCTTCTGCTCGTTGTTGCCTGCACATACACATACACTTGTTTCTGGTCCAACAGATTGTCCTGAATACGACGAGACCGGGAATCTCTCGGGTTTCGAAGGTGAGTTCATCTTTCCGTCCCTTGACCTGGACCAAAGTGATTGGTGGGTTTGTTTTCCTGTCCATGTATTGGCAAATACGCAGCTGATTTTTGCATTCAGATGGTGGCACATTTGGCGAGAGTATGGGGGCCGAATCATCGAGTGACTGGTGGAGGCAACTGCTAAATCGGGTATTTCCCTTATGGGTTCCTTATTGATTGAGAGTAGTATGTCGCGTAGCGTGGGTGGTGAGGCGGCACATATAAATTGAGCGGGCACTTGGTGGGCAACCCTTGAATTTCTTTGTCATGTCTGTGGCACCTAAACCCAAATGTGTGAACTGCTTTGCCGTTGTGAGGGTTCCATACACTCTGCATATGCCCTCGCGCACCAACGCGGCTGTGACGAACTTGACATGACACAATCACCCGATTTGGACTACAAGAATCCGCATTTGGACATTCCTCTGGGAATCTCACTCACTGCGCCCCTTCCCGTGGAAATCCACCTTGTACAACACCAACCGCACCCCCAGCGACCTCTTCCCTCGGGATATCACATAGCTCCAACGCTACAAGCATCCTCACAAACTCAATCCCACGGGATTTCGCACACATATGTCACCACGGCGCGATACGACCAAATCCCACGGGATTACGCTGTAGCTCACGCACCACGAACCCCCCAGACATCTTGAATACCACCTACAGTTCGGACTTTACAAGATACAGGCTCTACCCATGGGAATCCTCCGGGATACGCCCTCAGAGAGGCCTGTATCCTCACACTCTGCCCACAAAGTGACAACCACCGAGCTCCCGCCGGATAGAGGACGAAAACCGACAGCACGCGGGACGATTCATCCATGTTGGGATGTGTTCGAGGCCTGAAACACGACCCAATGACTCCACATCCCAAATCCTGCTGGTCTGTCAGTGAATCCTGCCGGAATCGACTGTTACAACGAGGTTTTGACACCAAATCCCGCCAGATTTGCTGACACAGCGATTCTATAAGCCGAATCCTCGGGGATTGGTGCTCTCTATCCGCTGGGATTGTTCTCTAGGGAAGGTCTATGGTGCGATGGGGGCTGAAGGCTGTGTAGAGTCGGAAAAGGTATAAAAGGACCACCCATTTTAGCCAGTAGTCAGTCAATTCTTGGGCAAGAGTTTTCCCCCACTCTCCACCCAGTGTACCTTGTCCCCCAATACAAGAGTTGATCACACACACACACACACACCAGTTCACGCTTGCTCTAGGGCACTCTACTCTCCTCCCACACTTGCAGCTCCTCTTCAAAAAGCTCGCGCTTCATCATCCTCGAAAGCCTTACCTGTGCACACCTTCCTACGCAGACACATTGTCGTGCAGTAGTGGGAACCTTGTAAAGGTCTACATAGCAAATCTTCTACAACCGCAAGGATGTACCAAGCAACACCATCGCCGTACGACCAACTCTTGTCGACGTTAAAGCCACCACGGAATCCCCGACTTGGAGGATTCACGCATTCAGTCTCTCGCCCAGCACCTAGGGGAAAGGTGTTAAACCAAATCGAAGAGGAGACTTTAGGAGTTCAGACCGTTCACCACTGACCTATCTGAACAAGTATTTCTATATTCTAAACCGTCTGTTTTGTTAACCACACAGTTCCAACCAAGTACACCATCCGGACCAACATACCTGTTTCTCCACTGCCACCCTCTCTAAACTAGAAACCATGTGATATAACCCCTAGATGACGAACACAGCTACACCGTGAATACCATCATCATTTCACACCGTAGCACCACGGTCCTTATCACAACTGGAGCCCACCGCGAGGGGTTTTTATCGTGGATTCTAGATACAAGATGGCACATGAAGCAGCATGCAACCACACCACAGACATTCATCTCTCCCGACAACTCCGTTCCACCAGACTCGCCAACCGTAACATCCTCCAGGAAGTTACTCTCGCAGAGAACGACCCCACCGCGACCACCAGCAGCACATCTACAGCCTCACCGCTCGTAGACATCCCCACCATCGACGAATCCCCTTTCACATCCCCAGAAGCTTCCCCCGAGATCCCCACTCGGAGTCTTACGCCGGAGAGCTCTACGCCTACCAAATCCTCGATCCCTACCGAGACTTCAAACACCCTTTCCACCGAATATTCCATCACAGACGCACCCCCGTTGCAATCACCTCCTACAAACACCACTCCGCGTAGAAAGATGACTAAACTCTTACCTGGCAGAGGCACTAAGGGCGCACCTGAATTTAATTGAAAGGCGCTCAATCTTACCGGCGGAATTATACCCCGGATCCGACGGGAAAAAGATGTTCACGCTAAAGGACCTCGACAACTTGCTAGAAGAGCAAATTCTCATAAGGGTCAGAACAAAGGAGGACTTCTCATAATATCATCAGTGCTTTAAGACAATCACCGTCCACCTCATTTCCGCTGGGAAACTCACGGACCTCGAAGAAAAACGGCAGTATCCCAAGGGATTGGAGGAGAACTTCAGGAGCCGCGTATACCAGCGATTGCAGATCGTCACCCCAAACAATCCCAGCGACGACCCTTATAACATCAGCGACGACCCCTACAACATCAGCGACTTCGTTACCACCGCGAAATACATCCTGGATGGACCATCACAAGGAACCGATGGGTCCAAGGACACAGCATTCATAAAGAAGGAGATGGTGGAACTGAGCGACCCGTTTCAGAAGCTGAATACGCAGATCAAAGTAGAGATGCAGTCAATGCAAAGGGTCGCCAAGAATAGGCAAGCCTACGCAGTCGGCAACCCCCAGTATCAGCCGAACGAAAGCCAGTACCGCGGATGCCAGGCATACCCCGTATACCCCGTATACCAGGCCACCGTCCAGGAGAACGCGCCACCTCCGAATAATTACCAGCACGACCAGGGAAACAGGTTCTGCTCCACCTACCCCCCAAGGGAATCTTGGCCAAACAGCCGAGGCAACCCAGCTGTGGGAGGAGCAACCATGTTCACCCCCGGAGAGTGCAGTTTTTGCTCGTTGCTGACTCACTTCCTCCGGGATTGTGATGTGGCGGCAGAGTACATGCGCCTGGGTCGATGCTTCCATAACCACAACCACAAGATCGTACTTCCCAACGGACGATTCATTCCACGATTAATTCCTGGAAGGAATATGGCAGAAAGGATAGACAAATGGTTGTCGGAAAACGGAGGACCCCCTCGCCCGCCTCAGCAGCAGCAGCCACAGCAGCGACCAGTACAAACACAGAGCTTTGAGCGAGACCTACCACCGCATACAGCCCAGGCTATGACCTTTACTACAACGGAACCAGTACAGACACTCACCTTTGGTCAAATTTCGTTGGGATCCGCAGGGGACAAAGAAAACGATGCACAGGTTTTCGAGAAGGCGACCAAGGGAAAGGCAAAGGAGTTTCCGGAGGTCATAATCCAGCGGAAAGGACCAGCTCGAGGACCGAACAAACCCGGACCAGGTCGAGACTCTGTCCCAGAGGCGCCCCCTCCAGCATCTAAACCGGTTCTCGTCCCCTCCATATCCTCGAAACCACCGCCTCCCCCAGCCTTTAAATATCAATCGATGATGGAGGACCCCGCGCTCCTCCAGGCAGTCATAAATCGATCAATGGAGGCCAGTTTCACGATCACGAACCGAGAAATATGTGCCGTTTCCCCTGATGTACGAAAATACTATCAGGAGAATGCTATCACCAAACGCATACCAACGGTCGAAACAACGATGATCACAGTCGAGGAAGGAGATGAGCAGCAGGAAGCGCTCTTACTCATATGGGAAGGACAAGATAATTTGAAGGATCATATCCTTACAGCATCCCCTATCAACTCGCTCCGCGTTTTGGACATCTTCGTAAACGATTCACATACGGTTGCTTGCACCCTCGACCAAGGATCGGAAATTGTGGCGATGAACAGGAGCATATGGCAGGAGCTCGGGGTTTCTCTCTCTCCCGAGAAAACCCTCACCATGGAATCAGCGGACTCGACCCAGAGCATTACCGCCGGGGTAGTCGAGAACCTCAAATTCTCCATCGGCGAACTCGATATGCACCTCCAGGTCCACGTAGTAGAAGGCGCCCCCTTTGACATACTCCTCGGTCGACCATTCTTCTGGTTCTCAGAGTGCCACATGAAAGACCGCTCTGACGGCACGCAGGAGCTCACACTCACTTGCCCGAACATGGGGCGTATCATCATGATTCCTACAAGACGGAAGCCCCAGCGTCAGGATCCAGCCGCCGAGGCCAACCCTTTCCAGGTGTTCGAGCTGGGAGAATCGGGTTTTGCTTGAGGGAGGACGAAATCCCACTACGCCCTCTGTCACCACCGGTGGTCTCGGCACATATTTGGACGATACTTCACACAAACAGGCAAACTCGAGAACAGATTTTGAAAGAAGAAACGGCGAGGACAATACCAGTGAGGGCAAGGGATAAGCGGGTCTTGGGAAAGACCACCCTAGCAGCAAATAAACCAGAAAACACCAGACTCCGCGGGCCAGTCGAGGACCCTTCGATCCCCGGCATGGCATTTCGAAGATTCACTTCGCCAGTGGTTCTATACTCTCCCGAGGGGATGAATACCACAGATTGCAGGCCAATTTACGTTCACAACAACACGATACAGTTTCAGGTCTCGCCCAAGTATCTCGCGCACTGCCTGGAGCAGATGTACAATTATAACCACACAACGCATGTGTGGATAAACAAAGCAGTCACGGAGCGAGGAGCGAAGAAGAAACCGAAGAAGAAATACAAACCAGTAGCGGACAGAGTCCACTCGGTTCCCGCCACACTCCCTGAGGAATTTCGAATCGTAAGGCATTTCCCCTCGGATCCTCTCGAGGGAATGCCACCATTGAATCCACTCCCGCCGGATCTGGTCGATGGGAAGCGATACACGACGGAACGCGCCAAAGGAATGAAGATCAATGAGGACGGGTTTCTATGGCCTGAAGAAGAGAAGCTTGTGCACGACGTCATTCGCAACCACGAAATGGCTTTTGCATGGGACGAAACAGAAAGAGGAAGCTTCAGAGAGGACTACTTCGATCCAGTGAAGATCCCAGTGCTAGAGAATACACCATGGCAGGAACGGAACATTCCCATTCCGCCGGGAATTAGGGACGATGTGATGAACATCATTCGAGGGAAGATGAAAACAGGCGTATACGAGCCCTCCAGTTTGTCCTATCGGGCGAATTGGTTTGTCGTGCCAAAATCGGACGGGCCTCTCCAACTGGTCCACAATCTTCAGCCTCTCAACGCGGTAGTCATTAAAGACTCCAGTTGCCCACCCATCGTCGAGGTCTACGCAGAATCCTTTGGAGGATGCGTGATATATGGCATGTTTGAGATCTTCGTCGGATTCGACCATCAAATGTTGGACATTGCCTCGCGGGATTTTACCACCTTCCAAGGACCCTTCGGCACGCTGCGCCTTACGCGGTTACCACAAGGATATACCAACTCGGTACAGGTCCAACAAGGAGACGTAAACTTCATCCTTCAGGACGAAATTCCCCATATCACCCAGCCATTCGTCGACGACACTCCCGTCAAGGGACCTACCACCTACTATTTCTTGGAAGACGGTTCTTACGAGACCATCCCCGAGAACTCAGGCATACGGAGATTTGTTTGGGAGCACATGACGAATATCAACCGCATCTGCCAAAGAATTAGGCATGCGGGCGGTACCTTCAACGCGAAGAAGTCCTTCTTCGCGGTTCCCAAGATAAAAGTTGTCGGACACGTCTGCAGCCACGAAGGCAGGACACCCGACGAATCGAAAGTTCAGAAAATCAAGGACTGGCCGGATTGCGAAGATCTTACAGACGTCTGAGCCTTCCTCGGAACGCTCAGTCTAATGAGGATCTTCATTAAAGACTTCGCCCAGCACGCCAGGCCATTAGTGAAGCTCACGAAGAAGGAAGTAGACTTCGAATTCGGTCCGGAACAGAAGGAGTCGATGAACATTTTGAAGCAGCTCTTGATTGAGTCTCCCGCTATAAAACAAATTGACTACTCCTCCGGATGAAGGGTCATCCTGGCAGTCAACTCATCCTACATCGCAGTCGGATGGATTTGTACCAGGTCGGGGAGGACGGGAAGGAATACCCATCCTGCTTTGGCTCCATCACCTGGAACAAGCGCGAATCTCGCTATTCCCAAGCAAAGATCGAGTTGTACAGATTATTCCGTGCGCTCAAAGCTTGCCGCCTCTACCTCGTCGGAGCCACAAATCTCTTGGTCCGCACGGATGCGAATTAAATCAAGGGCATGTTGAAGAATCCCGATATACAGCCCAATGCGACCATGAACCATTGGGTTGCGGCAATTCTGCTCTTCGACTTCGAACTCGAGCACGTCCCAGGAGCCAGGCACGCCCCCGACAGACTTTTACGCAGAAAACACGCGGAGGAAGATCCGGAGGAGGAAGACGACGTCGATGAATGGATTGACAACGCCTGCGGATTCGCCATACAAGTCATGAACTGGGGACAAAAGCGCTGCGCTTCGCTTCTTGAAGCATTGCCAGCTTCGACGCTTCGTTCCTCAGGGATCCAACTACCAGTGGACCAGCTGAAAGAGTGGGAAACCACCCCAGTTCGAGCGAAACACATGCCGCTCGTCAGCGTATTCTTCTCGCAGATCGACAACACAATATGCGAACTCCCGACCTTGGACAGAGCGGAGGCCATGGAGAAGAATCTAGTTGAGATAAAGAAATTCCTCCTGGATCCCGCACGGCCAGAGGAAATGAGCGACTACTACTACACCAGATTCATCCGCAAAGCCAAGCACTATTTCGTTCTAAACAACGCCCTTTGGAAAATCGACCCGCAGGGAGAGCACAAATTAGTGCTAGAAAGGGAAAAGAGGGCAGGGATGCTTCGACAAGTTCATGACGAACTCGGGCACAAAGGCTACTTCATCACGAGGAAGCGCCTGCTCGATCGCTTTTGGTGGCCCTTACTGGACGAGGACCTTAGATGGTACCTGCGTACATGCCATGAATGCCAGCTTCGCTCGACACACAAAATCAATATTCCTCCGACAGTCGCTGTTCCCCTTCCCCTGTTCCACAAAGTCTACGTGGACACCATGCTCCTACCCACTTCGAACAGGTACCGCTACCTCGCCCACGGGCATTGTTCACTTATAGCCTGGCCGGGATGGAGAATGCTCCAGACGGAGGACACCTATTCTCTCGGGTGCTTCATCTTCGAGGAAATACTGTGCCGCTGGGGAGCCATCGCAGAGATTGTCATGGACAACGGTTCGGCATGGGTCAAAGCAGTAGATTGGTTGTCGAAACGATACAACATCAACCACATAAAGATCTCCGGCTATAATTCCCGAGCCAACGGACCAGTGGAAAGACACCACTATGACGTGCGTGAAGCCATATCAAAAGCTTGCGAGGGCAACCTCTCTCTCTGAACGGAAATAATATTCTACGTATTCTGGGCGGAACGAGTCTCCATCCAGAAATCCACAGGATATTCCCCCTACTTCCTAGCCCACGGAGTCGAACCCCTCTTCCCCTTTGACATCTCCGAAGCGACCTATATGTTCCCTGTGACAGGCGAAAAACTCCCGACGGAAGAACTCATCGGGATGCGAGCCAGACAGTTGATGAAGCGGCCGGAGGATTTGAAGAAGATCAAATCTCAGGTCTTCGAGGCTCGTATCCTGAGCGTGAAACATTGGGAGCTGGACAACCTCAAAAAGATAATCGACTACGATTTTTCCCCAGGGACTTTGGTCCTCCTCAGAAACTCAGCCATCGAAAATGAATGGTCACGAAAAGCGAAGCCTCGGTACTCCGGACCGATGGTCATGATATGAAAACAATCAGACGGGTCCTACATTCTGGCAGAGCTAGATGGATCAGTCTCGAAAGCCACGACAGCGGCGTTGAGCGTTATACCCTACCAGGCGAGGTCTAAAATTTGTATCCCGGTTACGAAGTTTGTGGAACAAACCCCTGCGCGGAAAGGAAGGAAGCAGAACCCCAATGGGGAGATACAGGAAGCAGATGGTTCGAAGGACAATCAGCAGTGCCCGGATCCTAGAAGGAATCTTGCCTCACTCTAAACGGACCTTTACAACGCGATAAAATTATCAGGATCTATCGAATTTTCATTTCCCTCGACTACGACTACGACAATACAATATAACACCTATTTATCGACATCTGCAATATGAATTCCCCCGGGATTTTGCCTACCTCTCTCGAATCCCGCCGGATAGAAGACTTGCGATAGCCAGACGAGCCTAGCCCAAGAAAGACCTTGATTCCCGCGAGATTGCGAGTTAGGAAACCCCATACGAGCTGGAGGGGACCAAAGAGAAGCGAAAATCTCTCGGGACAATAAGGTTTCAAAAAACCTTGTTCAAGAAACGCGGACTTAGGAAAAGTCGCGAAAGAACGAATCACGTGGTGGCGTCTGCCGAGTTTCCGATCAGGGAAAATCCGGCCGAACAGAGGGCGCTACCTTAGGCGCTAAATTCTTAGGCCAACATTTTGGATCCATCACAAGTTCTGCACGTGACTCAGCGCGTCGCGTCGAGACTTTTGCAAAATTCCTTGACTTCAAGTCCAATTCCCGGAAGAATTCTTAAACAAATCACACGAAAATCAGCACGAAAATCAGAATTTATTTGGGCCCTCGTTACAATTTTTCTGAGTAAAGAAAAACTACTATTACATGAAGTAACGAGGGCGCGACAGTTAGCGAAGGGGATTTTCCCCCGGACAGCGGACAAAAGCAAAAAAGAAAAAGCGGATTTTTAGCAGCCCTGCTCAACTCAGCCGCTACTGAGGAGTTCAGGCGACGGCGCGACAACGAAACAACGAGAAAAACGCCTGCGCGATGCGGCTTACGGCGGTGGAGTGGACGACTTCAGGCCCGACGACTTGGGTGCTTGCGCTGACGAGGGAGGCGCTTGAGCCGGCCGCGATCCCGACGGAGCAGAACCCCCGAGGAGCACAGGAGCTCCGAACTTGAGCCCCTGTGACGCGCCAGCTGACGGCGCGGACGTGCCAAATCTGTGCGAGAGCTGCGGGGGCGGGCGAGGCATCTGCCCGAGGCTCCCCAAGTCGAGGTGGCGGAAGGAATCTGAGAAGAAATGAGGAAGGTTAGAAGAAGGGAAGGAAAGGAGATAAATAAAAAAGGAAACACACCCTGCTGGGCAAGCTGCCTAAAAGAGGCCTCGAGGCCACTCATTTCGCCCCCGACCATCGACACGTCGCCCTCACCATCCATCCCCGCGCTCTCGACCCCAGATCCGCCGCCCCCCGACCCAGGCGCGCCCAACGAGTTTGCAGCCGCGAAGGAGCGGTCCATGTGATCAATCTCGCCACGAAGGAAGTCGCTAAACTCGTCCACGGCGTCGAGCATCCCGGCGAAGACGGCGCGGAGAGCATCTTGCGACGAGCCTGCGGGGCGCATTGCCTCAATGCCAAGAAGGACGGCAGGGAGCACCTCAAGTGCCTCGGTCTTGACGACCTCGCGGACTTCTTCGGGCGACCCCTTGAGAACGAGTGGGACGGTCTCGGGTTTCTCCTTGGCGTCCGAGGGTGGGCCGTAGCGACGAACTTGCAAGGCCGCGCGGAGCATGAGCTTGAAGGTGTTCTTGTTGAGGACTTGGGTGTAAACCCAGCCGTGGGTGACGAGGACCTCGACGAAAAGCTTGAGGTTAATCTTGAAGGAGCGCCGATCTAATAAAAAGGGGGCAAGGAACAAATTAGCGAGTTAAGAGAGGAAGAGAAGAAAAGGGAAACACACCAACAACCTGGAAATTCTAGCCATCGAGCTGGGTACACGCCTTCTGAAGCGCTAGGCAGCGGATGCACTTAGCATTGATCTCGTACCCCTGGCAGGGACGGAGACACCACCAGCCGGGAGTCCAGCATTCGGAACACCCCTACAAAGTCATTAGCAAAAGTATAAAGGAGGAAAGCTCAAGAAGAAAGAGGCGCACCTTTCCACACGTAACGTACACCACAGGCCCCACCATGGACGGGCTAAGCCCCGCGTCCTCGAGTCCGGCGATGCAATGCTCCAGCCCCGGACACGTCGAGAGCATGTAGCCGCCACTGTTGTAAGGCGTCAATTCATGCGGAGCGTTATCCGAGGTGTAGAGGCCGCAGATGTCGCGATGATAAGCCGTCTACAAGGCCAGCCTTGCAAACACACATTTTGCGATCTTTAGCGCGCATCTAGAGTTAGCACGAGACCCGAGTGTGTAACTAAGGGCTAGAACCATACAAATGGTGCCTACTATCAAGGGGGTAATTATCATCCACTCTGTGAACAATGGGCGGCCGTAATAGTATATATTCACGTGAATATCTACTATGTTGACTATTATTTGTTGTAACAACGCGACATGACCCATCACGTGATCAACCGGTAGCCGGGAACCATTAACCGCGCTCTGTTCGACATCGGGTTTAACCGGGTCCGGGTCTATTCCGAGTGGTGTTTCAATCCGCGCTAAGGGGTTTGGTCCACAATAAGAGTAACGAGGGAACCAAGCTCCCAACCAGGGAGTTTGGGGTATCAATAGGAAGCTACGGTTAGTCCGGAGCTAGCCTAGTACGAAATAAGATGAAGGGAAGAAGAATATTAGAGATTAGTGGTCGTTCGCTCAACAGGAGCTGCACCATATACCCGATCGAAACCAGGGACCATAGGCCCAAAGCCGGGCCAATATGTCAACAAGCGACATAAAGGAGTTCCTAGGAAGCCAATCACATTAAATAGCTCAGGCAATTAGGATACCAGATTTCATATCGTATTAAGTAACATATATCCACGATAGTGTCATCACATAGTGTAAGCGTAATTAGAGTAGTATAAAGCTAGCGTAGAAAGAGCGAGGATGGCACTGAATCACCACCCAGTTAGAGTTTATCTCGAACAACCAGGCGGTCACATTTAGGGCTTTGTTCCGGACTCCATATTGTCCAACAAATATAGGCTTTTGGTTATCTGCAATAGTGTTCTGCTTTGAGTTTTATAGGCAGTGACCCCTGTCTTGAGTACCTTGTCCCATAGGCAGTGATCCCTGTCTTGAGTACCATTTGTGCGGATACAGAAGAGTTGGCTCGGTTACGGAATTGCGTATTGTGTATCGTGTTGTATCAGAGGCTTGTTAGTCTCCAAAGCGGACTTACGTCCAAACCAAATCCTATCGGCCATCCACGCCGTTATCTGCACTATAGCTGTGAAGCTTTAAAATCAATCAGCGTTGTAACCTTGACTTGTCAAAGAGCGTGTGTTGTATTGTTGATTTGAAGACTTTCCTTCGGAATAAGCTTCGCATACAACCCAATTACTTGAATTATCAAAGCCTAGTTTCCCTAGACCTATACTACAACCCTAGGTCTAGTAAAACCCGTCTTTCTCGTCAGGTCACCCTAAGGGGCATACAAGGAGTGTTTAGTGTTTGGGATTTGATTGTTTGAGTGTTTGAGTTGTGGTAGTCTCTCTCGTAGAGTCTGGTTCAGTCTCACTCGTTCGACAGTTGAGTTTTGTTCATATTTCACTTGCAGCCTTAGACCCTGAGCAACCGTTTCAGCGAATGGGGGCGCCCTCGCTGAAGAACTCCTGCTTGTGGAAGTTGTGGTCGTACAGAACGAGGAGGAGGGGAAGCGCCTTCGACTCAGGGTCGACAGGGAGCAGGGAGATGAGGTCGGCCTTGGTCTTCGGCTTGGATCTCTTCGACTTCCGCCCCTTCTTGCCGCTACCGCCCTTCGCCGCGCGAGGCGGAAGCTCTTCCTCGCCTACGACGCTCAAGGGAATCGCCTCCGCCTCGCTCGCACCGCCCTCGTCACCACCACCACCGAGGTCGCACCCCTTACCCTTGTCGACGGGCGCGCAGCCGTCCAATTCATCGCCAGAGGATTGACCATCGGATTCCTGCTCGTCGTTGGAAAGACCAAGTGTGTCCTCGGAATTGAGGGATGGCCCCATGGGGTCGGGCTGGGCGTCGATGCTGCCAAGCATGCAAGAATGCACTGCGAAGACGGCGATCAGTAAAATAATCCGCGGGGAAAAGGGATGCATGGAAGACTTACCAGACTCAGCGGGCGATGCCGCACGACGACCAGGCAACTGACAAAATGGAGACGGCGAGGCCGGTGTCGCAGCTCGAACACGCGATGCGGGTCGCCCTTCAACCTGCGACGTGCTCGGAGTAAGCGGCGACGAAAATGGCTGCGCAGCGTTCGGTTGCGAAAGTTCCGGCGGGATCGGCGAGGGAGGAAGGCGGCGCGGCGCGCGCTCGGAAAAGAAATGCTCGGGGCCGATGCCCAAGATATAGGTGTATTCCCCAAGGGACCAGATGATGGAGAGGTGCCGAGTGGTCATGACCTTGCAGCGCTCGATATACATACGGACTTGCTCCGCGCGCAACGAGATGTGCTTCACCGCGCGATCGACCCGGGCCTGCCTCTGTGCCGTCCACGCCGCGAGATCCGCCAGGAACGTGCACTCGAGGCGCGCTCCCTCCGTGGACCACCAAGCAACATATTTGGATGCCTCGACCTGGAAGTTCTGCGCGTCGGCGCTGACGTCGGCATCGGAGCGAGCGGGGTCGAATTTGGGCACGGGAGGATTGTACGGGTGCGCAACGCGCTCGGGTTTCGGGTTGTTGGCGTCGTCAAAAGAGGGATCGTCGAAAGAAGGAGGCTTCGCGGAGTAGGGGTTGATAATGGGATAAAGGACGAGGAACTCCTCGAGGCAGTCAAGACGAAAACGGAGGGCATTGTGTGCTGCCGCCGCGGTATCCGTCTCGAGAGCCCCGTCGACGATCATCCCCATCTCGGAAGAACACCAGTCCCCCGCGAACTCTGTGACGGGAACTGCGCGGCTAGGCTTTGGAGAGTCAATCTGCGTGCTGTAGAACTCTTCAAGTTCGTCGTTGCTACGATGGCCTCGGAGTGGGTGGATTACCATGTTGGACGGGATGACCTCAACCTCGAAATTAATGGCCTCGTCGTTGGCCCCTTGAAGAACGAAAGACACCGGGAACACGTTGCGATCCGGAAAAGATAACAAGATCAGATAAGAAAAACAGGACACAAAGAAAAGGCAAAGGAACTCACCGGAGGGAATCGCCCTGCAGAGAAACGAGCGAGTAGGGTCCAAAGGTTTTAGAGGGGGGCGTTTGGCCTTTGCAGGCGCGCAGGGAATGGTGATGGTGCCGGTTGGCGGCGTAACGGCGCGCTTCGCGGGGAGTTTTACTTTTATAGGTGTAGCGGGAGGTGCAGCCAGGGTCGACGACGAAGAAGCTCCAGGGATAGAAGGGAGGGCGTCGGTCCGCTTCAAACCACGTGGGGGCCCGACCTTCGGCGTCGAGGGAGAAGCCACCGGGGTACCAGGCTCAGCCGCCTCGCCCGTGTTTGGTCGTTTCCAGGGCTTGGGCTTGCGCCTTGCGGGAGTGGAACTGGCGGACGGCGCGCCGTTAGCCGCGGCACACATCGAGCGATGACTTCCAGGGGCGCCGTGCGTTGTGGTGGTGCGCGAATCGACAGACCCCTCGACGGAACCCTCGCCCTCGGACTCGGGCTCTGGTCTGCAAGAAAAACGCATGAGATCAGAAACCAAGTAAAACAAAGAGGTGTTTGTGCCACTCACTGCTCTGCCTTGCGCTTGCCTGTAACCCTCGGAGATCCGCCGGTCTTCTGCTTGGCCATCGTCGAAAGGTCGAATTGAGGGAGCGGATCGAAGAAGAAGGACGAAGACGGGAGGGTGAAGACACTGGGAGGAAAGGAGAAAGCGGCCTAGGAATGGAAGGTGGTGGAGAGAGAAAGAGAGAGAGTGAGTCAGTGCTGTGGGAAGACGAAAAACGTGCCAGCCCTGGCAGCAACAAGAAGCGCAAAGGAATAAATGGACGCAACTGAACCGGGAAGATCTCCAAAAATATCCAAGGCCATCAAATTAAAAAGAAGCCTGCGGCGCAGCACCAGCTGATGGCGCTGCGGAGGCAGACGAAGGCGCGATGAAACGGTGCACCTGCGTACGGCTGTGACCTAACTGACTGACTCGAGGGATGCTATGAACACCACTCAAACAACCAACACACACACACCACACAACCAATACACAGTGCCAATGATTTGAGTTCAGGTCTACGCCGAAATATACGACTAAGATTGAATCCTCTCAGGTAATGTTGAAGAAACCGTTCGTAGGGAGTCTTATTAGGACGTCCTCGGAACTACAGATAGTTTAGAACTACCTAAAGATAGGCCTCGGAGATACCAGGATATGGTTTTAAAGGGTGTAAATGAGTCCGAGGACACCAACTGTATGGGCTCGGCTCGACAATACTCGCTGCACAGCCGTCTGCAGTTCGAGGGGACAATGACTAGGCAACTGTATGCGCTAGTAGGACAATACTCGATGCACAACCGTCTGCAAGCGAGGGGACAATGACTAGGCAACTGTATGCGCTAGTAGGACAATACTCGCTGCACAACCGTCTGCAGTTCGAGGGGACAATGATCAGGCAACTGTATGCACTGATAGGACAATACTTGGTGCACAACCGTCTGCAACCAAGGGGACAATGACTAGGCAACTGTATGCACTAGTAGGAATGGCTTAGATGAACCTTAAAGCTTAGATGTAGCCAACAATCGAACTTTCTTGTTACTGAATCTACAACAACAGATGTGTTTATTACAACAAATCTCCGCGGACGATACAGAGTCACAAATGCCTTGGGAATAAGCTTTCGACGTGAGTCTAGGCGAACTGGGTTATAATGTGCTGCCTGAACATCGCGTTCTGGCTGGTCTTTTATACTAATTTTACTACTATGTGACAGTCCGAGGATATGTGACAGGAACAGAGAAATTGAAAATGAAAAAGAGTAATTGGAAAATGAAAAAGAGTAATTTGAAACTGAAAAAGGAAATGTGATGATGCCGCTCTATTTTGGTGAGGTCCGGCCGCAGACAACTGGTGCCTGGCACCTCTTTTGGTGTATATTTAGCGAGTCCTCGGACGGCCGTGCTTTGCCGTCCGCGCCCTCGCGCTTGCTCTGCCTCGGCATGGCTGTAAATAGCTCATGCTACGTCATCATTCTGTCCAACGGAGACGGCTCGGCCGTCGGTATCCACTCCGTGAAGTCGCTTTAGCTGTGGCAGAGCTGAAGTATTCAGCCGTTGCCTGTTTAGGATGTTCATTGTGCTTGTTAGGGCCCTCGGACGCGACGCGCACGTCACATGGGCTCTATGATGATCTAGGCTCAGCTCGGCTGCTTCCGAGCATCGGTATTTGTCAGGCGCACAAGTCCTCGAACTATAATTAGTTCATCTGTGCTGTTGTTTCAAGTCTTGGGTTTGCCCTCGGACCGAGTTAGAGTCCTCGGACCTGTTCCTACCGGTACTTTGTGACCGACATAGTAGCCCTCGGGCGATGCTTTGCCCTAATGTAAGTCTATTGGGAGTCCTCGGACTGTCCCTGGTCCTGCAGTCTAGTTCGCGCTCGTGCCGGTCCTGTCCAGGATGGCCCAATAGCAGTCCTCGGACTGGTCCTGTCTCTGCGTCTGGTATACTGTGTTCCAACTAGTAGTCTTAGGCTTTTGTGTTTAATCTCCTGGGTATGGTAACTAGCTTTTGCAGCGCAATCCGCCCTCAGATATGAGTTATGGACTGAATCTGACGAACTTCGAGGCATCCTTAAGCTTACTATACTGATCCTCGATATTTGAAGAACCAAGTCGTAGTATAACCTTAATGCCTATACGGTTCTCTCGCGTCCTTGCTACGCAGTCAGCAGTGCGGAGCTCGCTCTGACTCTGATTGGTATGCCACCAGGCAGGGGACTTCTTGTATTTGACAAGAAATCGCAAAAATGCGAGATTTCACGGCTGGGCTAATACCAGTCGTATCAGCGGGGAAGACAATTCAAGGTGGCGCTGTGATAAGGACCGTGTTGCTACGATGTGAAAGAAATGGGATTCACGGTGTAGCGCGTGTCGTCCTCTAGGGGCTTTATTGGAGGGAGTTCTGGGTGGAGATAATGGCACTTCAGGCAAGCGCGGGTGGTTCCGATGTGTTTATACCCGGTTGGGTGCTGTGTGGTCAACGTGCAGGGCGGTCAAGAGGGTGAAATACTTGTGCTTCAATGTCTGCGGCGGATGGTTGGCGTACGGCGGGAGCAGATGTGAGCCTCCGTTGGGGCTTTGAGAATGAAGAGCGCGAGCCTCGGTGACGAGCTGCAAGTGGGGGAGTAGAATGCCCGAAGACAAGCTTTGAACTGTGTGTGTGTGTGACTCTGTACTGCCAAGAATCGACTGGGGGAAGTACTGGGGGGAAAGTACTGGGGGGGAAGTACTGAGGGGGAAGTACTGGGGGATGTGAATACCGAGAATGTACTGACTACTGGTCATATTTCGTAGGGCTTTTATACTGTTTCGCCCTCACACAGCCACGGGCTCTCACTACCTGTTGTGCGGTGAGGTCCCTGCTGAGTACGAGGAGCAGTTCGAGAGTTTCGTTGGGGACTTGAGCGGGTACGTCGTATCCTGCTGGGTTGGAGCTTGGATTGGGGCAAAGGAGCAACCCCGTTTCATGTCTCGCCCCGAGATGGATGGATTGTCCCGCGAGATGTCGGATAGTGTGCGAAATGGATGCCAGATTGGAGCAAACGAGCCCGAGACTCCCGAGCGAAGGTGTATCCTGCTGAGATGACGCCGTACCCGGCTGGTTATGAGTCATAGGTCCGTTCTCGAGTAGGTTTGCGAGGCCTGTACAGCGCGTGCACGGTCACAGTGCTCAGCCAGAGCCCGTTCCCAGCTGGGATGCCAATTGTCTGTGGTCGATGTCCATGGGTATTGCGAGCGTGTTCGTAGATGCGAGTTCGTATGGGAGCACGAGGCGCTGTCGAGCTGCAGGCGATGGGTAGGATGGGTGGCAAAGTCGAGGATGGTCTGAGTGGGTGCTATCCCGTGTGGGTGCGGTCGTGGGTACGGCTGTATCCGCATGCGGCTTCTTGTTGAGTCCAAATCGGGTAATAGTTGTTTCTTCTTCGCCAAGTCCTTCCGTCATCTTTGCTAGGCTGATGGTGCTGCGCGAGGGCATACACAGAGCGTATACAGCCCTCACACCTCCTCCATACTTAAAAATATCGACCATCCCTGGTCGATGACACCTATAAAAGGAATCACGCAACCAAAGCAATCAACACCTTCATTCCCGTCATGGATGCTGCCACCACCTGTCGCTTCCTCTTCACCAACGTAGTGTGGCCCAAGAATTGTCTCTTCATTCCGGTCGGCGGCCTGAGGGTTTTCCTTCTCCAAAACCTTCGCTTTAAAGTCTTCCTTGTAATGACCGCGATTTTCGATGATGCGTTGGCGATGAATACCATCGAGGTGTTCGCTCCTGGACAGCGCGAAGAAATGCGGTGTCGAGTGGGGGATATTGTCCAGCATATGGTGAGGTCGGAATCGTTCTAGCATTGAATAAAGCGCTGATGCTGCGAAGTCTTTTGCTGCGCATATTCACCAGAATCAATTCTGCCGGTCGTACAGTGCCGTGTCAGTGCCTGGCGAGTCTGCGTGGATGTTCCATGTTATCCTGGTCCTCATCCAAGTCGTCGGATTTGATGGCGACAAGCAGCGGGCGAAAACAAATGGGTTCCCGGGGTGCGCAGTGCAAACCGAGCGCCATGCTGCTGAAGCGCAAGCGACCTCATTCCTGAACGCCGCTCTCTCCACCTTCATCCAGGAAAAGCGTGTGGTTTTTGTGAACGCAGCCTTGGACTATGAGGATTACGATCCGCACGGCCGCATTACTCGCTTTTTCGATCGCCGCATTCCTCCTTCGAATCTTCCTCCTATTCCGGTGGTTGGGGAAAATCCAGAGGCCTCCGTTCTCATAGAGATCCTCAACGAATTGCGTTGGCCGGCCGAAGTTCATCGGATGAACACACCACTGCCGAGCGCTGCCACGTCTGATGAAGCCTGTGATGCTGAAGTCGTTGTTCCTCCTCCGTCAAACACTGCTGCGCCGACACAGACCGAAGGGCCCCTGTCTGATGGGTTTACCCCAGCGGGTACGAATATGTCCTCCGTGCACCGCAGTGCGCGCGTTCTCCGGTCGCACGGCGTTGCAAAAATTCCACGCGGTCTGCGTTCCAAATCGAGATATTCCCAATCCAGGGGATCTTCCAGAGAAGTCCGTGCATATTCCTCAGCTGGAGAGTCTGGCGCTTATGGGACGGAACTCGTGAGGAGCGTGAGCTCGTGCAAGTCGCTGCCTGAATTATGGAGCGTGTCGGAATCGAGCTTGGGGTTGTCCAATTTTTTTTTTTGCTGGGTAGAGTCGAGTACACCAATTAAAATTGGGTATCATTCGGAAGGAAATTTCGCGGCGCTCTTGTCTGCGTCAAGGGGAGCGAAGTCAGAGAAGTATTCCGGTGGTAAGAACGTTGTTGATAACGTTGGAAGTTCCTTGAGAGAAATTCGATCGCCAGATACACCCGGCTGGGTAAGAGTTGTCTTCGGTGAAATTCGTCGGCCTGCTGTTATCCTTCACCATGTCCTCGACTCGTCTGCCTGTTGCTCGTGTTTGCGGAGTCCCTCTGCGCCTCCTGCTGAAGCCTCACAAGGCCCTGGACACTGAATGGAAGCCAGCAACCTCTGTGGCAGAGTTTATTCGCAAACGACTTCGCCCTGCCGCGTTTTTCCTTCAGAAGACAATCCTTGGCGACGAAGGCATAGCTGGGGCTCCGCAAAACATTTCCCCCGAGGAGGTGGACGAGATTCGGTGTTCTGTGTCAATGCTGCTCACGGCCGTGGTGCATCCTGAAATTTTCTTCATCTGAGATCGTGCTGAAGCGTGGCGATGCAGCTTTCCCTTGTGTGGTGTCGTCTGCGTGTCCTGGCTGCACTGGAGGAGGGAGCGTCCGTGTCTTTCCAGGACACAATTGTTCCTGCGCAAGCCACACGAGCTTTTGAGCTTGCCATGACATTTTCCTACTTCTGCCCACCAACGCGCTTCGACGAAGTGCTCGCGCTCAAGCTCATGCGTTCGCTGATTACGGGCTTCCTGGTTACCGGTCGCGCAATGGTCATTGCCAACGGCAAAGCAAGGGATTTTCCAGAATACGACTCCATCGGGAATCTGGCGGAGACTGCGCCGGATTTCGAGTTCCCGACGATGGACTAGAGGTGCGCCGTTGTATTTCCCATGCGTGGCGTGGTTGCTGAGTTGTTGGTGTGCGCAGGAGTCTGGCATACCCAGTGGGGTGAAACTCGTGGTGGCGGAATGGGTGGATACCCGGATGGGTATGGAAAGGTGCATGTGTCCCTTCTGGCGTAGTCAGTCAAATATTGGTGCGGCGTGTGTTCTGCGATGGCGAGTATAAATCTGCGTGGTGATTTTCCCAGAGAAGACCAGCTTTTTGCGTGTCGCTCTTCTTCAGCATGGCCCGACCAAGACGTTCCAACCCGTTCGCTGTTCGAGACAAGTTCCTGAACCTGGACTTTCCAAATGTCGCTGCGCTCCATGAATTCAGTCAGATTCCCTTCATGACTCGTCTATCCCATGAGCATCTCGCGCCTATGGTCGCAATATTCCTTTGTATCCACGACGAATTCTCTTGGAATCCAGAGAACCGAACCGAGCAGGAAAGGAAAGCCATGAGACAATATGTCTGGGACTATTTCGAGCATGCGATGCGTTGCAAATAGGCCCGTTCCGTGGCAGCTGAATGTTTCCGTCGATTTTCATCCAGGCACATTTGTCGGATATGCTTGTGCGCTACAAGGAGCTGGCAGCGGGGCGTCGTGTTCCAACGCCGAGTGTACCGTGGCTGAGCATTGTCATGCGTGCCAAAAATGTGTATGGTATGCGACAGATCTGCAACAGGATGCGGCCGACAGGAACTTCGTGGTTGATGGCGCATCAAAGATTGCCGGATTTCCGTTTGGGGAAGGGGATGAGCCCTAGCTGTAGTATTATGTCAAAATCCCCTGGCCCTAGCCAGGGTAGGGGATTGCATTAGACCTGGACATAGCCAGGGCATGGCTGGAACACTGTATTAGCACTCCTGGGCAGAAATCCCCGGGCCAAAAATTAGCGGAAAAATGGGATTTTGGGCCCCCTTTTGGCCCTTTTTAGTGCACCCTTTTAGTCTGCTCTCTTGACCATCAATTTGGGTGCCATATTGCGTCCCATTTGGATTGCAATCAATTGTTTGCCTCAGCTTTCTCTCGGCACCTTCGGCCTGCTGAATCAGCTCGGCAGTTCAGCTTATTTAATTGCTGCTGTTTACCCCCGCTCGCCCGCCGCTCTTCCCGCTCCCGCAGCTCCCACCGCACCTGCCCGCGCCCGCTGCGCCTTCGCTTGCGCTCCTAATAGCGTACGCCTGTTGATCACGGTGCTCCCATCGCCGCTCCTCACCGCTCCCCGCTGTTCTGGCTCCCGCCTCCCGCAGCGGGATACGCACCTGAATAACCGACCGTACTCATCTGTATCCAGAATCCGTTCTAATCGCTCTATCTCAATCTTTCTTAGTGCAAATTTATATATCTTTTTCTACTACCGTTCATGATATTCTCTAAGTCCCTCTTTACCACGTGACCCGGAGCTTCAAGCCAAAAGCTGTCGCGTTCAGTATTAAAAAGGTTTCACGTTCCTAGTATTACAATACATCCATTGTCTACTATGATACCAATCCGCGCGTCGCCCTATCACACCGCTTCCTGCTCCGCTGCCAATCTGAGCCCTCGTAACATCCAGATGACATCTGCCACCACCGTTTCCCACCCGCGTGAAAATGGCCCTTTCCCACCCCCCGGCAATGTGCATGCTCACCAGTACAGTGTCGCGACCACGCTCAAGACCCCGTTCTGACCAGGAAGCACGAGTCCGCCCCAATCCTCCCCATACACCTCTCCCTCTCCCCTCAGCGGCCTCCCATCTACCCCCACCTTCCTCCACGCCGGCTGAATACTCCTCCACCAAGCCCACCACTGCACCTCGAACTTCTCCACCTTTGGGATGGCCCTCGGCCCCTTCTTGCGTCCCCTCCCGATCCAATCGGAGACCTGCAACGGCCGACCCTTCTTCGCCAACACTCCCGGGCCGTTCTCGAATCCGTAGGCCCGCTCAAGTTCCACAAACGCAGTGAGTAGCTCTTGGTAACGCCCCCCGACCTCCTCTTGCGACACCTCCGCAAACACGAGGCGGAACCACTGCGCAGCGTCGTTGGGGCACGCCACCTGACCCGCCTCTTGCGCCGGGACAGTGTTGGGCGCAATGACAGCACTGCCCCCCGTGGTGACAGCGTCATCACTCGTGGTCGCGGTGGAGATGGGCTCGGGCGCGGCGCTGGCGGTGTTGGTCGCGGGAGCGGAAGTGGTGGTTGCGGGAGTCGCAGGAGTTGTGGCGGGAGATGCAGCTGCCGCTGCGAGGTCGTCTGCCACGGTGCGTATGGGGGTTGCCCCTTTGAATAAACCTCGCGCTGTAACCCTGTTGGCGCAGAACCGCGTCCCCAATGCTCCATATCCCCAATCATCCACAGCAGTCTCTTCCACGCGATTGGCCCCCGGGTCCATGCTGAATGGTGTCGCGAAGCTGAAGGGTCCCCGCGCGCCATTCCTGCCTTCGCCCGCCCCCTCCCCGCCCTTCTTGCTCGCACTGTCGTTGTGGGTCGGAGACGTCGGGTGACCATGGCTGAGACTGAGGCTGCGACTCCGACTGGCGCTGCGACTGGAGCTTGTTCCACAACTCGGACTGCGACTCGGACTGGGAACCAGCGCATCGAGATCTCCGTCCGACATCTGTACATCGTCGTCACCCCTCACTCCCCTGAGGCCGCGACTCCCTTCCGCCTCCTCTGACATCTCCCCGTCCCCCCCCCCCCCCCCCCCCCCCCCCGCCTCATTGGCAGTCCCATCCGTAGTCCCCGCCATGCGCCCTGATCATCGAAGAATGCCGGTAGAAGCAGCAGGGGCGCGCGGCTTGTGGGGAGCCTTCACAGGCTTTGCAGTGAACAATCCCAATGCTGCTGCTCGCAGCCCCAGCTCCTCCATTAACACCTGGTTCCTCCGTATGTTGGCCTGCCGACCTGCCTCGTATTCACGCCCCGATGCCGCACGTAGCTCCATTGTCTCCCTCAAGTGCCGTGCTCCCTCCTGCTCACTGGTCTCTTCCTCGTCGTCTTCCTCGTCGTCGTCGTCTCCCTCGGGAGCACCTTTCGTCTTCTTTGTCGGTGGGACCGTTGCCTTCGCGCCGTCGCCTGTCAAACCAGCACGTTTCCTCTTGCGCAACATCTTGTCGCCCGCGTCTGCCTTCCCCTTCCCCTTCGACTTCACCCTCCTCCCCTCCTCCTCCGACTCTGACGCCGACCCAGACTCAGAGTCCAAATCGGAGCAGGAACCAGAGCCGCCTCCATCCTCCATAGTGTACCATGCGTCCGCGAGCGAGGCCCCATCAGGCAGCGCCGCCTCAGCGCATTCGCGCGAGGCTATGTCACATGTGTCAGTTCTCGTATTAACTCCTGTGCGCGGCGTGTCACTCACTGTAGGCTGTCTGAAGATATTCCTTGGTAAACCCCAAGATGTCTTGCGCAAAGCGTGTCTTGTTCCAGGACGGGAACGTGATGGGAATCGCCGAGAGATTCCATCCCACTGATATACTAGACAATAAATCAGCATAGTTCCTCAGCTGCCTTTGGATCAACTTACTGCATGGTACCAATCTCCCCGCCATACTTGGGCATGGGCCTGCCCATGACTAGGAAGCCCTGCAGACCCATGTGCTCTTGAATCCCTTTCATGATGGGAGTCATGAAAACACCCAGCGCGTTGATGCACCTGCAAATAGACGTCAGTATGCCCTTTCACCCAGTTTCCCCGATACGTACCGTTGTCGCGCCTCAGGGCTCTTCCCAGGACCCTCCTTGAGCCCTTTCAGGTAGGCTGCCTTCGCCGCAGCCGCCTCCGCTGCAGCACGCCCGCGCACCGCCTCCCGCCCAGCATCCGGTAGCGCTGCGAACAGCTTGCGCGCCACTGCGGACCGGAAAGGAGCGTCCGGCTTCTTGCTGTTCATAGCCCTGTCCTTCTCGATGGCCCGCGCTTCCCAGCGCTCGGCGACTACGCTAGCGATCTGCGTGTCATAGGACTCCCGCATCCATTGCTGGTACGCCTGTCGTGCTTTCAGCGGGCTGACTAAACCAGACAACTTCGCAAGGAGAACAGCAAACGAGTTGTCGTGGGTGTCGGCCTTCGAGATGATTTTCCGGCGGAGAGATCGGACGTGATACTTGAGCCAACGCCGGATGCGCTTGGGAATGTCAGACACGGTATGTCACAGATGTCCCATATCACGTACGACGTTGAGCGCCTCAATGTGATCGTGCCTCTCTGCCCTCTCCTCCTCCTCCATAATCTCGACTGTCTGCGGCGCCAGCGAATCGTAATTGGGCAGCGGCAATTCAGGTTCTTTGTGGTCCGCCAGCTGCCAGCTGATTTGCGTATGGAACTCGTTGCAAACTTTCGCAAAATAGTCGTGTTCTGCCCTCCAGCCTCTCTCCAGCGCGTCGGCGTAGGCCTCAATGTGAGGGCACATCAAATCCTCACGTGCGCCCTCCGCCCACAACTTGTTACTTTTACGGAGTTCTTTGGATTTACGCTTGCATGTTCTGCTTTTGACCATCTACTCCCTCTGTTAGCGCAAAGCATCTTGGTGAAGCCTGGAGACCATACCGTTGTACGTCCTTTTTTTTTTGTTCGGTGTCGATACGAAAAGATTGAGTCTCGCCGCCAAATAGATCCTCTGACAAAACGATCATTCGCGCCCCTATCACGAGCCATCACAGCCGCCATGTCTGGCTGAGGCAGGAGCAGGCGGTTGCCTTCCGCAAACTCTCTCTCATGAACGAAGTACGTTCCTCCATTTTTTTCCCTCTCCTCTGCTAGCCATGCTCACCGTTTTTAGGAGCCACTTCATTTCGTCATCAAACGGGCCTTGCTGTACCCCTGGGGGGTGGTCGACCGCCATCTAGTCAATCTCATCCTCCATTCGGACAAGCTCACGCTTCGCCACAGCAAGGCCGTTAGTGCTTGGTTTAACCCCGATCCCGTCCACTGCCCCCGATGCCCTAAACCGCATCTCTGATCCCCACTTTTCCCAGACTCCTCCTTCTCAATTTTTGTAGCCTGCACTCATGACCCTGAGCTCTGTCAAGCACGGGCCTTCCACAGATCCCAACGCCCTCAATTGCGACCTTCCTATCGTGGATGTGCAGAATGTAGACATCCCTCACGCAAATTTGGGCACTGCACTGCACTCCTTCTAATATAACCTCCGCCCTAGATTTATCTCGATTTGGACCTCAGGCTATTCCTCTCGCCACGAGCATTCGACAATATGCCAAGAAGGACCGGATTTTCTAGTGCCTGAGTCCAGTCAGCCGCCGGAAGATGATCGCAGGAATGTACTGACAACTTCCGTGTGGCGTTGCACCTCGGCTCTCTTCAATATGTCTGCGTCTGACAAAATTATCTCGGCGCTGTCGATTTCATCGCGTGGGTCGGGTTCTTCAGACAAGCTTCGCCGCCATGTAAAGGTACGCCAATAGTCTGCAAAGAGAGGGGCCCAGAATTGGCGCTCCCGCTGGCGCGCGATCGCATCCTGGTAGAGTGGGACCCATTGCAAAAGGTATTCGCGTCGCGCGCCGCGCATGCGGAATGGGGCGGCCACCGGCTTGACAGCGGGCTTGGTTTTCTCAGCCCGAGCTGAGGGCATGCCGGGCGGGATAGTGGGGACCATAAGGGATATGGATGAATTTCCAAAAGACTGATCTCATCAGATCGACACTTGACTCTGCACCGCGAGCATGACAATGGCGATTTTCGACTACGACGGCCTCCCACAGCTCCTTCCCATGGACGACGATGAAGGCGGGGACTCGGCCCAAGGTGAGCCTCGTATCTATCTAGCCGCCGGCCCTTATCTGAAAATAAAACTTAGTGGTCAAGGCGCAGGGGACCGTTCACGGCTCCCCCTCTCGCACTTTCTATGTCACGGATGCCCAGTATGCAGCGCATCGCGCCGCTGAGTCGCCACACACAGGTTTCACCGCCAGTGAGACAGTCATTCTAGTGTCAAGACTTGGCGCTTACGAATTGAACGCGAGATCTTCCGAAGGGCGAGCGCTACAGGGACCAAGACTTTCTTTTCGTTTTTGCTCAGGGACAAGGCCTCTCGCCGCCTTTCTTTGCCTTGCAATACAACATTGGCTGCACCTTCAGGCGCAGTCATGGCGAGGCATGCGAGCAGGGGTGGACCTGGTTTTGTGGCCTCATGGGCGCACGGGCCTTTCTGATTGGCAAACACAATAGGGGGAGCGGGATGCGCGTGTACGTACGCACAGTCGTCGGCAAAAATCTCCCACGTCAATGAACGACTCCAGGCTTGCCATTGCCCGTGCAAAGAGCTGGCGTCTGCCGCGGTAAATTCACTTATTTCCTTCTCGTTTCCTGCACGATGCTGAAGAACCTTGTGGCAGCCGCGTGCAAAGTTGTGACTGGTTTCGGTTAAATACTAGTAGCGTTTGGCTGTTGCATTGGCTTGTGAATTTCGGCCGTCCTCGGCGCGTGTTCTGGACTAGAGCATGCCTCATTTGTTTGCCCCCCGCATACCTTTACCAACGCCAACATGTCGACTGCAGATGAAAACATCACAAGGGATGCCATACGCACAATGCAGACCGACCCTCAGTACATTGGGATACTTGTAGCAGCAGCGCGACACCGAAATTCGTCGAGCCTTGATCACTGTAGCTGGTGCAGGATCAGTGTGGAAAGCGCCACGTTGTTTCGTTGCCAAGATTTGCGCTGCATGGAACAGCTGGTGGCCTGCACCGGGTGCACACTGCTTGCACACCAGCAACGTCCGTATCATCGCCTCGAGGTGCGTGCATGATGCGCTCTCCATTTAGCCGCGGGTCTGGATCAGATATTCAGGAATGGAACGGCGTCCATTGGCAGGCAAAGCAGCTGGGGGCCCTCGGATATATCTACCAGCACGGGCACGACGGCCTACCATGCCCAAACCCCGGCAATGAGACTATGCCTGAGCTCGTATTCGGGGAGCGGCAGGTATGGGAGGTGTTGAGTCGCGAGTGTAACTGTCAGCTGGAATATGTACGGGCGGCATCTCAGGTGGATGGTAGCAAATAGAGGCAATGTAGTGATTTATGAAGCAATGAAACCTACAATAATACATGCTCTTGAGTCACAGTTAGGGGGCTGGACGACAGGGAAATCAAAAGAAGTGGATCAGCGATAACTGATGATCAATGGTCCTAAAAAAATTGAAATCTACGTCTTTCACTCCCTCTAGTTACTTATCATAGATAGAGTTGTCGCCGGTTCGTAGAAAGAAGAGCCGCCAGTAGTCGGGCGTTGTGTGGGAGGGCGGGCTTCTTGGATGTAATCAGATATTGATCATAGCGTGACTTGCGTTACAACTTGTTACCTTTCAGATTGATCTACTGCGAAACTTGCATGCGGTGAGTCGCAAACGGACGGCGCATTCCACCAAAACACCAACCCTACTTCTCTCCCTACTCCCTCCGCTAACCCAAACCTCGATGCCACGACTGCCGCGCGACCAGGATGTTCAGTTTGAAGATGACCAGCCAGATGTGCTCGCAGACCGCGGGATTGAAGTTTTCGCCGATGGCATGCACGCGACGACTGCCCTGATGAACGTCCGACCTCAAAAACGCCGGCGCGTGGTACCTGCAGACCTGGACGACGCCTACGCTGAGTGGACACCACTGGAAGGGGACGGTCTGGACGGGACTGTAGCCGACACCCTTTCTTCTTTCGACGTCATTGGCGACAACGAGGGCGAGGCGGCGAAATGCAAGCGGTATAAGAGTTCGGTGAGTGATACGCTCGAAGAACGACGGCTGGAGAGTTGACGCTGACACAGGACGAGCCGATGTCTCTGTGGAGGAAACTAATGCCGTATTTTCTCGACACCTCTTTTCGACGCGACGGACTAGGGGACTATATTTTGACAACGGCCTGTGTATTCTGCAAGGTCGTTTACGGCGAGGGGAAGCACTTTTTCCGATGCGCAGCGTGCGGAGAATTTATTCAGTGCGAAGATTGTGTGAGGGAAAGGCATCAGCTGAGCCCGCTACACGTTTTGAGGGTCCGTCGGGTGGCCTGCTCATTGTACCGATTGATTACTGACTAGTTTTACCGGAATGGAACGGGGATTCGTGGACAGAGGCGAAGCTGTGCGGTACGGAGCCCGACCGCGCAGGTTTGATCAGCTTGGGCTTGGTGTACCAGCTCGGACATCACGGCTTTCCCTGCGCGTTTCCCAAGCCGATGCGCTCGATGGTGGTGATGGATCTGAGAGGAATTTTTACGGTGGACTTCCGATACTGTGGGTGTGAGAAGGGCGAGAGCACGAGCAATCTTGACCAGCTGCTTGGGAATGCCTGGTACCCTGCGATGACGATAGATCCCGAGACCTGCGCAACGTACAAGGCCTTGGACCATTTTTGCTTGCAGAATGTTGTCGGCAACGTCAACGTCCACGATTTCGTGGGCGTCTTGGAGCGTCTGACAGATCCTCTCGGGGTGTCGTCTGTGCCGGTACGTGTCCCTTGCCTGTCGGACACTGGTTTTTGGAGCGCTGATGTCAGATATCAGGACCGTTACAAGGCATTTGGGCGCATGAGCCGGCAGCACACATTCACGCAGCGTCAGAGGCGTACCGGCTGCGGACACACGGAGGAGGGGGTCGAAGAAACGGAGGCGGGCGGCATGGCAGTGCCGTGCTGGACGTGTCCCAACAACGAGAAGAACTTGCCAGAGGGGTGGAAGAACGTGGACCCAAGGTATCGGTGAGTTCTTCCGTGATCGAGTGGGCGACCGAGACTGAGATGTTTTCAGATTTCTGTACATGTTGCTGCTGGCGTTGGATGCGAATTTCCGCCTGAAGAATCGTCTGAGGGCGAACGAGCACCAAGATCCATCTCTTGGGTCTGGGCCCGGGTATTTTGTGGAGTCAGAGCCGTACAAGGAACACCTCCGCAACTATGTGGCGGAAAAGGATGTAAGCACATGATTATGCGTCGGGAGGTTTACTGATAATGGACTAGGTCAGCTCCTGCATCGCATTTGCGGCGCTGCTGCAGAAAGAGACTCGCCTGACGACAGGGCTAAGGGTATCAGGTGTGGGGGGGTGTGTCTGCGCGCGGCACGGCGTGGTGCGGCCGCTGGGTCTGGGCGATCTCCAGAAGGGAGAACAGTGCGTTTGAATACCTGACGCTGAGATCGTGATTGACTGAGATGCTCCCAGATACGCAAATATGGATTACATCTTCCTGTCGGCCATTGCGGGGGTGGCGGTCCTCTGCCTTGCGATATCGTACGATATCGCATGTCAGTGGAAAGTGAATTTACCTGCGCGCGCGCGCAAGATTGCGGAGACAACTCCGATCATGACGAATCTCGACGACTTCGAAATTCAGTTTGCGCTCCCCATCTGGCACGCCGTTGCGCACGAGGTTAGCTGTCAAACCGAGAACTCGCTAAGCTTTGCGGTGGGAGTGGGGAGGACAGACGGGGAAGGAATTGAAAGGACGTGGGCAGTTCTAAACCCGGTGGGGTTTGCGACGAAGGAGATGGGGGACGGGGCTCGCCACGATGCTATTGAGAACAAGATTGACCATGTCAATTTCGAAAAAAAACGGGTTCCATACGCTCTGTGTATGCCCTCGCGCACCAACGCGGCTGTGACGGACTTGACATGACAAAATCACATGATTTGGACTACAAGAATCCGTATTTGGGCATTCCTCCGGGAATCTCACTCACTGCGCCCCTTCCTGCAGGAATCCACCTCGTACAACACCAACCGCACCCCCAGCGACCTCTTCCCTCAGGATATCACATAACTCCAACGCTACAAGCATCCTCACAAACTCAATCCCACGGGATTTCGCACACATATGTCACCACGGCGCGATACGACCAAGATCCCACGGGATTACGCTGTAGCTCGCGCACCACGAGCCCTCCAGACGTCTTGAATACCACCTACAGTTCGGACTTTACAAGATACAGGCTCTACCCATGGGAATCCTCCGGGATACGCCCTCAGAGAGGCCTGTATCCTCGCACTCTGCCCACAAAGTGACAACCACCGAGCTCCCGCCGGATAGAGGACGGACACCGACAGCACGCGGGACGATTCATCCATGTTGGGACGTGTTCGAGGCCTGAAACACGACCCAATGACTCCACATCCCAAAGCCTGCTGGTCTGTCAGTGAATCCTGCCGGAATCGACTGTTACAACGAGGTTTTGACACCAAATCCTGCCGGATTTACTGACACAGCGATTCTATAAGCCGAATCCTCGGGGATTGGCGCTCTCTATCCGCTGGGATCGTTCTCTAGGGAAGGTCTATGGTGCGACGGGGGCTAAAGGCTGTGTAGAGTCGGAAAAGGTATAAAAGGACCACCCATTTTAGCCAGTAGCCAGTCAATTCTTGGGCAAGAGTTTTCCCCCACTCTCCACCCAGTGTACCTTGTCCCCCAATACAAGAGTTGATCACACACACACACACACACACACACACACACCAGTTCACGCTTGCTCTAGGGCACTCTACTCTCCTCCCACACTTGCAGCTCCTCTTCAAAGAGCTCGCGCTTCATCATCCTCGAAAGCCTTACCTGTGCACACCTTCCTACGCAGACACATTGTCGTGCAGTAGTGGGAACCTTGTAAAGGTCTACATAGCAAATCGTCTACGACCGCAAGGATGTACCAAGCAACACCATCGCCATACAACCAACTCTTGTCGACGTTAAAGCCACCACGGAATCCCCGACTTGGAGGATTCACGCATTCAGTCTCTCGCCCAGCACCTAGGGGAAAGGTGTTAAACCGAATCGAAGAGGAGACTTTAGGAGCTCAGACCGTTCACCACTGACCTATCTGAACAAGTATTTCTATATTCTAAACCGTCCATTTTGTTAACCACACAGTTCCAACCGAGTACACCATCCGGACCAACATACCTGTTTCTCCACCGCCACCCTCTCTAAACTAGAAACCATCTGATATAACCCCTAGAGGACAAACCCAGCTACACCGTGAATACCATCATCATTTCACACCGTAGCACCGCGGTCCTTATCACGCCGTGCGTGACGAGTTCCTGAATCTCAATTTCCCAACCGTCAGCCAACTTCACAGTTTCTCATGCCAGCCCTTTATGCATTACCCGACACACAACCATTTGGAGCCCATGTTCCAATATTTCCTTCGTATTTGGGATGATTTTTCTTGGGAACCCAACTCCAAATCCAAGTGCGAGTGCAAGGCACTGCGGTAGTATATCCAATTGTATTTTGACCATGTGGTACATCGGCTGAAACTTGTATCCTCAGATATGCCTGATGTATTCGCTGATTCGGGTAATCAGGAGCACCTGGAAGACCTGATAATCCGCTACAAGGATCTCGCCACTGCGCGTTGGCTTCCCGCTCCCAGCATTTTGTGGCTGAACGTTGTTATGCGGGCAGAGAATGGTTTCGGTTTTGATGGGGATAAGGAGTCATTTTTCCGTCCCATTATGGTGATGGACCTTCGAGAGTAGCCGACGATCCATTTGGGGAGGGAGATCCGTCGACGGAAGATGGGGAGGTGAACACTTAAAAGGAGCGATGATTGTCATGTATGTCCTGTATTCCCCCTTCCCTATGTCCAATCCTTCGTTACATTCCCCAATGGATGCCGCTCTCCACTTGAATGGATGGGCTCACTGGAACACACACCGTGGATGAATATGTCTGTATCACAGACGTGGTGGTAGGGTGATTGAAGCTTCAAAAATCGTTCCGGCGAGAGGCGGTCGAGTATGCCCAGAGCTCGGATGGTCTCCTTGAATATTTCACCACCATCATCCTCATCCTACATCTTTTGCCCAGACCATCTACAATTGTATTCCTTCCACCATCTTCAATGCTGCTGCCATGCCGTTGTGATAAGGACCACGGTGCTACAGGTGTGAATGGGATGGTATTCAGTTGATAGCTTGGTCGTCCTCTAGGGGGTGATACAAATGAAATCTGGTTGGAGGAAGTGGTGGATACATGCTCTGGTGGTTCCTGTTGGTTGGCACTTGGGAAATCGTGGGATGGTCAGTGCAAAATGGGTCAAAGGTGAAATATACTCGTCAGGCTAGCTGTCTCCTAGCTTCCTGAGCTCCTGAAGCCTTCTACTTCATCTCTAGGTCAACACCTTTCCCTGAATGTGCGAGGTGCGAGCTGAGATGCAGGAATCCGCCAAATAGGGGCTCTGTAGGTGACTTTAACATTGCCAAGGGTTGGAATACGGCAAGGGGTGTCACTTAGTACTAGGGATTAGCACGGGTCGGGGTTGACCCGGCTGGGTCCGGGTCGGGTCTGAGCCGGGTCAGGGTCAGGGTCTCAGAAATTTAACCCGGCAACCCGGGTTTGACCTATCTGCTGGGATTCGTCAAAGATGCAGATGTTGAGGCTGAGACCACTTTGGAGGACCTTCAGAAGGGATAGAACGGTGAAGATCCGGAGGAGCCTGAGTTTGAGGATGATTACGAGAATGAATACATGTTGCAATGAGCTGTATCATAGTCTACAATTTTAATATCTCTCGGGCTTTATCCACGACCTTATTGCCGCAAATCCTGCGGGTGACCTGCTGACCTCCAGGTTTGACCCCGACCCTGACCTGACATCAGGGTCTGGGTGAGAGCGGGGTTGGGGTCCGGGTCAGCGATTTTTGACCTGGGGTTGACCCGTGCCAATCCCTACTCAGTACATCCATGTGGTCCCAGACAATTTGCCTAAGTTGATATCTTTACAAGGCTCCCACTACTGCATGACAGCATGTCTGCGTAGGAAGGTGGTGTGAGTAGGATGTCTGATGGTGATGAGTGTGAGCTTCCAGGGGAGAGCTGCAGTGGGGAGGAAGGTAGAATGCCCGAGGGCAAGCATGAACTGAGGTGGGGTAAACTTCTGTATTGGTGGGTCTAGTACACTTGGTATAGAAGTGGGGGAGAACTAGAAACCTGAAATCAAACACATGAAATTGTGATGCTTAGTAAGCTGACTCTTGCGAGACCAACTAACTAAACTAACTCTCAAAATCAACACAACAAATCTGCACAAACAACATGGCAAGTTTGGGGTTCCAACCAAGTATTAGGTTGCTGCAATTTGGTTCAATACAATTTATGTAGTAAACTTTGTGCTAATTTGGCAATACGGACTTTGTCCTGACTGTTCGAGGTGCTTTTACATGGTCTAGAGGTGTCGGAAAGGTTGGGTTTACAACAAGGGTTGGTAGATTTAACTCCAAAGTGGTTTGTTTATGTCCTTAGGACCGCTGGCACTGAGATTCCGATGCTTACTATCCTTTACTCATTGTCATCAAAAGTAAATATCAATCGGCCATTATAGGCCACAATATGTAGTATTTTCCAAGCTAAAGTACATGAACACATTCAGTAGGATGTATGGCCACCCTTTGCCTCAATCACGGCACGCGGTCAATAAATTGATCAATTTCTTGACAGGTGATTTTCTCCCACACCTCGAAAATTGCCGCCCGTAATGTCGCCTTGTTGTATGGGCGAGGCTGGTAATCACGGAGGTGGGCCTTGAGAACGTGCCAAACACATTTGATGGGTGAAACATCGGGAGAAGTCAGAGGATGCGGGAAAATGGGGATGTCATGTTCGGCAAGCCAGCCCTTGGTGACCTTGGCGCATGCGCTGCCACACCATCCTGCTGGAAGCAAAACCTGGGGTGCCTCCACTTTCTACTGTTGTAGAATTCCAAGAGAGGTCCCTCCAGTACCTGATCAATGTACCATTGGGCTGCCATATCACCACCACGGCCGCCGGGATACTCGAGAACCACCAAGGGCCCCTTTGCACCTTTCATCACAATTCCCCACACCATGAGTCGTACGGGGCTCTGTGACACAACAGCCACACAGCACTTGTCCAGGAGCTCCTCCCTGGACTTGCGGGTGACCCACACACGGCCTTTTTTGTCGTCAAGGCAGACATAAGCCTCATTGGACCAGGTGATGTCACGCCAAGATTTGGCTGACCGCGTTTTAGACTGTTCCAGGGCCCATGCAAGCCATTTTTGCTTGACAGTGGCTGAGCGGTAAGGAAACTTCCTGGTGACGGGTCTATGGTAGTCTTTGTCGGCCAAGACCCGCCGAATTGTGCTGTCGCTGACGCGTGGTGTGGTTTCATTGCCGATGTTGCGAAAAGGCTTCCAGCGGTTTTCTGTGGTGTAATCGACGATGATAGACTTCTCGGGGGTGGAGAAGGTGGCTGGGCATCCACTCCGAGGGTGATTGGCTGTCAAGCCAGTGTCCTGGAATTTTTCCCAGAGGCTTTGGGCAGTCAATCGTTTTATGCCGTGGTCTCGAGCGGCACACGTGACATTTCCATGGCTCTGGACTGCTCCTATGAACCAATTCTTGCGAGGAGAGTTGAGTTGGGGGTCGTTCTTATGGCAGGCCATATGCTGGTGGTTGGTGGTTGAAGTTTGTGCATGTGCTATGACACAATGCATTGATAGATATTTACTTTGATGACGACAAGTAGCTAAAGGTGACTGTGAAGTCCCTAGAGCCCGCTGACGCTGTCGATGTACACTGTAATAATCTGCTGTTTGCTGCAAAAACCCTTTATCCAATTCCCTTATTTTCGATGCATGCAACAAATGCTTTATTTCCAACTCAACACTTTCTAGTAAACAAAGAGATACACAAGCAGAAAGACAATAATATATTTCTGAGGTACTCCGAGCATATTCAAGGTGTCCCCACTGGCGTAGTCACCTCCTAAACAATCCTAGCAGTGAGAAAGAGGTGAACAGACTCTCCAACAAGCCAAATATCCGATAAATCCCAATATAATCAATTCAACTCCTTCCCGAGTTCTACTACACTGACAAGGAAGCTGCTTGGTCCCAAGGGCAACCGATATAAACTGATTATCAGTGGGGCAGGATCCAGTGCTCTACAACGAAGATATTTGCTCTATTTATACAAACTAACAAGTCTAAATTAGGAAATTGCAGAACGAACAACAACACAGACAAATCAGATAATAGAACCAGAACAGTGGAGTGCTCCACAGGTATTAGCCCTCAGAGTGGTTTGTAAAAGGTTAGTTTCAAATAGATCCTCACAATTGTGTGCCTTACTCATGCTGCTAAAGCAAAATAATAATATCCCTATGCCCTAGCCCTGGTCTAGACCTGATCCAACACTGCCTCATCTCTGTTCCTGGGCCAACATGCAACATCCTCTGCCCGTTCCCATGCTCCTATTTCACATAATGATTAAGCTCAATTGATGAAGCCCTCTGCCCGCTGTCAAGCATGGGATCCCACCGATCACCTGACCTGGTGTGATAAGGACCGCGTTGCTACGGTGTGAAATAAGTGGGATTCACGGTGTAGCACATATCATCCTCTAGGGGTTTTATCGGAGGGAGTCCTAGGATGAGGTAGTGGCACTTGGTGCGAGCATGTGTGGTTCCGATGTGTTCATACCCGGGTTGGGTGCTGTGTGGTAAGCTGCAAAAGACGGTCTAGAAGGTGAAATGCTTGTTCAGGTAGGTCAGTGGTGAATGGTGACGCTTCTGAACCCTAAAGCCTCTGCTTCTTCTCTACTCTGATGCTTTCCCCTTTGTGCTGGGCAAGGGAGCAAGGTGATGGATCTGCCAAGTGGGAGACTCCGCAGACAGCTTCAACGTCGACAAGGATATGGTGTACGGCGAGTGGGGTCGCTTTGGTACGCTCAGGTGGTTGTAGACAATTTGCCAAATGAACCTTCACAAGGTTCCCACTACTGCAAGATGGAGTGTCTGCGTAGGAAGGTGTGCACTTGGTGAAGATGACGAGGATGAGGAGAGCGAGCTCTGAAGAGGAGCTGCAATGGGGGAGGAGAGTAGAGTGCCCAAAGACAAGCATAAACTGATGTGTGTGTGTGTGATCAACTCTGTATTGGATGGGTAAGGTACACAGGAGGGGGAAGAGTGGGGGAAAACCACTACCCAAGAATTGACTGACTACTGCAGACTTTTCATGGGGCTTTTATACTTATCGCCCTCACACAGCCTCCGGGCCCCGCTACCATGTGCTCCCTCCTTCCAGAACGTCCACATGTCGCTGGGAGACCGAATCCCTGGTGGGTACGAGGAACAGAACCGATATTTTCGGACATTTTAATGGTATCCCTGGTGGGAAGGCCGTTCTCTGGAGAGACAAACCCCGAATTTGGCCAAGGGAGCGACCCTCGTTTCAGGTTCGTGCCCAGAAAGGCTGAATCCTCCCACGGGCTGTCAGTATGAGGTGCAAATGAGCCCGAGATGTCCGTGGTTGCAAGTCTACTCGCTGGGGATTCGTTTCCCTGTCAGGTATGGGCATGAATAGAGTGTGCATAGTCCATGGTCGCACTGCCAGAGCTCGCATGGTGACCGTGAGTCGCTGTGGTGCACGGCCCCTGCAGGGAGATGGTCCGAGTGAGCTTGTCCCCCGAGGGATGCAACTCAAGCAGTCTTTCCCCCGTGGGATTGGTATCTAGAAGTCCTGTGGCGCGGATCACCGCTGCGTGCAAGGTCGATGGGAATAAATGGAGCACATAGGAAGGTCACGACAAAGGTCTGTGGTGCTGGGTGAGTTGAGTTGGTACAGGGGGCAGGTCTTTCCCATGGGGGATTGGCCTCCGAAGCTTCTGTAGCATGGATTGTCGCTGCGTGCAAGGTGAATGATCGTGTGTAAGGAGTCCCGTATATGCCTATAGTTTTTTCTCTTTTCTTTTACTCTCCATACTACCGTTGATTCAACTCACGGGACTTGTATTATGTAACTCGCTGGTCACGTGTATCGTGCCAGCGTTTGGAATAATATCTACACTTTACCCATTACCAACTCAACCTACGAACCCTCAAAGCCTTCCTTGTTGAGTAAGCTCCAAGATAGAGGCCAGAAGGGTTAAGGTGAGTTGTTATATCAAATCTATTGAATTTGTATCTCCCAGAACTTGATCGTTCTGGAACTACTCTAGCCCACGGTCAACCGCTCACCTTGTAAGGGTATCCCATAGAGGCAAAGCATAACCAGCAAGGGAACCGAGTATCCGATCCCAGCTTGGTGCTTGCAGAGCGACCGTTCAACAAGGGTCTATACCACAATAACCCGACCCAAGGAGTCAGCCAGGTTTCAATCGTAGACTAGATTCACCTAGTGAGCTCTCAGAGCCTCACAAAGTGAACTCACTGGGAAATAGTCCATACCCTGGCCGGCGCACCAACCAGAGGGACTGCCAAGACCGTTCGCGGTCGTAGTCCTCAACTTACTACCAATACATTCCCTACACTTTCGGACGCTAAATCCCGACTATCTGCACCAACCCGCTCCTCTCTAGTCAAATCTAAAACCCTTTCGACAGAGGAGGTAGACAACGTAGCAGTCGCTGATGCTGCTGACTCGTGGAGATCAAAGCCAACGCAACCGGCATCGCTGCCAGCTTCCAGACAGACCTCACAATCCATATCACCTCAGGAGAAGTCCTTGGCGTCACTACCCGCTACAGCAGTTAACAGTCCGGCTGTAGCTTCGCGGATGCGCGCCCACGTTAGAGTCAAGAATACGACTTCCCTCATTGCGCCCGAGTCCGTACATGAGCTTGGGACACCTGCAAGATCGTCCATCTCACCCAGAGGGTTGAGAATAGGGGCAGATAATCGATTTGTTGTGGATCCTCCACTTAAGTCAACCAGCAGCATGGCCGTGTTGAGAGAGGAAGCAGGGAGCACTCAATCTCCGCCGTCTTCGCCTTTGACCGATCTGCCGACGAGTCCGAAAACAGCAAGGACACCGGAAGTATCAGTCTTACGACCCTTGTTGCCGGGAATGGAACGAGGCTTCGCCCTATCTCCTATGGGAGAGCTTATGCGAAAATATTTGGAAGAGTCCGACGGGGAGAACTCGTTATTTGTGCAAACCAATATGATTATTAGCAAGAAGGACTTGACTCCCAAGGATGTGCAAGATAGGGGAATTGCATATGAAGTCGCTTTTCCACGCTTTAACCTGGAAATGGGGTTTAGTTTGCGCATGAAAGCTCTATTGAGAGAGTTGCAAGAGATCATTGTGCAATCAGCAAATCTTATTCCATCCCGACGACCTTCTCACCACTATGTCATCGATCTGCATTCAGCCCTCATGGGAGTCTTATTAGGAGCTGAATCTCTGGATGAATTGACTATCGCCTGGCGAGCTCTCCGACAACGTATTGAATTAGCACCAAAAACCTCGAGAAGTATGAATCTGAAGCTCACTTAGATGAGGAGGTCCTCCTATCCCCGATATCCACAGTGCCGGAGATCTACGACCAGCTAGCAGGTTTCGACAGACAGCCTTCATACAACATGCCGCGTGTTTCGTACCTGTATGAACACGTCCCTCATCTGCGCGAAACCATGCCGATCGAGTGGCGTAACGAGCCGTCCTGTCTGACCGCTTGGATAGATTCCCCTACGGCGCTGAAGAACGCGTTTCCAGACAGAAACCCGGAGAGAAGACCCGCGGTCGTTTATTACACCCAGGATGGGGAAAGACGCGTTCGGGAAATGTCCCCTTCAAGTAGTTGGAAAGCACCGGGTGACTATGTCACGCCAACGATGGAGTACCAGCCGCCCCGAAACAAAACGCCGAAGCGAGTGTCAATCGCTGAAGGCACGCTGGAGCTAAGGGAAAGCACACCTGAAGAGTATCCTCAGCTGGAAACCGCCACAAACTCTTCCTCTGGAGAGCCCACAGATCAAGATCCTCGCGTCAGTGCCTACCTAACTGCTTCGTTGAGATCGGTATTCGGCTCGATTACTCCCTTCAAGACAGCGGAGGAATTCTTCCCCGTTCCCAAAACTCGGACCGAGGCAAATACTGCGCTTCAAGTGCCGAACACACCTTTGCCCAATCCTCTAGATGGATTGGCTGCTCCAGCGTCATACAGCTATGGGTTAGAATCTATTAGCCAAGCTCACCGGCAGCCGAAAAGAGGGGAGGCGGACATCTGAGTCGCAAACTGGACCGAAGTTGCTCCGATTCGACTGACTAGCTACGCCGAAGGAAGTCAAGGCGAAAAGGGAGCTAAGGAGTTCCATCAAGACCTACCTCCACACCTGCCACAAAGGGAAGGGAGCAATAATTCTCCCCGGAAGCCTGTACGATCCTCAAGGGGCGAGGATGCCTGTCAGGACCGAGGAGGCTACCACGGAGGAGGCCCTCCAGACGAACCTTCAGATGACGACGATGACAGGGGGGGACCTTCAGGAGGGCTGCCGAGGCCTCCACCTCCCCGGAGGAACAGATTAAATGACGCTGGCGGTCCTCCTGCCCGAAGAGGGGGAGGAATAGCACCTGGAGGCGGACCGCCCTCAGGGTACCCTCCGGGAACAGGGAGCTCCATGCAGGGAGATTACCCAAGCGGACCTGTCGCTCCTTATGGGACTGTAGCTCCGACAATCGATCCTAAGCTGAAAGTCAGCTCGCTGCCGGAATGGGACGGTGATTACAATACCGCCATAGACCATTTTTGGGACGTAGGCCAAATAGCAGCTTTGGGTGGCTGGATGCCGGAAGCCCCAGGATTCTGGCTGCCGTCGCGCCTGAAGAAGGGCTCAGCCGTGGAAGGCTGGTTTTCGATACAGCCGGGCCCTCAGCAAGCTACGGTGAGAAGGCATTACCTTAATTATCTGCAAGGGATCAAGGAATGATACCTCGGAAGGAAATGGCAATTACTCATGAATTTGAAATTTGAGGAACACGCCTTCCGGCAGGAGGGTCACGAAAAGGAAACCCCGCAAATGTTTGTGAACCGGAAAATCCGAGCCATCCGGATGCTAGCCAATTCGGATGACGGAGGCCCGATGTAAGTCTTCCTTATTATGCAGAAAGCCCCCATTCGCTGGAACACAATCCTAGTGCTCGAGAACATTAAGTCTTCAGAGGAGCTCTATGACAAAGTAAATGAGCACGACGAATCCCTGATAGAGGCTTCGCCGACGGACCATAGCAATGTGGTTACCCTAAGAAGCTTGAGGTCGAATCTCTGAGAGCTAGGAGTCACAATGGACACTGCGCGTCATCATAACCCGAATCGGCGAGTCCATCTTACGGTAGCAGACAGCGATCCGGAAGATGGTGGCTCAGGGACTAGTCCTAGCTGGACGGCCGAAGCTCACGATGAAGCCAATGATGAAGCGACTCTTCGCGAAGTATACAACACTATGAAGAAGAGGCAGAGACCCCCGCCGAAAGGAGGATACCCGTTCCCAAAGAATGACGATGTCATGACCAAGATGGGAAGGGCACCTCCCTCGCTGTGCAAGGTTTGCGGATCCAAGCATCACTGGGATAGGGAATGTCCTAATTGGCACACGTACCTCGAGCGGCAGAAACGAGGCATCCTAATTGTCGAGTCCGACCCTGCTTCGGAGGAGCTAGGCTTGCTGTATCACTCCGCGTATTGTGTACTCCTGGAGGAACGGATACAGCCTAGCAGGTCGTCTTTATGAGCTCGGCGGCTCCTCTAACTTCCGAAAATCGACCGGGGAAGTCAGAAGGGAGGCTTAAGACCGACTCAGGAAAACTCACCGAGGAAATGAATATGGTAAAGGATTACATTGCAACGGACACCCGAGACATGGAGGAGGAATACCTCCTAGACAAAAGTAAATCTCTGCCAAGGACCTCTTCCAAGAAGAGTGCGTATCAAGTACACATGGAAGAGGTTGAGGACGAATACTGGGCTAATGAGGCGCATATTCCAAAAGCGAAGAATTACATCATAGAGAGCGTCGAGGACTGGGAGATCGACGAGGAGGAGATTAGGAGTGACGAGACCGAGCCGAGAGCAGCGGAAAAGGAAGACGATGAAGAGCTGGAGTTAGCGCCCCCGCCCCCAGCGGCAATCAGAGTCATTCGTTTACGGAAAAGACGAGTGACGAAGCCGGGATATTCCGCTATAGGAGTTTCTGTATTATGCGTCCAAGGGTGGATATAAACGTCGAAAAGGGAGGCCATCAACTTACGTATAGACTCCTGCGCCGACATTTCACTGATCTCGGAAGACCTCTATGCTTCAATAAAGAATCCCCCGCAAATCAGACAAGAGCATAGAATGAGTTTGGCGCAACTCACCGACTCTGGTACGACCATCAAGGGCTATGTTACTCTCAAGGTCTTGATGCCGGCCACAACGGGCGAGATGCTGGAATCAGAGGCAGAGGCCTACGTGGTGAAGGGGATGTCAGTACCCATCCTACTAGGCGAGGATTTTCAGTTGACCTACGAGATCGGTGTCCGAAGGAGCGTGGAGACAGGAAGCAAAATCCTCTTGGAGGACGGAGAACTGGAAGTGGAAGCAGCTAGATTAGAAGCTCCGGTAGACAAGGAATCCTTGTACACCCTGGCGACCAACCTGACTATCCATTCGGATCGGACAAAAAGAGCCAAGGAGCATTGTAGGAGGAAGAATAGTCGCAGAAGGAAGAGATTGAGGAGAGAGAAGAATGGAGTGAACCCCATGCGGGCAATGCATGACTACAGGATTCAGCCTCAACAAGTGTCGATGGTGAGAGTAGAAGGAGATCTTCGGGAAGATCGAGAATGGCTATTCGAGCGAGGCTTACTTGCGGACTCGCAAGACTCATTCTTCGCTATACCGAACACCTTAATCTCCGCCCGCACACCTGTAATCCCTGTAAGCAATACGAGTCAACATCCTAGAATGATCTGGAAGGGCGAGGTTCTGGGAAACCTGATAGATCCAAACCTATTCTTCGACAAACCTGGATCGGAAGAAGGGCTCGAGTCGATGGTGAAGAGGACAGAAGCTATACGCTCAGTCCTGAACACGAGATTGGAGAAAGACCAGGGAAACGCCACGGAAGAGTCTACAGGACCTGTCCACCTAAGGACAGACTCGGAGACAGGGATGCCGCCGGACTTGAGGGGGATACACATCAGGGACGAGAAAGGAAGGGTGCCTAACGCGACAGGGATGATCCACCAGGAGAATGATGAATCTGAAGACTACGGTCCGAAGACAGCAGCTATGCCTGATCCAACGGAGTACCCGTCCCGTGGAATGAAAGAATTGCTTGACATAGGATCATTACCAGAGCATCTCCAAAAAAAAGCGTGGAGGATGCTTCAGAAGCGAGTCAAGGTGTTCGGCTTTGATGGTAGACTTGGACACATCGACGCGAAGGCCAGAGTACGCGTAAAGGAGGACCAACCGCCTATTGCAGTGCCAATGTATTCGAGCTCTCCAGAGAAAAGAAGAGTGATCAACGAACAATTGGAAAAGTGGTATGAACAAGGTGTGATCGAAGCATCTGTGAGCCCCTGGAGCGCTCCGGTAGTCATCGCATACCAAAACGGGAAACCCCGCTTCTGCATTGACTATCACAAGCTCAACACGGTGACAATAGCCGATGAATTCCCTATTCCGCGACAATCAGAAATCTTATCATCTCTCTCTGGTGCTCAAGTTCTCTCATCCCTGGATGCATTGGCGGGGTTTACACAGATGGAGATGCACCCCGACGACGTCGAAAAAACAGCTTTCTGTACTCATCAAGGATTAGTTCAGTTCCGGAGGATGCCGTTCAGCTTGAGGAATGGACCGTCTATTTTCAACGAATAATGCAAGGCCTGCTATCTCCTTATCTGTGGCTGTTTTGCCTGGTGTACATCGACAATATTGTCGTATATTCCAAGACGTATGAAGAGCACATAGACCATTTAGACCAGGTCTTGGGAGCCATCGAAAAGGGAGGAGTAACTTTATCGCCAACAAAATGTCATCTCTTCTATTCGTCAATCCTGCTGCTCGGACATAAAGTGTTGTGACTGGGGCTATCCACCCATCTCGAGAAGGTCAACGCTATCCTGAATCTAGAAAGGCCCAAAAAGGTCTCCCAATTACAAACCTTCTTGGGAATGGTTGTCTACTTCTCAGCCTTCATCCCTTATTATGCGGATATTTGCCGACCTTTATTCGAATTGCTGAAGAAGGGCTCCTCTTGGAATTGGGGGCCAGAACAAGAGTACACATTCAAGTCTGCGAAAGAGGCGTTGAGAGAGGCGCCGGTGCTCGGACACCCGATCGAAGGATTACCTTACCGGCTCTACACGGACGCCTCGGACGAGGCTGCAGGAGCAGCGCTGCAGCAGATCCAGGAGATAAAAGTGAAGGACTTGAAAGGGACAAGGGCGTACACGCGTTTGAAGAAAGCTTTCGATGAAGGGTTACCTCCCCCGAAGCTGACGACTACGCTGTCAACGAAGATCGGGGACACGGAATACACTGACCAGTGGGGAGCCTCGTTCGATGACTCGACGGTACATGTGGAGCGTGTCATAGGCTATTGGTCTCGCTCTTTCAAGGGAGCGGAAACTCGGTACTCGACAACTGAGAGAGAGGCCTTAGCAGCCAAGGAAGGCCTCGTGAGATTCCAGCTCTACATAGAGGGCAAGAAAGTCCTATTAGTTACAGACCATTCCGCCCTGCAATGGGCTCGGACATACGAGAACACTAATCGCAGACTGGCCGCCTGGGGAGCGGTTTTTTCCGCATACGCTCCGGGATTGGAGATCGTTCACAGGGCGGCGGGGTGCAAGCACTCGAACGTAGATCCCTTATCGAGATTACCCTGAGAAGCGCCTGCACACACTTCCCCTGCGGACAAGGCAGGGGACGTGATAGTTACGGACGGGGACTTAGCAGCAGCGCAGGAGGAGGCCTTCCGAGGAAAACCAGCAGCTAGAGCTACATTTGCCGTGTGGATGATAGAAGATTGTCTGGAAGGGAAGAAGTCATCGTTCGCGACGACACAGAGCAAAACGCGGACGAGAAAGGAAGATTCCATGCCTCCACCAGAAGCCATCGAGATGCCTCCACCAGGAGTCATCGAAACTGGGGCACCAAGGAAAGCTACCATATTGCAATGTGCCCTGTTCCCAGAACGGGCTGCATTGCAATGTGCCCTCTGGCTCACTGAGCAGTCAGCCTTACCCACAATGCAATGTGCCAGGCAATTCCCCGCCACCCTCTTGCGGATAGCGTTCCACACCATTTCGCCAGGCTTTCGGTACAAAATCACTCGGCTACTCCCGGCACCGCCGACTTTGATCGCATCTGCACGCAAAACATGAAGTTTTCCGGATTTTGGCCTTTTTGGTCATACAGATTGCCATCAGTCTGAATTAAATAATTTCCCATCCGTCTACTCTCTGCCCATCAAGCTCCCGTCCGCTTCCGTTCCTTCATCGTTTGCATCACCCTGCTACCCCGTCATCTCGGCACCGTAAAAGGAAATGCCACGTTGACAGGTGCCTACTGACAGGTGTCTACTCCAGCATATCGTCGTCCTCATCCTCCTCATCATCAGCCCCGCCTCCCTCCTCATCCTCATCCTCTTCCTCGTCGTCACCCCTCCCTTCAGCACCCGCCGGCAACATCTGTTCGCTCGGCGCCGTCTCCCCAGCCAAAAATGCGCGCCCCCATTCGCGCACGTGCGCCCACCCCGCACGGAGGCGCTTGCAGGTCTCTGTCTCACAATCCGCCTGCTCAAGGGCATACACCTTGAGCCCCTCCCTCAGCTCCGCATCCTCCCTGGGCCTCCCTACGCTCCGCTGCACCCAATCGCCACCCTCCCAGTAGCCGTACTCGATTGTACGGCGCATCTCCTCCTCCACTAGACCGTATCTTCATGCCAGCAGTGCATTCGTGCGTACGCCTTGCACCATTCGACGTGCAGCGCTGTACAGGTCCTGTTAGTCACCATACGGCGAATCTTTGCGGTGTTACTGACCTTCCACAAGTTCCTCCTCCATCGGGTCGCCTTTCTTCTTCCCGGCATACCAGATCCACGAAAGCGTACGTCTCGACTCCCCCAGCGCAACGACGCCGTACAACCCGATGCCGCCCTCTTCCACGTCGTGCAAGTCGTGCACAACTTCCCTTTGCGCCGCCTCCTCCTCCGTCACCGCCCGCTCATTCAGGGCTCGCACGTCCGTGTCTGCCAAAACCCGAAGCTCCTTCTCCCACTCCCCGTTCCCCCTCACGCGCATCAGGGTGTTGTGAGCGTAGCGATAACGTAGCTTCGCCTTGTGTATCTTGACGTTGTTGAGGCGCAGGACGCCCTGGCCTCGTGTCAGCGCTCGCTGACCCGTCGCGTTTCGCAGTCGGAACCGATTTGTCATGGTCCGCATGTGTAGCCCTTCGTGCAACACCTCGAGCGCTTCATGCGCCTCCCCCTCACGCAAATCTGCCTCGACGTTCCCCAGCGTGGCCCCGCATGCTTTCTCCCGCCGCCCCGGGTCCGCTATGTCTGAGGGCATAAAAAGCCGCATGGCCTTGGCGTCCCGATTCGCCTCGCTGTCCCAGAGCGCGCACTGCGACAGCGTCAGAAAGCGGCGCACACGGGGCATGTATCCTCGTTGAAGCTTCCAGAATGCTCGGATCCGCTTGATGAGCGCCCCGCGGCGTTTCACAAACTCGAGCTCCTGCGTCGGCGTCGGATTTGAGATCGCCTTCACATCGATGGCGAGATGCCGCCTAGCATCATGTCAGTTCTCGGGTACGTCCTCTTATCCAGCGAAGCACTTACTGCGATTCCTCGATCCCCAGCCCCATCATTATGAAAGTACTGGGCGTATCCTCACGCTCGACCTCGACCCCCTCTCCGCTCTGGATCAACTCCTCCTTTGCTAACCTCAAGTGAATCTCCTTCATTGTCATCACTGGCGCGTTCCATACATCAGTCTCACGCCAAGCGATCTCACAAACGTGATGCTCACCTTTTTCCTTTACCTCAAAAGGCGACTCTGTGCCGTCGATGTGTTGCCGTGACTCCCAGTCCGCCACCCACGCTTTCCACTTCCCCACCAGCACCGGCACCTGCTCCTCCAGCGCCGCGTTGAACACATTGAACGCGTCCCGGTGCACCTGACCCTCCATCACGTTATCCTTCATCCGCTTCGTGAAAATCCCGTGCCACGTGACCAGCCGCCTCCAGTTGTGGAATCCGAAGAGGTCTTCAAGTGTCACGTGCCGGGAACCCACGCCCATCATCTTTGTCGAAGCTGCCGCCCCATTTGTGAATTCCCAGTTCTGCTCCACCGTCTCCCCGTGCGTCCGGCCCGCTCCCCACATATAATGGAAAGAGTAAGGCGAATGGCAAGGCCATTTGTGCGGAGGGAGATGGAAGTTGGGAACCTTGAACCAAACGCGGTCCGGCGTCACGGCGATGTGGAACTCCGGGGGCAGGGTGGCCATCCTCGACCAAAAATGCTTGCCATACTGGCAAGCGATGTCATATGACAGGATCAAATAGAAAATGATCATGTTAAGTATCGCCGAGAACAATATAAAGTCCATGTTACAGTAGCTGAATGCACGTCAGAGTGACGCCTGGAGACAAAATAACAAATGTACCGTTCCCCAAGCTGCAAATCACCAATCCCATTCGGCCGCCACATATTGTGACGGGCGCAAGTCACACCCCCCACCCCCGTCGTCCGAAGCCCTTTGACGCGCTTCCTGTTTGCCAAGAACATCGCTTGAAAGCCGGAACAACTTGAGATTTCCTCCTCGGACACATGCGCACGTAGAAATTTTGCATACTTCTCGTTATTCACGAAATAGCCAAACCCGTCGCCAATAATCGGGTCGTGCTCCGCCGTTGACACATCCCGATTGATCAGTCGAAAATTACAATCTTGCGCCAGGAACAAGAAAAACTTGTAGCTGGCAGGGTAACCATCAGTACGACTGTCTCCACGCAAACAAACTCACTAACCGCAAATCTTCAGGCATTTCTGCCCAGTTGATTTGGTCCCAGCCCTCCGGGACGTTGCGCTCTGGCTGTGGGCAGGCTCTGCATCGCACGGGCAGCTCTCCCTGTGTCGTTCCGTTAACCCCTGAGGGCCAATGACCCCGCTTTGCGCGTTTCTTCATCAGCGTCATCCGGAACTGCTGCACGATCAGCCTGAAGGGACGCCGACGGTTCTGAATCAAGTTAGCACGTCATCCTGGTCATCCAGACATTGCAACGCACGGGGGGAGGCGATAGACCATCGTTGTTGGTCAACAGTTCCAGTGAACAGACAAAATCGTGTGCCGCCACTTTGCCCAGACAATTCATAATCTGGAAAAGGCGGATGACGGCGAACGTGGCACACGTCTGAGGATCGAGCGCCGTCGCGGGCCACCACCATGCCCTCATAAGCTGCTTGCGATGTGGAATTCGTGCGTCACACTCGCAAAAACGGACGTCGACCGTATGAATCCCCGTCAGATCTATGACCACGAAATCCTTGTGCGCTTTCGTGGACGTGGGGCAGGGATAACCCGGGGGATGCCCCAGTTGGATATTCAGGCCGAGATCCCGCAGCGCACGACGCTTGAATAAACTACCATTCCATTCCTGGAGACCTGTTAGCATCTCCTCGTTATCTGTCCTAAAAAAATTCACCTCAATCCAGTGCGTCAGCAGAAACTGGTGTTTTTTGACCATACAGTCAGCACAATACATGTGCTCTCCGTGACAAAGCTGCTGGGCACAGCGGAAGGTCGGGTCAGCGGCCTCGCATTCGCTACAGGTCGAATATCCAGCCGGATCCCCTCGCCCTTCCAAGCGCAGCATCTCATCGAGGTACTCGTCTTGAAATTCTACCCAGGTCTTAAGTGGATGGGACTGCTCTGCATAATCAGTATGTTCCTCTGTACCCAGCGATGCATTTATGCGCACCGAGTTCTCCTTGCTTTTCTTCTTTTTTGCAGTGGAGGCCGCATTGAGCTGCTCCTCGACGAGCAATGACATGTCTCCCATCGCGTAACTGAAATCGGCCACCTCCAAGGCTTTGTTAGTCGCAGAGTTGTCCTGGTAATAGCTTGGGACCTCGTGCTGGGTATAAACAACGCCAGAGGTGGCCGCGGCTCTTCTGCCATTGCCGGAGACACTGATAACCTGGGAGACATGGGGCTCGTGCGTGTACATCCGGGGAGCCTGTGGCGCATTCGCGCCGGAACGTCGGCCAGCCATCGCGAAGCCGCTTTACAGATAAAGTCCAAAAAGGGAGGCACCACTTACACAGCCACTGACTTCCGACTCACACGTCAAGTCAACAAACCGGATTTGTCGGACCGAGAGTCTGGATTATTACTAGCGCGTACAATTTTATATAGGCGGAAGATTAGGGAGAGTCTGGTACTATGACACACCTCGCGGCCCTCGGAAATACCAAACTGGCCCAGCTGTACGAGACTGCTCTTGTCATCCCATCCTGGATAATCATACAAGATGCTGGCCTCCTCTCCGTAGTGCCGGAAAGGCGCACAATCCATCTCCTCAACGCAAACGGGACATGTCCATCTATGCTCGAGCGCCAACCTCAAGCATATATAGCAAAAGCTATGGCCGCATTTTGCGCTATTCAATCGTTAATATATCATCGTTCCAAGAAAGAAGTGTACGCACGAAACGGGATGCGACTTCATGTCAAGACAAATCCCACATTTATGATGGTCCTTGGGTGCGCCGTCAGTCGGAGGCCTGACGTCGTCGAGCCACAAATCCTCTTCGTGCAGAGGACTATCTCGCCTCGCTCGGTGGCCTCCCTGCACTCCTGCACGAGCCGCGCGAATGGTGGTTGCGGCAGCTGAGGCCACGGACATCCTGGGGACAGGCACAACGAGAACGGGCGCTGTGACGTGTCGGGCGTACGCCACAGCGCGTTGAGCGCGCGCGCGAGTCGGCGAGCGTGCAGTGCCGGGACTGCGCATCCACGGCGTGTCATCACCGCTGATGACGCCCCCGACGAATCGAGGGTTTGCTGCGCGTCACTCCAGCGCTCCTCTCAGCCGCCTGTAGTGCCTCCGCCGCCGGGCCACCTCATAGGGTCAGTTTATCGTGTTAAATATGGGCAACGTACTGCACATCAAACATGTTAAATAGTGGGTAACTATATATGGTATGCTCGGGTGGACCGGACATATGTGGGTGGCTGTATTACATATGCTGCCATCCCCCGGCATCCTAGGTTTGTTTGCGGCATCACGGCATCCTCCCTCAAATATAAAATGAATATATTCTGAGCAACCCGGTGTTTTCTGGCTCTTCCGCATGGGCACGTGACTGACAAAATAACAACAAAAAAGAATAAAAATACAAGAGCTAATCATCCACTTCCCCCCCCATCAGGAGCTCCTCTTCGCTTTCTATATCCCCCCGCTCCTTGTCCTCATCCATCTCATCATCTCCCTCCTCATCATCGTCTTCCTCACCATCCAGCTCGCCACCCATTAGCTGATCCACAACGGCAGCCACCCTCCGGCGTCGCTCACCCTTGTGAAGCTTTGGCTCGGTCCTCGTCACCTCTGCCCGAATAGCCAACGCGTGATACATGTCCGCCTGCTTCGTGGCATAGGCAATCATCCCCTCTGCCTCGGGCTCTTTCAGATCTGCTACAGGCACAGATACCGCTCGCTTCAGCCAGACCTGTTCTCGATGAGAATAGGAGATGGGCAGGCGGCGCCACTCCTCGTTGAGTATCCGAACCTCCTTGGACCATCTCCTAGTCCTTGCGTAAGCTTTGGCCCATTCGATTCGCAATGCTGCCAAAGCGATCTCTAATCAGAGCTTCTTAGCGTGAAAGTAAAACACACCATCCTCCAGCTCTTCATCTGTTCCCGACGTCCCTGCCACTGTCCAAATCCACGAAACCTCTCGCGTGCTCTCCCCTCCCTTGGTGAAAACATCCTCATCCCCCGGGTCCGATCCCCCCTCTTCCTCCTCCTCAGGATCTGCGATCAACGGCCACTCTCCTTCCGCCCTCAGCTGGGCTTCCCTTCGCAGCCGACGCTCGGTCGCCTTCTTTCTCTTCTCCTCCTTCCTTGAAAGTTCCTCTTTATCCTCCATACAGCGGATATCCCCCCTCCAGAGCTTGTTCCACCCCACCGCCTCCTCCACTCCGCCAACAAGAGACAGCTTTGCCTTCCAAGCGGTCTGGTACTTCTCTGAGTGCAGCCTGATCTTGCTCTCGTTTCTTGCTACGATCATTTTCGACCTCGTATTCATCCCCTGGTGCCTTGACTGGTGCTTCTTGTAGATCAAGAAACGTGTCTTGATGTGCAGCTGGTTACGAAGACGAACCAGGGCAGTTCTGCATTGAGCATCCCGCATCACACTCTCAATGACTAAAAGCCCAGGAATGCACCCCGCACACTGCTGGGCTTCCGTCAACGCGGAGGGAAGGATGAGAGGAACGTCCTCCGCCACTGTCGACGCCGGGAGGTTAAGAGCCCTCAAAGCCACAATGGACGCGGGGGTGTACGTCGCACAGCCGGCAACTTGCATGACCGCGGCTTCATGGCCGGTCAACGGCATGCAACCGACACTTGCCATGGCATGTGCCATGGCGTGGCACCGACATTCGCCAATCCCGGACCGGTGTGGGAAGAAACTCACGTGTAGCATTACGAATCGAAAGCACTTGCTCTCTGCTCTCACTGTTCCTCTCTCTCGAGCACTTGCAGACCATCCCCCGTGGCAGCACTCCCCCTTGGATCTACGGCTTGTCCAAAACTGACTTCGTCTTACTGCACTTCCTTCGACCATCACCTGGATTCCCTCCCCGAATCAGGATCCTCGAACTTATTACGCGATCTCCAGCCCTAGCTGTCCATGGAGTGGTAATCATTCTTTTGTGGTGTGCACTTCATGGATTGCTGCGACGGTCGATCCGCAATACCTTCAAGCTTCATCCAAGTCGGTGGATTCGCATCCTTGCCATGTTTTGCCTCGAGTTCAATGCATCAATGATCGGCCTCAATTATTTCTCTCTTTCATCAACTCTCTTTCATCGACTCTCCACTACAATGGCCCCTTCTACGTCTACGCCTAAGGCCTCCCCAAAGCGAAAGGCAAAGGCCAAAGTCAATTTCGGGACCAACACCTCGCGCAAACACAAAAGTCCTTCTGCGGGTCCTGCCGCGACGTCGGAGTCCTCCAATAAAAGGGCTCGGACGGGCAATACAGCCGGCGGTAGTACATCTGGTGATCCTGCAGGGGCCTCGACATCTAGTTCGAGTGGTGCGGGGTCTAGCAGCGCGCCAGGGGCTGCGGGCAACGCTGCTGCTGCTGCGGCCGCCGGTGGTTCGGATGACGAGACAGCCTCAAAGGAGACCACTCTCAAGAAGAGAGTACGCAACCAGCTGGGTATTCAGCCCAAGGAGGTCCCCCCGGACGCGAAGTTGACGCAGGTGTGTTGACCTTTGTACTGACTCACATCGGTTTTATTAATCAAAGCTTAGCGTGCTTTCCAGCGTTTCATACGCGTGATATCTGGTCTCCTCACACAGGTGGATGTCCTTCCTTCGGCCACCGGTGCTCAGCTACACTACGACAAATGTTTCGACCATGTCGAGGACATCCGCGCCCATATGCGAGATCTCGTCGACGGATCCAGAACCGCTATTCACGCGGCAACACAGCTCGCTACCAAACTTAAACGGGACACGAGGAGGATTTCGGGACCCATTGCCAACGACATCGGGCGCATTCCTGAACAGCATCTCGCCTCCGTCTTCACCATGATCCTGAAGGCCGGTGATACGACTGGTATTAGCCCAGCCGTGAAATCTCGCATTTTTGCGATTTCTTGTCAAATACAAGAAGTCCCCTGCCTGGTGGCATACAGATTAGAGTCAGAGCGAGCTCCGCACTGCTGACTGCGTAGCAAGGACGCGAGAGAACCGTATAGGCGTTAAGGTTATACTACGACTTGGTCCTTCAAATATCGAGGATCAGTATAGTAAGCTTAAGGATGCCTCGAAGTTCGTCAGATTCAGTCCATAACTCATATCTGAGGGCGGATTGCACTGCAAAAGCTAGTTACCATACCCAGGAGATTAAACACAAAAGCCTAAGACTACTAGTTGGAACACAGTATACCAGACGCAGAGACAGGACCAGTCTGAGGACTGCTATTGGGCCATCCTGGACAGGACCGGCACGAGCGCGAACTAGACTGCAGGACCAGGGACAGTCCGAGGACTCCCAATAGACTTACATTAGGGCAAAGCATCGCCCGAGGGCTACTATGTCGGTCACAAAGTACCGGTAGGAACAGGTCCGAGGACTCTAACTCGGTCCGAGGGCAAACCCAAGACTTGAAACAACAGCACAGATGAACTAATTATAGTTCGAGGACTTGTGCGCCTGACAAATACCGATGCTCGGAAGCAGCCGAGCTGAGCCTAGATCATCATAGAGCCCATGTGACGTGCGCGTCGCGTCCGAGGGCCCTAACAAGCACAATGAACATCCTAAACAGGCAACGGCTGAATACTTCAGCTCTGCCACAGCTAAAGCGACTTCACGGAGTGGATACCGACGGCCGAGCCGTCTCCGTTGGACAGAATGATGACGTAGCATGAGCTATTTACAGCCATGCCGAGGCAGAGCAAGCGCGAGGGCGCGGACGGCAAAGCACGGCCGTCCGAGGACTCGCTGAATATACACCAAAAGAGGTTCCAGGCACCAGTTGTCTGCGGCCGGACCTCACCAAAATAGAGCGGCATCGTCGCATTTCCTTTTTCAGTTTCAAATTACTCTTTTTCATTTTCAATTTCTCTGTTCCTGTCACATATCCTCGGACTGTCACATAGTAGTAAAATTAGTATAAAAGACCAGCCAGAACGCGATGTTCAGGCAGCACATTATAGCCCAGTTCGCCTAGACTCACGTCGAAAGCTTATTCCCAAGGCATTTGTGACTCTGTATCGTCCGCGGAGATTTGTTGTAATAAACACATCTGTTGTTGTAGATTCATTAACAAGAAAGTTCGATTGTTGGCTACATCTAAGCTTTAAGGTTCATCTAAGCCATTCCTACTAGTGCATACAGTTGCCTAGTCATTGTCCCCTTGGTTGCAGACGGTTGTGCACCAAGTATTGTCCTATCAGTGCATACAGTTGCCTGATCATTGTCCCCTCGAACTGCAGACGGTTGTGCAGCGAGTATTGTCCTACTAGTGCATACAGTTGCCTAGTCATTGTCCCCTCGCTTGCAGACGGTTGTGCATCGAGTATTGTCCTACTAGCGCATACAGTTGCCTAGTCATTGTCCCCTCGAACTGCAGACGGCTGTGCAGCGAGTATTGTCGAGCCGAGCCCATACAGTTGGTGTCCTCGGACTCATTTACACTCTTTAAAACCATATCCTGGTATCTCCGAGGCCTATCTTTAGGTAGTTCTAAACTATCTGTAGTTCCGAGGACGTCCTAATAAGACTCCCTACGAACGGTTTCTTCAACATTACCTGAGAGGATTCAATCTTAGTCGTATATTTCGGCGTAGACCTGAACTCAAATCATTGGCACTGTGTATTGGTTGTGTGGTGTGTGTGTGTTGGTTGTTTGAGTGGTGTTCATAGCATCCCTCGAGTCAGTCAGTTAGGTCACAGCCGTACGCAGGTGCACCGTTTCACCGGCCTGAAAGGTTTTTGTCCCGACGTCGATGGCCCTGTGCACTCCAAATATAACCAACTCCATCGTCACTTGGCTGTATCGGGGTTTCAATTCCTGGCAGAATTGTTCGCCCTCGCAGCTTTGGAGGTCGATGTTTGGGTCGCCGCCAACACCGAGCTCCTCGGTGATATGTATGACAACTACACTTACGGAACACTGGCTCGAGGAACTAAGCAGGAACGGCGACGTCCCGGTAGTCTCAAAGTCTTCCTCAAGAACGGTGTAGAGAGCAAGGCGCTCACTCGGGTGGGTCATTACCTCAATTGTTCGCTCGTCCTTTCTTACAAACCCCATTTTCAGCTGGCCGACGTTCGGTTCAAGACAGCTACCACACTCGGATTTCGGAACCCTGTGCTGCGGATGATGTACGTCAAGGAAGTTCACTCCGACGACGAGCACACGGAGTCCGAGCAAACCCACGTACGTGAGAAGCCCGGACGCAACCCTGTTGTCACACAGTTCCTTGTCGATGAAATCGATCCTGCGGCGGAGGCGTACCGGAAGCGTAACACAAAATCCGGTCAGAGGTAAGCATAATTCACGACCGTATTAATCCAAAGGTTGACCAGTCTCTCAGACAGCCGAAGAAACGTGTTTGCGGGGATCCGCTCGCCCCTGCATCAGAAATTGGGATGATTTTACCTCTCGACGTTCCCATCGACTTCTTTACGCCCGAATTTTACAATGCACTCACGGTGAAGGAGCATGCGAGGTACGCCAACACTGGAGTTGCGTTTCCCCTCACAGACTTCGCCTTCGATGAGGTGCACGAGGAATGGAAGACCATGGGCAAGAAGGAATTTATGGCCATGTATGGGGACGACGTTTTGGATCAGTACGACGTCCCAACTCCGGAGGAAATTGCCGCCATCCCAGACTCGGATGCCGAGGATGATGAAGATATCGAGATTAATCTTGCGGATACCGACGACGACGAGGAGGGGATGGAAGTTGACGACGATGTATAGAGATTATTGCACCCTCATTCTACTAGACATATGTACTTGCATGCATAGATCGAGTGATGCTCGACGTTGTCACCCACGGCGTCGACGATAAATACAAATGATACGCAAAAATCTAGCAAAAAATGGGGCCGCCGGCCCAGAACCGCTCGTCCACATACGATGTTGTAAGGGGCACCTACGGTAAAGAAGGAATCACCTCCTCTTCCTCCTCCTCCTCCACTGTCCGCCGCATCAGCGCAATCCCTTCACTCTGCTCCACAACCTCGCCGTTCTCCCCGGCCGAATGTCTCCGGGCCGTAGTTCCGCGGTTGATTATAGAGCCGAAAATAGCCGCTGTAGCCCGCATAGCTATGGGTCAGCATATATAGGAGTTATAGGCTATATAGTGTCCTGCAAGTACTATGTTGAGCAGTATAGGTTCCACTGTGAGCTATGTTGTTCTACAGGTTGGTATGTTGTTTCAGTGCCGCCTAAGGAGTGCACTGCCACAAGCGCGTGCTCGGCATAATGTTGTGGCAGTGTCCTCGGATCAATTGAGCTTTTATTGCAAGTTGAGCGCAAAGTCCATGTAAAGTTCGAGGGCTCCAATTATAAATCAGGCAAAAAATTACACATACTGTACATTTGTATTCAGATTTTCTCAGTACAGTCACTAGAAGGCCAGACCAGAATTTATCCACTTATAAAGTTGCGGGTGCTGGGCCCCCGGATCAATTGAGTTTATATTCAAGTCAAGCGTGAAATCCGTGTAAGGTTCGAGGGCTCCAATTGTAAATTAGGCAAAAAATGAGACATACTGTTCAGATTTTCTTAGCATAGTCACTAGATGGGCGAACCAGAATTTATCCACTTATGTAATTGCGAGCACTTAAAGCCGTCATATATGCCGTCTTAAGCGCTGGCACTCGAAGTCAATAGGGAAAGTCATATTATGTTAGGCGCTGGCGAGTAAAAGTGTCTACAAGTACATAAGAGTCGAGACAAAATGTAGCTGCAGTGTCCAGAACATTAGACGAAGTCCATTTGCGGCTTAAGATATCAAGAGAGAGATGTGGTTTCAAACTAGCGTCGCCCGCGATTCAGCCCCCAGCAGACCGCAGAGACAGGTCTGTTCATATCATAGATCTCTGCAGGCCGTTCCCATGCAGCCAAGTGTACTATAACTTGGTGTGCTTCAATTACTATTCCAGCGGCCTCTAGTCGAGAATCCACCACAGCTGTCATTAACTCTGGGTGGTCCGCATAAAACTGATTGGGCAAAGGTTGATGTCTGTGCACAACAACAAAAGTTCTCAGAATGTTGTCAAGTGGGATCTGGAAAACTGCAGTGATGACCCCGGTAGAAGTCTGCCTAGGGTTGGAGCCTGGTTCAGCAAACTGGATCAAGCTCTGTGGTCCATGCGAGGTGGAAACACTGTAAGTGCGTTTGTCCAAAGTGAATTTTCGGCGGCGTCTGCCCCGGGGTGGTAGTATCATTGACCGGTGATCAGGAGAGGGAAGGTTTATGGCCCCAGCTGCATTGCGAGCACCATAGAAGCTTAGTTTGTGCTCGCCAGCTGCAGCTAGGTAGTTGAGGATCAAATTGTAGATAGGCAATGGAATCTCGCGACTTTTCTTGGCCAAAAACCGTGCTAGCTGTCCTTCATCAAGCTCAGCAGGTGTTTGGACTGTCTTTGGATCAATGGGATCCAGAATATTGTCCAGCTCTTGCAAAGGCCCATCCAAAAGCTCCCTGTCATGCTTCTTGGCAAGTAAGCGACCCAGGCGAGTAAATTGTTTGAGCCTTGTATAGTCCATGTCCCCTAAATTCCATTGAGTACCCAGTCAAGTGAGACTCATCGGTTGAGGACTTACAAAAATGGTCATTGGTTTTGATTTTCTGCAAGGTGTGGTTGACACGTTCACCCATGAACTCGTTCTGGCTGGCAAGAGGTCCCCAGTTTTTCAGAATTTGGGGGACATGCATGGAATTATGGTGTGTTGGGAGAACATTGACATCAGGGAATAGGTTCTGAATGGATTCAAAGTAGCTGCTGTATTTTTCCATAAATAGATCTGCTGCAGCATTTGAGGTTTTGAAAGATGCAACAAGGTGTGTTGATGCGACCAGATCACAGAAGCTTTGGAGCATGGCTTTATGGCGTTCTGGATCATCATCAAACACTATATCTGGCATAACAAGCGGAAGGATGGCTGAGAATAGAGTGAGAAATTGTTCAGCCTTCAATTTCCCATGCTTTAGTTTGCCAAGATTGCCCAGCAGGCGAGATACATGGGTTGGGAGGGAGACTTCTTGAATACAGCGACGTATCTGCTCGATGCGAGCGGTGCTGAACTTCCATGATCCTCGTACTGCTATATCTTCAAAGTCGTCTTCCCCATTGTCGTCTTGATCACGGTCATCATCGTCTGGGGGGTTCGACTTAGGAACACCAGTGGTCTCAGACATTGAGCCATCCATTGGGTCATCCATATCTGAGGCTGGACTCTGAGCTTGAGTGCCCTTGGGGGTAGAGCCATCATCACTCTCATCTTCATCGGACTGTGTGTCCTTGAGATACTTGGCCCTCCACTGAGCGAAGTCATGGGGATTAAAGTTTTCCTCGTCCTCCCGAACATCATCTGCGTCTGTCTGTCCACCAGCATCGGAAATGTCACTGTCAGTCCAAAGATCTTCATCATCTGCATCAAACTGTGCAAGATCCTTGGTTCTTCGAGCATCACGGCCAATTCCCCAAAGTACGCGCAGTTGGTGTTCAAGCACGCCCAAGAGCCAATTATGCATAAAACCCAGTATGGTGTCATTTACGGGATCGCGGTATGGGAGTGAGTGCAGGGAGCAAAACCGTACCCCTGTCTTTGAGGCCTCCCGAATTCTCTCTGTCTGGGTGGGGAGTCGGAGCCATTTTTTTGCCTGTTTAAGGACCGTTGCCCCAGTTTGCATTGGCCATGCCCAGTAGTCCAGTCGGCCCTTTTCATCCTGTTTTAGAAGACACATGGAGCAAAACATGGTGGCTGAGTATGAGAGAAATCCACCGGTTTCTCTGGCTGCTGGAAGATCTGCTACAAGGGGGACAATTCGTGCAGTAACTGGAACACCTTCAGGGTGGTAATATGTGCTCATAGTTTTCCCGGGTAAATCATATTCGAGGATTGTCTTCATGAGTGGATCGAGTAGGTGATTCAGTTGCCACGCTTTGGGTGCCTTTGGTGACGGGGTTAATCCCACAATGAAAACATTCTCCGGTAAATATCGAGCTTCCGGGGGAAGATTGAGGCAATAAAGAAGAATAGTGCCTGTGGAGACTTGCTTTCCTGTGGAACCAAATTAGAAGATTCCTTGCAAGAGTAGTCAATTACGTACCAGCCAATTTGTTTGAACGTGGATTAAACCAATCGATGTATAGCCCAAACACCAGGTTGTACTTGTCCCCCACAGCTTTGAGCTCCTTCCACCGAGGACTATCTTGGAGATCCAACATTTCTGCTCCAGCCGGGGCAGCAGGTCTCTGGTATGATTGGGCTAGAGAGTCCTCGATAGATTTACGAGAGAGAAACCATGCAAGCCAAGGCTCGAATTTCTGAGTATTGAAGGTCATGATAGGCACTTGTTTAGATTCCTTTCCAAAGCGCTGTGTACGCCACAGTTGGGCCTTGCAAAGTCTGCGTGATTTCTTTGAAACCTTTGCTTTACAAGTCTCCGGCATTTTTGCAAGTGTTGGGTACAGTGTAAAACACTTGGGGCAACATGGGGTTTGAACCAGCTCGGGCTCCGTGGTGTAGTTCCGGTAAATTGTTCGAAGATCCTTTGGAACCCGAATTTTCGGAAGCACCACCTGGATACCCTGTGCAGCCAATGATGCCTGTACGAAAGCCAGAGTAGTGTTGATAATCAATTCAAGGGCCTGCAGAATGGTATTGGCAGTTTCCCGGCTAACACCGGCTTTCAGATTGAGCCAGTAGAGCAAGGCTGCACAGAGCTGGACAACAAGGAGATCATTAAATGTGAATCCTATGGTGGATTCATTATTTAGCTCCGAAAGTCCTCGCGGATGGAAGGACCTCACCAGGTACAGCCTTCTCCTCATCGGAAAATTCTTCAACACCAATCGGCCGGGCCTTGGACTTGCGGGGTTTTGCGTACTCGGCTGTAGCATTAGCGGAGGCCCGAATTTCATGAGTTCTGCGGAGCTGCTGACTGACTCTGGAACCCGGTATTATCTGATCATTGACAACAACCTGGTGCTCGATGCACTCCGGGCAAGTGCAAATCACCTTCTTGCTACCCATGGCGCAGCAAGAAGAGTGGGAGAGGTTGGATCTCAATCATCATTATCCCTCCGGCTTATGTGGTGTTCACTACATCACTAATCTATCAATCTATCCGATCAGTATCGACCCGTGAGCGATACAAGTTTACAACATGTGCATATTTGACGCCGACATCTAATCTTTGACATTCGTGGGATATCGTCCCACACCTGTCTGATCCCTGATGAATTGGCGACATGTCCGTGCCACGCCATGGCACATGCCATGGCAAGTGTTCATCACATGCCGTTGACCTGCCATGAAGCCGCGGCCATGCAAGTTGCCGGCTGTGCGTCGCTTGCAGGCCACAGAACCGCTCGATTCCCTGATTAAGCCTTCGACACATCCCCCTCAAGTTGATCGTCATAGCCGTAGACTTGGCTTTCTTCAGCTCCACATTCACCCGAACACGGCACATGTCCAGTAGGAATAAGTACGCTTGAATACAAACAGGTGAGATGGTTACGCACTGCTGATCCTCGAGATCCAGTCCGGTCGTTATGAACGTGCTCGGGCTGACATCGTGCACGGCGGGGGCTCCCTCCTCCGCCTCAAACTGCAATCGTACTTCCATCTCCGTTAGCCCTGCCATCATCGTGATTAGATCAGACTCGCTTCAAAGGATCGGCCGACGCACCTGTAACCTTGGCCTCATACGGGTTCTTTTGGCTCCCATCTCTTTCAAACGCCGCCACCATCTCTTTCCATACCGGGACTCGCTCTGCCTGCTGGAGAGAGAAAGACTCGAAGGCCTCTTTCTGTTTTGCCAGCTCAGCATTGGCTACATCTAGCCGACATCGAAGAATAGCCGCTGTACGCAAGATCAGCGATCCAAACTCATCCATGGCGCAAAAAACTCACGAAGGCCTATAAGCTTCTGCCAATTCCAAAAGTTCCAATGATCATCCAAGGCATCCGCACAAGCACCCGGTCCATTGGCTCTTGTTGCGCGCGCGATCCCGCCAATAGTTGCCCACGGCCGCTCGATGCCTTCGCCGTCCGTCTGACCGCTTCCGGGAATCAGATTCAGGGAGTACAGCAGCTGGCAGATCATCGTATGGGAATGAATATGCATCTTGGGAATTACGAAGCGGAATAGCTCGAGGATGATGTGAATTTGAATGAGGGGGGGAAGGAGCTTCAATCGCTCCAGGAGATTCTTCCACCATTGGCAGACTATATCATACAATATAATCTTGCGAAGGCGAGGGTGTTTGTGGCGCAGGATCGAAGCGAAGACGTAATCCATGTTTGCATATCTGCAATGCAGTCAGAATCATGCCACAGTTCCCGACAGTGGACTGTACGCACCTCTCGCCTTTCTGTAAATCCCCCACCCCGTTTGGCTGTATGAATTCGTGTCGGGCGCAAACACCCATCCCAACCCCCGTCGTGCTATAGCCTCTGGAGAACTTTGTGTTGGCGTAGTCGAGTGCCGCCAATCCGCTACAAGTGCTCATCTGAGGCTTCGTTAGCTTGGAGGTTCGTTTATAGTACATCGCTTGCCAACATACCTCTTTTTGATCCGTCACCGTTAACAGGAACTGACGGTAGGGGCTGGGCTCCACCATATACGCCCACCCCGTACCCAGACCCGGATCCTTCAACTCACTCGAGACCATCCTGCGTTTGAGGTGGAAGCACGCATCTAGAGCGAGGAACAAGATGTATAGGCATCTGTGAATTACATCAGTATATCTTCTCAATCGACGCGCTCAACTGCTTACCTGTCCTCGGGAGGCGCATTCTCCCAGCCCTCTGGGAGATTGACATTGGGGTCGGGGCACGCGGGGCACAGGACTGCCAACTCCCCCGCCAGGGTCCCCCACACACCCGAAGCATCGTGGCCCCGGCCGGCACGTAGTAGCATCAGGAGATGCCGATACTCGCGAGCCATTCGTAGGAACACTTGGTAGCGATCTGGCGGCTTGATCCCGGTCGCGTCGGTAAGACGTTCCAGCACTCCATAAAAGTCATATGCCGTAGTCTTGGCTTGGAGAGATTCCAAATGGAACCTATCCAAGCAAGCAAGAGTGGCACAGGTCTGCGGCTTGTCCTCCGTTGCAGGATACCATCCAGCCTTGAGAAGCTGGATATATGGCAAACCCGCATCCAAACGCGTCTCGCAGCCACAAAAATCCACACTAACGCTGTGGATCCCGTTGGTGTGGAGGACCACAAAGTCTTGATGCCCCGGACGAGGGTTATCGCAACCTTCCCGTGGCGGGTGTCCGAATTGATACGCTGCCCCAAAGATTGTAGCGAGCGCCTGACAAAATAAATTCCAGACCATTCCTAAATACCGATTAAATTGGGGTGAACAGAAAAGGTTTGAAGCAACACACAGATATGACATGTAGGGGATTTTCCAGGTGCTTCTCTAAGCAACAACCCTGGCAAAGAAGCTCGCCGCCGGCGCACTCCTGACATCGATAGAGGGGAGCCTGCGAGGGGTCCTTGCATCGTGGGCAAAGTGTTGGGCTTGCGTCTCCACAACCATGGCGCCAGAGAAGGGTCCGCAAATATATATCGCGAAGGCCCACCAGCCATCTATGAAGGGCTTTGTCCTGAATTCACCTCAATCAGCTATAATCAGGCTGCAAATGCAACCATGGATGTACCTAGGGGTTCACATTGGGTGGAAGCCGGGGCAAAGGCGGGTCGTCTGCAATTTGGTCCTCATCTCCGACACCCATCGTATAACAATCATCCTCTTCGGTTGGGATGACGAACGGTATTGGCACCCCCGATGCGCCGGGGTCTGCATGCTGGCGTTTCCGAGCCAGCAGCGAGGGTGGCTCAAGGGCGGTGAACTCGCGGTAAAGCCTTCGATTGTCATTCGACACGCGGTCCACGAAGGTGTTCATAGGTGCATTTGCGGGGGGACCCATCAACGCACCCACACTGAAGCTGTGCAGGTGGACGCCAGCTGAGGAGGATGAGATGGATGTCGAAGGTTTCTTATTGCGATTTTGCCGTGGCCGCGAGCTCATCGTGAAGAGGGTATATTCACAAAATTTGGGTGGCGGCGGCGCTGAGCGCTGAATCCTGATCGAGGATCAGAAGCCATCCAAATCGAGCCAAGCCTAAATATAGCTGGTGGCACGACACACTTTTTTAAAACTTCACTTGAATAGTTTACATAAATTGTTCTCTCTCTCTTACTTCTCGACCACCCCCATTTCTCCGCTTTCTACACTTCATGACCGGTACGTCCCTCTACCATTCAGCCCCTATTATCTTTGTATCTCCTTCTATGAATGAGAGCGCACCCAGAGTAGGCGTGTCCGACCCTGGAACTGCCCAAAAGGGTGCAACCTCCTTACCTACATTTTCTACTCGCAGTCTTTTATTTTATGGACGCGTTGAACACGATTTAGTACGCGTGTCCGACCCTGGAACTTCCGAACAAGGGTGTCCAACGCGTCGGATACTTGATCTCATCCTTCTCACTCCCTTCCAATTCAATTTCTGATCTATCTATCTTATTTATGTAGACCGTTCAACACGCAGTGGTCGGGTTTTTAGCCCATATATGCTGGACAATGCGATCATTGTCCCTCGCCAAATCCGGCAAATCTTACTACGTCATGCGGAATCTCTGGAGGACTCCGATTCAGAGTCAGATTTCGACGACTCTGACCACGAGGAACGCGATGACCCCATCGACCATCACAAAGATACCTTTGAAGAGACTGTGAATCTTGCTCCCGGCCCTCCCTCCCCTTCCTCTTCTTCGGGCAATAAGCGCAAACACTTAGATGAAGAGGACGCACCCACCTCCACACTCAAGAGACACAGGTCGAGCTCCACCCCCAACCCCGACCTTGCCTCCCCCCCTTTGGACCCCGTGCAACGCAAGAAGCTCAAGAAGAAGCTTTCCCAGCGCGCACAGCGCAATGAGCAGCGCCAGGTGCAGCGCAGCGCCTCTTCCATCGATCAGAAGGCGGTCAACGCAGTTCGCACCTGCCAATCCTCCCCGATCTCCGTCCCCTTTCACATCAGCGAGCACACGCGCCCTGTCGCTTCCACCGGGTGGATGGGCCTTCGCGATGGGGTCATCCAGGATGCTGCTGATTGAGACGCCGCCGCTGATGCACCTGCATTCATCCTTCTGGAAGCTCGTGCATATTCTCTGCCAGAGATCATGGACCCGGAGATGGGCATGCACCTTGTCGATTGGAATGGGTACGTCTCATGCTAATATCTCCTTGTATGTCTCCTGGCTGATGATCTTCTCAGCGTCCCTGGCCCCCTAGTCAATGAAGAACATTTTGCGTTCGGGGTACTCCTCGGCCATCCCCACAATGCGAGGTGGAAGGCCGACGTTGCTGACCCTGCTGCTAAGCACATGGAGGAAACAGCTCAGAAGATGTACGGGGAAGCGTTCTATGGCGAGTACTCCGGCACCTGCAAACACACCAAACGGAAGAAAGACGGCAGCCGCAGCACTCCCGCCAGCCAAAAGCTGACCACGCCACGGCGCGGCGGACACCATGCAGCCACCGTTGGCGCAGGCATGGGCGGTGGGCAGGAGAGGCCCACCGCCTACTTCCACTCAATCCTCCACCGCCTCCTCCTTGCCGAACTCCTGTCGCGCACGCCGTTCCAAAGAATCACCAGTTTCTGTAATGATGTGTAGGCTCTGTTTGTCTGACTTTCTCCTGACTGAACGCTTCTGCAGGCATGTTTAAATCATATGCGCCGATTCTCCATGAGCATTACCGCACCATGATGAAAAAGCTTCATCGATGGGACAAGGTGCTTGTCCGCAACTTCAACGAGCTAACCTCTGTCTTCGCATCCGCCACCTTCAATTTTGGGCCAGCGACCGTCACTCTACCTCACCTCGACTTCGCGAACTTAGCCTGGGGTTGGTGTTGTATCACCGCCCTGGGTAATTTCGACCCCAACAAAGGCGGACATCTTATCTTATGGGACCTCCGCCTGGTCATTCGTTTCCCCCCCGGCTGCTCCATTATGATTCCTTCTGCCATTCTCCGACACTCCAATGTCTCCATTCAGCAAGGCGAGACACGCTATTCCTTCACTCAGTTCACATCCGCTGGCGTCTTCCGCTTCGTGGAGAACGGGTTTCGTTCGGACAAGTCGCTGAAGAAGCGGGGCCGCACACAGGCAGAGAAGGCTCAGCTGGTCGAAGAATGGATGAAACACTTCTCAGAGGGACTCCAGATGTATTCCAAGTGGGACGTAGCGTTTGAGTAGTTGTTAGATAGTGTCTCCCAATTTTTACAGAATTTACCAATTTCTTTGTGTCCTACAATTCGGTGGATGGAGGCTGGTCGAGTGGAATCACGCACTCGTTACGGCTTGATCACGAACTCGTTACGGTCAAGCCTCTGGACTGCCGCTCGTCTATCAGAGAGAGTCTTTCTTCTACGGGATTTCTGTAATGTATGTTCAATTCAAAACATCCTTGGGTATCTTCAGAATTATTTTGAGTATTTAAAGGGGAAGTGAACTGAACCAGATTGTGCGACAGCAAGAGGCTCAAGCTGGTGTGTGTTTACTCGCCAAATTCTGGGCTTGACCACGACCATGGAAATTCACAAGTCCTGTATTGACCCAAATCTTTCAAAATCCTCTAGGTATACTCCTATGAAGCCTTCCACGAGTTGACTTGGGCTAAAATAGTTGTTTTTTAGCTCGCTGCCAGCCAAAACGTCGGGATCGGGGCGCACACACTCTGCAGTCACCCAGGAGGCGCATCGCCAGGCATCGGCAAAATATCGATGGAAGTGAGTGTCAGCGACCTCCCTTGGCTAATTCAAGCTGAAAACCAGCCAGGAACGAGGACGAACTTAAGCAAAAAGCTCGGATTCGAATGGCTGCGTAAAGTCCACTATTCCATCCCGGTCCCATGCACTTAATCTGCCCCAAGCTACCGCAAACACATCCAAGAGCAAGGCTTAATCGACGAGGCTTACCTGGGGCATACCAGGGGCGCTGACCAGAAGTATCGCACTAAGTATGTTATAATTTTTCTCATGGATACTCCTATTCTGACTGTGCTCTCTAGGAACGCTGAACTAATTGCCTTCAAGCAGCGCAGGCGCCGTCAAGAGTAGGCTGCTTAGTATGCAATGCTTGCCCGGGATCTGACGAGCCTCGCTAGCGCCTACATTGCTAAACACGGCCAGCAGGCATACCTCGTACGCTGCGCGCAACAGCAGGCCGCCAGTGATGCGAAATGGGAACTCGCCCATGCGGAGGCTGCTCATGCAGCGACCCAAGCCCAGGAGGAGCATCGCGCTCAGGCAGCTCGGAACCGGGCGTTAGCTCTTATGGATACACAGTAGCGAGCCTTTGTTTACAAGATTGTTGCTTGCAAAGAACGAGATCGAACGAACGTTTACAAGATTGTTGCTTGCAAAGAATGAGATCGAATGAGCGATGAACAGGTGAATTTTATTCGAGTATTGTGAGACCACAGATAGCTAACAGAAGTAGGCGGGAAGAAAGCTATCTACAGCTTGGACTTGTAGCCTGGTTGCACATGCGCTTCCTGCATTTCTCTGCAACAAAAGGGAGGATTATCAGTAAAGGTCCAATCTCGTGGGAAGGGTGCTCGACGTACTCGGGGCTAGGAGATCAGGGATGCTATCATCGTCGTCGAGGTCATCCGCAGAGTCGGAGCTGGTGGCCGCCGCGGTGGAGTCCTGCATGGACTGAAGGTAGCCCATCATCGCTCTCCAATTCGAGCGCTCCAGCGACGGGGTCGCAGTCTTCACGCACACCTGCCTCAACGCATCCTGCCTCAACGCATCCTGCCTCAACGCGTCCTGCCTCAATGTGTTCGACCCAAGCACTGCGGTCAACTCCACGCGTGCGATCTACCATGAAGGCAGCTCCGCCAACCCCCACTATGCCGCCCCCCAAGGTTGCACCGCGCCCTCCCATTCCACCGACCCAAGCACCGCGATCATCTCCACGTGTGCAATCCACCGTGAAGGCAGCTCCGCCAATCCCCACTATGCCGCCCCCTGAGATTTTACCACGGCCCCTCATTTCACCCTCAGCGGGGGGACGTTCAATCTGGGTGATCCGAAAACGTCGCGAAGATCTGGCAACGCTGCCGCCCGGGCACGTTAGCCCTCTGGAGAGTGTGCATCCTGCGGTCGCGTTTTCGCAAATGGGAGCAGGGGCATCGAGACCCCCCACGGAGGTATTCTGGGGCATCGCAAACGACCACCACATATTTGAGAGCCGGTGAGTCGCTGGCTTTTTTTTGAGGAGGATACATGCAGCTAATGTATCTCTTAGGCTTGATGCAGTCAACCGGATTTTTGACCAACGGATGGGTCAAGCCGACTTGTACAGCACAACAAATATTCGCAAACTCTCTACATTCGTCACGGGGAGGAAATACAAGAGGAAGCCGCAGGATCCGCCCCCCACCAACGACGAGGCTGACGACGAGGCTGATGCGCAGGACGCGTAGGGTGCTCCGCCGTTCGTTTTTTTTGTTGTCGGCTTTTTCTTTTGCGTATTTTTTGTTCGTGCCTTTGTTCTTTCGTTTTAATTCTATGCTGGTTATGGATGCAAGAGACTTTTGAGTGAAGCATAAGAAAAACCGTGACCTGGTCTTTAAATCTCGACGCTTCGGCTTTACTTGGAAACTCACGCCTTGGTGGCACGTGGCACGTGTACGGATTTGTTTCACTGACCAGAGGACAAAAATCAAAGCAAAAATGGACACAGTCGACAATGTCATCCCAGAACCCGATAAACTGGCGGAAATCGACAATCTCATAGCCCCCGAGAATCCTCCCAAAGCCCCCGAGAAAATGGCGAACACCCCAAACGAAAATCATCCACCTACTGCACCACAGAAACCGGTGAACATGCCTAAGCCTAAGGAGAAGAAGAAGCGCGGAAGCCCAGGAGACTTCCAGGGCCAGCGGCTACACTTCCTATTGGCTTTCATGCCTTCATACGTTGCGAAGTCCAAAAACAAGATACGTAAAAAGCGCGGCACCGCCGACAACATTTGGGACGAGTTTTTTGTGAACTATTGGTCCTCCTTCCCGTGGCATTTGCCTCTCTCGCAGGACCCGAGCGAGGATGGTGTAGATTATGCGCGCCCGCCAGTGGATGAGGAGGAGCGAGCAGCCAAAACAGAGCTAATGCAGAAGACGGAAAGTGTGAGTGTATCCTGGATTTCGGCGCATTTTCCAAGCTAACCATCATTCACAGAAGATAAAATCTTGGTTTAATCGCCAGCAAACGGCGGTTGGACTGGCAGGCAATCCATTCTCGGAGTGGCTCAGCAGACTGCAGGTGCCCGAGGGGCCTGCGCCCAGACGCCTGCCCGACTATCAGTTCTACATGCAGCACAGCGATCACAAGGCGAAGGTTACAACACTTTTTTTGGAACAGCACGCGGATACACCTGCAAGGGAGCACCTCAAGCTTCGTTGCGATGTTGCACGGGAATTGTTAGAGGGGGAGAATCAGGCGGTGAAGGACGAAATCAGGGAGGCAGCCGCTACAGAACATGCGGAGCAAATGGCAGTGCACGAAGACGCCCTCAAGGGGCTGCCTGCCCTCGACGAGGAGGGACAGCACGAGTACGTAGATTGATCCCATTCCAGTTCCAGTTCTGTGGGACGTTTGACTCATTCAAATCTAGGGCACGGGAACACTTCTCAACTTTGGTGGCCCCGTTACTCGCAGGCTTGAAGGCACACATGGGGTATGAGATTTCCCTTTTTGCGGGACGCGTCGATGCAGTCAAAGGGCTTGATGTCCAAGTGATGAGGTGAGCGGCTGTGAAGAGCTTATTCAAGGGCTACAAACTGATGCGTATTATCTAGCCTTCATGCAGGTGTCACAAACGATACTCCCACCCACAAGGATCTCTCCAAGGCTGATCCCAAGGCGTATGGCGAGATGCTCATGCATTTTTTCGCGTTTTATCTGCGGATCGCGTGAGTGCGGAGGGTATAGCAATGTAGTGTTAAAAACTGACATGGCGAGCTAGACTTTGGACCAGAAGCTGAAGGCTCCGCATCAGGCAAAATGATTCAGGCAGTCCCTGCCGCGGCCCTAGGCACCGCCGCTGTCCCCGTGAATCCAGCTACAGATTCATTCGATCCGCCGCTGACCACCATGTCACGTGGTCACACCCCCCTCGCCCGACATCTCGCCGCTGCAGAATCCCGTGCCAGCGCCTCTGCGCGAACCATCCCTACCGCGTGAACCCTCCCCGCCCCACGAATCCTCCCTGCCGCGCGAATCCTCCCTGCCGAGGGATCCCCTGGCAAATGTGAGCCTACGCGGGACCATCGGCGCTAATCTTCGCACGTCGCTGCTGGCAATGTCCCAAACCGAGAGGAGCGCAAATCTGAGCCGCATGAGGTTCTATTCAGAGACCGAGATGATTCGCGAGGACACGATCGCGCGCAACAAGTCGATGCTCATGCAGCTGGGGCTGGACAAGCCTTTTTCGAGCTGGGCGGGGGCGGAAACGGCGGTGAGTGGTAAAAGAAAAGGATCCGGGCAAGGGGGGCCGAAGAAGAAAAAGGTTAAGAAGATGGCGGAGGCAGAGTATGACCAGGACGACGAAGATGGGGATGAGGACGGGCAGGAAGGCAGCGAGGAGGAGGAGGGAGCAACTGCGCCACCCCCGCGAGCACCAAGAGCCCCCCGCGGTGTGGGGAAGAAAGCTGTATCCGTTAAGGAATGGGCGGTCAAGGCACGTGATACCTTAGAGAGTGGGAGCGAGGACTTTGGGGAGGAATGGAAGGCCTTAATAAGCCTGTGGTGGTTAAGGGAGGAAGACAAAGGATTCGAGACACAGGTACGGGTTTTTGTTTTTTATCTTTGCTGTGAACGGTGCTGAGAAATCGCGCAGCCAAAGCCGCACTCCACACGGTTACGTCCCAGCCAAGTACAATGGTGGATTTCAAGGGCACGGAAGCAGAGCCCCGTCATTGACGACCCTGTGAAATTTGGCGAGAAATGGTGGGATTGGTGGGTCGACATCAATCCTCCATGGCGGAAAACCTTGTCCCCAATGCTCCGGAAAGAGGACGGCGTATGGACCTGTATGGACCTGGCGGGACCGAACGGGTTCCTCAACGTCTTGATATCGTTGAAATGGTGGGCGGATGAGATGGATGGGAGTGTGAGGGATTCAAAGCGGTGGATAGATGGAGTGTCTGAGGTCATGTGGGTCCTCGAGAAAATGACGTCGTGAGTTTTATTTATTAAAATATATGCTGCATGCTGAATGTATCGGGATTGTAGGCACATACCAAGACCTGTGGAGGATGCCATCGAATCCGCGCCCGAACCCGTAATTGCAGCCGGCATATCCCGCCCCCGACCCCGCCCCAAACCCAAACCTGCTGCGAAGGGCGGGGACGATTCAATCCCCACCTCACAGCCCACTGCTGGCACTGACGCTACCATTGAAGCCATCCCTGCGATTCCTGTACCAGCCCCAGGAGCATTAAATGCGGAAATCAACTGGAACAGTGAGGGCGCTACTGGGGGAAATGTACCGGAGCTTTCAGAGGAGGAGCGCTTGGAGATGGAGGAGGATCCGGATGCGGATATGGATGAGGATGAGCTGTAGAAAGGAGGGTAGCTGGGGTGGGGAACGGCGCTGGGAGGGTTGTGGGCGTATAGGGTCATGGGAAGTGTAGAGGGAAGTCAAGGAGGAGGAGTGGCATCATCCACCGGGAGGAGGCCGCAAAAACCGCTAAAAAAACTGCTAAAATAGGGCTGAAATTCCATTTTTTGCCCGACGCTCAATTCAATTATGATGTCACGTGTGCACAACAATCATATTGAAGCTCCGATGATCACGAAAAAGAGGCTGCCGAGACTATTAGAGGTGCCGAGGAGCCATCCACGTGAGTAGATGGCTGTGTGGGCAACTGCCCCAATTTATCGTGTTCGATATGCGGGACCTTGTCCATATTTAACGTGTTAAATTGAGTATATGAGCTGCCTGTCAAACATAGCATCATGATGCCTCTCTAACATGTATCAAACATTTCCAGTGACATCACTTTGTCATCAGGTAATACATGATTTATTGCTCCCAAAGTTGCGACTCGGCAAATTGACTCAAATTACGTTAATTCCCATGTTTCTCTGCGGTCAATCATTATTTCGCTAAATGCCGTGTGAACACGATGGACCTATTGTAACTCCACTTCCTGACCCCCTAATACCCCAGAATTGACGTGATCCTCGGACGCTAAGCGTGTTAAGTCGAATTCACGCGACTCGAGTCACGCCAACACTACTGGGTATATATAAATGAGACAAAGATAATATGGAATATGAAAGAGGTGATAGCATGATAGAGGTAATTATATAGGCAGTATGAATATTACAGTTTTTCGTCAATGTTCATTCATACACGTGAGAGGTTCATAATGTTGTCCCCCCCAAATCATATGAATTCTTGTGCATTATTAGCTAACGACACTTTCCGGAGGTAATTTCAAAGTTCGCGGTCTCAGAGCTCATGCATTGACATTTTGTGCACAATTCATTATTATGTTATGTTGTACAGTGCACTAGAGTGCACTTATGTGAAAAGATAACACAATGAGAACATAAAAGCTTGGTTGACTAGTGGTACTGTATGGACAGAAATGTCCGTACCATTCCGACGGGACTGTGTTTTGCGCCCCCATATTCCACCGCCTGTGGGGCCGCCCATTCATATTTTGGTGGAGTGGTGGGCACACCCATCTCCCTCATTTTATCTGTTGTGGGCCTGCCCACCTCCCTTATTTTCCTGGGTGGGGCCGCCCATCTCCCTCATTTTATCCGCTATGGGCCTGCCCACCTCCCTTATTTTTCCTGGGTGGGGCTGCCCATCTATTTTATTTTTCCAGCTGTGGGCGCACCCACCTCTGTGATTTTTAGCTGTGGGGCTGCCCACCTCCCTAATTTTCCTTTGGTAAGCCTGCCCAATTGTTTTCTTAGTAGTATATGATTTTTCTCCCACCCATTGAATGAACTCACTGATAATTACCATACAGGGCCCGTAGCGGTTGTTGCCAACTGTTTGGTTCACACATCGAGCTTCATCTTTAATTTTTTTTTTGTATCCTTGTTGGTCTTGGTCTTGTTAGCTGTAGCAGAACAGGATCAGATATATATATATACAGTTTTGTAACATATATTATACTGTACTTAATGTTATTTTTATGTTGCACTTGACCTTCGGACATCACTGCCTGTCAAACCAAAACAAATGCAAACAACCGCTACGAACCCGATTAGGGAATTCATGATAATCTTATCTCACTTCTCTTTCTTTCTATCATCGTCGGTCTTGTTCACTTTCACTATATTAAAATGGTGTTAGATAATATACACAATAACAGCGATATAACATGCAATATATTTCTCAATTGAATCATACACTTCACCTTCGTTCGTCACTGCATGTCAACCCAAAACAAATGCAAACAACGGCTATGATCCCGATTTGGTAATTTATCATAATCTTATCTTGGTGGTCTTATATCACTCGATCAGATCGAAACACAGCGCAAGTGGTAAGAATATGAGAGGAAATATATAATCCATAGGTAAAGGGAACACGGAGAAGACCACAGTCGTGTATTGAAGTAGTTAATAATTCTCGTCGTTAAGCGTGAGGGGCGGCGGTCTGAAAAGCCAATTAGTGTCCTGGGTGCGAAAGGCAAACAGAGGAGGCTCACCGAAGGGATAAAACACTACTCATCCAGAGAATTGGACGGCGATATCATATGAGAAGAACTGCAACTAGAGTTTAGCCTTGCTACATAACAGAAAAAAAAGAAATGGCGTACATATGTGCCAGCGTGCCACATTCTCTCACAGCACTCCATGTCCATTAGGCCCGGTACAGGAGCACGCTACCGCCAACATTAACTCATCTACCGGGGAAAAATGCAGCCCATAACGTACCTTCAGGTATGGACCTTGCGCGGGGAGCACACCAGGCACCATGCCACTGGGGGCCTTGGACGACATCATGACTTCCTGCCATTTTCCACGGTGTTTGCCGATCTTCCGGTCGAAGGGGGAGGGAGGAAGGCAAGGCAGGCATTTGAGGGAACACCGAGCTCTGGAAGACATCGCAAAAGTTATGGGAGTGGTCGGTGAATTGCCGACACTCACTCACCTTTATACTGCCAACCCAGCCAAGTGGCAACAATGCATAGGACAACTTACCAAAACTGGACACAATGGTTAGCTACCGGCGCACCCAGAACTTACAGTCATTCCACGGTCCTTGCACTTTCCACGGTCCTTGCATCAGCCTGAAAAAACATAAAGAATTTGGCAAGTAAATGATCTGAGTGATATGATATCTCCTAATGAAATGTAGAACACTTCGTATGGCATGAAATTGAGCAAAAACGGCACTGAAAGCATGCAGGAGCCCATAACATTATTTATTTTTGTGTGGAGAAATGATCTGTGGTCCTTGCATGACAATGATTGCCTCACCACGGCAGAACGGCTTCGACTCTCAAAATTCTGTATGCTACATATCAAAGAGGCATATCCGGAGTATGTATCTAGACTTTAGTGTTACCATTTTCGTCCATAATTGGTCTCGAATGAGCGGAAACAAAATATTGATGCAAGGACCGTGGAATGACTGTACCTAAACCGGACACAATTGCGGGCCACCATACAATACCTCAATTTGCCACCGTCCTCGCTATCCCACTCCATTTGTTTGTATTCAATTCATTGGAAAAAAGACAAGGAAACACGGTACAAAAAAAAATCACAGAAAGTGCCTATTAGTTGTCGCAGAAATCGGTCATGATCGCCCTGTGGTACAATTCATGTCGCGCATCCACCACGGGGAAATATTTAGGCCCCACGGGAACAAAACCCTGGGGCCCCTTCCGCATCAGTGCCTGCCCCTCCCAATCCAAGTCAAATGGCATGTACTCATCCGTTCTGACGTTCCATTTGCAAACGTAGAAGACGCGGCTTGTCTTCTCGCCCCCCTGGTAATGACAAGCAATCTCGCTGGCCAATAGCCTTCCTGGCATGTGTGGCCAGCACTCCTCCAATTCCTGCACCGGGGTCATCCCAGGCCTAATCGGTACAATGGGAGTGCCCGCCGGCAACGCCACTATCTCCAAGCCGCTGGCCAAATGAGAGCGCGGTGGCAAACACCTGATCTCCCGCACTTCCTCATCCTCCATGACAAGGCGGGGTCGCTTAGGTGGTCGTCCGTCCTGATCGCCCACAGAGTCGCGGCCGCCAGGTGCAGCAACACCAAGGGTGGGGCCATGGGGACGAGAGGGACCAGGGGCATGAGGAGGAGGAGGAGGAGCAGCGTCGTGAGGCCGCTTACTACCTGCTGCGGCGGCGGGGGCAGGCGTTCGAGATGGCCCGATGCGCTCCTTGGTCTTGGATTTCTTCGCTTTCGGTTTGCTTGGTGCTGCCTTCTCGTCAGGCAGTGTTTTCAGAGCACCAAGTGTCTTCTTGTAGGATTTGCTGTCTTTGACGAATTGCAGCTCGGTCCTGTCCACAGTGATTAGGACAGCAATATCGGCTTGGTCCTCGAAATCCATTTCCCGTTCTTCTAAGATAAATTGTTAGAACACTTGCAGGGGCACGACTGGTAGAAACGAAACTCACCCTCAGTCCAACGCTCAAGATGTAGCGCTCTGTCCACTGCCTCCACCTTCTTCTGCATCCGCGCAGCTTGAGCCTCCCCATCGTCTTCATCGTCCTCCTCGCTCTCCGCTTCCTCCAGCCCCCACTGGTGTCTGCTTCGCAAAAGCGGCCCCGCTTTGTCGGCCAATGCCGCACATATCTTCCATCCAACATGGGGAGTCTGCTCCTGTGCCGTTAGGTCGGACGGCCAATTCACGATCCGGACTTGATGTTTGTACCCCAGCTCTGCGAGGTCCCATATCATCGTTGGTGGCTTCCCAGGAACGAATGTCCCCGCTTCAGCTTTGCATAACCCTGTCATCTCTTCAGTACATAGTTCAGCTTCCTAATTGAACAATTGAAAGCTTACCTAGCTCGCAGGCCATATATTCTCGGATTATCCGGTGCCAGTAGTCGCGCTTTGATTCGCCCTCCTTGTGAGCGAAATTCACTTGAGGTACTTGGGTCAACTGGGTTGCCTTGCTCTGCTTTCGCATCCGCAAAGTTCTGTGGCGGTAGCAATTCAGATACTATTACTGAAGCCTGACAAGAGCGACTCACCTGAACATTGCTTCGTAGTCTTTGAGCTGTCCCCGGATGCTGGTGGACCACTCCCCGCGCAACTCCCTGTATTCGGGTGACCCGCCCCACATCACGCTGCTGAGTTCATCGACGTCAATGGCAAAGCTGAAGACGTGGATTCCAAGGGACTCGTAAGCTTGCCCGCTCTCCTGCAATCCGAGTACAGGAAGCAGCTTACAACGCAGATGAGACCATTACCGAGTAAGTCCGCCTTCGTGCTCAAGAGTCCGAGCTCGTTCTGATAACCTTTCATCATAGAACGCGCTAAAAACGCCGGGAAACTGGCTGTGGAAGAAGTCCTGCGGTTACGGAAAGTCCAGGCGGTCTTGAAAGCGCGAGTAGAGGGTCTGGAAGAAGCAATAACTGAGGATTTGGCGGAGTTGGTCGATGTGGAGATGGCGGAGCGGGACTTGGAGGTGGCAAGGAAGAAACTCGCAACTTCGAAGGCAACGCTGAGGCGAAAGGAGGTGGCACTCGGGGTGGATGACCGGCAGGTGCTGAGGAACCTGGTCACCAGCGGGTATATCCAGGCTCGGATGAATGCTCGGGCTTTGAAGTATCGCCTGCGCCACAAACTATGTTCGCGAAAATTCGAGCTCGATTGGGTAGAACATACATTTCATCGGAAGAAGATGGGTAAGTTCCATTTGTTCCTGGTGTGAATCGATCTTGAACTAATTCACCGCTTAGACCCGAAACTGAAAACTCACATCGAGGACGCAGTCAAGCGGCGCGATCCCAGAATCCAAGAGCTCGTACGCAACTACAATAAACTCTGCGCAGAAATGGCAACCCTTTTGCGGTAAGGTAAAGCGCTGCGGAACGCTGTGCCACCGACTGCCGTCAACCCCAAATCCGTCTGGAGCTTAGATGTGGATGACGAGATCTGGCAAGACGTCGGTGTCGACGATGCGTACAACGAGTCGGAGCCGCCATTATGGCTGAAAAGCGAGGTGGTTCGCGACGGGACTAAGGGGATGCTTGAGCAGGACCGCTGCAACGAAGAGGCGCCACGCCTTTTCATGAATGTCGGGCATTGCGCTACTGGTTGTCCGAGGAGTGGGCCGCGGTGGGATTGGCGATGGACTTAGCAACGGACAACGGTGAGCAAGCCGACAGCTCTCATTTAATTACCCCTTAACAACCCAACAGGAAACTTGGGGGTACACTATCAACTGCAGCTACAACACCATGAATTGTGCCAGCTGGCTGCGAGTTGGGACTTCGCAATACAGCCGATCCCCTTCAGCAAGGATGGGCTTCCCTCTTGGGGTCCCACTGAAGCAGAGCTCATGGCAGTTCAGATAGAAGATGTGGTGGCAAAAACGACGGCGAGGTGACGAGACGAGGACGGCAAGGTCTCATCGGATGAGGAGGAGAAGGAGGAGGATGAGTTACCGGTGGAAGAGATCGAGGCTTTCCGGCGGGGAGCAGTGTATGCGGAGGACAGGGAGCATTACTACGCGTCGGGCGAGGCAGGGGACGATTGGGGGACTTGGACGGACAACGATACTTGGTTTGCACAGTAGATAATTTAATAACTTGGCCATGTAAATAACAGCCCAGGAAATTGTAGGTGTCGAACTGGCACTGTATCTCGCACACAGCTAACAATTTCCAGGTATTTCCTGCCACCAGGATTTTTGTGGTCCAATCGGCTTCACACCCCGAAAAGGGAAGAGAAGAAATTGATGGTGGCCGGGCGCGGATGCGGGAAGCGACGCTTTGGAGCGTTGAAATGGACAATGGAGGGCGGCCACCTGTGCCCGCGGATTTTTGGCTTGAAAAGGGAAGAGAAGAAGTTTATGGTGGCCAGGCGCGCATTGTGGGGTGATGGAATACACATTGGGAGGTGTTCGAACGAACAATGAGGGACACGCGGTGCATGGCACATAGTTTTGAGCGACTATTGAACTAACCAGCTCGACCACAGACATTCATCCCATCCCCTGCCTTTCCATCATGGTTTGAGCCGCCATTCCGGCTGTGCCTCAACGTAAACCTTACATCCGCCCTGGCCCTCTCCCCATTTGCTCTCTCGACCTGCGTGGAACCCCGGTGGAGACACTCAACCGTCTCGCTCAGCAGGCCGACCGGGACCATTGGCTTTCCCGATTCGACATCAATGCCGCCACAGACGATGGCCGCATCGTTCTCTTCACTGAGGACCAGCTCAGGCTCTTCAGTACTCAGCTACTGGATGCCCACTGCGTTGGCTGCAATCAGCCCATCGCCCCCTTCGGATGTGGGGAATATCTTCTTCATGACGGCGCACTCGGCGCCTATGAAGAGGAATGCAAGGCTTCTTGGGAGTACTCGCGCAACAACATCCGCGTGTTCGGTCAGGACGGCTACCCACCGGCAGTGAGTTGACCGCGTGCCGTAGCAGAGTAATAAACTGATGTTGCCTACAGTGCACCTGTCCTCCTGGTTCCGTAGCTGGCGAGAAGATCAACAGTGGTTGCAAGCTTCATATCGGTACGTTGTGTTATCCCCCTCAATCCATCTATATTTTACTGATTCACGGTAGTGCCGGCGATGACGCCTGTCCCCCCTGGGATCACCACCGTCGTCCGCCCGAAGACCTACAACGAAACCTGGGATGAGCTGAAGAAGTGCGTGGACAACTGTTCCAACACCATGAACGCTACGCTGGCGGCTCTCAGACCAGTGGACTCCGCCATATACGACGCCAGATACCAGATTTTACGCGCCAAAGTCGACACGGCAGTGGCTCTGAAACGAGAGTTTCTCAACACGCCATTCGAGGATTTCAAGCTGCCTCCTGCCTCGCCACCGCCGTCGGCGCCTCATGGTGCGTGGTTCTGTCATTTGTAGGATGATTGTGGATCTTGATGTTTCCTGGCAGCACACTATATCCGCCCCGGTGAGATCTCGCTCGGTTGTGCCTCCCTCGGTGAGCCTATTCCCTTCAACTTTTCGGCGCAAGACACTAATTAACTTTTCAGTGCGGCCCGGCCGCAACTTCACTCCAAAGATCCCCCGGGGCCACGTTACGACTACAAGAACTCGAAATCTGGCGTAGTGGACTTGAAATCTGATGTAGTGGACTTGAAACCTGACGTAGTGGCAGAGAAATTCTTTAATTACAACGCTTAACTACTCTCTTCTCTTCTTGTGTTCCTGCCATCCTGCATTTATCAATTCTTTTCTCATTTTTCATCACTTGCACTGTGTTTCGAGGGATTAATATGGTGATTGAGATGAGATTATCATGAATTCCCTAATCGGGTTCGTAGCGGTTGTTTGCATTTGTTTTGGTTTGACAGGCAGTGATGTCCGAAGGTCAAGTGCAACATAAAAATAACATTAAGTACAGTATAATATATGTTACAAAACTGTATATATATATATCTGATCCTGTTCTGCTACAGCTAACAAGACCAAGACCAACAAGGATACAAAAAAAAAATTAAAGATGAAGCTCGATGTGTGAACCAAACAGTTGGCAACAACCGCTACGGGCCCTGTATGGTAATTATCAGTGAGTTCATTCAATGGGTGGGAGAAAAATCATATACTACTAAGAAAACAATTGGGCAGGCTTACCAAAGGAAAATTAGGGAGGTGGGCAGCCCCACAGCTAAAAATCACAGAGGTGGGTGCGCCCACAGCTGGAAAAATAAAATAGATGGGCAGCCCCACCCAGGAAAAATAAGGGAGGTGGGCAGGCCTATAGCGGATAAAATGAGGGAGATGGGCGGCCCCACCCAGGAAAATAAGGGAGGTGGGCAGGCCCACAACAGATAAAATGAGGGAGATGGGTGTACCCACCACTCCGCCAAAATATGAATGGGCGGCCCCACAGGCGGTGGAATATGGGGGCGCAAAACACAGTCCCGTCGGAATGGTACAGATGTTTCTGTCCATACAGTACCACTAGTCAACCAAGCTTTTATGTTCTCATTGTGTTATCTTTTCACATAACTGCACTCTAGGATCCTGTAAGATGTAATGTAAACTAAGCTTTTATGTTCTGCTTCTCGTTGTCTTTTCTTTTCACATAAGTGCACTCTAGTGCGCTGTACGACATAACATAATAATGAATCATGCACAAAAAGCAAATGCATGAGCTCTGAGACCGCGAACTTGGAAATTACCTCCGGAAAGTGTTGTTAGCTAATAATGCATAAGAATTCATATGATTTGGAGGGGATAACATTATGACCCTTTCACGTGTATGAACGAACATTGACAAAAAACTGTAATATTGCTACTGCCTATATAATTACCTCTTATCATGCTATCACCTCTTTCATATCCCATATTATCTTTGTCTCATTATATATACCCAGTCACTAGTGCATTGTATTTTACCAAAGGTTGAGCTATTATGTGATACAAGCCCTACTCTCATTCTTCTCTGTTCTCTGGTAGCCTAACCTGCAGTGGATAGTGCTATTTTTTCGGGCCGCTGCGTGGCGCCATAATCCCACAAAAAGCACAAACAAAAAATTGAAAAGAGCGCTAACCGCTGGGCAGACCCAAAATGCTGGAAAAAGACCCCAGACACCAGTGTGACAAGTGACAATGGCGGGCTGGCCCAGGCAGAACAAGGGGGCAGCCCAGGCACCTCTGGGGAAGCCCAAAGGTAAAAAAAAAGAAAAAGGCGGGTGCACCCATGGTTTGAGAGCCATGGGCCTCACCCTTGGGCTGAGGCACCACTGGGTTATTTATTCCAGATGCTCCATACAACCCTACCTGGTACTAGTTGGGGGCTGCCCAAAGTGGAAATACCCCATTATTACCAAAGAACATTTAAATCCTTTTCAGGCAATTAATAAATGAATTTTGGATGTATCTTCCATGACCCTTGGATGTTCCTCCCTGGAGACAGGAAGACAAGGAAACATGTGGCCATCTGATGTGATGCTGCAATTTTTGCTCGCAATTCCACAATCAGCTTTCAACTTGCACAGGATTACAGCGCACCAATCATGACTATCCGAGGATTCCCTGGCTCTATTCTGGCTCCCAGTGCAGCTCATTGTGGCGGTCTGATTCAATTCTGCAATTTGTGTTTGTAATTTTGCAACTGGCTGTCCACATGTGCAGGATGGTTCTAGGTGTGGGTCGAGATCTAAAGCTTGCTCGCATGGCTTTTGAGGCCCTGTGAAATGGAATCGAAGCATCCTCTAGATGTTCTGACCTGCCAACAAATGGGCAGTGGGATCTGAAGCTGGTGTGCATAATTGTAGACCTGATTGCTTAATTGTGGGGCAAATTTTCAGAATTGCAGCTGATGCTCATCATGACTTGCAAGGGCCAAAGGAATGGAATCAGAGTATCCTTGAGATTTTCTGACCCGCCAAATAATGGGTAATGTGATTTGACACTAGTGCACATAATTGTAGAGCTGATTGCTTAATTGTTGGGTGAAATTGCAGAATTGTAGTTGATGCTCACACTGGGGGCAAGAGCCATGACCGTGGGTTCATGGCCTTTGTATGGAATAGCTCCGACACTTGCCATGGTGTTTGCCATTTCTCCGAGTTTATTCCCTTTGTTCTATTGTTAGGCACCACAGTGCGCCACGTTTGTTCCCAAATCAATGATATTGTTCTCAGTATTAAAAGCTTGCTGGATTAGAACAGATCTTGAAGTTGTTGAAATCTATTTCAAACTGCTATTTGTCTCCAGAACTGCTAGTATTGGCCTGTCGATTGTGCATGCATTGTTTGTTGTGATAAATGAAAGATATTTGAAGATATTTATATTCCTACTCATCCTAGCTACGGTACAGTGTACGGTATCATCGCAGCAACAGAGGAGGAAGGAGAAATAGAGCGGATGCCACAGAAAAGTCTACGTCCCGAAGTCGACAACGTGGGAGAGGAATCCAGTCTTTCAAACTCCGCTCCCTCGCAACCTCCAAAATTTGAACACTTTCTCAAAGCATTGACAAGATATTCAGGGCATGTCTATCAAATCTCCATCGTTTAAATCATGACTTCTACGCTTCTTTTCACAATGTGTTGTAGTTACCAACTGAGTTGAGCATTCAGAACAATTTTCAGCCGATCTCGGCAGATCCCGCAGAACATGCTGCCAATTAGTCGGCGACAACAACCGAGTCCCTTTGTTCACATAGACGCCCACTGACCAACGCCATGGCAAATGCCATGGCAAGTGTCGGACATATCTCGTGAACCCACGGCCATGGGGCTTGCCCACAGTGTCACCGTGGTTTGTGAGGCCCTGCAGAATACAATCAGAGCATCCTTGACATGTTCTGCCCTGCCAACAAACAGGGGGTGTGATCCAACACTTGTGCACATAATTGCAGAGCTGATTGCACAATTGTTGGGCAAAAATTGCAGAATTGCAGCTGATGCTCACCATGACTGTCAAGGCCAGAAGGAATGGAATTAGGACATCCACAAGATGATCGGACATGCCGACGAATGAGCAGTGTGATCTGAAACTGGTATGCATAGTGGTAGAGCTGATTGTTTAATTGTCGGGTGAAATTTCGGAATTGCAGCTGATGCTCACCATGGCTTGCGAGGCCCTGTGGAATGCAATCAGACCATCCTCGGGATGTTCTGACCTGCTGATGAATGGGCAGTGCAATCTGACACTGGCACAGATAATTGTGGAGCTGATTGCTTAATTGTTGGGTGAAAGTTCAGAATTGCAGCTGATACTCACCATGGCTTGCGAGGCCCTGCGGAATACAATCAGACCATCCTCGGGATGTTCTGATCTGCCGATGAATGGGCAGTGTGATCTGATGCTGGTGTGCATAATTGTAGAGCTGATTGCTTAATTGTGGAGCAAAATTGCAGAATTGCAGTTGATGGTTCCCATGGCTCGGGAGGCCCCATGAAATGGGATCAGAGCATCCCCGAGATGTTCTGACCCGCTGGAGGATGGGCAATGTGATCTGACGCTGTCACACATAATTGTAGAGCTTATTGCTTAATTCTTCAGCGAAATTGCAGAATTGCAGTTGATGCTCACCACAGCTTGTCAGGCATAACTTATCAAGATGACCCTTCACGTCGCCGTCGTCTGCACATCGCTCATCCTGAAGCTTCCACCGCAGATCGACTGTGACCATCTTTGATTTCTTCTCATATTCATCCTTCACCTTCTCCCACATCCCCTTCGCCGTCTCCGCCCCTTTTACCTTCAAGAACAATGAATCTGGCAGCACCGAAGCCAGGCCCTGCTTGATAATGGCCTGCTCCAACTTCCAGATCCGCCGATCTGCCAGGTAGCTGTCATTGGCCTTTAATTCCGCTGCCATAAGTGCCGCAACGTCGACGATATTAGGAGCGTCAGGTGCAGCAGCGGTGATGTCGAAATGGTCACTGAGACCTGCTGTGTCCAGCGCAAACAGGAAGCGATTGCGAAAGAAGACTCAGTTGGTGCTGTCGGCCTTGCAAGCGGGAAGCTTGGTGAAATATTCACCAAGTTTGGTGGTCGAGGAAAATGTGTTGGTAGACATGGGGTGAATAAAGTCAGAGTTTTGTGATAGAGGTAGTGATATTCGTTCGAGGTATAAGCATGGGGGCCAATAACCTGTAGAATAAAATGTAGAGAGGTGGGGACGGAAGTAGGGAAAACAAGATGATTTATTGCAAGGAGTAGCCCTCCTTTTATACCTTTCGGAACAATGGGTGTATACAAGTATAAATAAAAAGGTTGAACAATGGAATATACAATGTTTCAGTCCAGCTGAAACATCTCGCACAGCAACACTATGTGTCTCCATGCCAGCAGCTCAATGGGCGGTGTATCCCTATGGCGGCTTCCCAACCGCCAGTCCATCTCCATGTCTGCTTGATACGTCTCGGCTTGCTGATATTCCAACATTTAGCAACCCCCCTTGTTGGTATCAACTGGGTTGTTCAATAGAAAGTTGCTATTTAACAACCCCATCCTATTTATAAACCGGTCATAAACGGCTCTTCCTGAGGTTCAGGGACATGCAGTTGGAATATGGGGGCTTGCATAGGCTCCAGAGTTCTTTTGATTCGAGATAGCCTCCAAGTTCACCAACATGGAGTTGTTGGGTAGGGTAATTAACATCACAGTAACTACTTTGAGAGTTCAGCGCAATGATCCAATTGTCCAGCGCAGGGAAATATCTCGGCCTTCTGGCCTGCAGAGCCCAAAAATCATCCTCAGCCAAACCCACCAGGATGCAGAAATACCTATTAAAGCATATAAAATCAGGAACTGTAGGACTCGGAATCATGAGATTCAATAATTACCATTGAATACCTAGGGCCTCTTTCAGTGCTTTATTCGAGCGACCAAAGCAAGGATTTGCGAGAGTTGTGACAACCTGAACCACGTGAAGAGGGTTGTCAAATAGCAGCAACCCGGGTTGTTGCCAACAAGGGGGGTTATTAAATAGATTTATCCCATTGCCAACCTCTCACTTACTTACTTACTTACGTACGTACCCCATGCATCCTCCTTCCCGCTTCCCGCTTCCCCATGCCAACACTCCAATCTCGCGACCAATCCCCTGACTACTCACAAACACCCAGCTTTGCACTTGCATCTCCCAAAACATACAAGATCTATATAAAAGCTATGGCCACAACCCCAACAGGACTCTTCCGTCCCCTCTCACGCCTATGCACACTGTGAGGGCTGAATACGCTCTGCATATGCCCTTGCACAGGAGCAACATTACACCGGCGATTCCCCAATCCGGAAGCACCAGGAAACCCGATTCGGCAAAACACCGCAATTCACCAAACACACCATACCCACTTCGCACACACCATAGACAAGACCTTTCGAGGTCCTGAAACTCCTTCAATGAGGACGCAGACCAACAGGAGGCAACCCTACATCGACACGGCACTTGCACCAAACGACTCACACCACTGGTTAGAAGGTGATTCCCCAAAGAGAGTGGTCACATCCTCAAATTCTACAATCACCATGCACCGGGACACTCGCGAGCGTAACACCACCAGTTACAGGAGAACTCTGGTCAAACACTGTGAGGGCCGGATACGCCCTGTGTATGCCCTCGTGCAGCAGCACCAACACAACGGGGATGACAGCACGTCTCGATCAAAGAAAGACCAATTTCCTCATCGGGAAGCAGCAAGAAGCCACATGCGGATACACCCCATACCCACGAGGGACGAGTCGCACTCTGCACCAACTCAACGCACCCAGCAGCACAACACTTCGCCACGATGTGAGGCTCCGAGAGCTCACTAGGTGAATCTAGTCTACGATTGAAACCTGGCTGACTCCTCGGGTCGAGTTATTGTGGTATAGACCCTTGTTGAACGGTCGCTCTGCAAGCACCAAGCTGGGATCAGATACCCGGTTCCCTTGCTGGTTATGCTTTGCCTCTAAGGGATACCCTTACAAGGTGAGTGGTTGACCGTGGGCTAGAGTAGTTCCAGAACGATCAAGTTCTGGGAGATACAAATTCAATAGATTTGATATAACAACTCACCTTAACCCTTCTGGCCTCTATCTTGGAGCTTACTCAACAAGGAAGGCTTTGAGGGTTCGTAGGTCGAGTTGGTAATGGGTAAAGTGTAGATATCATTCCAAACGCTGGCACGATACGCGTGACCAGCGAGTTACATAATACAAGTCCCGTGAGTTGAATCAACGGTAGTATGGAGAGTAAAAGAAAAGATAAAAAACTATAGGCATATACGGGACTCCTTACAAAGCCCCCCATCCTCCAGGTATCGTTAGTATTCCATGTCGTACGGCGACTCTCCGGGTACGTCCTCCAAAAAAGGTTCAGGTAACGTGATGTCACATAACACCTTCAAGTTCCACGTTCCTCCGAACGCTCCTTTGAATAGATTGCTGCCACGCTTGAAATCCTCGTCTTTGGGCTAATCCTTAGGCACAAACTTCTTCCTGTCCGCACTTCGAAGGAACGATCTCCATTTCCCGACAGTTCTCCAGCATCCAGAAATTGCAGGCGACGCAATCCTTCCTATCAAGTACTCGAATAAGCCCTGTGCGGCCGGCGACATTATGCCGTGAAAATGTCCAGGGCATTCCTCCTCCAGCAGCCACTGAGGAGGAAAGAGATAGAGATCCGAGCTCGGGTCGCCTTTGTTGATATAACCGAAGAGTAAGTTTACTTCGTCGCTGGAGACTTGATCCCGAGCTAACATTTCCTCCTCGCCGGGTTCACCGTTGGCGGATTGCACGGCGGCGCGGAGCATAAACCCCCGGTGATACTTTGTAACTCATGTCGAAGGCCCGAGCGCGAGTCGCCAAGGAAGATCGATATCGACCCACAGGGTTATGTGATTAACAAACCCTCCGAGACACAAGAAGGCTCCAGCGTAAGGGCGCCACAGCATTTTAGCCACCAAGTCCAGGAACGAAGCCCTTGTCGCTTCCCCTCCCAACCACATCAAGCGAGTGTCGGTGAACCCCGGCTCGAGCGTCCCAGGCAAAGTCCTCCTTTCAGCCTCGGGAATACTCTTGGATTCGAATGAAGGTATGTCCCTCGCCCGAATGAAGATGAAGAAGGGTATCGCAAACCGTATTGCTAAGTTCAGGAGGTTCTCAATGCGGTTCATATTATTGAAGATCGCCGCCCATGCTCTCATCCGAACCTGCGCATCTGGGCTATCGAAGACCAATATCCCTTTTTCCAAGAAAAGGGGGTCCCAGACAACGTTCTTGGGGAGGTACATCCGAGGGTCCTTGGTCGTAACGATGGGCGCCCAATCCATGATGGCGCCTAGGTAGTCTATCTTGTCCGTTGGATTAATCCCGTATCTCGCGCGGGGGTCAGATTCTTCGTCCGCTTCCCCTTCAGGACTATCATCTCTGTCGTCGGGGCCTGGTCCCCCGGGCATGGCTGCTGAGCTTCCTTCACCACATCCATTTCCTGTCGGCGTCCCAGGTGCGTCCCACTCGGATGATCTTCGAGGAGATCAGCGCATTATGTCTTCGAAGTATTCGTTCTCAGAGTCCTCGGCTCATGCGGGACGACCTTGACTGGTCACGGAGTCAAACTCAGCGTCAAAGTCACCGTTACCAGCGTCCGCGTAAGATCTTTCACTACTCTGACTTTCAGTACTCATTGATCACCTAGATGACCGCGCGCTGCTAAGGCTACGCCTTCTCGGAGCGACCAAGGGTTCTCGACGTCTTGGGCTCAGAGAGCGCGATGAGCGATGTCTCAGCATGGGACAATATTGGCACCGCCTGGTGTTGTCACGGCCTATCTGCACCATGGTAGGATGACTTTCGTCATATCCCATCAAGCTCGCTGTCGTTGGCTCTGGGTACGACAGTCAGTCAATGAGAGAAACGAGCCCATCCGCCGAGCAGCAACAACACCTTTCTCGATGTTCCGGGCCGCTATCTCTCGGTCTACCTGGTCTACCGATGTCCCAGGCTCGCCTCTGGCCTACTTGATAGCTTCTGTCATATACGCTAGCACCAGGGTCGCTCCTCGCGCGCTCATTAGAGTCTGCAGGCCGTCCGTTATATGAATTGAACTTTCTTCCTTCCCACGGCACAAGCTTGACTCCCCACTTTTCACGCTCCAGGACCGGGTCACGATCCCAGAAGACACTTTCAGGGGTCATAGGTCCTCTCTGGAAATAGCTGAACCACTTTAAGGGGTAGAGATGCTCTTCGGGCATGCGAGGAGAGTAGTTCTTCAGAGGATAGTGACCGTAGAAGGTCACATACGTCCCATCCTCGAAATGTTCTTTATTGCAGTTATACAACTCCACGCAGGCTCTGATCTCTCGACGATCGGTCAATCGCCGCCTTCCCCAAGACTCGTGTAAAATTAGCGAGTAAGAGTACGTGGGTTCGAAGTTGGGGCGGCGCCAGCTGCGCCGATCCCCCAGGAGACGATCTTGAAGGAACATATCGACTGACACGAGCTTCTCGCGCCAGTTTGGGTAATTCGGAAGTTCCTCGACAGGGACCGGTATTCCTCCTCTCGCTTCCGATTTGTTCAAGTACTCCTTCAGGAACATCTCCGAGTACACAAAGAACTTTCGGTCGTTCTCCTCTGCCTCCGTCCAGGGATAATGGAAAGGTATTGAGTGCCGAATGAAATGCACAATATTCAAATGTTTCCAGTCACGGCTGAGATAGACGAGGCACCCGCGCTTGGGTCTTTTGCCCAGGCGCAAGTCGATTAGGAACTGCGTCATCTCATCTGAGAGGCGGACCGCGTAATCCCAGGTGACGGACATGAACCAGGTGATTAAGCCTAGTTGATCCAGGATGGTTCTGTGCGCTTCCGCAAAAGCCTGGCGCGCGTCCTCCTCGGTCTCGAAGGAGCCGGTCAGATTGCTCTCGTCCACCTTCCCAGGAACGTCTTCTACTGAGTAGAATTCGTACTTGCTAGCCATCGCTACGCACACGTCGTGGACTCTGCTCCCTAAGCGAATGCAGACATCCCGCCTATACTCATCAATTGTGAAGTTGACGAGCTGGTCTGGCAGGTTCGTCGAATCCAGAATATGGCCGGCGAGCTCCACAGGATTCTTGTCGAACACCCAGCATATCATGTCCTCTTGTTCGTCCGCTAAAGTGGACGGCGATAAAGGCGCAGCGGGGCAGAACGGCCGGTAATGGTACTTGAGGTCGAAGTATACTGGCGAGGTGGAGTAGTCCATGAATTCTAGTGACCCGTCACTGAGCCGCACAGAGGGGCGCTCTAGGGTTTTAAGGTAATGTCACGTTTGGGGGAATGTTGTTAGGGGATCCCAAAAAAGACGTCCATCTCAAGTTCTGGCGCACAGAGAATACAGGACGGGGAAATTCCCCCTGAAGTAATTGGTGAAGGTCGTGCATTAGACTAAATTCTACAGCCCTTATCTAGCGCAGGAGCACTTCAGATCGGATACCCACTCCCTCTCCACGTTTGACACTTGGATACCCAGGGTGTCAAGGTCGCAGAGATCACAAGGGTTCTTTCCTAACGGAATCCGATTCGGTTCGAGAAATAGAGAGAGGAAGAAAGAGTAGAGAGATAAAGAGATGGGAGAGTGTGAGAGAGAGAGAACAAGTGTGAGAGAGGATAAATGATAAATCATGTGTTGGCTGATGCCGGGTATCCCTGGAACCGGAGCCCGAAGGCTCCAGCGTCAAATACATACAAAGCTCGCGTCTCTGTTCCTCAGTCGCGAGGCTTCCTCTTCAAGGACCTCTCGTAGTCCCGCATCATCTCGGGAGCATTGTGTAAGTCCTTCGAAGTTTGCCAAGTGTCGAACTGAGCCCCGTAGTCCTTCCAGCGTACGAGCCACATCTTGGTCTTTCTCCTTTTATCGTAACGTTTGCCAACAATCTTTTCCACTTTGTATTCTTCCGAGGCTGTTCTTCCATTGCGCAAGTCCGGCATTGCTGTTTGTTCTCCGAGATCTTCGTAGGACTCCAAGTAAGGCTTCAAGTGGTCGTAGTTGAAGACGGGAAACCCGGGGTACTGATCGCTCATTTGCAGTCGGTAATTCCTTTCGTTTAACTTTTGCAGGATCTCAAAAGGACCTATCCATCGTTGAACCAGCTTAGCTCCTTCTCCTTTGGACTCTATCCATTCCAGCAAATGTGGATTCACAAGCACCTTGGACCCGACCTTGAAGACGGGGATGTCGCGCCGTCCTTTGTTAAAGGATTTCCTTTGCTCCTCCTGGGCTCTGGCTATGGACAACCTAGCGTTCTCTCTGTGCACGTGGAGGTTCTCCAGGTATTCACTTGCTTCCCTCTTCATGGCATACATGTTCGAAGTGGCTAATTTCTCCGGAAGCAGGAAGTCAAGGGGTGATCTGGGGTTGAACCCGTACAGGATAGAGAATGGGGTAGCACCGGTGGAGGAATGCGCATTGTTGTTGCAGGCAAATTCGAGCAGTTTTATCCAGTCTGCCCAGTCATCTCGATTCGCGGATGCATAAGCTCGAAGCATTGTCTCCAACTGTCTATCGACATTTTCGGTCTGACTGTCATGCTGAGGATGATGCGACGACGACAGGGACATTCTGGTGTGCAGAGCTTCCATTACCGCCTTCCAAAAATCTGACGTCCAGCGAGGGTCCCTATCCGCGATCATACTGTCTGGTAGCCCGAATCGCGAAACGATGTTGGTGACAAATAATTCAGCGAATCCTTGGGCTGTAAATCCTGAAGTTGTTGGGATGAACGAAGCGTGCTTGGACAAGCGGTCCACTGCGACAAAAATGGTGTTGTATTCACCCGACCATGGCAAATTGACAATCAAGTCGAACGAGATGGACTCGTACGCCAAAACTGGTCCTGGACACCTGGTCCGGTACCTTAGATAACGAAAGTAGCTTACCAGCCGATTGGCTTAGGGAGCCCAGAGTTTTAGTGGGTAGCCGCGCTTTCCCACAAACCCCGGCCCGCAGGCGAAACAGCCACGGGATCGGGTAGCGCGTCAGTCCCACACTGCCCTCGGGCGTGCGTAAAGCATTTCTCTGGGTGGTGTACACCACTCCTCATGGAATTTACATTTCAAACTCTACTAAACAGACGGGCTAACCCATTGTTAGTTGCTTCTGTCAAACGTACCACCAAAAAAAAAAAAAAAAAAAAAAAAAAAGAGATGGACTCGTACGGGCGATGAGGAATAGGATTCGGCGTGAGGTATCCGTACTTCGTGAAATTCCTGGTCTTGGTTTTCTGACACACATCACAGGAGTCGCAGAATCTCGACAGGTCGCGCTTCATTCGGCGCCAATAGAACTTGGAGCTAAGTTTAATCCAGAGTCTTTCCGGGCTGATATGTGCTGATTCCACGGGGCTTTCATGCGCTTCCATCATAATCGTCAGGTGCATTTTCCTGGGTACGCAGAGTCGTGGCTGGTAATCAGCATCTCTGAAGAATAGGAGCCCTTGCTCATTTCTGAAGAACCTTTGGCCCGGGCGCCAATTGCCTTCAATTATGTCTGGGTCTGCGTATATCTTCTTAAATGCAGGATCTTTGTTGTACTCAGCTGCGAACTTCTCCAAGAATTCTTTGTCCATCGCCACATGGATATTCGGAGGGCGGTGAGTGGCTCCCCAGTACTCAGCTGAAGCATCTAATTCGTCCAAGTTTTCCGAGTCGGCCTCTGGCTTCTGCTTTTCCAATGGCGGCGCTGATGATACGGGCGAGGTGCATGTTTCTTCCGGCAATTCTGGTAGTTCCTTCAGCTCTGAAGCCGGTACATTACCCCCCCCAGTATGTAGCGACTGTACCTTTATTGCAATGTCCCCTGTGGTGGCCATGTGCTATAATGCAATGTGCCCACTAGCTGACTGCCCAGTCAGCTATAGCAGCATTTCAATGTGCCTGTGAATCACTCCTCTGGCCACATTGGGTCCTCCCGGGGATTTTTTGGGGGTATTCTGCTTATGTAACCCTCCCATTTCAGCCCTTTTGGGACTATATGAATCTGGCTCCCTTTTGATTTTTTGATTGGGCTGATCGGCCCAAATCGTCCTTCCCAATTCAGACACCCGCTTCTTTCTTTGATCCACATCATTTATACCGGGCATCCCCGCCTATCCCCGCCTCCTTCTATAAATATCCCATCTTGACATCTTCCCATCAATGCCCCCGCTCCCTCCCATCCATCAATCCACCCCCTCCCCACATCAATCCCGTCCACCCGTCATCAATGCCCCCGCTCCCTCCCATCCATCAATCCCGTCTGCCCGCAATCACTGCCGCCCATGAAATGATGCTATTAAAAGCCGGGTATCCCCCCTTCCCCTGCCTCCACCCTTCTTTTACCTTTAACTAGATCATTTGCTTCAGTTTATCCCCTCCATTTTTGTCATTTATAACATTGACCTTGGCGTCGCCCTCGCCCTCGCCGAAGACCCTCGGAGTCGAAGCTACAAGCCTCGTTTCACCAAAGTGACTGATGTCACGTGACGTGACTGGGTGACTCGGGACTTGGCCATTTTGCGTCATTCTGCGCTCGCCTCCACTTCTCACCAATGCACCCGTTATTTTCGAATAAATACATCCAATCCTTAACATCCGATACCTCCTTGCCCACAGGTTGAGCTGTGAATCCTTCCTCACCGCACTCCACGGTGAGTGCCGGGCGTACTTAGCCCTTTCCAGTCAGACTGCTCACCTCTTCCCTTTTGGCTTAGGTCTTGGGCGTGGCCTTGTCGGCTTTTCCACGGCTTGTCCACCCCCCTTCCGCAGCTCCTTTCCCTGTTCTCGCCTGAAGCATATCAGTCTCAGCCCCCGCCGAACTCGAGCAATACTCACTGCGATCTTGTCTCCCGCTGTGCGGGGGAAGCTGGCCTGGCTGTGCCTCCTTGCTTCTTGCGTGTCTTCCGCGGTGGTGGGCTGTGGGTGGCGTGAGCATAGGCATCCCTCGTCCTCTCCCTCATCTCACCTTGCTGTCTCATTGTCGTCGTCGTCGTCGTCCACCGCGCGGCGCTTCTTCTTGCCATTTCCGTCGCCTGTCCTGTAATCCGTCAATCCAGCCCTCTTATTTGTACTCCACATCACACTCACTCGATCATTGCCTCAGGGTTCTGCAGCTGCTCGAGCACCCACGCCACGTCCTTCACCACGGCAGACCAATCCGCGTACCCTAGCGCCTCCGCACTATCGCCCACCGCCTCTCCCCACCACAGCAACGTCGCCATCACCTGCAGCAACCCGTTCCTCCCGTGGAACTTCGTCAACACACCCCATTCGGCCCTTGTCGGACACGCCAGCATCCCGGCGAAGTACGCGCGGTCTGCAGGCTGGATCGACAGCCAGTACGTCCACCACTCGGCGGCGAACATATCTGCTTCTCCCTGTGTTCCCGTCTTCCCGACGGCCACCTTCCTGTCCCACTGCCTTGCTCGGCCCAGCCAATTCTTTACGACACCTGGCCGATTTGTCGTCGTCATCTGCGCGCCTTCCGCGAAGTCGTGCCCCGCCTCAAAGTCGAAGAACTTCCCCACGCACTCCGCCCATGCCAGCCCCCATCCCCTCCCGCGCTCAAATGCTGTGTGCGCGCGCGATAGCTCCGCCGTCCAGTCCGCCCGGTTGTTGCAGTGCCACAACTGGTCGATCTTGCGTTGCAGCAGGGCCTCCACAGCCTCCAATCCCTCTCCGCCGTCACCCCCGCCATCACCCCCGCCGTCGCCTCTGCCGCCGCCCCCACCTTCTCCCGCACCTCCTCCCAGCTCCTCTCCTTCGTTGCCACAGGGTCCCCCACCTCCTGTTCCCCCACTTCCTCCCTCTCTGTTGCCAGGCATCTCAGGGGGGTCCTGGGACCCCAACGACGGCGCGCCGCCTGTCCCCGACATGATCGGCACGCCAGATCCCGACACGACTGGCACGCCAGATCCCGACCCTGATGCGATGGGTGCACCTGTCCCTGACGTCCCCGCCTCTTGCGCGCGCGACAGCAAAGCCACCGCCCTTGCCCGACAATCCGCCTCCGCTAAATAATAATTTGTAGTCAGTATTCGCTTCTTTCCGTAAAACTATAAATGGTACATACAAAAACATTCTCTTCCAAACTCGACCATGCATGTCTCTACCTCTTGAAACCGAGCTTTGTCGTACTCGGGCCATTTCATCGGGGCCACTCCTCGTGTCTCTCCGGAGTGCACACTGCTGTTGTTCTCAGCCACGTTATTGCCGTCGAAATGCCGTAAGCTCACCTTTGCATTCCTACGACTCCCCCAAGCTTCCCGATTGGCCCACACAAAAGCAGCGATGCATACATCCCAAAACGTTCCTGAATCACGTCGACAAACGGCTGCAGATAGAACACCGCATTCTCCAATGTCCTGCAAATCCATCAGTCGTTGACACCTGCCAGCAAAACTACACTCACGCTGCCATTCCTTGCGGTGTCCTCGTCGGGCTGTCCACCAGCGATGCCTTCCACCCGACCAGGGCCGTCTGGTATTCACGCTCCAACACCTCCTTCACTTCCTCCTGGAATCCTGGGGTCTCGAGGTCCCAAGCCTCCCGCGTCATTTTGTTTGCCAGGCTCAGAGCGCCCGGTACTGTCTCTCCAGTAAACTCCGCGCGACGCTGCAAGGCCCCCAAGCGCGCGTCATATCGCCACTTCACCCTGGTGTCGTAGAACTTCTGGGAGTAAAATTGCAGCAGCTGCGCGCGCTGCGGCTTCGGCGGTGCGCCGTCCAAGACCCCCGTGAAAAGGTCTTGAAATGCACTCTTGTCGCTCTTCAGCAGTCCGCCGTACTTTCTGCAGTACCACTTTCCAATCCGCTGAGGAGTAACACATCAGCCAAGTCCTAATTCAAGTCATGACCCACTTACCAGCCGCACCGTCTTAAAATATGCGGCGCGCGCGGCACCCTCCTCCATATCCATCCTCTCGTTAACGGCAACATTTGCGGCAGAGTCTGGGGGATCCTCCACGTTGACAGCGAGGTCCTCACTGTCCTGCATCTTGTACCCGTACTTCACCAAGTACAGCCTCGCCATCTTCGTGTAGAATGCCCCAGAGGCATTCTTTTCCGCTGCCGCAATCCAGGCCCCCTTCCGACTCGCAAAAAATACCAGCTTCGTGCCATGTATCCACGACTCCTTCCCCGGGACGTCCTTTGGCTCCCCTTTCTTGTGGTGGCGCCGACGCTCCTTCCTTTTTTGCGACGTGATGAGTGTCATCTCTTCCTCCTCCTCCTCCCGCTTGTTTAGGATTGGTGGGGCATCAGCATCGTGCGGCAGAGCCTCCGGGCCCGGCGGTGGAGCATCGGGGTTGGGCAGTGGTGTACCATCACGCGGCGGGGAATCAGGGTCGCGCAGTGCCGAATTAGGCGGCGCAGGGGTGCGATCGCGCGGCGGAGCGTCAGGGTCATGCAGCGGAGGATTAGGCGGCGGAGTGGGGTTATGCAGCGGAGCAGAAGGGGTGCGCTGTGGGCCAGGAGAGCCCTCTGGTGAAATTGTCACGTTGTGCGGCAGCGGGGCGAAATTCGGGGGTCGAGTAGGCCACTCCGGCGGCGGGGTGATCTCTGGTGACTGAGAGACATGTCGTGCAGGCGTTGAGCGCGGCGCGGGGCCAGTCTCTTCCATTTCTTTTTTTTTGTTTAGGTCGAGTCGCGATAGTCAAGGCTCTCACGTGAGTTTCATCTTCACTGTGTTGCCATCCTGCCTGATCTCCTGCAGTCCCTTCCATTTCAAGTGTGTACATAGTAATTTAATCTGCCAGCCAATATACTCCTTCCGCAAAAGCCTGGGCCTCATCATAGGAGGATGTCGACAGGATTCGTGGGCGTAACTCCTGAGCCTCCGCCTCCAGAAAATCCGACCTCACTTCACACCTGCAAAAAAAAATGAATATCAGCCCAGTTTGCGAGGCCTGCGCTAACCATCACCCACCGCTCCGTGTGGATGACACCCCCACCCCATCTTGCATAATACCGCTCCTCCACGGGCACATCCTCCCAGCGGACGGCGGTGATGCTCGAGCAAGTCGAGATTGACAATGAGATCTCGTCCTCCGCCTGCCGACGCGCCACTGCCGGCGCCGCAGCGTAATGAGGGTCCACGGGGTGCAGATGGAGCCCGAGTCTGCAGTGAGTCTGCCACTCCTCCACGCACCCTTGGACTGAATGGTGCCCGCGCTGAGCACCAGCAGGATAGTTAGTGACCATAGCCTTCGCCACCATCCTGCAGCGGTGTCACTTCCATATCCTGGAAAAGTAAGAGCGTCAACGCACCAATTTTTCCATATCCCCACCTTGTGCCCCTGCGACACCAGAGACATTGGGTACGCGCCACTTCGAGCGCTGTCTGAGCTTGGCTCGTCGTGGACGCAGGGTAAGCACCAGAACTCTGGATCGTGGGCGGGGTTCAGAGTGTCGGGTATCACGTCGGCGGCCGTCATGTTCGTAGCTTTCGGCGCAATCTTGTTGGCCATCTGGCCGTTGGAGAAGCAGAGGACTGTGAGTCTGTGACACTATCTTCGCCCCAAACGGTTTCTGCACATGCAACTCACCTTCATGGCCACACCGATCTCACCTGCGCTCATCGCCGCTCTCACTGCAGCTCATATACTCAATTTAACACGTTAAATATGGACAAGGTCCCGCATATCGAACACGATAAATTGGGGCAGTTGCCCACACAGCCATCTACTCACGTGGATGGCTCCTCGGCACCTCTAATAGTCTCGGCAGCCTCTTTTTCGTGATCATCGGAGCTTCAATATGATTGTTGTGCACACGTGACATCATAATTGAATTGAGCGTCGGGCAAAAAATGGAATTTCAGCCCTATTTTAGCAGTTTTTTTAGCGGTTTTTGCGGCCTCCTCCCGGTGGATGATGCCACTCCTCCTCCTTGACTTCCCTCTACACTTCCCATGACCCTATACGCCCACAACCCTCCCAGCGCCGTTCCCCACCCCAGCTACCCTCCTTTCTACAGCTCATCCTCATCCATATCCGCATCCGGATCCTCCTCCATCTCCAAGCGCTCCTCCTCTGAAAGCTCCGGTACATTTCCCCCAGTAGCGCCCTCACTGTTCCAGTTGATTTCCGCATTTAATGCTCCTGGGGCTGGTACAGGAATCGCAGGGATGGCTTCAATGGTAGCGTCAGTGCCAGCAGTGGGCTGTGAGGTGGGGATTGAATCGTCCCCGCCCTTCGCAGCAGGTTTGGGTTTGGGGCGGGGTCGGGGGCGGGATATGCCGGCTGCAATTACGGGTTCGGGCGCGGATTCGATGGCATCCTCCACAGGTCTTGGTATGTGCCTACAATCCCGATACATTCAGCATGCAGCATATATTTTAATAAATAAAACTCACGACGTCATTTTCTCGAGGACCCACATGACCTCAGACACTCCATCTATCCACCGCTTTGAATCCCTCACACTCCCATCCATCTCATCCGCCCACCATTTCAACGATATCAAGACGTTGAGGAACCCGTTCGGTCCCGCCAGGTCCATACAGGTCCATACGCCGTCCTCTTTCCGGAGCATTGGGGACAAGGTTTTCCGCCATGGAGGATTGATGTCGACCCACCAATCCCACCATTTCTCGCCAAATTTCACAGGGTCGTCAATGACGGGGCTCTGCTTCCGTGCCCTTGAAATCCACCATTGTACTTGGCTGGGACGTAACCGTGTGGAGTGCGGCTTTGGCTGCGCGATTTCTCAGCACCGTTCACAGCAAAGATAAAAAACAAAAACCCGTACCTGTGTCTCGAATCCTTTGTCTTCCTCCCTTAACCACCACAGGCTTATTAAGGCCTTCCATTCCTCCCCAAAGTCCTCGCTCCCACTCTCTAAGGTATCACGTGCCTTGACCGCCCATTCCTTAACGGATACAGCTTTCTTCCCCACACCGCGGGGGGCTCTTGGTGCTCGCGGGGGTGGCGCAGTTGCTCCCTCCTCCTCCTCGCTGCCTTCCTGCCCGTCCTCATCCCCATCTTCGTCGTCCTGGTCATACTCTGCCTCCGCCATCTTCTTAACCTTTTTCTTCTTCGGCCCCCCTTGCCCGGATCCTTTTCTTTTACCACTCACCGCCGTTTCCGCCCCCGCCCAGCTCGAAAAAGGCTTGTCCAGCCCCAGCTGCATGAGCATCGACTTGTTGCGCGCGATCGTGTCCTCGCGAATCATCTCGGTCTCTGAATAGAACCTCATGCGGCTCAGATTTGCGCTCCTCTCGGTTTGGGACATTGCCAGCAGCGACGTGCGAAGATTAGCGCCGATGGTCCCGCGTAGGCTCACATTTGCCAGGGGATCCCTCGGCAGGGAGGATTCGCGCGGCAGGGAGGATTCGTGGGGCGGGGAGGGTTCACGCGGTAGGGATGGTTCGCGCAGAGGCGCTGGCACGGGATTCTGCAGCGGCGAGATGTCGGGCGAGGGGGGTGTGACCACGTGACATGGTGGTCAGCGGCGGATCGAATGAATCTGTAGCTGGATTCACGGGGACAGCGGCGGTGCCTAGGGCCGCGGCAGGGACTGCCTGAATCATTTTGCCTGATGCGGAGCCTTCAGCTTCTGGTCCAAAGTCTAGCTCGCCATGTCAGTTTTTAACACTACATTGCTATACCCTCCGCACTCACGCGATCCGCAGATAAAACGCGAAAAAATGCATGAGCATCTCGCCATACGCCTTGGGATCAGCCTTGGAGAGATCCTTGTGGGTGGGAGTATCGTTTGTGACACCTGCATGAAGGCTAGATAATACGCATCAGTTTGTAGCCCTTGAATAAGCTCTTCACAGCCGCTCACCTCATCACTTGGACATCAAGCCCTTTGACTGCATCGACGCGTCCCGCAAAAAGGGAAATCTCATACCCCATGTGTGCCTTCAAGCCTGCGAGTAACGGGGCCACCAAAGTTGAGAAGTGTTCCCGTGCCCTAGATTTGAATGAGTCAAACGTCCCACAGAACTGGAACTGGAATGGGATCAATCTACGTACTCGTGCTGTCCCTCCTCGTCGAGGGCAGGCAGCCCCTTGAGGGCGTCTTCGTGCACTGCCATTTGCTCCGCATGTTCTGTAGCGGCTGCCTCCCTGATTTCGTCCTTCACCGCCTGATTCTCCCCCTCTAACAATTCCCGTGCAACATCGCAACGAAGCTTGAGGTGCTCCCTTGCAGGTGTATCCGCGTGCTGTTCCAAAAAAAGTGTTGTAACCTTCGCCTTGTGATCGCTGTGCTGCATGTAGAACTGATAGTCGGGCAGGCGTCTGGGCGCAGGCCCCTCGGGCACCTGCAGTCTGCTGAGCCACTCCGAGAATGGATTGCCTGCCAGTCCAACCGCCGTTTGCTGGCGATTAAACCAAGATTTTATCTTCTGTGAATGATGGTTAGCTTGGAAAATGCGCCGAAATCCAGGATACACTCACACTTTCCGTCTTCTGCATTAGCTCTGTTTTGGCTGCTCGCTCCTCCTCATCCACTGGCGGGCGCGCATAATCTACACCATCCTCGCTCGGGTCCTGCGAGAGAGGCAAATGCCACGGGAAGGAGGACCAATAGTTCACAAAAAACTCGTCCCAAATGTTGTCGGCGGTGCCGCGCTTTTTACGTATCTTGTTTTTGGACTTCGCAACGTATGAAGGCATGAAAGCCAATAGGAAGTGTAGCCGCTGGCCCTGGAAGTCTCCTGGGCTTCCGCGCTTCTTCTTCTCCTTAGGCTTAGGCATGTTCACCGGTTTCTGTGGTGCAGTAGGTGGATGATTTTCGTTTGGGGTGTTCGCCATTTTCTCGGGGGCTTTGGGAGGATTCTCGGGGGCTATGAGATTGTCGATTTCCGCCAGTTTATCGGGTTCTGGGATGACATTGTCGACTGTGTCCATTTTTGCTTTGATTTTTGTCCTCTGGTCAGTGAAACAAATCCGTACACGTGCCACGTGCCACCAAGGCGTGAGTTTCCAAGTAAAGCCGAAGCGTCGAGATTTAAAGACCAGGTCACGGTTTTTCTTATGCTTCACTCAAAAGTCTCTTGCATCCATAACCAGCATAGAATTAAAACGAAAGAACAAAGGCACGAACAAAAAATACGCAAAAGAAAAAGCCGACAACAAAAAAAACGAACGGCGGAGCACCCTACGCGTCCTGCGCATCAGCCTCGTCGTCAGCCTCGTCGTTGGTGGGGGGCGGATCCTGCGGCTTCCTCTTGTATTTCCTCCCCGTGACGAATGTAGAGAGTTTGCGAATATTTGTTGTGCTGTACAAGTCGGCTTGACCCATCCGTTGGTCAAAAATCCGGTTGACTGCATCAAGCCTAAGAGATACATTAGCTGCATGTATCCTCCTCAAAAAAAAGCCAGCGACTCACCGGCTCTCAAATATGTGGTGGTCGTTTGCGATGCCCCAGAATACCTCCGTGGGGGGTCTCGATGCCCCTGCTCCCATTTGCGAAAACGCGACCGCAGGATGCACACTCTCCAGAGGGCTAACGTGCCCGGGCGGCAGCGTTGCCAGATCTTCGCGACGTTTTCGGATCACCCAGATTGAACGTCCCCCCGCTGAGGGTGAAATGAGGGGCCGTGGTAAAATCTCAGGGGGCGGCATAGTGGGGATTGGCGGAGCTGCCTTCACGGTGGATTGCACACGTGGAGATGATCGCGGTGCTTGGGTCGGTGGAATGGGAGGGCGCGGTGCAACCTTGGGGGGCGGCATAGTGGGGGTTGGCGGAGCTGCCTTCATGGTAGATCGCACGCGTGGAGTTGACCGCAGTGCTTGGGTCGAACACATTGAGGCAGGACGCGTTGAGGCAGGATGCGTTGAGGCAGGATGCGTTGAGGCAGGTGTGCGTGAAGACTGCGACCCCGTCGCTGGAGCGCTCGAATTGGAGAGCGATGATGGGCTACCTTCAGTCCATGCAGGACTCCACCGCGGCGGCCACCAGCTCCGACTCTGCGGATGACCTCGACGACGATGATAGCATCCCTGATCTCCTAGCCCCGAGTACGTCGAGCACCCTTCCCACGAGATTGGACCTTTACTGATAATCCTCCCTTTTGTTGCAGAGAAATGCAGGAAGCGCATGTGCAACCAGGCTACAAGTCCAAGCTGTAGATAGCTTTCTTCCCGCCTACTTCTGTTAGCTATCTGTGGTCTCACAATACTCGAATAAAATTCACCTGTTCATCGCTCATTCGATCTCATTCTTTGCAAGCAACAATCTTGTAAACGTTCGTTCGATCTCGTTCTTTGCAAGCAACAATCTTGTAAACAAAGGCTCGCTACTGTGTATCCATAAGAGCTAACGCCCGGTTCCGAGCTGCCTGAGCGCGATGCTCCTCCTGGGCTTGGGTCGCTGCATGAGCAGCCTCCGCATGGGCGAGTTCCCATTTCGCATCACTGGCGGCCTGCTGTTGCGCGCAGCGTACGAGGTATGCCTGCTGGCCGTGTTTAGCAATGTAGGCGCTAGCGAGGCTCGTCAGATCCCGGGCAAGCATTGCATACTAAGCAGCCTACTCTTGACGGCGCCTGCGCTGCTTGAAGGCAATTAGTTCAGCGTTCCTAGAGAGCACAGTCAGAATAGGAGTATCCATGAGAAAAATTATAACATACTTAGTGCGATACTTCTGGTCAGCGCCCCTGGTATGCCCCAGGTAAGCCTCGTCGATTAAGCCTTGCTCTTGGATGTGTTTGCGGTAGCTTGGGGCAGATTAAGTGCATGGGACCGGGATGGAATAGTGGACTTTACGCAGCCATTCGAATCCGAGCTTTTTGCTTAAGTTCGTCCTCGTTCCTGGCTGGTTTTCAGCTTGAATTAGCCAAGGGAGGTCGCTGACACTCACTTCCATCGATATTTTGCCGATGCCTGGCGATGCGCCTCCTGGGTGACTGCAGAGTGTGTGCGCCCCGATCCCGACGTTTTGGCTGGCAGCGAGCTAAAAAACAACTATTTTAGCCCAAGTCAACTCGTGGAAGGCTTCATAGGAGTATACCTAGAGGATTTTGAAAGATTTGGGTCAATACAGGACTTGTGAATTTCCATGGTCGTGGTCAAGCCCAGAATTTGGCGAGTAAACACACACCAGCTTGAGCCTCTTGCTGTCGCACAATCTGGTTCAGTTCACTTCCCCTTTAAATACTCAAAATAATTCTGAAGATACCCAAGGATGTTTTGAATTGAACATACATTACAGAAATCCCGTAGAAGAAAGACTCTCTCTGATAGACGAGCGGCAGTCCAGAGGCTTGACCGTAACGAGTTCGTGATCAAGCCGTAACGAGTGCGTGATTCCACTCGACCAGCCTCCATCCACCGAATTGTAGGACACAAAGAAATTGGTAAATTCTGTAAAAATTGGGAGACACTATCTAACAACTACTCAAACGCTACGTCCCACTTGGAATACATCTGGAGTCCCTCTGAGAAGTGTTTCATCCATTCTTCGACCAGCTGAGCCTTCTCTGCCTGTGTGCGGCCCCGCTTCTTCAGCGACTTGTCCGAACGAAACCCGTTCTCCACGAAGCGGAAGACGCCAGCGGATGTGAACTGAGTGAAGGAATAGCGTGTCTCGCCTTGCTGAATGGAGACATTGGAGTGTCGGAGAATGGCAGAAGGAATCATAATGGAGCAGCCGGGGGGGAAACGAATGACCAGGCGGAGGTCCCATAAGATAAGATGTCCGCCTTTGTTGGGGTCGAAATTACCCAGGGCGGTGATACAACACCAACCCCAGGCTAAGTTCGCGAAGTCGAGGTGAGGTAGAGTGACGGTCGCTGGCCCAAAATTGAAGGTGGCGGATGCGAAGACAGAGGTTAGCTCGTTGAAGTTGCGGACAAGCACCTTGTCCCATCGATGAAGCTTTTTCATCATGGTGCGGTAATGCTCATGGAGAATCGGCGCATATGATTTAAACATGCCTGCAGAAGCGTTCAGTCAGGAGAAAGTCAGACAAACAGAGCCTACACATCATTACAGAAACTGGTGATTCTTTGGAACGGCGTGCGCGACAGGAGTTCGGCAAGGAGGAGGCGGTGGAGGATTGAGTGGAAGTAGGCGGTGGGCCTCTCCTGCCCACCGCCCATGCCTGCGCCAACGGTGGCTGCATGGTGTCCGCCGCGCCGTGGCGTGGTCAGCTTTTGGCTGGCGGGAGTGCTGCGGCTGCCGTCTTTCTTCCGTTTGGTGTGTTTGCAGGTGCCGGAGTACTCGCCATAGAACGCTTCCCCGTACATCTTCTGAGCTGTTTCCTCCATGTGCTTAGCAGCAGGGTCAGCAACGTCGGCCTTCCACCTCGCATTGTGGGGATGGCCGAGGAGTACCCCGAACGCAAAATGTTCTTCATTGACTAGGGGGCCAGGGACGCTGAGAAGATCATCAGCCAGGAGACATACAAGGAGATATTAGCATGAGACGTACCCATTCCAATCGACAAGGTGCATGCCCATCTCCGGGTCCATGATCTCTGGCAGAGAATATGCACGAGCTTCCAGAAGGATGAATGCAGGTGCATCAGCGGCGGCGTCTCAATCAGCAGCATCCTGGATGACCCCATCGCGAAGGCCCATCCACCCGGTGGAAGCGACAGGGCGCGTGTGCTCGCTGATGTGAAAGGGGACGGAGATCGGGGAGGATTGGCAGGTGCGAACTGCGTTGACCGCCTTCTGATCGATGGAAGAGGCGCTGCGCTGCACCTGGCGCTGCTCATTGCGCTGTGCGCGCTGGGAAAGCTTCTTCTTGAGCTTCTTGCGTTGCACGGGGTCCAAAGGGGGGGAGGCAAGGTCGGGGTTGGGGGTGGAGCTCGACCTGTGTCTCTTGAGTGTGGAGGTGGGTGCGTCCTCTTCATCTAAGTGTTTGCGCTTATTGCCCGAAGAAGAGGAAGGGGAGGGAGGGCCGGGAGCAAGATTCACAGTCTCTTCAAAGGTATCTTTGTGATGGTCGATGGGGTCATCGCGTTCCTCGTGGTCAGAGTCGTCGAAATCTGACTCTGAATCGGAGTCCTCCAGAGATTCCGCATGACGTAGTAAGATTTGCCGGATTTGGCGAGGGACAATGATCGCATTGTCCAGCATATATGGGCTAAAAACCCGACCACTGCGTGTTGAACGGTCTACATAAATAAGATAGATAGATCAGAAATTGAATTGGAAGGGAGTGAGAAGGATGAGATCAAGTATCCGACGCGTTGGACACCCTTGTTCGGAAGTTCCAGGGTCGGACACGCGTACTAAATCGTGTTCAACGCGTCCATAAAATAAAAGACTGCGAGTAGAAAATGTAGGTAAGGAGGTTGCACCCTTTTGGGCAGTTCCAGGGTCGGACACGCCTACTCTGGGTGCGCTCTCATTCATAGAAGGAGATACAAAGATAATAGGGGCTGAATGGTAGAGGGACGTACCGGTCATGAAGTGTAGAAAGCGGAGAAATGGGGGTGGTCGAGAAGTAAGAGAGAGAGAACAATTTATGTAAACTATTCAAGTGAAGTTTTAAAAAAGTGTGTCGTGCCACCAGCTATATTTAGGCTTGGCTCGATTTGGATGGCTTCTGATCCTCGATCAGGATTCAGCGCTCAGCGCCGCCGCCACCCAAATTTTGTGAATATACCCTCTTCACGATGAGCTCGCGGCCACGGCAAAATCGCAATAAGAAACCTTCGACATCCACCTCATCCTCCTCAGCTGGCGTCCACCTGCACAGCTTCAGTGTGGGTGCGTTGATGGGTCCCCCCGCAAATGCACCTATGAACACCTTCGTGGACCGCGTGTCGAATGACAATCGAAGGCTTTACCGCGAGTTCACCGCCCTTGAGCCACCCTCGCTGCTGGCTCGGAAACGCCAGCATGCAGACCCCGGCGCATCGGGGGTGCCAATACCGTTCGTCATCCCAACCGAAGAGGATGATTGTTATACGATGGGTGTCGGAGATGAGGACCAAATTGCAGACGACCCGCCTTTGCCCCGGCTTCCACCCAATGTGAACCCCTAGGTACATCCATGGTTGCATTTGCAGCCTGATTATAGCTGATTGAGGTGAATTCAGGACAAAGCCCTTCATAGATGGCTGGTGGGCCTTCGCGATATATATTTGCGGACCCTTCTCTGGCGCCATGGTTGTGGAGACGCAAGCCCAACACTTTGCCCACGATGCAAGGACCCCTCGCAGGCTCCCCTCTATCGATGTCAGGAGTGCGCCGGCGGCGAGCTTCTTTGCCAGGGTTGTTGCTTAGAGAAGCACCTGGAAAATCCCCTACATGTCATATCTGTGTGTTGCTTCAAACCTTTTCTGTTCACCCCAATTTAATCGGTATTTAGGAATGGTCTGGAATTTATTTTGTCAGGCGCTCGCTACAATCTTTGGGGCAGCGTATCAATTCGGACACCCGCCACGGGAAGGTTGCGATAACCCTCGTCCGGGGCATCAAGACTTTGTGGTCCTCCACACCAACGGGATCCACAGCGTTAGTGTGGATTTTTGTGGCTGCGAGACGCGTTTGGATGCGGGTTTTGCCATATATCCAGCTTCTCAAGGCTGGATGGTATCCTGCAACGGAGGACAAGCCGCAGACCTGTGCCACTCTTGCTTGCTTGGATAGGTTCCATTTGGAATCTCTCCAAGCCAAGACTACGGCATATGACTTTTATGGAGTGCTGGAACGTCTTACCGACGCGACCGGGATCAAGCCGCCAGATCGCTACCAAGTGTTCCTACGAATGGCTCGCGAGTATCGGCATCTCCTGATGCTACTACGTGCCGGCCGGGGCCACGATGCTTCGGGTGTGTGGGGGACCCTGGCGGGGGAGTTGGCAGTCCTGTGCCCCGCGTGCCCCGACCCCAATGTCAATCTCCCAGAGGGCTGGGAGAATGCGCCTCCCGAGGACAGGTAAGCAGTTGAGCGCGTCGATTGAGAAGATATACTGATGTAATTCACAGATGCCTATACATCTTGTTCCTCGCTCTAGATGCGTGCTTCCACCTCAAACGCAGGATGGTCTCGAGTGAGTTGAAGGATCCGGGTCTGGGTACGGGGTGGGCGTATATGGTGGAGCCCAGCCCCTACCGTCAGTTCCTGTTAACGGTGACGGATCAAAAAGAGGTATGTTGGCAAGCGATGTACTATAAACGAACCTCCAAGCTAACGAAGCCTCAGATGAGCACTTGTAGCGGATTGGCGGCACTCGACTACGCCAACACAAAGTTCTCCAGAGGCTATAGCACGACGGGGGTTGGGATGGGTGTTTGCGCCCGACACGAATTCATACAGCCAAACGGGGTGGGGGATTTACAGAAAGGCGAGAGGTGCGTACAGTCCACTGTCGGGAACTGTGGCATGATTCTGACTGCATTGCAGATATGCAAACATGGATTACGTCTTCGCTTCGATCCTGCGCCACAAACACCCTCGCCTTCGCAAGATTATATTGTATGATATAGTCTGCCAATGGTGGAAGAATCTCCTGGAGCGATTGAAGCTCCTTCCCCCCCTCATTCAAATTCACATCATCCTCGAGCTATTCCGCTTCGTAATTCCCAAGATGCATATTCATTCCCATACGATGATCTGCCAGCTGCTGTACTCCCTGAATCTGATTCCCGGAAGCGGTCAGACGGACGGCGAAGGCATCGAGCGGCCGTGGGCAACTATTGGCGGGATCGCGCGCGCAACAAGAGCCAATGGACCGGGTGCTTGTGCGGATGCCTTGGATGATCATTGGAACTTTTGGAATTGGCAGAAGCTTATAGGCCTTCGTGAGTTTTTTGCGCCATGGATGAGTTTGGATCGCTGATCTTGCGTACAGCGGCTATTCTTCGATGTCGGCTAGATGTAGCCAATGCTGAGCTGGCAAAACAGAAAGAGGCCTTCGAGTCTTTCTCTCTCCAGCAGGCAGAGCGAGTCCCGGTATGGAAAGAGATGGTGGCGGCGTTTGAAAGAGATGGGAGCCAAAAGAACCCGTATGAGGCCAAGGTTACAGGTGCGTCGGCCGATCCTTTGAAGCGAGTCTGATCTAATCACGATGATGGCAGGGCTAACGGAGATGGAAGTACGATTGCAGTTTGAGGCGGAGGAGGGAGCCCCCGCCGTGCACGATGTCAGCCCGAGCACGTTCATAACGACCGGACTGGATCTCGAGGATCAGCAGTGCGTAACCGTCTCACCTGTTTGTATTCAAGCGTACTTATTCCTACTGGACATGCGCCGTGTTCGGGTGAATGTGGAGCTGAAGAAAGCCAAGTCTACGGCTATGACGATCAACTTGAGGGGGATGTGTCGAAGGCTTAATCAGGGAATCGAGCGGTTCTGTGGCCTGCAATCGACGTACACCCCCGCGTCCATTGTGGCTTTGAGGGCTCTTAACCTCCCGGCGTCGACAGTGGCGGAGGACGTTCCTCTCATCCTTCCCTCCGCGTTGACGGAAGCCCAGCAGTGTGCGGGGTGCATTCCTGGGCTTTTAGTCATTGAGAGTGTGATGCGGGATGCTCAATGCAGAACTGCCCTGGTTCGTCTTCGTAACCAGCTGCACATCAAGACACGTTTCTTGATCTACAAGAAGCACCAGTCAAGGCACCAGGGGATGAATACGAGGTCGAAAATGATCGTAGCAAGAAACGAGAGCAAGATCAGGCTGCACTCAGAGAAGTACCAGACCGCTTGGAAGGCAAAGCTGTCTCTTGTTGGCGGAGTGGAGGAGGCGGTGGGGTGGAACAAGCTCTGGAGGGGGGATATCCGCTGTATGGAGGATAAAGAGGAACTTTCAAGGAAGGAGGAGAAGAGAAAGAAGGCGACCGAGCGTCGGCTGCGAAGGGAAGCCCAGCTGAGGGCGGAAGGAGAGTGGCCGTTGATCGCAGATCCTGAGGAGGAGGAAGAGGGGGGATCGGACCCGGGGGATGAGGATGTTTTCACCAAGGGAGGGGAGAGCACGCGAGAGGTTTCGTGGATTTGGACAGTGGCAGGGACGTCGGGAACAGATGAAGAGCTGGAGGATGGTGTGTTTTACTTTCACGCTAAGAAGCTCTGATTAGAGATCGCTTTGGCAGCATTGCGAATCGAATGGGCCAAAGCTTACGCAAGGACTAGGAGATGGTCCAAGGAGGTTCGGATACTCAACGAGGAGTGGCGCCGCCTGCCCATCTCCTATTCTCATCGAGAACAGGTCTGGCTGAAGCGAGCGGTATCTGTGCCTGTAGCAGATCTGAAAGAGCCCGAGGCAGAGGGGATGATTGCCTATGCCACGAAGCAGGCGGACATGTATCACGCGTTGGCTATTCGGGCAGAGGTGACGAGGACCGAGCCAAAGCTTCGCAAGGGTGAGCGACGCCGGAGGGTGGCTGCCGTTGTGGATCAGCTAATGGGTGGCGAGCTGGATGGTGAGGAAGACGATGATGAGGAGGGAGATGATGAGATGGATGAGGACAAGGAGCGGGGGGATATAGAAAGCAAAGAGGAGCTCCTGATGGGGGGGGAAGTGGATGATTAGCTCTTGTATTTTTATTCTTTTTTTATTCTTTTTTGTTGTTATTTTGTCAGTCACGTGCCCATGCGGAAGAGCCGGAAAACGCCGGGTTGCTCAGAATATATTCATTTTATATTTGAGGGAGGATGCCGTGATGCCGCAAACAAACCTAGGATGCCGGGGGATGGCAGCATATGTAATACAGCCACCCACATATGTCCGGTCCACCCGAGCATACCATATATAGTTACCCGCTATTTAACGTGTTTGATGTGCGGTACGTTGCCCATATTTAACACGATAAACTGACCCTATGAGGTGTGACAGGTCTAACATTCCGAAAAATATGCAAGGGTGGGTCAGCAAACGAGTTAAGTCGAATTTGATCGACTTGAGTCGCGGCAACACTAATACCCAGTCACTAGTGCATTGGATTTTACCAAAGGTTAAGCTATTATGTGATACAAGCCCTGTTCTCGTTCTTCTCTGTTCTCTGGTAGCCTAACCTGCAGTGAATAGTGCTATTTTTTCGGGCCGCTGCGCGGCGCCATAATCCCATAAAAGTCGCAAACAAAAAATTGAAAGAACACTAACCACTGGGCAGGCCCAAAATGCTGGAAAAAGACCCCAGACACCAGTGTGACAAGTGACAATGGCGGGCTGGCCCAGGCAGAACAAGGGGGCAGCCCAGGCACCTCTGGGGAAGCCCAAAGGTAAAAAAAAAGAAAAAGGCGGGTGCGCCCATGGTTTGAGAGCCATGGGCCTCACCCTTGGGCTGAGGCACCACTGGGTTATTTATTCCAGATGCTCCATACAACCCTACCTGGTACTAGTTGGGGGCTGCCCAAAGTGGTATTTCAGTTGAGAAACATCCCAGACAACATCTGAAGATCATCCAAGAGCCATTGTGTGACTTGCTCACAGTATCTCCTCCATTGTTTGAACCAATTTAAGCAAGAACCATTTTTAAAGAAATCTTCATGTTCCTCTGCCGACTATCTGAAAATCTCGGTGAAATATACATGAAGAACATGTTAAATATATCCAGCAGAAAGTTTAAAGGAGTTCTCATTGTTTCACCACCAAACATACAAAGAACACTTTAAACAACTTCACCCAAGTAGGTAGGTGGAATATGGGCAAATTATTTAGAATAACTTTTGGATGTATTTTGCATTGTTTGGCAAGGGTATTGATGATATGGGCCTTGTGTCACGCGCTCTTTCTTCACGTACTTTTGAGGCACAGCTTCAGCGCGTTTCCTTTGAATTGTCACGTGTCCTCTTTCTACCTCGTTATTGTTATGTGTCCCTCTCTTCGCCGGGTGCCATTGCCTGTTACTGTTTTCTTTTGTCTACTTCCTAAATATTCTGGCAGTTCTCATCGCCTCTCTCTACTTTGTCCAGTCCGTCCCGCTCGGTTTCTCTCATCCTTCAGGACATCTGTACTCTTCTCTTTATCTTCATTGCTTCTGTTAAAACTTTGAGTTTAGTCCTTCCAATGGGTTACTGTCCTGTCTCCTGATCCGGTTTTGGTATGTTCATCGTCTTTTTTAAAAGGTTATCTCACCGTTGCATAGACGGCCCCTCGTCCTCCTGCACCTTACAGTTTTAGTTGGATTTATATGGTGTTCTTGCAATCTGCTAAAATCCTCTCTCAATCTGTTTACCTGGAACATGTTCTACCTCAACGGACCCTCTCGCCAGCCATTGTCCACCTTGTCTCAGCTGACTTTCACACCTCCTTGCAAGAACTTGCGCCACTTCTTCCCTCGGTCGTGTTCGACGTGGATCACTTCATCTGCTTTGGTCCTGACTCTCCTTGTCTCTTTTATTCCGGTTCATGTCCTACCTTTCCTCCTTTCTCTCCATATTGATTCCTTGGCGTAGATACTCCTTCCTTGTTACTCGCTTGTCGTTTTTTCCTTATGTCTCGCTTGGCTGTTTCTCGTGTCATTTATATCTGTTCTCTTCTTTCTGATCCATGTTGAGTGACTCTCTTAAACCCTATTTACTTCACTTTCATCTGCACTGTCACATTTTACTATTTCTGTGTTTTTTTCCTTGCCCTTGTTTTTAGTTGTTTGGCTCTTTTGCCCCACCAAACTGATGCTCGCACTGACGACCGGTGTTTGCATGCATGAGTGCTTCTTTGCCCGCTTTCGCAGCTGCCGTCACAATTCTGCTGGCCAACAATGTCAAAATTGAAGCCTACTTTTCCAGCCATTCTGGTGTCTGTTTCATTTCTTCCTCCCTTCCTTCCTCTCACTTTTTGCATCTCAGCCTTGTGCTTCTTGCCCTTGGCACCTGTTGACTTGTTCCCGTTCTCCCAATTCATACTCTTGCAGTTCCTGTCTGCAGTGCAAAGTCAAGTGTCCTTTTTTCGCTCCGCTCACTTGTTCCACCAAACCAAAAAAGAGTTTTCTCTACCTTCACCGAGTTTGACAGCACCTTGAGCTCTATTTTTACTTGTCGACCCCATGCTCACCCTGCACTTGCTGCTACTCCAGCTCCTTCTGGTCTATCCTGCTCCCTCCTCCTTTTTATTGTTTTGTTCCTTTTCAATAGCTCCGGATCCCAGCATTGCTGGTTCCTCTGGCGGCCTCGACAACAGCCTATCATCTATCCCCCCTGCTCCTCCTCTTCTTCATGGTTTACTGCCTCCTCTTATTTTCATCCCATTTGTTCATTTCCCTTGTCATCTATAGTGCTCAACCCCACCCTCGTTGGAGGTTCCGCTGAGCTGCTCCCTTCATTCCTATGCCTGGTGCTTCTCTTGATAACTGTTCACCTATTTCTTGGCCTAACCTACCAATTAATCACTATCGGTGCAGCCCTGTTGCATGTGGCCCTTCCCTAGGTGTTCTTCTTCCTCACCATGGTGTTGCTGGTGTCCCTTTTGCTTTGATGCCACAACCAGGTAGGTTCTCCTCAGTTCGTGACATCCCCTCGTGATTTATGGTCGTTCCTTGCTGCCTTTGAAGCACCAACTTCCCCCAATTCGTCGGACGCCCGGGGCCTCTCATGTATGTTATGCAACCTTCTTGTTTACCTTGCTCTCCCCCTCTTTTCAGTCATTTTTGCTTTTCCAGCTGTTCTGACATCCGACATCCTGTCTTTGTTGATAAGCCGTCTCTGATCGAGTTGTTGGGTACAACTTTCTTCCTGTGTTTCCTCGCTTGAAGGCATGTGTTCGTGCTCAGTCCTCCTCACTTTATCTGCCTTCAAGTCTTTGTCACCCACCTCCTTTCCTCTTTCCTGCTCTAATATTTTAATTCCCACTCATAGCATCCATCTCTCTGTGTCTCGCTACCCCTCCTCATCCCTGCCCTGTTCCTGGCTCTCCGTGTTGACACTGGTCCTGATCATCCCCCATCCTCACCCTTCTTCTCCTCGTTTCCTTCGTTCCCCATGTGTCTTTGCTCGCCCCTTCGCATACATACACCTCAACCCACATCCCTCCTTACTTCATCTTCTTCCACTCTTCACTTTCTCCATGTCTGTGTCTACGTCCACATCCCTCATCTTGCCAAGATTCCCCCCCTTTGGTTGACTTTTCTCACTCAGTCCTTGGATTAGTTTTTTCAAGTCTTTAGTGTGTTCTGTCTCATCCGGAGGGAGGGCTCAATGTGAGCTGGCCGCCGCAAATGCGGCGGCTGAGCGAATATTGAGGCACAGGGCATGCTAAATTTAAATTTGATTTGTGTAGTACCTTTTTATTTTCTTCCCTGCGTAGTGTACTTCGAAAATAGGTTATTGGCGACAGAGGCTGTTGAATCACCCGAACTTTTGATGGTGTTGAATCACCACCCTCTTTTGACCTCGATTGGTATTGAATTAACACTACTTTTGTCTGACGGATGGTATTGAATCACCCTCACCTTTTTACATGTGCAGTGTTGAATCACCCTCACTTTTTGGGTGGGTTCCCTTGAATCAGCCTTGGTTTCTCAGAAATTGCTCCCCTTCTCCGCAATAAATGAATGGGCCAACTAAGCAGCTGAGGACGATTCTAGAAGTTTTCTACATGTAGTACAAGCATTCACAGTGCAGCTCGCGAAGGGGTACAAGTCTAATTGGATGTGTGAACAGTAGGGAGTTGAGTACGAAATTTACCTGAAAAAACTGGGCTCTCTTGAGAAACTTCATCAGATCGAACTCACACCTTATTCAATGGAAGGAGATGGGGATGTGTGAACCGGTCGAGTGGATTGAACAACACCGCCCGGTGCAAACTTAGCTTCTTTACAAAATAGAAGAAGAAATGGAAAGTGAGGCAAAAGGGAGGCCAATTCAATGTGAACCAACATCAGAAAGTTGGGGTAATTCAAGTCGCGAGCTAGGTTCAAAAGGAGGGTTGATTTGACAGGAAACCAGTCCTAAAACGGCGACAAATCAACACCATCAAAAGTTCGGGTAACTCAACTGCGCTGGGCACCAATAACATGTTTTGCTGTGTACTTAGTCCCTCTGGCAGAGGGGCTGAATCTGAGTAGCCAACACTGAGCCAGGGGAAATGTTCATTTACACTCAGATTCGGAGTCTGATGATTGATGGCTAAAGACTGGACTCGTACTGCTATGCAAAGCACTGGCCCTCACAAACAAGTTAGATGATAGCATGCAACAATTACTTTTGTATAACAATTGTAGTGTGCTGTGCGGTGTGATAAGGACCGCGTTGCTACGATGTGAAAGAAATGGGATTCGCAGTGTAGCGCGTGTCGTCCTCTAGGGGCTTTATTGGAGGGAGTCCTGGGTGGAGATAATGGCACTTCAGGCAAGCGCGGGTGGTTCCGATGTGTTTATACCCGGTTGAATGCTGTGTGGTCAATGTGCGGGGCGGTCAAGAGGGTGAAATACTTGTGCTTCAATGTCTGCAGCGGATGCTTGGCGTACGGCGAGAGCGGATGTGAGCCTCCGTTGGGGCTTTGAGAATGAAGAGCGCGAGCCTCGGTGACGAGCTGCAAGGGGGGGAGGGGAGTAGAATGCCCGAAGACAAGCTTTGAACTGTGTGTGTGACTCTGTATTGCCAAGAATCGACTGGGGGGAAGTACTGGGGGGAAAGTACTGGGGGTTATACTGGGGGGAAAGTACTGGGGGTTGTGAATACCGAGAATGTACTGACTACTGGTTATATTTCGTAGGGCTTTTATACTGTTTTGCCCTCACACAGCCATGGGCTCTCACTACCTGTTGTGCGGTGAGGTCCCTGCTGAGTACAAGGAGCAGTTCGAGGGTTTTGTTGGGAACTCGAGCGGGTATGTCGTTTCCCACTGGGTTGGAGCCTGGATTGGGGGCAAAGGAGCCACCCCGTTTCATGTCTCGTCCCGAGATGGATGGATTGTCCCGCGAGCTGTCGGATGGTGTGCGAAATGGATGCCAGATTGGAGCGAACGAGCCTGAGACTCCCGAGCGAAGGTGTATCCTGCTGAGATGATGCCGTACCCGGCTGGTTATGAGTCGCAGGTCCGTTCTCGAGTAGGTTTGCAAGGCCTGTACAGTGCGTGCACAGTCACAGTGCTCAGCCAGAGCTCGTTCCCAGCTGGGATGACAATTGTCTGTGGTCAATGTCCGTGGGTATTGCAAGCATGTTCGTGGATGCGAGTTTGTAGGTGAGCGCGAGGCGCTGTCGAGCTGCAGACGATGGGTAGGATGGGTGGCGAGGTCGAGGATGGTCCAAGTGGGTGCTATCCTGTGTGGGTGCAGTCGTGGGTACGGCTGTATCTGCATGCGGCTTCTTGTTGAGTCCAAATCGAGTAATAGTTGTTTCTTCTTTGCCAAGTCCTTTCGTCATCTTTGTTAGGCTGATGGTGCTGCGCGAGGGCATACACAGAGTGTATACAGCCCTCACAGCAGCAGAGCCCACTAACTAAGTACTTAATTCAGTACTCATCAGTACATGTTGGAGAAAATTAGCCTTTACTTACTCCACAGACCCCAATTTTTGCAACAGGCCAGACCCATGCCGAGAGTGCTCTAAATTGGGGCTAGCCACATGTAACATATTATTATTACCAAAGGACATGCAATCACTCTCAAGTCCAAATCTCACTCGGTCGACGCATCAACCAGCTCACATTGGGCCAGGAAGCCCCGAGTGTGTCGGGCCCTCAGAGCTGTTCAAACATGAAGAGACAAATTCATATTGGCTCTAGAGTGTGTGTTGCCTTCCCACCAGATTGAAATGAGTTGGCCCTTGGTTTTGGTTATATCTCATTGGAGGTAGGTTAAAGACTGTCACAACTGATTATAACCACACATTCTGTTAAATTCCAATGGACATGAATCTCAATGGGATGCAGGTCTGATCCATCAGTATAATATACTCAGTTGACTCCAGATCAATCCAGCTTCCAAGGATTTTACCATGCTGAGGGCACACACATGATGACGAAAGTACTTACACCACTGGGGTTCACTTCTAGGTGGGGTGTTGAACTCGAATTAAATATGCGCCCGGATCCCAACCGGGCCTCACGCCGTTCTGCCTCCCCGATATTTCTTGTCTCGTGTTTAGACTCATATGAGACTTGCGGGCCGTTTTTCGACAGCAAGTTCAGCACGAAGGAGACACAGATATTCGTTATTCTGGCTGGTCTCTGCTACTCGATGGGCTTCCGAGGGGAGGACCAGGGTCCATACCGTCCCCCACCTCCAGATGCCGAGCCGCTGATTGATGTTAAGAACTTTCAGAAATGCGCCAAATCGAAAAGGTAGGGTTCCTTTATACTATCGCTTTCAAGAAGACCGGGCTTTATGCATGCCGAGGTCTTGCAAATGGACGCTCAGCTGGTTCAATTTGAAGTTGAACGGGCACGTGACCTTGGTTGAAAAAAGGCCGGGTTCAAGTTTGACTTGAAGTTGAAGTTGAACCCAGCCATTTTGTTATGCAACTGATGTTCAACTTTCGTTTAGCGTGGGGGTATTGGTTTAGTTCCTTTTGGGGGTGAGGTATTTCGTGGCATCTTGGACTTTTGTGTGGATTTGCCAATGTGCGGGTTGGTGTTTTTGGTGTGATCCCAGGACAGGCTGCGTTTTGCGAGTCGCGTAGAGGTCGATAGACCCTGCGCGCTTTGTCCTGAGGGTATAATTGGTATGGTCAGGTTGCGGGACTGGGTGCTACGAGGTTGGGACGTGGAATTGATCACTTACACATGTGTGTGTTCAAGTGGGAGAGTTCATATTTTAACATTGCTTTCGGATGTGTGTGGTCCAGGTCCAAGGGATGCGTGGACGAATCCGCCCACTGAGAATGTATGATGCATGTACGGCCCAGCCTGAGGACGACGAGCCGAACCCCTTCCATGCCAGTGCCACGGGAGGGTTGGGTTTGTACTTGATGGATGGGAATTAGGAATTTGGGAGAGACGAGACTTGAGAGCGGGCGGAATGATGCAGGCGGGCCGGGGTGCGGGTGGGCTCTTGCCACGACGAGTATGCATGCTCGCGGTCTGTGTCTGTGATTGTGTTTTTTGCGCTAATGGTAGCTGGATGCGCTCGTGGGATCTAGAGGCAGGAGCAGGGTGGCTGGCTTGGGGCGCCGGATGGGTGCGTAGGTGCGAGAAGGGGTGCGGCCGCAGCCTTCATCAGTATAGACCTTTACTTACGCTTTGGGAAGAGCATGCTAGCAGGGGGTATTTGTGGATGGGAATGCGCGAGACGAGTGGGCGTGGTCGCGAGATTGGAGTGTTGGAATATAAGTAGGAATCAGGAATTGTGAATCGAGAAGGAGGAAGCATGGGGTACGTAAGTAAGCAAGTGAGAGATTGCAAGTGTAGCATGGTCGGTGCGTCCGCGCTCGCGATCGGGGACTTAGTAAGTATTTGTGTCAATCTAAGTTTGAGTACCTGTGTCACTGGCAGGCCGAGGATCTACGGATGCAACTTGGATCTTTCTCGGCGATATGAACCTCAGAACGAGCGATTTTGGGTGGAGGCAGGCCAAAAGTTAGACTCCGTCATTTAGGCCAGGTAAATTACTGTAATCCGATTAATTTCGCCAATCAGGGATTCATGCCAGGACTCTGTTGAAGACCGATAATCCCGATACATCGAGCAGGTGGTTGATTCTGGGCAGGAGCGGCCATCGTGCAGTTCGGGTGAGTAAGATGTGGAGAGAGAAGACTCGTCTGCCGCACAGTGCCGCACTAGCTCCGGGGGAAGGCGGGGTGCGTGAGACGGAAGAAGTCGGATGAGAAGGTGTTACGTCATCGTGACGCGTGAGTCACGTATCCTGTTTTTGAGGACTCCGGGCTGAACCGGAGACATTGACCTCTTGCTTGCTCCTACTGCTAGTATTTCTCGCTTTGACCGGGGAGCATGAAGCACCCGCGCTTCTACACAGCGCTACCCCGCGTGGGTCGGGTGCGCTCCAACTCTGCGTCGCGGGCGCTGTACACCTCCAACACCCTCCCCATATCCTTCTTCGACGGCCCAGCTCCGCCAAACCGCAACGGGCCCCTCCTTACAACCCACCGTCTATCCATCGAGGGAAAAGGCGAGGTGGAGGCGCCCCCCAACCCCAATGCACACCAGACGCACGCCCCGCTCGCCCTTGCCGCGCCGCACGCCCCCGCCGCCCCGCCCAACGCCCAGCAGCTCGCCCTCTTCAAGCCGTACTCCCCCGGCCCCGCCTTCCCCCACCCCCCGGCCCCCGCAGCCGCCACCAGCCGCGCCGCTCGCCGCCGCGGCCCGCGCTACACCCTCGACGTCGGCGCATACGGCATTCCCAAGCGTTGCCACCGCCCCCACCAGCGCGGCCTGCACACCCAGACCGACGCCCCGCTCGCGGTGCAGGTCGGCGAGGATGCGTACTTTGTGCGCGAGAACGCCATGGGCGTCGCGGACGGCGTCGGCGGCTGGGCTCGTGTGAAGCATCCAGGTGGGTCCCTGCTCTTGCTCTTACTCTGTTCTGCATCGTCCCCCATGTTCTGTTTCCCGGCTCTGGCTTTCCTTTCCCCGGTCCTCGCTTCCCAGCCATCCCGATCTGTCCCCGCACCCCTCGCGGATCTTGCACATCCGCGACGGGACGGCGCTCCGCCCCCGCATCCCATCGATTTGGGATGCTGTCCGTCTCTCCGGGCAGAGGCCTTTGTGTCTTGCTAAATCGCGTCGATTTTCACATGCCACCTCTCCCTTATTTTTCGAATGGAGGCGGATGCGGTCGGCGGGGCGCCTTCCCGACAGAGCTCGCTGCTTTCTTTCGCCTCGGCTCAGGCTGGGTCAGGCGGCGCTGCGAAGCGGCGTCCTTCGCAGCGCCCCATAGGTCTGGCGCGGCCTACGGCGAATATCCCGCAGCGCCGCTCAATACGCCGTTCTTCACTCTTCTTTTCCAAATATCGTCCCTTTCTTCTTCGTGATTTTTTCTTCTCTATCTCCCCTCCGTCCATTTCCCATCCGCAAAGTAACCTTCCCGCCTCGCGGGCAAAAGTCTTTGCGTCTTGCTTGCTACATCGCGTCGTCTTCATTTCATTTCACATTGCACCACTTGCCCTTGATTTTTCTACACAAGGCGGCGACGATCTCGCCCGAGGTGGCGCCGCGCGGTCGGCGGGGCGGGCGTCTGGGCGCATCTCTTTCTTTCTTCCGCCTTGGTTGGCCTGGATCACTCCGTTTTTTAACTTTCCTCGCCTCCGACTCTCCTCTTTTCTCGCCTCCTGCTTTCATTCCCAGTTCGGTTCATGTTCTCTTACTTTCTCTTTCTCCTCCTCCTCCTCCTCCAAATGCTAACCTACCCTCCCTCCCAGGAACCCCACCCGCCTCCCCAAGCGCCTCCGCCCTCTTCGCGCGCCGCCTCATGCACTTCTGCGCTGACGAGGTCGACCGCGCCGCTTCGTCGTCCGCAGCGCAGCCGCCGCCGGTCGTGACGCCGTGGGAGCCCCCCCGCGCGCGCGCGCACGCGGGGCCGTCGGCGCACCGCCACGCGTACGGCGCGGCGCACCCCGCGTCGTGGGCGTCCCCGTTCGAGGTCTACCCCGCCTCCGCCCCCGCCTCCGCGCCCTCCGCGCCCTTCGCCGCGTGGCAACACGAGGCGTCCTACCGCGCGCCCTTCGTCTGGCGAGACGACCCCGCGCCGGCCGAATGGGAGGACGAGGGGGCGTTCGACGGGGATCTGGATGTGGATTTAGACGCGGCGCTGGCGGCGGAGCTGGACGAGCTGGCGGACGGGCTGGACGTGCTGCGTATTCTTGAGCGCGCGTATGAGCGGACGCTTGAGGCGCATGTCGTGCCCGTACCGCCGCCTCTCCCAGTTGCGTCGAGATCAGCGACGCCGACGCCCGCGCCCGCACGGACGACAACGCCCACACCGACGCCGACGCCGCCGCTGTGGAGCGCCCTCCTCAGCACCCCGCCAGAGGCAGCGCCGCGGACGATCCCGCTGCTGGCGGGGTCGAGCACGGCGCTTGTCGCGGTGTTGGATTATGTGCCCGTGTCGAGCAAAGGGACGGGGACGGGGGTGGGCTCGATACCGATACCAATCCCAATACCAACAAATACGCCGGCGCACTCTGGCGCCGGCTCCTCGTCGCGGTCTACTTCGCGGGGCACTAGCACGCGGAGCACCGACGCGCACGCGCAGACGGAGCCGCAGATGCAGCCGGTGCTCAAGATCGCGCACCTGGGGGACTGCATGGGGATGCTCGTGCGCGGGGGGGAGGTGGCGTGGCGGAGCGAGGAGATGTGGTGGCGGTGGAATACACCGGTGCAGTTAAGTGCGGGAAGGGCTTCTACGTCGACTTCCTGTGCTTCTACTTCCACCGTTTCCTCTGCGACGTCCGCGGTTTCGAGCGGGGGCGCGTGGTGGGCCCCCTCGCCCACCCCCACCCCTTCATCCTCGAGTGCGCGCACCACGCCGCACGCGGAGGTGACGCCCGCCTCCGCGGCGCACCTCTTCACGCTGCCGGTGCAGGCGGGGGACATCCTGATCCTCGCGAGCGACGGGCTGAGCGATAATCTGTGGGATGAGGATGTGTTGGAGGAGGTGAGGAGGGTTGGGGGCGTTTTTAGGGGGTGTGAGGCGCGTAAGGAGGGGACAGAGGGGATGGGGAAGGAGGAGCATGCAACGGAGGAGATGGGCGGGGGCGGGGGGCTGCTGCGCCGGCGGACGCTGGCGGGGATGCTGAGCGAGGCGCTGTGCTCGCGTGCGAGGAGGGTTGCGACGAGGCGGGCGGGGGGGCGGTCTTGTGCGGGTGCGTCTTCTGCGTCGGAGAAGGAGAAGCCGCAGCGGAGAGAGGGGAAGGAGGGAGTGGAGGCACTGCGAGAGGGAGAGGTGGAGGCGGAGGAGGACGAGACGCCGTTTGCAAGGCGCGCGAGGGAGACGGGGCGCGTGTATCGCGGGGGGAAGAATGATGGTGCGTTCAGGTTTTTTTTCACATCCTCTGTGCCCCGACCGAACGCGAACGAACGCTGACGCCGTCTTTTTTTTTGTTTGTTTGCAGACATCTCGGTGATCGTCGCGGTCATCTCGCCCGCGGACGGGGCGGGGCGCGTCGAGGCGGCGCGCGCGGCAGGGTCGTGACTCTAGAGGACTGCGCGTGTTCTGCTAGACGACTCGCCTCGCTCGTAGATGGGACGCTCCCCGGTAGACGACTCCCCCCCGCCTTGGACTCGGACTACCGCTCTCCGTCTGTAGACGACATAACGCTCCCGGCATCCGTGGAGGATATATGGCTTTTGGCCTCTGTATTATTATAGGCTGCGGGTGGTTCGCGTACATCGCTCCACGCACAACCGCACTCGCATTCGCATTCATCATACTATACGCTCCCATCACCCACCCACTCACCTCACACACGCATACACGCCCGCCCCACAGGCGGGCTTAAAATTACTTACAGTTACACGACGACCATGCATATGCATTCTTCTCGATACGCGATAGCGATACTCACTCATACAACATGTACAGCAGACACATTTTTGGTTCTTTTGGTGTTTTGATATAGGTAGGGGAAGATATGGTGACTATACGGTCTAAAATCCACTGCTAAAAGATACATAGCGGGACATCCTGCGGATGAATACAAGGAGGCATGCCATCAAAATTTACCGCCTGCAATTTTGCACTTTGCACTTTGTTTGGGTCACGGCGGATAGGGGTTAAATAGGGGCTTTGTGGCTTGAAACTCTTTCTCCCTAACCATCATGCTGCCGGTTCGTCCTCTGCGCCTGCATTCATTTGAATTATTTCATGTTCTGAAGCTTCTTGCTGAACACAGGCACCCGGATTTGACGATGCCACCCATGCGCGGATCTTCGCCCAGTGCGAAGCTGTGACCATGGCGTTCGGCGGCCAAGCCGCGGTGGATGAACTCCACGAGTTAGCGGCGATCCAGGGGGACGGCCCGTGGCGTGTTAGGTCGGTCGGGGTGCGCTTCGTCTTGCTTTTCTCTCTTTTTTTTTTGATATTAATACTCTCTCTGAAGGGCTACGGGTCGCGCTACTGCAAGGACATCCGCGTGGCGCCGGTCAACGACACCTTCTCCGTCGTCTACTGGAGCTGGGAGGGCGCCGCTATCTCGCCCCTCTGGTCCTTCCACATCTCGCGGCGGCGCCCCGAGGCCGTCCTCGGCGTGAAGCACGCGTTCGACGAGCGCATCGACGCGCCGGTGAATCTCGCCGCCGAGCACCTGCGCGCTCTCATCTACTCCGACGACGAGCCGGAGCCCGCAGTCCTTCGCGAGGGGCTGCTCTTTGCGCCCGAGGAGAGCCTCGTGTGGCTCGAGCACAGCCCGGTGGGCGGGGCCACGAAGTTCATCCCTATTCGATTCCCTCTGCTGCAGCCGAAGCCCGATTTTGGGGCTGTGGTCTTGACGTGAGGACGAGATGGAGTAGCCCCATTCCCGCTTGTATGTATACTATCAATGAAATATTGGCCTGAACGGAAGCCTGCGAGTGTAAGTGTTCGTTGGGGTTGTAGCGCCGAACACGACGTCTTCGAGCGCGGCGACGTACCATCGTCGATAGGCTGTCTTTTTTGGCGCCAGTGGACGACGAGCATTGCGCGTGTGTCCAGGCCTGCCGGGCGCGGGTCGAGCTGACTTCGCCGGATTCCCTTTGTCCTGATTATTCTCCTCCTTCATAATCCGTTAGTGGAGGGGTGTGGAGCTTGTATTTTGCTGAGCTCGTTTGCCTCGTCCCACTCATTTCGTGTAATCTTTAGTGCTTCATTCACGATTCACGACCGTGTTATTGGCGGTCGACGGGGGGAAGAACTGGTGCTTTAAATGCCAAATCGCGGGTAGGACAGGCGACTCGGGAGTAAAGGCAAGGTAACGAACAAGATCGGTGTCTTACTCGTCACGTACCTGACCATATTGGTGGCGGTAGCAATCCCCTGAACGTCCTTATAACCTCCAAGACCATGAAGCGTGTAAGTATTATAGTGTAAAATATATCACATTACATCCGCTGAGTGGGGCCGGAGTAAGGAGCAGGAGGGGGCTCTCGCATAGTGGGGATGAGCTCAAAGACGTTTTGGACGACAGCCCCGCTTTCGGACTGCGCTGGATCCGCGCCATTCATTGCAGCATGCACACGTGCCTCCTGCACAGTGGGCCTTTCACCGGGGCCTGGTGTTGCCACAGTGCTCGATCTGACGCCCCGTCCGTCCCACAGGCAACGGATATCACCCCCCGGGATGATTTGGGCCAGGCGTCCGGTCTCGATATTTCGGATCTCGATAAATCGAGAGTCGAAGAGAAGGATGTAAGGCGCGTGGAAGGCGACCTTCTCGGCGTTTCCCTCCCATTCAATGGTGGCTGCGTCGCGTCGTGGGTCGTCGTCCCTGTCAACGTACAGCCCAAATTCTAACAACACGTCAGCCTCGAGAATTTGGGGTTTTCCAGTGCAACCCACCGTTGTAGCACAAAAGGAATCTGTCGTCATTCAACAGGAACATGCCTATGGGACGGCACACATCACACCGCCTAGATAACGGAGCAAGCCTGGCGTCATCTCGTAGCGGTACGGTAACACTGTTGAAGCTGCAAAAAGCCGTCAGATGCGGGAACAAATGTATATCCCGACAACACTCACTCGTTCAAATCCATGATCTCAAATCCCTTGGTGCAAAGAATGGCAATCTTGGTTTCCAGGAAGTAGATATCAAAGGATTCGGATGGCAGGAAAAAGTCCTAGGGCCCACGGTCGTTGGTGAGGGAAATGTAGGGATAAAATCTAACTGACTCTGTAAATTCGGAACCATTCGCCATACGGCTCCAGCACACGGAAAATGCTGTCGAGCTAAGAAACGATGAGGAAATAGTAAAGAAAGGTGTGGACTGCACACACGCCCTTCTTATTCATATAGATGACGAGCGTCCGGTTGTGAAGGGTCCCGACGCTGAAAAAGTGGACGTCTTTCGTTCCGTTTAGTTTCTGTGGCACCTGCGACGCGTGAGTGCCCTGTGGCGAAGACGGGATCAAGGCCTCGATGTGATAGGCGAACAACGACTGTAACATGTTAAACACCGTTTCGGCCGCATGATGACGCCCATACCTTGTCAGCTAGAACAAGAAATATGCCCAACTCGTCGAGCATGGCACACTGGGTCACCATTTTGAGGGGCAGAACATGACGCAGGGCTGGAGAATAGTTGGAACAAAGAGAGTGCGCAACTACAAGACTTACACCTGGGATCGTGGCGGAGTCCGATCCACACGCCCTCTGCGCATCCGATTGCCACCAGACCGCGCCCATCTGCTGTGTCTTGATACGGAGTATGAACATTCGTTCCATAGTCAAATATAACGTAAGACGCACTGAAAGGGACGGAGCAGGTGACCTTGCCCGTGAACGGCGTTTCCTGATTTCGCTGGGGCGAGGCAGGGCCGAGTTGGACCGATGGCACCAAGAAGGTGTCCGCGCTGAGCATCTCGACCTCGAACACCCGATTGGATTCCTGGACAACCTTGCGAATTCCCAGTGCCTCCTCCAACTTCTGCTTCCACACCATGCGCGCCTGCGCAGACTCTGAAAAGAATGTGTGCGCCCCACCCAACCGGCCGTTATGGTAGACAGTCCAGGGATACACGACAGGCGAGTCTCCGGCGCTCTCAGATGTCCCGGCGACCGTGCCAGTCGGATCGCGACGATCGTCCCGCAGATTAAGCAGCAGACCCGCGCCACGTTGTGCTGGGGGATCAGTGAAGCTAACTAGCGTCAGTAGATCTAAAGGAATTGGCTGCGAACGAATCAGGATACGCTTCCCCACTGTCCGCAAAAGCCTCACCCGCCCGACGACATGGTATTTGGTGACCCCGTCCCCCTCCTTGGGCTCAGTCATCATAGCTATATATCCAGTTGGTTTGTGACCGGAACGGCATCGGCCGACTCACCATAATTATCGAACAAAACCACAAACAGCTCGCTCCATCCGCTCCATTCCAATAATGGGATAGTATTGTCAAGCTGGCGAATCACCTTCCCTGCATAAATCAAGGAGCGGTTCTCGTCGAGCAGGTCCATGTCCTGCGCACAGTTAATAAGCACCATTGTCAAGACAGAGAGAAAAATACACACGATAGCCTCTCCGGGTTTGAAGATGTATAGATCGCTGTCGAACATTGGACGTTACTGGCAGAGGAAAGGTACAGATGCGCTGGTAGATGGTAGAACGCTGTAGATCAAGTCGGCAAATGTAACGCAACAAGTATCCAGAGGGTGCGACGCATAGATGTCGTGATGAACAGCCACCAGCGCCGAGATGCTGTTGCGTTTTATTTTACAGCCAGCTTCAATTCATGGTTGTTCTCTCCCAAGGAGATCTTGCGGACTCTGGAGAGATTCATAAATGCGCGCCTTGGTGTCCGGGGCGGGAAACTCACCTCATACGCCAAATGTGGGAAATTCAAGTCATTTATTCGCAGCAACTTTAAAGAAAAGGAAAGGAAAGCGACGGGGAGCGTGTCTGGAAGCTTAAGACTGTAGTGCAGGAATGCGCCAGGTGGAAAAGCTGCTACGGCCGATCGGCCCAGTGATATTTCGGCCGAGCCGCGCCATGATATTGTAATTTTTTCTCTCGATACGCGATGCTCATATAGCATATACAGCCGACGCACTGGCAAGATTCTTTGATACTTTGAGTATACGATCCTTTCGCACATAGGCTGGCTCTACAAAGTCAAAAAAAGTGTTATGACAGCAGGCAAACAGCAGGTAAGGCCCTGTTCGGGATCCCCAGGTAGCTCCAGGTAGTTTTCACAGGTACTGCCAAAATCTACCTGTACATCTAGCCTCTCCATCTAGGCCCAATCCGGGAATCACAATCAGTCACCCTGTGTCTGGACCGGTCCATCGGATCTTTCCGAAGTGCCAGCACATCATGTCTTTGGTATCGTCCCGCCCTTTCCCTCCTCCTCCCGCCACGCGCGCCCAGCTTCCCGTCGTCGTTGAAGCACCTTCTTTGAGCAGACAAGGGTTATAGAAGTTTTGTGATTGATAAATACTATTTTGTAAAGAAACCCGGCTCCTGAGGTGCCCGATAATGGCAAGATGATTGAGCTCGTCGCCGTCGACGATGAGCAAAGACTCGTGTGCACGAAGCCCTCGCGATGAGCACAGGTTTGGTGTTTGGTTGATCCGAAGATTAATCCGGATCCCTGGAAAGTGACCATCTGTGACGAGCCACCTGACAGGATGTAGATGGAGAGAGATGGAGGGAGATGGGGATCCCGAACAGGGCCTAAGTAAAGTGTCGCTAATCTGGTACAGTCGAGGTTTGTTACAGCGCAGCAAAAAGAAAGAAACAAAGATAGTCCATAATACGACAAGCTACATTCCTTAGACTCGTGTCATCTGATGCATAGGTGTTAGACGCTGTAGCTATTAGGTGAGCTGGGAGCACTAGACTCGGGGGTGGTTTCGGAGTATGAATAACCGGAGTAGGAATGAGGCTCTTCATCTAGCTCTCGGTTGTGACGAAAGGTGATGTATGTGGAGACAGCGGACTTGTCAGGGATGCTGGTGGACTTGGAACTTCGTCCTACTTTGTTTACGAGGGGAAGGAAACGGGTCGCTTTACGCAACAGACGGTTGAGCCAACGAGTTTTTGGTTGCGGCTGTGTGTTACTGGGACCGTCAATGTAGAACGTCATCCTGCGCTGTGTTTCTTCTTCCCCGGGAGCTTCTGCATCTGCATGTTCGGCACGGACATCGGCTCGCGCCAATGGTCCCAGGTCGAATTTGTCCGCAACACCCTCGGCTTCTTCGCTGAAAAGTGTCCGGGAGCTGTCACGGGCGGCATCAGGAGCTTCGGTCTCATTCGAGTGAAGGTCCGCCACCGCAGCCTCGGCCTCTTCTTCGATAAAGGGTGTCTTGGACTTGGCAAGTGATGTACGGCCCTCCGAGAGGATGTCTGTCATCGAAAGGATCATGTCAGAGACTGTGCAGCTGTAGAGGGATGTGACTTGCCCAGAGAACCAGCGTCTTCCGATTCAGGCGCCGTTGAATCCTCGACCGCCAAGTTCCATGCAGACGGCGGTTCCAGTTGGATCAAGGATGGTCGTTTCGTGGCATGAGTATCTTGAGGACTCTCTGAGTCTTCGTTAGCCGGTGTGAAAAAATATTTCTCAGCGCGGGCACCTTCAAGGCACACACCCCCTGAAACTGCGAGCGACTAGGTTTAGGAAGCGACTTGCAGACGATGGATTTACTTACCAGAAGAGATATTGGCGCTGAATTTGTTAGAGATACGAGTGATAAGCTCAAAAGGGTCGGGGATCTCGTCATCGGCCTGGCAAAATTGGTGAGTGTGCGTAGATATACACATCGATAGCCTACCTCAGTCAAGACAGATGCCCATTCACTGTCGTGGGTGACCGCGACCATCGGGCCGGGAACCTACGCATACCTGAGTCTGAACGTCGTATTGAAAGCGAGGAGGGTCTAATACGCACAAAGTCGAGGAGGTATTCATTGATGACACTCGACGGATGATATGACTGGAGGATGCTCAGTTATCCGGACGCCTGCGATCGTGATTCCAGTACTCACGTTGTCAACCGGTTTTTCATCATCCGAAACGCTACTGTGGCCGCTACTCGGAGTACTGGGCGTCTGGGGAAGAAGTTCCGTCGTCGGAGAGCTACCCCCAGATCGCGGTTGGGAGAACGGCACAAATGTGCTCCTCGACGTTAAATCGGCCCATTTCGAGTTGGCGACCGACAACAACTTCGGCGAGCGCCTGAGCGGCGTCGAGCGCAGGGCGACTTTGAAGCCGCGGAGGAACACGGTCTGGTTGTCCCGCCACGATTCCTCCCCCGGGCGACGGCGCGGGCCTGAATTGACGGAGGAGCTGGCGCTCTCCCATTCCCAAGCGCACGACGCCCCCGCATTCCCGACCTGCGCGGCTTTGAGCTTGAGGGACACTTTTCCGTCGCCCGACTGGTTCTCGATCGCTGCGACGCTCCAGGAGGTCGACTTGGTGACGCCGGTGACGAGGTAGAGGTCGCCGCTCCCAATCATACGGCCGAGGCGGCCGTTGACGAACGCGTACCAGTTCTGGCCGTGCTTCAAGGCGTAGTCTCGGAAGACTTGAAGGGGGAGCAAGTCCCAGCGCGATGCGCCGTCTGGCAGCAGAAGGATCGCCGTCTCCTTCGAATTCGTCGATACCTCGACGACCGCGCCTGCCCCGGCTGGAACGAATCTTCGCATGATTTAGAGTAGGAAGGACATGAGCTGGAACAGCACGTACACGTTGTTCTCGATGCCGCCGTGGATATCAAGGCGCTTCTTGTTAACGGTCGTATTCGATATGTCAGCTCCTGGGAGGTGGTGCAGCGCCAGTGCATCGATGTCGTGAGGACCGAGAACAAGCTTCTCGAAGCCACCGGGGACACCAAGTCGGTTGGCGGGATCGTCGGCTTCCCGGAGGATGTTGAAGATCGGGTCGAATGCCCCATACATGTTCACGACCCCAACTTCGCCGATCTCCGTGCCAGTTTCCCTGGCCGGTTCGGGAAGCGTGTCAGATAGCTGCGGACAGAACAAGGGGTAGCCCTCCTTCCGTGGAAGGAGTAGGCGGCTGTACAACTCGCTGGCGGACATTTTGGAGTCTACTCGCACGGGAAAGGCATGGAGTTGGGATGGAAGGAAGGGCGCGGTGCCGGCATAGCAATTAGCGCTTTTGTAGTCGGGAAATCTAAGCTGTAGAGCTGCGCAAGAGCTGCGTGCCCGATGTCGTAATGACACCCAGACGCCCAGGCCAGTGCAGAGATGCTGTTGCGCTTCATTTAGATGGTCAACCAGCGAGCACTACAGTGCCTTATAATTGCTATCTCCCAGAGAGATCCTGCGGAAAGGTCCATAACTACGTACCTTGACTGGGTGGGTAACGGGTCGGCCAAATGTGCGCGCAACTCGAGTGGAACTGATATTCGCAGCGCGAAACCACGAGCAAAGAAAAGGAATTAGGGACCAGCGCGTATACGGTGGTGTTGAATGTGGGAACCGAGTCTTAACATTCTGGATGATACTTCAGTGGAAGTTGGAAGAGAAAGAATCAGACTGCGACTCGGATGCACTATGCCGATCGGCCCAATTCGGCCGACCTGCCAACCTTTCTCGTCCTCAGCCAGTCGCGCAGAGACAAATACGCGTCGTATAATCCGACCACTCTCCATCTCATAGAGAACAAATGGATTATGGGAAAGCCGGCGATCGTAGCCGGGGTGCCTGACGGGAAAAGCGCCGGGGATTATGTAAGGTGCCGGCGGCACCTCGGCACAATCCATCAATAACAATGAACAACAGTCCGCCGTTCGCCCGCCGCATCGCGCCAAGCTCGTGCGCATCAAGTCGTGTTCGCACTGGCATTAATTCACAGTATTTGACAAGGAAAAAAAAAATCATCATTTTCAAAGTCAATTTGAACCTATTTGGGCAGCGGCCGCCATCCTGAAAATTCCTTTCTGCCCCGGTTGCTCCAGCACAGCTCTTAGGACACATTAATATGCCACGACCATCTATGGGACCCAGTATTTATGCCCCTGTTGTTGGCAGAGGAGACGTGAGTGGGCTTATCGATTCCATCATCTCAGAATCTTCCAGTGTCCTTCCTGGGTCCTGAATAGGTCGGACTATCTCAGTGTGTTTATGGTTGTGCTGTGTTACACTCAATCTACAGAGGTTGCAATAGATGTACAAAGTTTTCTGGCTTGCAACACTGAAGACAGGGGCCAGTTCCCAAAGAGGCTTTCAAGCTCCGCTACGGCAACTTCCTGCCGCCGGCCCTGATCCCGGCGGATTCCCCGGCTTTTTCAATATCCATACTTTCACATCTCATACGGCTCATGAATTTCTGGTTGCGTTCAGCTCTGCGATGACAAACCACTCCAAGCGTCTCCTAAGTACTACACCAAAAGTCTCGCCGGCTGTCTTCAATTGTCGTCAGGATCATCATTCGAGCAATATTTTCGGTGTCAGTCGGGCCTCCTCTTTGCTTATGAGCTTAATGAACTCGGTCTGAGACTTCGCCCCCTCGAGCCAAGGGGATGAAGTGACACCAGGTGACGCCTTGCCACGCTACACCTCTGACCTCATCGCCCTCAAGTGCGGTGGTTCCGTTTGCTATCCCTGCTCCCGGTCAAATGAAGAGCGCGTGATTCGGGTAGCCCCGTCTCGATTTTATTTATTTACACCTTTTTTTAGGGCACGGACTATTTGGGAGCATCGTTACGGAAGTTTGAGGGAGACAGTCTGGGTTCCTCGAACGAACAAACCACTGCCGAGCCTTTTAGCAAATATTTCGACGATCGTCCTTGATCGTCGCGGTGATCTCGTTCGCAGACGGGAGGTAGATAGGGGGCCTTGCCGCGAAGCGGGAAGCACGTTAATTGCGCATCCGGGGATTGACATTCGCCGGACGACATAAGTAATTCCCTCCGTCCATGCGATTACGCTTCCTCAACCTTACCGTGTGCAAAAACTCAAGTCCGCCCGCCTCTCTTCAACATTCAAGGTCAGAATCCGTGCCGACAGAATCCTGCTACCAAAACAATTCGCCAAAGTAAAGCAACATTTTCAATTGTATAAACGGAGCTGTGCCAAGTCCGCAGTAGCGCACTTAATTGCACCGCCATCCCGCCACCTTGCGTCGTATCCGGACAAGACAACTCGCCGCACTCCGCACTCTGGGATATGTCCGAGTTCTCTCCCACCTGCTCTGTTTATTGCCACCTACCTGCCTACCTACCTGAACTTGAAGGCCCACACTGTAGCGCCCGACGGATAGCGATCTGGTTGGACTCCAGCGTCTATGTGTAGGTCAAGCATAAAAGTACCGGATTCTAGACAAATTCTACGCCGCGTAGCTACCGGGTGTTTCGGGACAATACAAAGAATTAAACTCGCAGAATGGAGCTATCTTTCTCCTTAAAATCTCCGTCTTTTCTTCTAGTTTCCTGGAAGCGACTATGGACCCTGCTGAAGTCGGAGGCCGCCCCATCCGCTTGGATGAAGTGGCGTCCGGAGGCATGCCTCTTGGCACCGCCGACTGCTATTTCACATCTAACGAGACGCGAAGGAAAGCCAAGTTCCCCCGCCTGAGCAGGCCGGTGCCGATGATGCGTTCGGAGTACGACGTCGTCGTTGTAGGGTCGGGTTATGGCGGCGGCGTTGCGGCGAGCCGGATGGCCAGAGCCGGGAAGAGCGTGGCGGTTTTAGAGCTGGGCCGGGAGAAGTGGCGTGAGTGATCCGCTGCATAACGGTCTGCCCGTTTTAATAATCGATGACTATGATGCAGCCGGGGAGTATCCCAGTAGTTCCAAGGACGCATTCTCAGAGCTGCATGTGTCTGGGAATGCCGGAAGATTCAGCGGTCCACTCGAGGATGTTGCGGTGGGCAAGCCGACCGGACTCTATCATCTCGTCCTTGGGGAGGGCCAGAACGCGTTCGTCGGGAATGGTAGGTGTTCTCTACGTGCCGTATATGTGCTGTGCTCATCCGGACAAGGGCTCGGAGGGACGTCGTTGGTTAATGCAAATGTTTTCCTGGAAGCGGACAAGCGAACGCTGCAGCTGAACAGTTGGCCGGAAGAGATCCGCAACAACCCTGGTTGTCTTGATCCATGTAAGGCGATGCTTTGCGCTTCTTGTCCAAATACTTAATTCGGATAGACTACGCGCGCGCTGCGGAAATGCTCCAGCCCGCTGCATACCCGGAAGACTACCCTGCGCTCGCGAGGCTCCAGGTCTTGGAAAAACAAGCCAAGGTGCTCGGTCACGGAGACAACTTCTACCGCGTACCACAGACCACGTTTTTCCACGACGGTCTCAACAACGTCGGCGTCGAGATGAAGGCATCGACCGGTTCCGGGCAAGACTGCACGGGCGTCAATGACGGCTCGAAGCACTCTGTCCTTATGAACTACCTTCCGGATGCATGGAACTGGGGTGCCGAGATCTTCTGCGAATGCGAAGTGCGTTATATCCACAAGAATCCGAGGGACAGCGGATACATCGTCTTTTTCGCTTGGCATGAGGACGGCAGGAACGCTTTCGCGGACAATTTTCATAATGAACTCATGTGGGTGAAAGCGGTAAGTGCAATTCAGCTTGGTTCCGAGACGCTTCGAGCTCATGTGGATGTAGAAGGAGCTCTGTTTTCTGGGAGCGGGCGCTTTAGGGACTACTGAGATCTTGCTCCGGTCTAAAGCACATGGTCTAAAGATGTCTCGATTCGTCGGCCAGAAGCTGTCCGGTAATGGGGATATTCTGAGTTTTGGTAAGTCCGCTCCTCGCTAATGAAGCCTGCGTATTGATGCCTTTCAAGGCTACAACACGGATGAAATCGTGAATGGTATCGGCAGTGAACATCCTTCAGCCGAAACTCCGTGTGGCCCCACGATCACGGGCGTTATCGACAATCGTGGCCCCGAGACGTCCCCCAATGTACTCGATGGCTACGTCCTCCAGGAGGGCGCAATTCCACAAGCCCTTACGCCCGTGATTCAAGCGGCGCTCGAGGTTCTGCCCGGGAAGAAATACCCCGCGTACACTGTAGCCGAACGACTTCGACACTTCGTCTCCCGGGTCAAGAGCAGGTTCCTTGGTCCTTATACCGCGGGCGGCAGTCTGCATCGCACACAAACCTATTTGATCATGTCGCACGATAGCAACGAGGGTATAATCACCCTTGAGAACGACAAACCGTACCTGCAGTTCTTAGGCGTTGGGAGGACAGCACATATCAAGACATTGAATGAGATTCTTTTTAATGCGACGAAAGTCATTCGAGGGACATTGATTAACTCACCCTTTTATGCCGGTGAGTACTCCTGAGCATGTCGTCGTTGATGCACCCTGATAAATCCAGCTTTCCACCAGCGGGAGGAGATCACGGTACACCCACTGGGTGGCGCTATCATTAGCTCCGACGGGACTGGACGCAATGGAGCAACAAACCATGTCGGTCAGCTATTCACGGGCGACGGGGCAGAAGTGCACGAAGGTCTAGTCTGCGTCGACGGATCGGTGATACCAAGCGCTCTCGGTAAGTTTGCTCATTCAGGACCAGGTATGCTCGCTGACTCTTCTAGGTGTCAACCCGTTTGCAACGATTACTGCCCTCGCCGAACGCTCCGTCGACCTGATTGCGAACGATAATGGCTTGACCGTTAGCACGTTGAAAAACGGAAGATTGGATCTCTTCGGAAAGCCAGCGACATCTTTCGCGTTGACCGCAGACATGGTTGCGGCGAGCAAGGCGATCCAATCGGCGGCCGCTTCCGGGGGAGGCATTCGGTTCACCGAGATCATGGATGGCCATATCCATATCGGATATATTGACGATTTCGTCGTGGCGGAGAACATTGCCAAAGGAGCCTCGAGCTCTGCAAGATTCCATCTGAGTGTGGATGTGTACAGTCTCAAGAGTCGTAAGTTTCTATTCGGCTGTAACGTTCCAACGCTGACCGGAACACAGTCATCGAACGCCCCGGCTACGCATCTCTCGCAACTGGGACATTTTCCTGTGGTGCGCTGTCGAAGGATCCAATGTTGATTCTCCGGGGTGAAGTCCAATTCTTCACCGTCGACGACACCATCTCGGATGGAAAGAACCTCGTCTATAAGCTCACCCTGCTCAGCACGGAGGGAGAGACGTACCTGATGAACGGGTACAAGAACATCGATTCCAACTTGTCCTTCTCCGCCCCCAACACCTGGAGGGCGACGACGACCCTCTACACCACGATCACGCGTATGGATGGCTCGATGGTTGGCCGAGGAATACTTCACGTCTCGTGGCGGAACTTCATGTCCGAGTTAAAGAGCTTCGGGCCCACGAACAGCGGGGGTCTTCTCAGAAAGGCGATCCTCCCCCCTCTCTGGTTCTTAAGCTTCTTTGCCCGGAACTTGGCCAACTACGTCTTGAGTCCGCTGTCGCGGATTGAATACCCTGATCAAACCCACACCGGATACTTTCCTAAGGCAGCCCCGGCACAGATAATCACGCTGACCGCGACGGACGGTATCCAGACCACGATGAAGATCTGGATCCCAGAGGACAATCGGGATTGGATCGACGCTGTGAAGAAGAAGCTCCCTATCTTGATGATTCCGGGAGCCTCCGTCGACGACCAAATATTCTCCTTGCCTACTATCCCAACTAATACAGTGGAATACTTCACGTCGCGCGGGTACACTGTGTACGTTCCTACTCTTCGTTTCGGGCGCACGCCATCTTCGGAGAAGGGGTACACGGCGTATGACACCCGGCTGGACGTCGCAGCGGCGATGGATTTTGTCCACGAGCAGCATCAGAGCAAGATGTACATCATTTGCCACTGTGTCGGCGCCATTTCCACCTCGATGGGCCTGCTGGACGGGACACTGCGAACGGAGTGGATACAGGGGCTCACAGTCAGCCAGGTCTTTTTCAAGCTGCACTTTGGCCTCGTCAACGCCATCAAGGGTCGGACCTCCCTCCTTCCGAATATCTATAGGGTGCCTCCCGCGTTTGTAGCCATCGCACGAGTACTGACGACGTTTACAGCTCCTAGCAGGTCCATGGTTCCCCATGAATAGCACGCCCACGGGCTCGATCGTCCAATCCCTTGTCGACCAAGTCCTCCGCCTATATCCAGTCGGCCCGACCGCAGAGCTCTGCACCTCTACCGTCTGCCACCGCTGCTCGTTGGTTTTTGGCCGCCTCTGGAATCACGCCAACCTGACGCACGCGACACATTCGCATCTCATTAACTTCTTCGGCGGCATCCACATGAACATGCTCACGCACCTCATGCGCACGGGCACCGCGGGCAACGCACTCGACGATGATCTCCACAATCTCGTCACCGACGCCAACCTCACCCGCCTGGAGGGTCTTCCGATGCTATTTGTGAGCGGTGGCGACAACGTCGTCTTCGATCCCCTTAGTACAAGCATGACCTACGACGTCCTGCGGGAGCGGTTCGGCACCGCGCTGTACAGGCGCATTTTTTTGGGCGGGTATGGGCATCTGGATACGTGGATGGGGAAGCGGAGTAAGGAAGATGTGTATCCAGTTGTCAGGGAGCATTTGGAGTGGTGCGAGGGCCTCGCGATTTGAAAGGTATCTGGGCTTGACCGTCTGTACTATACTAATTTGCAGAGTAATATTTTCCGTAGTTTCTAGATCACCTCGTTTTGCGGGAACCTGAGTCTTGGAGTCTTGTATGTCTTTCTTGCCAGAATAGCTCGCGGTTTTCAATTGCGAACCCGGTCCGTTTTTCGTAGGGATGTCGGGATGTCAGCCTACTCTAGATCTTGACAACTAGTCTCCGAGAGGCAATCGTCGGCGGGGTCAACTTTCGTGCCACGAAATACCATTCAGATCAAGGATATCCTGAGGCACGAAGGTTTGAAGGACTTTATCTGCTCTGCCTCAGGGAGACTACACCTACCGGCGACCACCCGCGCCCAACGCTGCGAACCCACTCGAGTGGAGTTGACCCAGTGACCAGCCTCTTCTCTTCCTCCACCCCTGTGGTGGGTACTGTTTTGGAAGCCGGAGCTGAAACCCGATCGTCGATCTCCATTGGGAAGGCACGGCGAGGAAGGACGTAGACACAGACACACCCGCGGAGGCTCATACAGTGGCTGACGGTCGTGCGGATGCCAAGCGAAGCGTTGTGCTCGAGCGCGCTTTTCGCGAGGAGGACAGGCGGTCCTGTGGGGCCATCATCATGCTGGCAGTGTTAAAACGACCACGGCTGTCTACACGTCGGAGAAGGCGGGTTGCAACTTGTAGTATGTCGTCTAGATCTGCGTCGGAGAGCGGAATTGCTTCTTTCTCTGATTTTTTTTTCTCTGCGCTGGCGTTTTCTTTTTACGTAGTCGTTATTTTGCGCGACTCTTTGGCTCCAAATGAAATTTTATTTCGTAAAGACGATGAATCCCCCAAGAACAAGGAATAGGCTGATACATATCTTTGAAGTGTTCAAGTGTCTGGTTACTGCAGGAAAAGTGTATACAAAGGAGTCCTACGCCCAGAAAAAAAAACGATTCAGACAGCATCGACAATGCGATCAGGGACACGCGAGCTTGCAGATGAACTGGTAGATGAGCTAGGAGGGGAGCTGCTAGGTGAGGAGCTCGGAGTAATGGACTCGGTCGTGAGGTAGGAACCACTGCTCAGGCCGGATCGGGAACGACCGTGTATCTGTGGTAAATGGAAAGGAGTGGCAACAAACTGGGCACTGGAGTCGGAACGAGAGCCGCGTCCTGCTTTGTTGACGAGAGGAAGGAAGCGGGTGGTAGCATTGCGCCACAAACGGCTAAACCAAAGCGTTTTTGGCTGCGGCAGCGGTCTCTTAGGGGTATTGTCGTGTCTGCCATGGGGTAAATCCATCCTGCGCTGGTCTGGAAGGGTCTCGGCCTGTCCTTCCAATTCCTCGATAAACGGTATCGATGGACGGCCCTCCACATCTTCACCCTCGGGAACTTCGGTCTCTTTCGGGGGCACCATAGCCTCAGCCTCTTTTTCGATGAGAGGTGTCTTGGACCTGGCAAGTGATGCATGGCCCTCCGACAGCATATCTGTCGTCGAAAAGATCATGTCAGAGAATGCGCAGCTGTGGAGGATTGTGACTTGCCCAAAGAATCAGCGTATTCTGAGTCAGGCATCGTGGAATCCTCGACCTTCGAGTTCCATGCAGACGGCGGTTCCAATTGAATCAAGGATGGCAGATTCATGACACGTGTATCTTGAGTATTCTCTGAATCTTTGTTATTAAGGCACACACCCCCTGAAAAATGCCGGTGGTTAGAATTATGAGGTCACTTATGAAGGATGAATGTACTAGAAGAGATATTGGCGTTGAACTTGTCGGTAATACGGGTGATAAGCTCAAAAGGTCCAGGGATCTCGTCGTCGGCCTGGCAAAATTGATGAGTGCGCGCAGCTATCCGTATTGATAACCCTACCTCAGTTAAGACAGATGACCATTCATTGTCGTGGGTTACCGCTACCCTCGCGCCGGGAACCTGTGCATACTTGAGGCTGAGTTTACTACGCAGACGGGGATGAAGTACGCACAGAATCGAGGAGGTATTCATTAATAGCAGCTGCGGGATGATATACCTGGCAGAAATCTCAGTTATTCGGACTCCTGCGATCGGTTTTCCAGAACTCACAGTGTCGAACGATTGTTCATCCTCCGAAGCACTACCATGACCACTACTCGAGGTACCGGGTGTCTGCGGGAGGTCCGTCGCCGAACTACCGCCAGATCGTGGTTGGGAGAAAGGCACAGATGTGCTCTTCGATGTAAGATCGGCCCATTTCGAGTTGACGACCGATAGCAACTTCGGCGACCGCCTGAGCGGTGTGGAGCGCAGAGCAACTTTGAAACCACGGAGGAACACGGTCTGGTTGTCCCGCCACGATTCTTCTCCCGGACGACGGCGAGGGCCAGAATTGACGGAGGAGCTGGCACTCTCCCATTCCCATGCGCACGACGCCCCCGCGTTCCCGACCTGCGCGGCCTTGAGCTTGAGCGATACTTTCCCATCGCCCGACTGGTTCTCGATCGCCGCAACGCTCCAAGAGGTAGACTTGGTGACGCCGGTAACGAGGTACAATTCGCCATTCCCAAGCATGCGGCCAAGGCGACCGTTGACGAATGCGTACCAGCCCAAACCATGCTTCAACGCGTAGTCTCGGAATATTTGAAGAGGGAGTAAGTCCCAGCGCGATGCGCCGTCTGGGAGGAGAAGTAGTCCAGTCTGTTTGGAATTTGTCGACACCTCGACAACCGCGCCCACCCCAGCTGGTAAGAATCTATACTTAAACATTAAAACGATGAACGTATCCGTGCACTGGAACTAAAGCCTACATGTTGTTCTCGACCCCGGCCTCCAGATCGAGGCGCTTCTTATTGATGGTTATATTCGAGATATCAGAACCTGGGAGGTGGTATAGCGCCAGCTCCGAGATGTCCCGAGGACTAAGAACAACTTGCTCAAAGGCCAGGGGAACACCAAATCGGTTGGCGGGATCGTCTCCTGCGCGGAGGATATTGAAGATCGGGTCAAAAGCCCCAGACATAGTCACAACCCCAACATCGCCAATCTCTGTACCCGTTCTCCTCGCTGGCTCAGGCAGCGTGTCAAACGGCTGTGGATAAAACAACGGATAGCCCTGCTTTTTTGGAAAGAGGAGCCGGCTGTATAGGTCGCTGTCGGACATTTTGGGCGTTGCTAAGAGCGGAAAGGCATGGAGGTGGGAGGTGGTACAAAGGATGCGGTGCATGCATCGGATTAGCGCTTTTGTAATGCAGGGATATCTAAATCAGTATGCGTAGAGGCTGCGGGATGTCCACCGCGCGGTGCAAAGATGTCAAAGAAGCTGTTGCGTTTATTATAGGCAGCCAACCAGCAGCCAACATCCAACACGCCAGCGCTTCAGAATTGTTCTCCCACTGCTGGGATTCTGCGTAAATCTTTATGCATTCGATGTTCTGATTCGGAGTCCTTCTGACTAGAACTCGCTTTGATTCGAACCGGGGCAGCGCCGAAGGAGGCACTAGAAGAGCGCAAATGACAGGCGCGCATCACTTGCGAGTTCAGAACGTTCATGCCGATGGGTTGTGAGGAGGCGATTGGACGGGGAGGGCCGTCGAAGAAGGAGATGGGGAGGGTGTTGGGTGTACAGAGCCCGCAATGCACAGTTGGAGCGCACCAGAGCGCACCGACCCACGCGCGAGCCAGCGCTGGGTAGAAGCGCGGTTACTTCATGCTACCCAGCCAAAGCGACAAATACTAGCAGTAGGAGCAAGCAAGAGGAATGTGTCTCCGGTTCATCCTGTCCGAGTTTGGTATAAGTCCTCAAAAACCGCATACGTGACTCACGCGTCACAATGACGTAACGCCGTCCTCCGACTTCTTCCGTCTCATGTGCGCCTTCCCCCGGAGCGTCCGGCGCGGTCACTGTACGGCGTTGAACGATTCTTCCCTCTACGCCATCTTGCTCACCCGAACTTTGCGACGGCCGGTCCTGCCCAGGCCCACAACCAATCTTGCAGTCAACCACTGCATGTGCGCATTAAGTATCTATCGTGGCATTGAAAATGAACCCATCGGGCTCAGTGAGTTCTGGTTTACCTCGCGCCAGAATGAAGCGACTCCTGGCCTGCATATTTTAACCACACTTACGCGGCGGACTTCCGACCTATTAAGTAGCTTCACCCGGTACACAACTTCCAACTCCCTGCCTACATGCACGCTCTGAGGCCCATATATCGCCGACTCGGGTATCAAGAAAGATCCAAACTGCATCCTCAGGTACTCGGCCTCCAATCTACACAAGCACTCGAACTCCCATCGACTCGCCCCGACTTGACTCGGGATCGCACCGGCCAGCCCAATAACTTCCAAACTCTCCTCCAATGCTCCCTCCTTTCCGACTCCTGATTCCTGATTCCTGATCCTTGTTTCTCATTCCACCATATCTCTCGAACAGTCGCCACGCCGTACGTATAAGATCTACATAAAGGCTGCGGCCGCAACCCCGTCTCTTCCATCCCTCTCGCAACTACGCACACACATGCACTCATCCGGAGAACCAGCAAGCCGGCCACCCAGCTCCTACTCTCTACATGTACATAGATCCCCACGAGCGCATAAATGTCCCATTACGCGAAATGTCCTCCCGCCACCCGATGCACTAGCAGATCTCCTGCAGCATGGCACCCGACCCCACACAGAAGCCCAAACGCAACACAAACTCCCGTGGCACTGAAACAGTTTATCGTCGTGCTGGTCGTCAGACCGACACATCCGATAGGCTAAAATCTGAATCCTAATTGAACACGCGTGTGTACATAAGTATGCAACGTATTTCGCGTCCCACCGGAACCCGACTTCACAGTACTGACTCCGCAAAGCGAAAAACCAGCATATCACCTTTCATACGCCATACGATGACCTTCAGTACGAAGAGCATGCACGGCATTCTCATTATTAAAGCCCATCGACCTCGACGCGACCCGCAAAACGCTGCCTATCCTGGGATCACGTTGAAAAATCAATCTAAATTGCACATCGCTCACAATTTCTGACCCCTCCATTCGGTGCGTCCACGGAGCCACAAAATATCACCCTCAAAACAAACCAAGAACGTTCCATAAAAAACGGGATGGATTCAAGTAACTTAAATGCGGCCCTTTTTCTTTCTTCAACAAAATTGCAGAGGATTACAACTAAGCCGTACTATTTTGTAGCACCAATATCGAGCGTCAGACCTGGTCCGGAAACCCGGAACCAAGTGGAACCACAACGTAAACGACAACGACGAATAGCTTGAATTTGTACAGTAGTAGGCAGCATGCATGCATTAGAGAGAAACCAAACCGTTTTTTTTTAAAAAAAGGCTACCAGCCAGTCCGATGGTAGTCCGACGCGTCCGCCCAGCTAAGATTGCGCACGCGCTTGTTCGCCACGCCGTCGACGAGCGGCGGGTCCATCGGCGGGAGCGTCCCCTCGCGGCGCTCCGCCCCGGGCGCGCGCAGTGTCACACCCACGAGGCTCTTTTCCGCCTGCCGCCCCGCCCCCTCCGTGCCCGCGCCGGGCGCCCGGCACATTCACCGTGCTCTTCGTGCGCCGCGACAGTGGCCCAATCAAGTCCGTGCGGCTCAGCTTGCGCTGCCACAGCAGATTGTGCCGCAGGCTCTCCGACATCTCGTTGCGAAGCATCTGGTGGCGTGTCATGCGCGGCGTCGACGGCGGCGCGGGCGCGGGGAGTTTGTACGGGAAGCCCACTGGCGCCGTCGCCATCGCGGTCACCCACGGCGCCACCGCCGCCTCGTCGAACGACCGGCGGCGCTCCGCCTCCTCCGACTTGCCGGTAGAATCAGCGTAGTCGGGCATCGGTGAATCCTCGACCTGCATGCGCCAAAGATCGGGATTGCCCTTTAAACTGTCCGGTGAAGAGTCAGGATCGGGTAATCGACTCCGGAAGACCAGTTGGCCCCGAGCGTCGAGTCCCAGGCAGACGGTGATTCCAATCGGATCGGGGATGGTCGATCGGTCCTTTTATCTTGAGAACTTTCGTTAATTTGAAGGCAGGCCCCTCCTATGCGGTGGTTAGACTTATTAGGCCAGAGGGAAGCAATGGATAAGGTACCACAAGCGATGTCGGGCGTAAACTTAGTGGATATACGGCTGATAAGCTCACGGTATTTGGGAACCTTGTCGTCGGCCTAGCAAGATCAGTGATACATCTATAAGTTGCATTGATCACCCACCTCGGTTAGTACGAAAGCCAATTCATTGTCGTGGGTGACCGCGACCATTGCGTCAGGGACCTAAATACAGCTGAATACCCTATCATGAGAACGGGGATGTACCGCTCACAGATGCAGGAGGAAACCATTAATGCTATCCAACGGGTGAGGTAGCTGAAAGGTAAACCCAGTTAGTTATACGCAAGCCGAAATTCGCTAGCCAACCCAACACTCACATTAGGAACACAGTCAAGGGACTATCATCTGAAGCCCCGCCGCTTTGAACACTGGACGAGCTCCGTAGAGGGTCATTCCTCAGATTAGGCTCGGGCCGTGATTGAGAGAACGATCCAGATGTGCTGAGCTTTGGCTTCATACCAGACCACTCGGAATTGACAATCAACAGCGCCTTCGGGCGCCTCAGCAACCCCGAGCGAACAGCGACCTTGAAGCCCCGGGCGAAGACGGTTTGGTTGTCCTGTCACGAGTCCTCCCCCGGCCGGCGCCGCGGGCCCAAATTGACCGCAGAGTTGGAACTCTCCCATTCCCAGGCGTACGACGCGCCAGCATTCCCGACCTGCGCGGCTTTGAGTTTCAGCGATACTTTTCCATCACCCGAGTGATTTTCGACCGCAGCGATGCTCCACGAGGTTGAGTTGGTGACGCCAGTGACGAGGTACAGGTCGCCGTTCCCGATCATGCGACCGAGTTGGCCGTTGACGAACTCGTACCAGCTCTGTGCATGTTTCAAGGCGTAGTCACGGAATCTTTGGAGCGGGCGTAAATCCCGGCGCGATGCGCCGTCTGGCAGTAGAAGGATCGCGGTCTCCTTCGAATTCGTCGACACCTCGACGACCGCGCCTGCCCCAGCTGGGACAGACCTTTGGTCGAGTCAGCGGAAATGAGATGGGTTGGAATAAACGTACACGTTGTTCTCGATGCCCCCGTTTACATTAAGGCGCCTCTTGCTAATAGTCGTGTTCGATATGTCAGATCCTGCGGGGCGGTGTAGGGCCAGCGCATCAATGTCGTGAGGTCGGAGGACAAGCCGCTCAAATCCAACGGGGACACCAAATTGGTTGGCGGAATTGTTGGCTTCGCGAGTGGTGTTGAAGATCGGGTCGAATGCTCCATACATATTCACAGCCCCAACGTCGTCGATCTCTGTTCCGATTCTCCTGACTGCCTCGGGGAGAGAGTCAGATAGTTGCGGACAAAACAAGGGGTAACCCTCCTTCCGTGGAAGTAGGCGGCTGTATAGTTCACTGGCGGAAATTTTCGAGGTTTAGCGCACGAAAGGTTGGGTGGTGGTAGAACGGAGCCTTGCGGTGTATCCATCAGAGCGCTGATATATACGCGGCCGACCTAAATCAGTGTGCTGTAGAGGCTCCGGGCACACATGTCGTAATATCGGTAGGCACCTGTGTAGAGATGCTGTATCTGTTATTCTCTCACCGAGATCCTGTGGAGATCTTAGACTCGATGTTATAGTTCCTGGCGTAAAACTCACTTCGATTTTCGCTTGATTGAAGATTCGATGGGTGGAACTAAGGTAGCGCTAAAGCGCAGCGGGAAGCCACAAGCCAGAAAAACAAAACAAAAAGACGGCAAACGCGCATAGCTTGCGAGTTCAACGTTCATTGCCGGAATAGCCTCAACTTGAAGTGGGAGATGGAAGAGAAACGCAACTCGTGATTTCATCGGGTTCGGCCCGATGTCGGCCGAGCGCCGATCATTCCGTTCAAACTTCACCTTCAAGCTGCAACTGGCTTAAAGTTGCTTATCAGCCAGCTTTCACTCGCAGATCTCGAGCAAAAAGACGCCCACACTCAATCAGGTTATCCCCCTTTTTTTACAGCTGATCTATGTAATGGTTGAACACGGTTGAAATTTCGGGACCATCCCAAGACCACGCCATCTCTCTTCTACTTCAAGACGGATTCGCGGGTTACGGTTCGCGTAACACGATCTCTTACCACCCCATTCCCCATCTTTGTATTGAAAGTCTTTCCTAACGCTAAATTACCTGAAAAAAGGCACCGGACCCAGCGCTTGGTTTAAGTTGACTAAATTTAACTAGTATCTACCCTCATGATATCGCGCCTCGTTTGGAAATATCATTTTGATTCACGCTATCTTGTGGCCTATTCGCGTTTCCCAATTTGCCGGGGTTTGTTCAACCATAGTCACGTGCATGTTCAACCTCCCTGAAAACTGCGGTGTCGCTTCAAAGAAGGTTTGTTCTCTATGAGAGAACCAAATAGCTTCGGGCGCCTGCTATCCAACTTTTCTTTCCCCGCGAAGAGTACTAACCAGCGCTGGATGCCAAACCACCAATTTCTTCTAGAATGTATCCTGTATCAATCTGGCAAGTGCAGTTGCAATACGTGTAAAAATCACAGCCCGAGTGTATTCTAATCTCCGTCGGACCGTATCCTGAGTACCTCTCACTTCAAAAATCAATCCAAATGCCATTTGAATGGACTTCCCGTCGATAATAGGCCGAATTAGAACGGTATGCTTAGAATTCCGCCCATACATAGACCTGGTTCAGACCCTTTGCTGTGGGACTCCCGGTATGTGGACATCAAATCTGATGCCGGGGTTCCTTGATTCTATTTCAAGTATGAAGTGAGCAAGAGAATTTCGTCCGCTCTGCAACCCACCTCCAACCAGAAAATGAGATCGGGGAGCTTTGCCCGCGAAACTGGGTCCAGCGGCATCCAGGAAGCTCGGAGCGCATTGTAGAGCTCCGCGGACGGATTTGAATTGCACACATGGTACGCTCAAAAATCGCTGGTGTAAAAGATGTCGCTGAAATTGACTGGTGAGTCGTGGATGGAGGGCAGGAATGGGGGTATATTTACCGCAGGTCCCGTGTTTGGTTTTCTGTCAAGCACCACCGAGCAAGAAGGGCGTGGTATTCTGCAGGGTCGATCTAAGGAGTGCCGGTCCGTCGAAGGAGGTACTCCTTGAGGTAGTGCGGGAGTTTGACGTTTGAGGAAAAATTCACGGGCGAGTCGAGGCGTTCGAGATACGCGGCAATGGGACTTAGCGCATCTCTAACTTCCGTCCATTTCATCTCGAGAACGCGTGAAATCTGGAGGACGGAGGGAGACGTGTGGAACACGACGACCACGCCGAGAATGGGAAGGAGGCGGTGGGAGTCTTTCTGGATGCTTCTATGCAGACTATCGGGAGAAGGGGCTTCACGGCCATATCGTTATCTGGAGGAGAGTAGCCATCGATTTGTTTGTAATTTCCGTGGACGCTCGTAACGCCTGCGATGTGACTGAATATACTGCCCTTGGCGTCAAGAACAGCCTGCTCAAAGGTGGGGGGAGAATCTAGATGGCCCGGATCAAGAGTACATTTCTGGACGGAATGATCATCCGTGGTATCCGGGATAATAGTGAACGGCGAAGATGTATGGGCAGGGCCGGGGGATGAGATCACGGAAAGCTCTGACGGAGCCCCGGACGGCGAACCGGCGTCGTCTAGCTCCTCTGGGTCTTCTGATTGGCGGGAAATTAATGCGCGTAACCATCCGGGTTTCTTCACAGATGCAGACACGCTTTCGTCTGGCAGTCCCCAGATTTTATGTAGACCCCATGGCAATTGTCGAGCCCCAAAAAATGTGTTACCACCGAGATATGTCCGCCAAAAGGCTTGGGTTCCGCTGGAGCCGGAACGCGGCTCTCCGATGAGCGGGTCCGTTAGATGGCCATCAGAAAATAAGGATGTGGGAGGCTTTGGGATCAGCATCGATATTTGGGGGGACTGGGACTGCGTTATGGGGACATCGTTTTGAGAGACTAGAGAAGACCTTAGCGACCAGAAAGTTGTTTAGCAGAGATCAGAGCTACTGACCATTTACCGCAATTTGGTCTATGGCTGGAATGTGGTCCGAGTATTGTATTTCTGTCGCCGAAATCTCACGTCGGAAACTAGATATTGATAGGACTAAGACTTGCCGATAATGCCAGACGCTGGTGGAAACTCGCGATCCGGAGAATCAAAGGTCGAGGATGCTTCAGAATTCCGAGCTTGAAGACACGCACCCCCTGGATCAAGTTAAATTTATTAGACTAATGATAGAGGCGAACTGTTTACCAGAAGCAGTGTGTGTGTCAAACTTGTCGGAGATGCGCCTGATAAGCTCGTGGTTGTCGAGAACCCCGTCGTCGGCCTACATAGCAAACTTAGTGGGCTCGAATATATATCATCAGCTGTGACCATCACCTCGTCTAACAGGGAAGCCCATTCATCGTCGTGGGTGACCGCGACCACTGCATTCGCAACCTAGTCAAGTCTGAGATATCTTATAATATTAAAGATGAAGATATACCGCTCACAGAATCAAGGAGAAACTCATTAATATCAGCTGATGGGTGAGGCACCTAAAGACAACTCAGATATCCAAAAACCGAAAGGCAGTATCTTGCACTCACGATGGGAATATAGTCCAGTGATTCATCATCATCCGAAGCACTACTAGTGCTTGGGGCGCTACCCGAGCTACGTGGGGGGTCATTCATCCCACTAGGCCCGGGGCGTGATTGAGAGAACGGAATAAATGTGGGCTTTGGCATCACATCCGACCACTTGGAGTTGACGATCAACAACGCATTCCGGCGCCTCAGAAACCCCGAGCGAATCGCGACCTTGAAGCCTCGTAAAAACACAGTCTGGTTGTCTCGCCATGATTCCTCCCCTAGGCGACGCCGCGGGCCAGAATTGACCGAGGAGTTGGCGCTCTCCCACTCCCATGCGCATGACGCGCCCGCGTTCCCGAACTGCGCGGCTTTGAGCTTGAGCGATACTTTCCCATCGCCCGACTCGTTTTCGATCGCCGCGATGCTCCAAGAAGTCGACTTGATGACGCCAGTGACTAGGTAGAGGTCGCCGCTCCCAATCATGCGGCCGAGGCGGCCGTTGACAAACGCGTACCAGCTCTCCCCGTGCTTCAACGCGTAATCTCGACATCTCTGGAGCGGAAGTAAATCCCAACGCGATGCGCCATCTGGCGGGAGAAGCAGCCCAGTTTGCTTGGAGTTTGTCGACACTTCGACAACTGCGCCCAAACCAGCTGGTAGAAATCTACACTCAAACATTGATAAGATATTCGCGGATTGGAACTAAAACTTACATGTTGTTCTCGATTCCGGCCTCGAGATCGAGGCGCTTCTTGTTGATAATCGTATTCGAGATATCGGAGCCTGGAAGGTGGTATAGGGCCTGCACCGCGATCTCGCGAGGATCGAGAAGGATCTGCTCAAAGCCGAGAGGAACACCAAATCGGTTGGCGGGGTCGTCGCCTGCGCGGAGGACATTGAATATTGGATCAAATGCGCCAGACATAGTCACAGACTCACAACTCCAACATCGCCGATTTCAGTACCAGTTCTCCGGGCTGGGTCGGGGAGAGTGTCGAATGGTTGTGGATAAAACAACGGGTAGCCCTGCTTTTTTGGAAAGAGAAGGCGACTGTATAATTCGCTGTCCGACGTGCAGGACGGGTAAGGTGAATGGATTGGAGCTGGTTTGAAAGGTGGGGTGCATTCGGCTACAAGTTGCGCTCTTTTATGAAGTCGCGCACAGTCCAGTGCAACATGCTGCCAGATCTTTGTGTTACGGACCTTGCGGACGGTAATAATAGTAACGGTAGTATGCTATCGATGCCACTGACTGCGTGAAACCATGAGGCATACAGCTACTGGGCTAGACGAGCTTCATGAGTAAGAGGTAACACTGGGGAAACAACTGCACAGGGAAGCCCATTGATCCTTCGGGATATCGGTCGACTCATGGTACCTGGGTGAAAAAGGGAACGGAAAGCAGCAGGCAAGCTTGAGGCAGCCTGCAAGCGAAGGCAACTGTTGAACAGCCATCGTGATGCCATCACTTATTACGTAGCTCCAGGCTTTCTGCAGGCGCGCCATGCTGGTCTACTAGTACCGCCTACTTATATCTCTCTGAGTGCCATCAGCTTGTCTAAACCTGCGCATCAACCCTGACTCGATGGCACTCCCCGGCGGCTCTTACCTCTGCGGCAACTCTCAGCTTGGATTGAGTCCAGGCGCGCAACACATTTGGTTTCAGCGGATGCACCTGTTGCTCACTGATGTGGAGGAGGCGGCAGCCGCACGCAAACGGGAAATCCTCCCAGCCACAAGTTCGGGTTTAGTCATAATATGTCGGACGAGGACGAGGTCCGGGTGAGGAGGGTTAAGCGCTTCAAGGTCCGCGAGCACTAGGGCTGGCGCTGCGGTTGCGAACTACGTGGCATGAGCACGATCACTGGTGATCCTACCCTGGGTCGACTGCGGTATCTGATGTGCGCCGGCGGCGCCGCGGCGCAGGATGCCGAGACACAGTTCACGCGGTGCGCGGGAGAGGGCCCGGGGTGGGCATGAAGCTCAATTTCCCAACGACCGATTGTGAGCGCTCACCGTTTTACTTGCTACCCATACAAGATGGACAGATGCGGAGTAATACACCTATGATGTAGGATAGAGGAACTTAGAGGAAGGATGATAGCTCAAAAATTGAGCAGGGATCGGCGGTTCGTTGCGGTTGGCTGCGCGACTGTAACTGCCAGTGCTAACTGCTGAAAGGTTCGATATACCATCTATCGCAGTCTCCTTTCTCACCAGCCCACCCAATCAGTTTCGCACCGTTGTGCTGCGCTGCAGCCTCAACATTCAGAGTATATCCGTTTTGCTCGGCCAAATGAACCCTGTAAAACACGCAGGACGTCAACGTCTCGTCTAGAAGCGGATCTGTACAGAAGGCAGCTCACAGAACAGAGCCGTCGACATGCTCTTCGAAGGTGAAGATGCTAGGGAAGCGGCTGATGGCCATGTACACTCTAGCGTCGCCGACATCTGTCGACACGGCGAGGTAGCGCCCCGATTCGATGTGGCGGATGGAAAATCCCTTCGGGCCAACGGGGCAGATTTCGAACTTGGGCGGATAGTCAAGGAAGGATCGCGAGAGAAGTGCTGTACGCACCCTCTGATTGCGATGATCGGCGACGTCGTATTGGTGAAGACTATGGTTGCCGTTGCCCCCGCAGTAATTATAGTCCATGCACTTTCCAGAGACGTATGCCCGGAGCCTGACAGGCGTATGCGCCGCCACGGGACACCATCCGCCGTAAGGGCTCCAGCGAACTTAGCATCTGTAGAACGTAAAAAAGATCACACTCACTTGAGCTCCTTCGCCACCCGCAGCTTGTCCTCCAACTCTGTCTTGGCGTTTTCCGCCGCGGTACACCGTTCCCCCGATTCCTCCAGCCTGCGCGTCAATTCAAGGCATAGCTGCTCTTGCGCGTCTGCAGCGATTTTCGCCGCTTCTGCGGCTAGCTGCGCGGCCCGCTCCTTCTCAAGGTTCATCACGCTCTGCGGAATATTAAAAGAGTATACGCGTGGGGGTCATGCACGCACCGGCAGAAGCATGCGGAAAAAGAGGGGGTTGAGGTATTGCCGCGCCCGCATAGGATTGCAGGCGACTTGCGGCTTCTCGGCTACCGTGTCCGCCTGCCGTTGTAATGGTGAGCGCCGAGTGAAGATATTTTATAGATCGTGCGTGCCTCTCGAATGATTTTAAGCATCTCCAGCTGACAATCCCTCTCCGCCTTGTCGAGTCCGACAATATTGTCCTTGTACGGGACGAGGTCGTTGGGTGACATTGGACGTTGCAGGTGCGGCGAATTTAAACCTGTGGTCACTCCTGACCTCGGCTGAGGAAGACCCGTGTTCGACAAAAATGAGAACGTCGACGAACCTGACTGCCCCGAGTCCTGTTGAAATTGTTTCAACTGTTTTTTGTAGTTCGCTTTGGCCTTGATGGAAATTTCGGCGAGCGCAGGGACTGCTTCTTTTGCGATGAGTGCGGATTCTCCCCGTTCGACCTCCCGGGCGGCTGCGAGAGAGCAAGAGAATCAGGCGAGAGACAATATCTTTATGAGCCTAGGCGCACCCTGTTGGATGCTGCGCAAGATAAGTTTGTAATCCATATACGCGTCGAGAAGGGTATAGGCGTATCCACTGGCATTTGTGTAATCTGAAAAATAGTGAGATTAATATTACGCACAATATCATATCCGAGATGAAATCATTACCGAGCGGAGCACCTACGCTACTGTTCTGGTAAAAGCTCTTCAAGCTTGTATATTTTGTCAAAAGAGCGCTACGTATTTGAGTTAGAAGGCGAGCCATGTTGCACACAGGTCAACGTACTAGATTCTGGCGGGATGAGCCATAGCTTTCGCAGGGAACTCCATGGCAGTCGATTTGAGGCTCTCCAAAGTCCAGTTGGTGTTAGTCCCATCCATTATGCCCGCACCGCCCTTCCACGATACCGCAATGCTTATATCTCCGTCGATCGGCGCCAGATCCCTAGATGTTGAATTGAAGTATGACTCCAACTGTCGCTTAATATGGTTCGATTTTGAGCGGTCATCAAGCTTGATTGAGATCAGAACGTTGAGTTCCCCTCCCTCGATGAAGTCTGAGATGAAGGTGTCGCCGTATATGCGGGTGAACTCCGGCAACGGCGAGAGGTTGGGCATGGGATCAAATTCTGTGAGGTTGGGGGCGGTGGGACGTTGGTTAGTGACACGGACTTGAATGAGGTAGTTCACGTCGCTTTGTTGGAAGTTCTTGATATCGACAAAGGACGCAGAGGTCCTTAGCATCCCCCCCGATTCGCATTTGAGCTGGGACAGACCTAAATGTGCCATATAATTTTGTAGCTTTGCAACAGGAGAGACGACATACCGGTGACGTTCAAGCTTTCGGCGACTTCGCTGATTTTATCGATGAATTTTGCGGTCCATACAATCTCCTGGCCGTTGTCGGCGCTACCGCTGTCGGGAGCGGTGGTCTCGATTTTGTATCGAGGAGGAGGGTCAGAAGCTCCTTCACGTCTTCCACCCGCGGGCCTCACGGTGCCGTTTATGCAGACCTGTTGCGTGAACGAGTTGTACCTGCCATCACGTGAGCTCCGAGGATTGCGGGGAGAAACCGCACATACCCCATCCCTAGTCTCATCGCGTCGCTGTACGGGGACATGAGGAGAGTCATGGTCTGGGCGAACGAAGCTCGAGGACGGACAAAGGGACAAAAGTGCGTGTACACAACGTTGTACATCCCAAATTTGATTGTACTAAATTTGAGAACACGTTTTTCTTTGAGCTGCAGACCGGACGTTGGACTCTCGGAAGAAAACCTGGGGTATTGGCCGTAGCGAGCCAGCTATATGGGACGTCGAGAACCGGGCGTTCGAGGAATCTTCGTCGGCGAGTTAAAGTTGAATTAAGTGAGAGCGCCGACCCGGGTTGATCCGTTGATTATGGAACGTTCGGATGTACCCACAGGCTTGATGTCCGAATTGGGACTCTGTTCTGACACACCTCTATGTTGCTGCCGCTCATCCTTGTGCTCCTGCTCTCCATCAAACCATTGGCTGAGCATGCGTGCACACTCGCTTGGCCCCTAGTCTCGATTGGGAGGTCCATCGCGATGTTCTCAATTTCTTAAGTCGCCCAAAGCATCGACTATAGCGGGATGTTTATTGCCGAACTCGTCTCCCGCCCGGAAACGTGGCGTCGGAACATTTTTAAAACATATATAGTTTCTGAGCACCGCTTGATGGGATGCGCAGGCGCGTGGTGGAATTTGAGCTAGACTAAGACAGATTTCAACCAAGGTCACGTGTATGTTCAACTTGAACCACATTCTCCGGATTCTGAGATCCCTTCTGACGGATAATTTTTGGAGGCTGGAAGCTCTGGAGTACCCGAATTTCTCCTCAACTCCGCCCGGGAATGACCGTTCTGTCCACAACACCGCTTGCCCCAAAGTCATATACTAGACTCCTTGCCACCTTGGACTCGGATTTCGCCGCTTTGACCGCGGGTGCGGAAAGACTTCGAAGATTCTCGGTCTTTGTAAGGATGGTTGATTTATTTGCTACTTTAACGAAATCCGTCATCCTCACTTACACCGCCCCTTCTGCCTTCACCCGTGCATCTCCTCGTCTGCTTCCAAAACACACAGCCCTCTCCAATAGCAAATATTAAGACCGTGTAGTCCCCTCCACAACGGTGTTGCAACCACTGAACTATACTTTTAACGCTGCTCTACGGAATTACATCAGATGGCACCCTATCACATCGCGAGGGCCGAAGGCTAAAATATTGACACTTGCTCGTGCGTGCTCAGAGGATGCAAAACGCGTTCACGTTCGAAGCTTGAGCGCAAGGCTCCCTACCACCGAGAAACGGATAAATCAAAGGCACAGTAAGTGTCGCCAGCGGTACCGATCGAGTCACCCTATTCAACTCATAAACTGCCCGCGCACGTCCAATAGCAATCAACTCACACCTGGCCCTGATACGCCGTCGTTCCGCAGGATGTAGCTGATAATAATCATTATTTTACCATTACACGCTAACAACGAGAATTCCGAGGCAATTGCTGCGAGCGGGTGCAGGTGTCAATCAGCTCTACTAGCGCAGTAATAAGGCGCTGTTCAAGGACTAGCTATGTCCGCTGTCAAATCGAGGGCCCACAATTTCAAGCCGCGCGCAATCACTGATAGGTCCTGGTCAGTGTATCGAAAGATTCCATGAAAACGTCCACCGCAAGATATTCTTATATGACATGTTTGCAGGTTCAGCTCATCCGCGGGGCTAACTATTCCATTAACCGGGGTTCGGTTCCATTTCAATTTAATTATGGAGAATGTTGCACACTAGCAGACTGCGGACAACCATTCAAATCGGGTTTCTGACAGTCCCGGCGCCGAACCCGTTGGAGTCCTATATCAAATAACGTACATACGGAGGTGAAACCAGTGACCGTTCCTAAATGCTAGACTACAGCTCCGCTGAAATGGACATTCATTAGGTGCCTAGTTGAAATCTTAACTGCTCGGTATCAAGTCTGAAAATAGCATCCTGGCAGATATAAATTGAAGGATCCACCAGTTTTGGCCCTAACTATACAGAGCCCCTGTAATCAGAGCCCTCACTATTCCACCATGCGATTTATCATGTCTGCGATTACTTCGCTCTGCGTCGTACTCTCTCTCTCTTCAATCGTCCTTGGCCAGGAAGAGATAGAGAGCAGAGCCACAGTCACAAAGATACCCAGGGTAAGCACCTCCATTAATTTTCGTGGAAGTGCTAATCCGACCATGATTTCAAAGCCTCTGCCGTCGCTACACTGTCCTCCGATTTGCCGTCCCGAATTGATCGAGCGCTCATGCGTGAGGGGTCGATGTGTCGAGAAGCGGGTCGTTTGTATTACCGAGAATATTCTCTGCCCCCTTGAGGCGTAATGGGCCATAGAAGGGTTATGGGTCAGCTGGGAGTTAATTGTATCTTGAAAATAAATAATTGCCAGGCGGAACTTGGGAAGCCAAATTAATATTATGCTTGTTCTTTGCTTCGTTTACCCTTGCAGTTAACCTATCGTGACTTGACCTCGCTAGCAATCATCAAATTCTGGATCACATTTTTTCCCTCGAGAATCGAATCGAGCGTGGTTGAGTCACGTGGGTTTTTTCGTTCTCCGCTTCAAGCCGTCAACGCATCGGAATCCAATCCCTTCGAATCGGAACCTCCTCTCCCTCTCAATGGCGTGTCCTATGCCTATCGGTATGATCAGGATTGTTACAACGAACATGGATCCTGACCAGGCAATCCGTGTCTGTAAAAACGGGTTGATGGATCCCTTCCATCCTCCGACCTGTGCACTGCCGCTACTTATTCCTGCACAGTCATTTTTTGACGGTATTCATTCGGTTTCAACTTGGATATAGCCCATCTCATCAGCTATTCACAGGGAAAAATGGGAAGACAGCCACGGATATCGTGTGGCCCACCGTCATCCGGTTTTTGACGGCAAAACGGACACCCGAGCAATTTACACACATGAAGCTCCAATTGAATACTTGCAGGTGTCCGGAAAGTACGAATGCTAATTGCCAGATACAGCACGACCTCGGCAGGCAAATATATCGCGAGCGATGGGAGCAAGTCCTCGGCGGCTCGGTACCGCAGGTCATGACACCGTTTCATTGCCTGATAAACACCCTGTTCGCCGGACTATTCGATTATCTCCAGACTATCGGAGTCACACGAACAGCAAAAGGCGTAACAGATATGTGGCCTAAAACGCCTGCAGACCTTCTTCCACACGGAGCCGCCGTTACGATCCAATCGCTCGAGCAATGGCTTGAACACCTTCGCGATCCTGCCCCGTCTGCCCTCGCCCTACTTTCACAGCTCGTCCGGATATGTCGCACGCTGATCGTGCCGAGCATGGTTGCTTCTTCGAAACTACCAGCCCTGGTTGTTACGACCATACGCGAAACGTGTGAAGTGGCCCAACACCGAATGGATGAACCCTGGTTCTCCCCACAGACCATCGACTCTGTCGCCTGCGCATTTAATCAGCGCATTTCTTATGTGGAACTCTTCCTAGTCCTATTCTCATCGCGCCGTAGCAATGGTGCCCTCACCGGCGCCGAACTCTTCCGGTTTGGGGGCGACAGCGACAAGGATTTTTTTCATTGTGCCAATACGGTCTTGCAGATTTACACGCGTTCGCGGCTCTTCCCACCCGACGGCGAGAAAGATCCGAAAATGGGCGGGCCGCGGGAAAGTTGCATTCACATCCTTCAAGAGGTTACTGCCAGCATGATTTTACATCTCAACTCACGGTACGGGATCTCTCGAGATGCGCTGGATCCAGGAGCACGGATAATGTCCGATTCGTGGGAGCAGCGGTCCGCAGATCCGCGTGAAGCCATACGCTCACGCCTTCTGTCGATGAAAAACGAGGAGCGTTGTGCCAAAATTGGCTGCACAGAATCTCTTCAAACCTCATCAAAGCTGCAGCGGTGTTCGCACTGCAAGGTTTTGTGTTGGTGCTCGAAGGAACACCAAAAGCTTGCCTGGACCGACTCCCAATGCGCGCACCGTGATGTGTGCAAACTGATGGCAAAAGTCGTCGAAGCAGCAGGGGGCGACTTGAACGATTATGCCACGTTTGAACGGAGGGAAGCGAGAATACCTCTAACCGATGTGCTGCGGATGGCGGCTTGGATCGACCGCTTCCGTGCGCTGCGCGATAACGGCCCAGATGTTTTCAAGATCCTCAGCAGTCATTTGCAACGCAATGTGTGCTCTGCTGCCGGATGCCCCAAGGCAACAGCGCCACCCAAACTGAAACTCAACAAATGCAGCGGCTGCGGGGTATTCCAATATTGCGATGCCGAGTGCCAGGTGCGTTACAATAGATCTTTTTCGAACGAAATTTTGATCTGGAATTAGTTGAAAGGATGGAAGGATCCAACGGCTGCCCATAAAGAGGTATGCCCGTTCTAACATGTAATCCGACCGTACTCAGCCAGTCCACAGGTCTGCAAAGCTATTAAGCGTGTAGTGGAAGCAGGCGGAGGGGATCTTACCGACCTTGAGACCCTATCCCGGAGGACAGCCGAAGGTCATGTTCCCCATGCTGATGTCGAGATCGTCGTTCCTTGGTTCAAGCGTTTCAACGAGCGCTTCGAAAGCAAAGAATTCTGAATACTCTTGTAACCACAGCTGTTTCACGATACAGGACGACCGCTCGGCTGCACGGCCATGTATAAAACTATTTAAACTGTAAACTCGACCGAAGGGTTTGATTGCCCGAGTTGCAGTACTTAACATTACTGTTCCTCGATTCCCGTGCAAAAACGGGACATCCGGCCGAAATTTGGGTCTAATGCGAGGTCCAGATATAATCGATACTGTCCAGGTTCCTGATTGGCAAATTTGAGTCTGTACAAAGAGCCAAAATATGTTTGCGGCCCTAAAATAGTCCTGACCTAGCCCGCACCAAAACACCTGACCTAGCCTACCACGAAAAGCCCTGACTAAGCCCGCTTTCCAACTGCTGACCGACCCCGAAGCCAACTCTTGACCTAGCCCAATTTAACTCCTGACTGAGCCCGACTTTCGTGTCTTGACCGAGCCCGGCTTTTAGATTTTTGTACTCCTGACTTAGCCCGACTTGTGTAATTTTCAACTGCGAACCCAGCCCGACTTTTACTAATTTCAACTCCTAACTGAACCCGACTTCTGGGTTTGCAACCCCGAGCTGAGTCCGCCTTTTGTTCCCTCAATACCCAGAGTCACACCCATAGAGTTATATTGTATTGTCACTATAGTTCACCCTAAATATTCAAGTCTCTTCTCTGGAGCGAGCCCCGCAAACTTCAATTCTTGGTGCGCTTGCTTCGACGAGACTGCGCAGGCAATACAGGAAGTGGTTGGTGGTCTGAAGCGGGTGCAATCGAAGTCAATGGGGACTCGACTCTCCTCCCGATATCAGACTTGTCCTGTAATTCAGGAAGGCTATTCCAGCACATGTGAGGTTTGTTTTTCAGCCTTGAATTACTCACGACACTTCAATGTCCGAGTCATCACCACCGTCCTCGCTCTCCCCATTGATGATTGGCTTCTGTTCAAGCTTCATCAAGTGCTCAAAGAAATATACCTGAAAGTCTTGACTGAGCTCGGCGTGATGACTTTATTAAAGTTGCGAATGTCATGGTCTTTGGCGGATAAGGAAGACATGAGAAAACATGTGTGGGGTCCACAGTCGAATGAATTGACTCGATATGGTTGATTCTGGACCAACCGGTGAGCGTAGACTGGAAATAAATCCTGGATCATACATACCTCGGGGCAAGGATCAAGACCAGTCAAATGTACTGCCGACACTGAGAAACAGGCAGTCCAGCCATTCTTTGATCAACTATTGTATTCGGGAGTAAACAAGCATTATAGAGGCGTCGCCTAGAAGCTCACCTGTAATATTTCAGGATGATTGCTTCGCCTCCACTCACAGCCCAGCCTGGTGATAGAAACCTTGGTGAAGCATAGAACAAATAAAACACGCACCGGGTTCAGCTAGTCTCAACCCAAAAGTTGGGCTCAGTCAGGAGTTGAAATTAGTAAACGTCGGGCTAGGTTCGCAGTTGAAAATTACAAAAATCGGGCTAAGTCAGGAGTACAAAAATCTAAAAGCCGGGCTCGGTCAAGACACGAAAGTCGGGCTCAGTCGGGAGTTAAATTGGGCTAGGTCAGGAGTTGGCTTCGGGGTCGGTCAGCAGTTGGAAAGCGAGCTTAGTCAGGGCTTTTCGTGGTAGGCTAGGTCAGGTGTTTTGGTGTGGGCTAGGTCAGGACTATTTTAGGGCCGCAATCCTATTTTGCTACAAAGAGGACTAGAAAACCCTCCACGTGACACTGTCACCTGATCGCGTTTGACTTTTGAGCGAGAAGAAAAATAGAGGCTTCATTCCAACTAAGCTACCCAACCAGAGTTCATTATGCACAACTTACACTCCCCGTACGTCCACCGTACTGTACACTGCCAGTACAGGCTAAGGCAGGCAGGAGTGTCACGCGAGCGGCAGAGATCTGATCGGCGCCCCGGGCCGTCTCGGCAAGCGAGTTGCTTTTCTGTTGTTTTCCGCGACGCGCTCTGTTCAAGGCCTCAGACAGCATGGATTCGAGCTTACCATCGGTGGAGAAGTTAAACGAGGGGACAACCCGCCGCCATGTCCCCTCACCGCCTCAGGCGCCCCAGGCTGCGGGTGCGAACTCCAGAACGCACGCTGACGACGTGGGCCCCTCGCAAGGGAATGGCAACATCAGGACTAGCTGGCCTTACTATCCAACAGGAAGTGGCGCTCCATTTGCTCCATCCTATCAGATTCCCAATACATATCAGCCTGCCACGGCCGAGCCACTTTTTGTGGCTGTCAATCCCTACGACGCGCCTGCACGTCGGTGGCGTCAGCCAGCGCGTACAGCGCATCCAACCTCACCGTTCACACAACCCCAGACCAGCGTACTCCCTCACGGTGCATTCAATAGCGCTCTTCCTTGGACCACCCAACCTGCTGTCTTTCCAGGCTTTCATAGCGTGCCAGTGCCGGGTCAGCATGTTCAGGCCGCCCATAATCCCCTGTACACGCCGAACTATGTAAACGGTCCCACTCTGGGGTTTCCGCTACCCGGCGCTCACATGCCTATGTACATCCCTCAACAATCACAGCCGATTGTTATTCACTCGCGTCGACGCTCTTCCTCGCCTCGAGCTCGCTCTTCTTCGCCGCGTCGCCCTCGCTCCAGTAGACGCCGGAGCCGGACACCACCGATTATCGTGCAGTCACGCTCTCGCTCACATTCTCGCCGACGGACTTCTCATTCGCCGCCGAGGGATCAGGGTGCGACAGAGCAACAGTTCCTGGAGGAGGAGCTCTATAAACTGAGGATGCGTCCTGGGCCTTCCGGTGATAGTCCTGATGGGGGACGGGGATACTCGCCGGACGACAGGCGTAGACGCAGCCCTTCGTGGACTCCCGACCTCCCGACCCGCCGGCGTCATTCTCGTACGCGCCATTCCCAGCACAGGGAGAATTCTCATTCGCTGCCGAGGGATCAGAGTGCGATAGAGCAACAGTTCTTGGAGGAGGAGCTCTATAAACTAAGGGTGCGTCCTGGGCCTTCCGATGATAGTCCTGATGGGGGACGGGAATACTCGCCGGACGACAGGCGTAGACGCAGCCCTTCGTGGACTCCCGACCTCCCGACCCGCCGGCGTCATTCTCGTACGCGCCATTCCCAGCACAGGGAGGATACCGGATCCGGTAGATCTCCTGATATAGGTGCGCATCCCACTACGCGACGGTACAGATCCAGATCCCGCAGTCGTTCTCCTCAACCTGTGATTGCGGGTCGGCGCCGGTCTAGGTCGCGCAGTCGTTCACCTGCACGCGTGGTCACTGGCGTGCGCCCGTCTAGGTCGTCTCCCCAGCGATCCAGATCCAGATCCCGCAGTCGTTCTCCTCGACATGGTCGGCGCCGGTCTAGGTCGCGCAGTCATTCTGCACGCATACGCCCTGCAGTGCGTCAGTGCCTGTCGCCCAGTCGTTCACCTTCACGCGTGGTCACTGGCGTGCGTCCGTCTAGGTCGTCTCCCCAGCGATACCAGCAAGGGGAGCCGTCGGTTATCCCATTCTTTCCTCCGGATCCCCCCTCCCCGATCGATGCCACGTCAATACCATTGAGCTCAAGGCGCAGTAGCAGCAGTGGACGGGGCCGCGCGCGCCGCCGACGGTGGAGCAGGAGCAGGTCTAGGTCGGGCAGGCGCCCCATCGTGATACAACAGCCACCCAACGTCACGGAAGCGCGCGCGTCTAGGTCGCATCATCGTTCTCCCCGACTGTCGCGCAGCCATTCTCCCGTCCATATCCGTGCTTCGCGCAGTCGTTCTCCCCCAAGCTTTCATGCCCCTCGGGTTCCATGGACGGTACCGCCCCCCCTTCAGCAGACACCCTATACAGGCCCTCAACCGTTCCCCGGCTACCAGTGGCAAAGTACACCCGCCGCATTCGAGCCCCAACCATACATACAGAAGGAGTCTTACGCCTACGACGCTCCAGTCTCACCTGCGACTGACTTGCCGCTCCCTGCAACTTCAAGCAGCAGGAGCTCCTCTCTCATCCACACCGCTATGCTGGTCTCATTTGTTTTTCTTTTCGACTCCCTTCCACGGCTGCTTTATCTGCACTTGCTTCTGCGGATTCCATCGCTCTATTTCTCGCGCGTCACCCGCATATTTGAAGACGCGCAGCTCAGCTTGCCTGATATCAAGCGGATGGCCCGCGCGAGGGCCGAGCAGTGGAATCCCGCGGAAAACCACACAGTCCCATCGATGTTCCTCATGCATCCAGATCAGATGGCTCTGCCCCGAAGTTTGCTCGTTTTCCGGTCGTCTTGGGAGAGCTTCATCGATTCGCTAATGAGGGAGTGGCAGACCCTAAATGTCATTTCTGTCCTGTTAATGTCGTATGTACATCATTTACTCGTTGCTACTCCGGTCCTTACACTCGCGCAGAGCCATTCTCACGATGCTCCAGATCGACGCCGCGGCAGCTCACCCGATAACGCGCACTTCGGCGCTGTTCTCTCTGATATGTGCACTTATGAGTCTTCTCTACGGCTGCATGTACATCATCCGATTTGGGACCATGCGGAAGATGCACAAGGCTAGCAGCTTTGCTAACGTACGCTTCACCATTGGTGTGCCGATGGATCTCCCGCTGAGTCTCGTATAGGAAGCCCAAAAAGGGACAACAAGTATATGGTGGAATGTCTGGGTACTTCTGGCGATGGTGAGCCGACATCACTCTATATCTGACGTCCTGCAAAGTAACTCATCATGCCCCGTCCCCAGCCGGCCGTTTGGTTATCCTGGTGAATGGTCTTGCATCTCTCCTTGTTGTGTCTGCTTATATAACTTTTCCAGGTCAATTGTTTTGTTCCTGGTCTGCATCATGTCTTTCATATGGCTGGGCGGAACCACACAAGATGCGACCAACTTCGCCATATCCCCTCGCGCAAGCCTCGGTCTCCGAATCGGCCTGACTGTTGTTTTTTCCTTGGGATTAGTCTACTTCGCACTGATAGTACGGACTTTCCACCGATATGGCGACCCGTTGGACCGGGAGTGGATGCGTACAGTGAATGAATGGACCAAAGAGGTCTACTATATGCCATACACGACCCAGCCTCCGCCGCCTGCTTGGCCTACCGATCATAAACCTTTCGTGGTTCCCTCCCGACATCACTCCCGGCGGAGTATCTCCACAAGGTCCCCGTCGCGTCTTGCTCGACGAAGCCGCCATTCCCCAATCCAGACGGAAGGACTGATGTCCTTACTTGCGATGGATGACTTCGCGAAGCTACAGCCTTCCATTCCTCTCACCACTCGTCCGTCTGCCTTTACAAAACCCCCGGGTCCCGAGTTGCGCTCTGAGGTCGAAGGCGCGCCTGTCACGATCATGCAGCTGGGCTATCCCGATGTCCAAGCCCGACAAATGACGCACAGGGACCCGATGTGGGCTCCTGCGATTCAGCCTGACGATTGGAGTCGTTTTCTGCTTGTACGTTTTATAGACCTTCTCTCAGCGAGCCGTTGAGCTTACTGGGACCGTGATTACAGGACGTCTCAGGTGCTTGGAACGGGCAGCTCTCGCTCACGCGACCGGAGGCCGCCGCTAGCGATAGCGATCTTCCCGAGTACACTTTGCTGCCACCAACTCGACCTGACAACCCTATTCCGACATCCGCAGAGTCGGGCGCCGAATTCGTCATTAATACCGCTCGGAACCGCTCAATAAGCTCATCGCCGTCGTCCTACGGCCGTGTCAAGCCTTCCAAGTTTATGGATGCTGGGTTCTCTGGCTCGGATCCGCTGGCTCCGCAAGATTCAAGTCCGGAGCGTGGCCAGAACCCTGTCGATTCATCTTCTCCCGCGGAATCGTTCTCCGATGCCGCGGGACCAATTACTTCACCTCCGCCTCAGGCCGCACATCCGGAGTACCTCGTGCGCGAGTTTATTGAGCTGTGGAACGAACGCTACTTCCACCCGCGAAACATCGAAGCGTCTTTGGAGCCGTTGCACAACTCATCCGGTCCTGAATTCGCCGTTAACTTGGCATTTCGGCCTCCCGTCGTCCAGCCCGACTCGCCTATCCAGGATACGCCGCCAGATGCCTCAGACGTATCTGGATCCGTTGCGGAAACAACTAGCCAGCCTGGGCCCACATCGTTTGCAAGGGCCAAGGACTCACTAGATCTGTCCTGAAGAGGGGGAATGGCAGGCGTGCATTGTAAAGATGGCGCCGGTGCACAGTCAGTCACTGTACATACCTACGGGCCACAATAGAGCGCGAAATGGCATTCACTGTATTATTTATACAGCAGCGCTCGGGGTGAGTGGAGGCCAGAATCTTAGCGCGCTCGTTGCTTTACATATCTTACAATAGGTACATACAATGGAAGGTATAAGCTGAATAAGTTATCCGTGTAGCAATACATAATGGGTATCAATCATATCATACAGATGGGGGTGGTCGGCCCAAAGTCGAAGTATCCACAGAACTTTGCGCAGTGGATGCCATGGAGGATATCTTATTCACATAGGTCCCCTCGCTGAGGTCGTCCCGATCGATCTTCCAGGAGATCGAGGAAACGTGTTTGTTGGAATCGTCCCCCATCGTGTGCAAGCCTACGGTCGTAATTGGTCCGGTCCCTCTCGTCGTGACGCCGCGGCCAGTTGTCTGAGCGCCGCCAAACCAGGGTTTTGTGTTGAACCGCAATGACGTTGTCTGGACAGTGGTATCTTCTTCTTCGCCTGTTATATGGATCACCGCGGTGACGACGACCGGGATGTTCGCGACGATGAGACTGAGGTTGTCCTTCGTAGTTAAGGTGAGATGATGGTTCAGGACGGATGAATCGCGAAACGCACCTCAACCATTGCCGAAATTACGACCTTGATACCACCGTTTCGGAGAATAAAGACGGCGTGAACGAGAGAGACCTTGCTTGGCGTTAGGCCGTGTATAGAAACTTGAGAATAAACATACCACAGTCGTCACGACACACGTTGAGAAAATGAGCGTCAATTTCCGACGCAACACTTTATCTGCTAAATTCTTGAACAGCGGCACCGGGGCGAACAATAAAATCGTGTCGGCGACAACATCCGCTGGGAAACCGAGTTAGATGGCGCGTATTTGGACAGAAAAGTGAACTGCACTCACTGACGAGCTGGCTTATCGCAACCTGGAGCGGGAGGTGACACTGAGGGTTGGGAGCATCCTTCCACGAGGGTTCCGGCTCGCATACCCATAGCAGTTGCGCAAGTAGGAATAAGGTAGCTGCGATAAAAGCTACGGCAACCCAAAAGAGCCGTCTGCGTCTCTCTGGCGATGGATCGATTCGAACGACGCTGAACAGGATGCTCAGTCGGGAGGCCCTGCACACATATACACTGTCAGCGGGGGAAGTATATGAGGGTTTCGGGACATACCAGATGATTGCATAAAAGGTCGTGGCCATCAAGTAGTACGCTGGTAGTTTTCAGCTCCACAACCTGGGATTGTCGGCGAGCGAAAATAATTCACCTGCTACCCGTGCTGTCTTCGATAAATTATTTGGGACAGGGACCTGCAGTTCATTGTCAGTATGTTCATTTGAGATATACCGGACATTCGTACATGTAGGAACACAGAGACGACCTGGATGATGAGAATCAAGAATGCGAACAAGGCCCAAGCGTCATCCGCCCAAAACCTGCCACGGCGCTTGTACAATCTGACGAATAGGATAAGACAAAGGGGCAAAATGGGGTAAAATGAAACAGAGGCTGACCGGTACATGGTCGTCCCTGCAGCGAAAAAACTGCATGTCGCAGAAGTAACTAGATATCGGCCGTTAGAGCCAGAAAATGAATTGGCTGAAAGACTCGTACTTTTTAACTGAACGAGTGGGTCGTTGGGGTTGATCATTATGCGCCAGGGAGCAAAGGAGGACTCAAGAACTCAGAGCCATGTCAAAAGTTAAGAGGACATGAGCGGTGAAACTAAGCTTCTTTTTCATGATCCCCATCTATCCCCAATCGACCGAAATATTGGCAGACGCCATCAAGATACAGTATCCCAGCCACAAATTTCACGGGTAATTATTCAGAATTAAACCAGGTGATACTCGTGGGATTGAGATTCTGACCACCTGCGGTGTCGCGATGAGGAGTCGACGGGAAAGGGACCATGTGCAGGGCGAGTTCGGACGTGACTGCGCGGGGAAAATTGGGGGAAAGTGGAGCTTCGATGTGCTATTTCCGTCGTCGTGGGTGTAGTCCGATTTGACCGGGGTGAGAGAGAAGGAGGTGAAAAATTCGATCCTGGCTTGAAATACCCAGCACCGGGATCAGCTACCTGAATGAAACGGAACCAGCAACCCATTTTGCAGAAAACAAAACTGTGCACGCGAGCGGGAGCAGCCGAAGACAGGCTGACCTGTTGTAAGCGTGGAAGCCCCATTCGGTATGTCCGCGGGCGACCAGAGAGAAAGTCACCCGATGATGAACAAATGATAACACTCAACTCGACGTTGCAACGGTGGTAGTGCCAACGTCAGAAAGTACCCATGATCGCATGTGAAAACCGAGGTGAACGTGAAGGTTCAAGGAAGTCTCTGGATGCCGGCGGCGGTTGAGCAATGGAACAGGATCACGTGGGCTGCTGTTCGATTTTCTTTTTTGAACCTCACCCACTCGGATCTTCTCTTTCCTTTCTTCCGGCCATAATTTCCTCGGGAAAATTAATTACTGAAGAAAAACGAAAAGAAAGCGCATGCCCAAAGCCGTCCGAACTTGATTGAAATCGGTTCATTATGTCGCCGGCTCGACTGTCTAAAAGTTAAACCTGAGTTCAAAGAACGTATCGCGCCACTTGTTAGTATGCATATGGAAATGACTAGACGAAACTCGAGAGGAAGTATGGCATAAAGAAAAGGTGGCATCGTGTACCATCACGTCGGTTTGGCGTCGGGTCATGCTAAAGCGCATGCTACAAAGAGTTGCATCCAAGTTGCATCTGTCAAAAAAAGACTCAACTTGGGCAAGCGCCGCGGTAGTGGCGCCGCCGGTGTGGCCCGGTAGCCCTCGGCAGCCACCAGGAACGTCATCAGTGGCAGTGCGACCCATCGAGTGCCGCCTTCCTCGCCAAAGTCCTGCACCAAAGCCAAAGTCCAAGACCTCAAGCTGAAACATCCGAGTTTCAAGCATGAATCCAAGCTCAGACACTCGACCAAAGCACCTCCAATGTCTCTGGTGGTATCTCAGCAAATGTGCCAGTGACCGCCGTGGCGCCGGATCAACAAAGTGTCCACGCTGACGAAGGGTGGTGATACGCGGATTCTGGACGCGTATGGCCTGCTGCTCTCAGCCATATAGGTATAAAGTTTAGCCAAGTCGAGAAGCCCCAGATTCACACCCACCTGCCTTCATGCTTGCCACACTCCTCTGGCCTTTGGCTCTTTCGCTGGCCGGAGTCTTCGCTCACTCGGCGCCTGCTCTGCCCCAAAATCTTACCCTCACGGCACTCGTCGGCAAGAACAATCTCTCCTCGCTTGAGCAAGAACTCCTACTGTTTCCGTGGACTTAAAGATGACGTATCTCCTGCAGATGCTGGGCCATGACTCCGGGGCTCGTGGAGAGCACCGCGACGGGAACAGTTGGCGCCTTGTCTTTTGCCCAGCTTGGCGGGACCGGAAATAGCAGTTACTCGTTATTCACCCAGTTTACCAACGCTGGACTGCATAACGCTCCCGTTCCTCAGTACGTTGTTTGAACGCTATCGCGCCTCGGATTCTAACGTGATGCGTGCCAGATATGTTATGATCATGACTGGCACAGGAGAGCTTTCATTCCCGTCCGCAGATATATCGGATTCAACCCTGAGCGGGAATTATACCCTGATAGCCGGGGATATCCTCATTGCAGTTGACCTGGCTGGCGTCAGTCTTAGAGGCCACAAGTGAGTCTAATATATGCCTATCAGACGATCTCTCAGCTCAGACGGTTATTTCTTAGCTCGGTCTGGCAAGCAGGGACTTCAGTCCTCCAGATGCCATTTTCTGGAGACGTACCTGCCCACGTCGTGCTGCACGATGGCGGCTGCAAGCGACCGCACATGTAACATTTGGTGTAATATCAAGGTTTCCCCGAGGGTTTTGTTCATAAAATTCACTGTCTCGATGAGTATTCCACTCGAGCCCGGACAAGATGAAAGCAAATGGGAAGAAAAGATCTCCTCGGTTGGCGGCATTCAACCTCTAGCCCGCGATCACACAAGGCAAGTTGACTTTGAGTTGACTAGTTGCAATTTGAGCTGGTTGAATGTGCATTCGCGCCGCTTATCTTCTTCCCTGATCACGGTTTTTTTTTCAAAAGCAATGCATGTGTCCTCCTTGACTTCGGGTTACTGGCAAGCGTTTGATGTTCAGGAAATTTAAAAACCGTAACTACCGCTCCATTTTTTGGCCCAGGGCCGACAGGGAAGGGTTACAAATCTATTGTGGCGAACAATCGTAGATCCAACAACCAACGGACTGTTATTAGGCACACCGCACACGTCGATAAATCACAGTGGTCAAATACCTCACTCAGGAGTAGGCACATTTCAAAGATTAACCCAGGGCGATTTCCAACTCCGTTTTCGCCACAACTACATCATCGTCCAAGTCTACGGAAGTGTAATGCTTGCTGCGGACAAGAGTAACTCTCTCTCTGACGGTCTCCAAGGCGAATGTGCAAGGATATAAAGGTGCCACATCAACATTCAAAATCCACTTTCCCCCCTTCGAGATGTATATGCTTGCCACATTCCTTTTCCCCTTCCTTCTTGCACTCCCCATCTTCGCATACCCGGCGCCGGCGCCCCCTGCACTTGCTTCGCCTAAAAATCTTACTCTCACGGCCTTGGTTGGGAAAAGTAATCTCTCCTCGCTCGAGTAAGACTTCCTTACTTTCGGGAGAGCAGCTTGCAGATTTACAGCTCTCTCCTAGATGTTGGTCCATGACTCCTGCCCTCGTGGAGAGCACTGCGACAGGGACGGTCGGCGCCTTGTCTTTCGCACAACTGGGCGCCACGGGAAATAGCAGCTACTCGCTCTTCACCCAGTTGACTAACGCCGGACTGCATAACGCTCCTGCCCCTCAGTACGTTCTCGGTTGAATTATCCTATGTCGTATTCTGAAAGCCATTCGCAACGTCAGATATGTTATGATCATGACCGGCAAAGGAGAGCTCTCCTTCCCTTCCACAAATTCAGAGGATCAAAGTCTGAGCGGGAACTATACTCTGTCCGCTGGGGACATCCTCATGGCCGCTGACATCGCGAGCCTCAGCGCACGGGGCCACAAGTGAGCCCAGGCTGCCTCGAGTTATTTTTGGTGGGCTCACCGCTAGTGATTTTAGCACCGTCTGGCAGGCAGGCACTGCTGTGCTACAAATGCCCTTTGCCGGAGACATACCCAGCCACGTTGTTCTGTACGACGGCGGCTGCAAAGGACCGCACATGTAATACTCTCATCCATGCTGAGCATGCTGTAATATCAAGGCTTCGGGGGAAAAAAGGCCCCGTTCATACAATCCACGAGGTCCTCCACACTGAAAAAACCCAGCTGAATAACCTCCGCGCCGAACACGTGAAACCTCGTTCTTTATTTCCTTTTCGGACTATGTGGACGTAGTCCCTGTGATCTTCTAAATCGGGATCAGCCGGGAATCACATCTATGTGGGGTAGTGTGGGGTACCATCAACTCTTGACCAGGACGTTCAATAATGCCGTGAAAATTGGGCGTAAAATAGCGAAGGGACCACGTTCTACATGTACAAAATGACCAGCGAAGGATGTATTCGACCGAGGTGTCGCAGGCTCTCCAAATGCTATGTTTATTCTTCTGGGTCTGTTCTACTAGTACATTATAACGGCATCAGAGGGAAAAGATCCCAAAGTCCCGAAGCTTGTACCGTGGATGAAGCGCCTGGAACGTAACGAACCCAACAATCGCCTGTTCGTGACATGAAGCCAAAACCCCAGTTGGATCCGAATCCCAGAGGACCCGCACAACCCGCTCGTGACTTGCATTCACGGACTTTGCGAGTTCGCCCAGCATGTCCGGCCCAGTCAACCCATGCAGCTGCGCGATCTGCTCCACGCGGTTGAACTCGCCCTCCATGGATTCTTTGTAGTACGACATGATGTCTCTGGAACGTCGTCAGTTTTCTCTCCCGCAGAAATTAGATAGATGCCGACGCGGTGTTAATGTGGACTGTGACTCCGTCGGGAAGTGTTTGCAAGTAACTAGTGAAGGGTGCGGTGGGCGGAAATGACAACAAGTACAGGGCAGTCGCGGCGGAAGTAATTGTCTTCATGACGGTCGGGAATGCCGGTGCGTCCTTGTTAACTTTCCACTACATCAACGTGAGTAAACTTCCACTGTTGAAGTAGTGCGGCCCCAACCTCTGTCCCATTCGCGCACATTTGGCCCTCAAGGTAGTTCCCCATCACATACGCTTGATGCGATATGCGGAGGAGGTCGCCGATGACAGGCTCATACATATCAGCGAGCTCCGAATTCAACGCCGTCACATCATCGAGCCCCTTTTCCAGTTGCGGGCGGCCCGATGCGAGGCGCGAGCCGTACTCTGCTAAGGACGTCGGGCTGAAGCAACAGTCGTCGATGCAATAGTACAGGCTCATCAAGAGGGAGGAGAGGACCGCGATTTCGTGACTGACAAGCCCTGGACGGAGCCAGACGTAGTGCCCGACGGCTGCGCCGATGCGGACGTGTTTTTCTTGGAATGGCTGAGAGGAATCGGACAGATAGTTGCGTCTGCGTGCCTCTTCGATACATTCAAGCAAAAAAGGCTTGAATGTGGGTGTCTCGTCGAAAGGTACAAGCGATAGAGAGTCGATGTTCAGTATGCGCATGATGTGTAGGACTGCCTGCTTCATCTAGAGTTGTATTGGTTGGTGGTCGAAAAGGGTAGGGATAAAGCGAATCACCTTTGCGACTGCGGGGGAGTGGAACATTATTGGTTTGCGAAATAAACGAAGAAGGGAGCTCGATTGAGGTGTAAGATTGACGTTGGGCCTTTAATAGCTGTGGCATGGTAGTAGTGTGTATGCATCCTTAGATGATGATTCCGAGGCGGCCCGCAAGGTGAGGCAGAATGCCAACTTGGAGTCGGGATATTACTAATTCGGCCTAAGGAATGAGTCAAGGCCCTGCATTGTCGGGCCACCCGGGTTACAGATAGTTTCTCCCGGCCCTCAGGCTGGCAAGAAACGTCCCGCGTTATGCATATCTCCTATCGTTTGTAGCTTTACGACACCTTGCTAGTAAGCCAAATCCCCTCCAGGTGTAGAAATAGCTGACCTTAGCGATTAGGAAATTCCCTTTGACCCTCTGATACAGAACATTTTAACACATTCAATCCAGCGCAAGCATTTCCGAAGCTTACGGAGACCCCAGTGTATTTCAGGAATAGTAAGAGTCATCCAGTATGTTGAAATACCGAGACAAAGGCCGGTTTTCGAACCAGGGCCGACGAACATGGGCTTGGAACTGCAACTCCAGAAGGATGACCGTAGATGTCCGTGGAAATACTAGTACGTGGCTCCTCCGGGACAATAAGGCTGGTTCCACATTTAACAAGGATTTATCCGCATGCTAAGGCTTCGAAAGTTGTAAAAAAACGGTCAGTTTCTTTGCATGTACTACCCTTCTTCAATGCTACCAAGTTTTAACACGTACTAGTTCAAACGGCTCAAACCCCAGCCTAGGTGGAGCGGGCCCGTTTCCACCGCAATAGTCCACGCGATCAGATAAAACGAGATGGGTATGGATCCTTGATTCACAAACAGAAACGTAAGTTTCGGTTTTGTGCTCTGTGTACCAAGAATGTCGCCAAAATGAACACGTGAATTGCTACGGCATGTGACTTGCACTTCTCGTGATTGCTGTCATTTCTGCTTACGAGACTTCTTCCGCGTCTGTTGAATTCAGATTTTGGGCGGTCGACTACGTATCAGGCTGACACCGGAGCTTTTTACATTGAAAAATATCACACCCAGAAGACCTTACCTGACATCAATTGTGATTTAAGCACTCTGAGCAGCTTCACAGCCAATTTGCAGCTGCTTCAAAAATTGTAATGGGCTGGAATCAAGCTGGACTCGATAAATCTTAACTCCCTCATTCTCATTGAGGAGCCATCAAACTACGCCAAAAGCTCCGTCACACGGCCTCTCTCATGCCAGCTCAGGCCTCGGTGCTTGCTGCGACGACACAAGTTTACAAATTTTACCGACAACAACATGACAGTGGGGGCATTCATGCAAGTTTTGGAGCTAAAAGGCTCTGAGTTCTAAATCTATTTGTACCCCGTCGTTTGCCGGCCATGCAATTTTATTCACAAACAGAAGCATTAGTTTTGGTTTTGTGCTCTGTGTATATTACCAAAAATGTCGCCAAAAAGTAGCATGTGCCTTGGACGTTTGTCAGTTCTGCTTATGGTCCCAAGCCTTTCCGTTCTTTTCTCGCTGAACTCAGTTGAACTCCTTCCAATTCACAGTGCTCATCAACCGTGGTTCCATATATCTTTGCTTGCCTTACACTCTTTGAGGATTATCCTCAATAAAATCCACACACATTTTGCCTCCACTTCACAAGTTTAATTCAGGTTTACACAATCCACGCCGCCGCGAGGAGCCAACCGAAGGTTGGCGACGAGCGGCGCCTGTAAGTCCCAAAATTTCAAAAGGGTGGGACATTTCTTCGGACCTCAATATGCACATAGATTAAAGTGAATCATCCGAGCAGCGAACCATATAAGCTTAAAATGCATTTGATTCAGCTTACTAGTCACGGGCACCACACAAGTGGCTATTTTTTCATCTTCTACCTGCATTTTTTGCAGCTCCGGAATCTCTTTGTGCCCCGCCGCTCGCCGGCCATTCACTATCATGTGCTCTGTGTACCAAAAATGTCGCCAAAATGAACACGTGAACTGCTCTCATCTGACCTGCTTACGCCATCTCTGTTCAAAACGGCTTCTCTAATCGGACACTTAGTCATCCTTGTCTTGTGACTCAGGGGCTCTCACCCTTCTCACTCGCACTGCACTGGCAGTCTCCAAGCTTGCGCTCGGTCCGATACTTTCAAATCACTCCTGGTCTCCAGTCAAACCATCTTTCAAACCACTCCTCAATTTACTTCTCGTCATGGAAACGGAAAATCAACCAGTATGTTGCAGGATGTACTTACCTCTGACATTTAATTTCCAAAATTCTTCATCAGCCGTGTATGGATTTCCCATTCTACTCAGCTTTCTCTCTCGTACTCTCTTCCCGAGCACGTCAAATGACGCTGTGCAAATAAAAAACAACGCTTCGGGCCGAGACTCGGATGCATACTTGAACCTCAACGTAATCTGCAATACATCTCATCTGTTATCTGTATTTTAACCATGCCTACAATTCTCTCTGTATTGAATCCTCCCCTCCGGTGCTCTGTCTAACTCATTCATCCGGCTGAGGGTTTATTTATTCTTCTGGGCATCCTTTTACCCCGGCTCCTCCCCTCCGGGACCGATGGGCTTCATGCTTCCCTTGTTCTCAGTTCACGATGTTTTTGCGCCGCACAAACACCTTGATAACATCTCACTCTACAGTCCAGTCCTCTACATTGTGCCGTTTGTATCTACTATCAAGTTCGCGGCTGATCTCTCCGTGCGCAATCGGACATTTCGGGGAGAGCCTCGTGAGGGTGATTTTTTTTTTGTTGCTACGCGTCTATTCTCGATTTTGCCTTCAAAGTAAACACACATTAAATCAATTCCACATCAATCCACTTGTTGTCAGAGCCCCATCAAGGGCGCGCCGTAGGGAAGATCTTGTTTACTTGTAAATACACTCGTAAACTAGGAAGCGAAACGTTCAAATTGCGCAGCATATTGTGAGATTAATTATTAAGCAACGCCTACGCTTCTTGTTATATATCTATGCTAAAATCTCCAGGCTATATGCGAGTTCAAATGATCATGGGATACGGCCGTGGTTTGGTCGAGAACGAGAGTATTCTTTCTCGGAAGCCAAATTTGGCCACATAACGGCAAAGCGAAACACTACGAAGGCGCTGAATGTACCTTGGTAATGTGTGCTAAACCTTCGGAACCGTGAAATTCTGAATACTTGACCTCGATAGCATGCCATTAGCACCACTGGAAAAATTTCTGACCAAACCACGCCGGAAGCAGAGCCACGGAGAATATCCCGAATAATATGGTTGAATGAAATTTGAACCGTGTGGCAGTATAAATCGCTATTTACTCAGGTCCTTGATTCTGAGAGACCTCTGACATATTAGAGTCATCACCCCAGAACTTGGGCTCATCGGTGAGGTCCAAGTTACTTAACGGGCCGGTGTTTCGCTTCCACGCACCGATTCGCTTCCTAGTTTCCTAGAGTAGGACGGTACTAATACATGGAGACTCGAACTCGATTCCAGATGGCGAAACAACTTTGAAACCAATTCCAAATAACTAGCAGTAACCTGTGCTACGCTACGGCGGATTGAACTGTGTATCGTCGAAGGTCAGTCAGATTAACATTTTACACAAGTGTAACATTAATGTGCAAGATACTTAAGACACCGCTTGTCCTCAACCTTCGATTGACTCCTCGCGGCTTCATAGACAGCTAAATTTTTTATCTTTGCTCGCAGTGACCCGTGCTTTGTCACCCCGGACAGCGTAAATTAAATTGGATGTGATCTAGTTCTCTCGGGACACGAAAGATGCTGTTCCTCGCCAACCTCCAGTTGGTTCCTCACGGCCTCGTCTACATTGCCCAACGTGATGGGCACTGAAAACATTCACCTTCAAATTCAGATATCATGGGTCACCAGAATGGCTCCAGCGTAGTCTGCGAAGGAGACATGGGAAGCAGGGGCTGCAATCTTGTCTGGTGTTCATGGGGTGCCGAAACAGGCCGAAACACTTGTTGAACCGAGTAGTCTACTCGAAGTGACCAATCTATTAGTCATAAATAGAAAATCAACAGTCGAGTGGAGCAATTGCGCAGAATTCAACATCTCGGTGGAACTGTGAAGAAAATGATCGGAGACTCAGCATTGTCCGGTAGTGATTGTCATTTGTCTCAGCCCATCAGCTTTCTCAAAAGCAAGGTTTTGACAGTTGTCTCGGCCAATCAGGTTTCTCAGTGAAAGTTGTTCAATTCTTATATAGATTGCTCACTCTTGGGTATGATTTAGTATCTGTTTGTGCCCGCCGCTTGCCGGCCATTCACTTTCATATCATAAGGGATCTTGGAGTGGGACATGGTGCAAGTCTGGTCACGGTGTAGATCACGGACCGGAACTGCACACGTGACCCAATCCGCTTGGATTACACCGCCACATTTACCTGCTGCCTGAAACCGTCTTGAGTAGCGAGGTATCTCGGGTTCCTGTTCCATGGCGGGCTACAACAGGACGCGTTATGTCGAAGTACCCCGTTTCTCCCACTAAATCTTTCGTGGCGTCAACCTTTTCGTAGGACCTGCTGGAGAAGAATGCATCACACCCTCCGTCGTTTTCGGTCCACTTGTATCCAGATCACTGGACACTGAACAATGCTTCCAAATTTCTGTACAATACACCGATATCGGTATGTTCTCTCCACTGCGGCCATTCCTGTATCCTTATTTGCTCTCAGGGTCTACTCGATGACATCCGCGCGCACCGAATACCGGTCGACTTCCTGGATCTATTTGACTCTGTCAAAGTCCCATTTTACGAGGGTCCGTGCATGCGCGTCATTCAGGACCTATATTAATTGCCTGTGTAACAGGGTGCATGATTGTCGAGCTCTTGGATTACCGACCACAGCAGCGAAACACGGAAGCTACTCTGGATAAACCTGAAAGGACCCGTGTCGTGCTGCATCCCAACGCAGAGACGCTCTTCGCTGACATCTGCTCTCTGAATCGGAAGCATGGAAACAAATGGACAGACCGAGACGCGTTGGAGATAGAAGCACGACTTTTGGTGCGTCGTGGTTTTCGCGCTGGCTTGCGTCCGTTTCAATGTCTCACAGCTTGCGACGTCGCCACCGCTCTGCCTCGCTCCGGACCCACATCTCACGCGTGTTGCCAATCACGTTCTGAGAGTGTCGACTCCGACTGTGCCCATTTCGCTGAAGCGGAAAGCCGCTGCGATGGATCCTGAAGAAGATGAAATCGAAAAGGCTCGGCGGACAAAGATCATGCAGTTCATGGTTCCTCGCCCTGGGCGAACTCATAACCAGAAGTATGAATGATCGTCTCTTTCTTTCCGCTCAAAGCTAACGAATTATGCAGCTACAAAATCCTGGAGGCCATTCAGCGATCAAGACAGCCCCGAGAGACTAAACCGCCTACTCCCTCTATACCGGCTGTCGAGCCCATGGCGCAGCAGAACATGAACATGGCAGCGTACGCGCCTGCTTCAGTCGAGAAGCTGAAGAAGCAGAACAGGCCTGGCACGCCCAAGACCATGTTCTCAAACGGCTCGGCGCACACGAGTGCGAACCAGACACCGTCTCCGACCCACATGTTTGCGCAATCTATGCCGTCTTCCACTGATTCGAAGCGCGCTCCCACCCCGCTCCAACACCAATACGCCCCATCCCCCCCCTCCATTCCTCAGCCGCAATCCCAACCACCTCCTGTCCAAGTGCAGCCGAATCCTCAGACCCGCCCCCCATCCGTCGTCCCTACTTTCCAGCCCCCGATGCCCAACGCCCAATTCCTTAACCAGCCTCCAGCGGGTCGAAATCCCAACGGCCAGGCAAAGGCTGTCCATCCCAACAACAAGCCGGTTCAGGCTAACGGCCAACAAGCGCCGAATCCATCGCAGGCCGCACAGGCGATGTATTATGCTCAGCTCCAACAAGGGCAGCAGCAGCAGCAGCAGCATCAGGCTGCCCTTATGATCCAGCAGCATCGTTTGGCCCAGCAGCAGCAGCAACAGCAACAGCAACAGCAACAGCAACAACAGCAACAGCAAAATGGCCGGTCGACGCCCAGACCCACCATAAACAACGCGCAGGCTAGTGTAGCCGCGGCAATGGCGGCCTCCCGAGGAAGCCCTCTCGCGCCTAACCAACGCCTCGCAACACGTTCGCCCGCGAACCAGCCTCCAAATCCCCAGATGGTTGCTCATCCCCACCCTCCGCCGCAGCTGAACTTCTCGTATCACAATCCCCCTCATCTTCGTGCCGCCGCCAACGGTGTCAACGGCTCGCCTCGGCCCCCGCAAGCGCTTCCCCCACATCTCGCGGGGGCACGCTCCTCCCCCTCCCCCGCACCCGCCGCGAATGCCCAGCTGCCGCCTGCCGTCGAGGGCGGCGTCCCCCAGCAACAGCAGCAGCAGCAACAGCAGTACCAGATGTACTACCCGAACGTCACCTTCATGCAGTCCGGGCGCGGCGCTCCTGCGGGCTACCCAGCTTGGATGGTCCCCGGGCGCGGAGGCGGCGCGGGGCCTGCGGGGATGCAGATGATGCAGCCCATCATGCCCGGGGGCCAGCCGCATCCGCTCCAGCACCACCAGGTGCCCGTGGGCGGCGGCGGCAAAGGGCAGCCGGGCCTGCCCGGCAGGTAATGCGCGCTGCCTGTATTTCTTCTCGGGCGGGCGGGGTTTTTTATTTAGATTGTAATATTATATCACGCCATGTGTTACCGCAATGTACTTATAATAGTCATATTCTCTCTGTTTGTACGGTTGGAGGGTGCTCGCGGTTGTGCTGCTGGTTCTCTAATTTCGTCTGCTTTATCATTGGCCTCTTTCATCTTGGCACCAACTATCATCAACTCCTACAAGTCGCCACCCTCCCTCGACAGAGTCCCCAATTCACAAACGCGCGGTGACCGTGCATGCACATCGACTATGCCTACTTGAAACCGTGACCATCACATTCGACGTGCTCGAGCTTCCACCACTCCCTGCACTCGGGTTTTTACGCACTCAACCTACTAGCTAGGAAGTGTGGAAAGCGCTCCTCGAACGTTGGGGATATCTATCATCGTGCGGCAAGTGAGCGAGCAGGCGACTCTTGACTTTTCCCTATTTTCAGGTGCTCCCTGTTTCGGCTGAAGCGCCGTTCCAGTGGCTATCTATGCAGACTTCATGGCGGCCATGGAAGAGAGTATGAGACAATCAATCATTGCGGTCACTGCGCTGCGCCTGCAACAAGAACAATCAACTGGGCTCCTCGTTCTGCAGACGGCGCTCATAATCCTCGACTCCACCACCTTCGTCAATTCTGGGGCCCGTTTTTGCACAAGGGCGAGCAGGGTCGAGGAGGGGCTCCGCGCCTTCATGACAGCCTTCAGCGCGAACGGGAACGCCCAAAATACTCATTGTGCTCGCTCAGCAGCGCGAGATCTGCTCGTTCGTGAACCTCTTCAAGGCCGTCGTCGACCTGTGCTTCGAGCGTGCTCAGATGCCGACCTTTCAAGGCGCCCGAGTCGACCTCCTGATCGGACAAGGCCGTCGACAAGGCGGACCCGTGATTCTAGTGCTCCGCGCGCAACAAGCGGGAGGTCGAGACGGCCATCTTGGTATCACCTCCGGACGACTAGTCATCGTACCGAGTCCCAGGCGCTTCGGCAACGAGAAGATCCTGGTAACCTCGGATTCACAATTACCCAGAGAGTATCCCGCGGACCCAGTACAACTCCCTCTTGCACAAGACGCTGAGGGAATGACATCCTCCTGCGACGATTCCGTTCCGACCACGATCGTCGGCGTGCCCTTACCTTGCTCTTACCCGCACCGCAGACATCAGTGTCCTCAAGTCAACAGGTCCCCTTGGCACTCACTGCATTCACTTCCAACATGGGACCCAGCTCGATCCACGACTTCCTTAGGCACCCGCAATCACGCGGATCTTCCGCTGTTCGTGATACTGCGCGACTACACAGGACTACACTCACACTTCGGTGGTACTATGTTCGCAAATCAAACTGCCGCGTGCGGCGTGTCGACATCTGGAAACCGTCGGGGTGAGTCCAGAGTCTCGCTACTTCAACCACAGCTCATCGATGATTACTAGCAAGTGACGACGATATGTGTGCTGACGTCGGGTCGCACCCACTTGGGTGCATTCCTAGTGTAACACCCTTGAATTTGAGTGTCAATTGGAGGTTTCAGAATTAGAATTTTGAGCCCAACTTGAGCCCCAACTTCGATCCCAACTTGACCCCAACTTGAGCCAAGTTGAGGCACAAGTTGAAGCCCAGTGAGAAACCCGTGTTGGGAGATCTGTACAGAATTGTTTAGATAGTGAAAATCTATTGGAATCGAGACAGATCCATTCCTAATTTTTTTTCCTTCAAGCCATCAAAGCCACGAGGTCTTTCCATGCGGACCATCTGTTCAATTCGAGTGCAACCGATTCAAATAAAACCATGCACGGCACTTCACAATTTTCTAGGTCGCCTAATTCTAAATGTCCGAGACATCAAAATGGCGCGGTGGTTTGACGTGCATCACACAGCTTCTTTCTTCCTTTCCCCCACCTTCTCCCGCAGTGTCCCGGTCCTTCTCGAGTTCTGCTGTCCCCGCTAAACAGCTGGGCTGGTACAATATGTTCAAGGCCATTGTCTCTTCTCTATGGCTTCAAGCCCCTCAAGCTCTTGTATTCAAGCCATTGTCAAACCTCGCGGGAAAGCTCAAATTCAAGCATCGTTTCAAAGAATCTCGCGCTCGTGGCCCACCTGTCTGGTACTTCTGAAGCTCCCTGGAGGTTCCTTCAAGTGACTGGCCTATGTCTGGACTTTGGACACCAAATGGTATTCCTACCTAATGCCACCTTCGAGTTTCTCGGCATGCGCCATCTCTGCATCGCAGACTTATCCTACGGTAGCCGGAGTCGATGTAATACAACTTCTTTTTGATACATATTTGAACGGATTCCTATATTTTTCCCTGCATATGGATTGGAATTGGAATTGCAACGATACCAATGCAAATGAATGCATCCCAACAGATTTCTTCGCGTAGACTAAGCGGTGCCCGATTTCACCACATCTCTCTATTTGGGCACAGATCTCAATCGAAAAAAATCTGTCCACGCTAACTTTTTGGTGGAGAATCTGTTCAATCCATTTTCACCGCTCTGAACAGATCTCCCAACACGGGTTTCTCACTGGGGTTGAAGCTTTGTTTGTGAAACACCTAAGCAGATTTTTCTCCCTTAACTCCGAAGTTGAGGTAAACTCGGAGCTTCGCGTATCATGAAAGATGTGATGCAGGCCTGAGAACCGGATTAGCCGAAGTTGGGGGGTCGAAGTTGGATGTCAAGTTGTGGTCCTATGCACAACTTGACATCCAACTTCAACCGATTTCGTGCCCCAACTTCGACCCCAACTTCCGGCAAGTTGGGGGTCGAAGTTGGGGCTCAAGTTGGGCTCGAAATTCTAATTCTGAAACACCCTAATGAGCCGGACAGGGTGAATTAATTACATCCAAATCACGGAGCCGTTCCTCCGAAAATTTGCTAACGTCTTTGCAGTTTCTCACCTTCATATTTCACCTTCCTTGCTGTCAAACAGATTAGATAGTGGCGCCAAGAATGGCAACTTCTCCGCACACATCAATTTTCATTTTCGCAGAGTGGAGAAGTGGCACTGCCGCTACGAATATAGTCAATGTCCTTTTCTAGCGAGAAGTCAGTGGAGTTTGAATTTTTAACAATAGCCGGGCAGTAGCCTTTCCTAGCGTTTCTGAGCATGAAATCGAGTCGCGCTGCGTCGCGTATCACAGATCATTTACGCGCGGTCGGAGCGATTCGGGGCTCGGCAAACGGCGAAAATATATACATTTTTCGTGTCACATTGTCAGTATTCTAAGCAGAACACCCTGCAGCGGCGTACAAGGCGAGATGTAATAGCACCCGCACGATACCCTCCCGTCGGTGTCTGATGTTATCAATTAAATAAATAATGTGTTGACCTCGAGGTGCGCCCGCAGTGACAGGCCGAGGGACCGTGAAGATGATAGTCGTGTCTCAAATGGGGCACGGAACGGGGATAACGCCTGGAGGGAACTGCGGTATCACCGACGAACCTCAGAGTCCGCGGTGGCGGGTATCCAATGTCGAATTCGAGCTCGGTTGTGAAAACTGGGGGAAAAGAGCAGTAATCAGTAAAGGCGTCGGTGAAGCTTAAGGATCAGGTCCGATTGTCGCAGGAGGATGAGTAATGGAAGAAGGCATTGAATAAGGCAAGCGTGGTCGAAGATCAGCGAAAACATGACCAACGGCTTGAATTCGCCATCGCCCGTGCCAAAGGGTTTAAAAAATGCACCCCAAAAAAAAACACGAGCTTCCAGGAAGGAACACGGAACCGGGGCTCACCAGACAAACGCTCTGCTTCTCATGATATGATCATATCGGCAAGGGTGCATGCATCATAACATCAGCCATGGAACCGCTCTCACAAAGTCCTCCTGAGTCCATCATCTGCCCGGCATCTGTGTATGGTCGTACTGTGCCTCGTCGTCCTCGTCGCTCTCAGCTTCCGGAGACTCCTCCCTGAGGTTCTGGCCGGTCCGGCTGCCATAAGTGTTGGTCGCGCGCGCGCCGCCGCTCGCGCGGGCGCCCTCGCGCATGCGTTTCTTGACCTGTACAATGACGAAAAATATGTGAGAAGGCGGTGGAGCAGAGAAGGCTAAACGCCGAAGAACGCACAAGCTTTGCGTAAACGAGCCCACAAGCGTTACACAGCGTGCGCGGGCCTGCCGAGAGGAGTCAGCACATTCGCCATGTAACAGCGTGTTTAATCCCCACCTAAAGGGCCTCTGCGCCATTCTGGTGTCGCGGTTGCGCCACACCCGAGGCACTTCTGTGTACCGCCGTGATGGGCTTCTGGTGTGCCGCCAGCCCCCGTATCGGGGGCCGCGGGCGCGTGCTCAGACTCTTGTGTCTTCTGCGACTAAGAAAGGCGGAATGAGCCTTAATATTAGAAAAGAAGCAGCGGCGCGCTAGTCCTCGGGCAACCAACACTAAATGTGTGCGAACTGCATACCTGCGGTTTCGTAGGCGACGACATGACCGGCGGCGCCGCATCACCGCCGCCATATCCGTGTCCATGGGGGCTGCCGGTGGCCTTCCCGTTTACAGGTGACTTGGTTTTAATCTTGGCTTGGACGTCGCGTGGCGGTGGATCCATCACCCGGGCGCTTACGCTGGCGCTGGTCCTGGGGGGCGAGCGAGCGGTGAGCAGGGAGCGGCTGGGAGTGCGTGCGGTGTCGGAGGCGGACGACGACGACGACACGGTCGGGGCAGAATGGAGGCGTTGAAGCTGTGGTTGCTGATGTTGCTGCACGACCGGCTGTACCGCAACCGGGGACGCACGCACCGCCGTGTGCGTCTTACTTTGGCGCTGAGGCGCGTGCACGCCTCCCTCACTCGCGCCCCCAAGAACCTGCGCCGCGTAGAACGCATTCTCCAGCATGCGGTCCATCGTGCTATCCGCTGCGCGCGGGACAGAGAGCGTCGTCTTCCCCGTCTCCAGAATCATCTGGTACGAGTTCACCAGCTGGGGGGGGATTAGCAACGTAAACATACAGCATGAGGATAATCACCTTGTGGAAATCGATCGAGTTGCTTATTGGAGGCGAGTAAGGGGCGTATGCGACAGGGTCGGGCGTAGGGTCGGGCATGGGTGCAGGGGCAGGGATCGGCGCAGGCGTCGATTCCCGCCGCCGCCTGCTTCGGTGGGTAACGGGCGGACTAGGGTGTGGATGGGGATGAGAATTGTGATGCGACTGCGACTGATGGTATGACGGGTGCGCATGCGCCGGTGGACCATGGCTTGGCCGGGGATTCGGCGAATCTGGCGGCGGGAGCGTTGGGGGCGCGTAAGCCCTGTGCTGAGGCTCGTCCGACCGTGGGCGTGTGGGAGGAGAAGAATATTGGTGGGGTTCGAGTGGTGGTGGTGGTGGAGGAGGGGCGTACGACGGATGTGTCCAGATCCTCTGCTGTTGCTCGCTCGACGCCGGGCGCGCGGGCGGGGGCGGGGCGGTAGTATACTGCTGCGTTTCAGGCGGCGGGGGTGGAGGTGGGTATGACTGCTGCCCCCATGAGCTTTGTGTCCATTGCTGGGGAGGTGGTGGAGGTGCCGGCGACATGTAAGTCGGTCCTGGAGCATATTGCTGCGATGAAGGGGCCGGATACGAAGTCTGTGGTGGGTTTTGGTTACTGAATTGCGCCTGAGAGGAGTGGTGCTGCTGCTGCTGGACGGGAGAATGGGGTGGCTGGGATGAGGACGAGCCCGAATCAGACCGTATGGGTCGCTGGGGCTCGTAGGACGGCGGGGCAGCGTAAGGATAGTCGTAATACATGTATCTTCCATCGGATGCCATTGGTTAGGCGAGGAAGAGGAGAGCAAGCAGCCGCAAGAGTGTAGACCGTATGTAATCGGAGACTGAGCCGCACGCAATGATTGACACTGCCAATGGGCAAAACTTGGCCGTGGTTTTATGACCACCAGAATGAAGAGGGAATTGCGGGCAGCACAAAGCGTATATCACGACACGACTTCTGTACCAACCCCAAAAGGAATGGATTTATACCTCTTTTTTTCTGTTTGCTCCTAGAATAACGAAGCCAAATGTTAGCAAAACCAAGGACCATGCCTGAACGCCAAGGAACGCCAACGTGGTCATCTCTGCAACTGTGTGTGCAGGGGTGGGCCTCCCACGGCTTACAATAAAATAAAATGACGTACACAAGTCGAACGATTATCTGAACGGTATAGAATCCAATGATAGCTATACAATCGCGAATGAGCATGATCCGACACGACCGCCGATGCAGTGCGATGAAAGCTGCAAGAGAACGTACGGAAGTAGGTCGCTTCTTCCTCGAAAGGCGAGTCGCAAACGCAGTTGAAACCTACAACGGCGAATACGAATGTGAGAATGATCCGAGTAGACTGGAAACATGACGGGACGGGGTCGCGTGGACAGGACGCGTTATCGCCCCCGGGACGGACGTGGCATCGACAGCGTGATGCTGGACGAACGAGGCGTCCTGCAGGCTGGTACGGATGGACCTTCGGACCGTCGCAGCGGATACTGAGTGCTTGTATCCGCCCAGGTTCCGACCGGCCGCTGGAGCGTAGACTTACCGCAGATATGGCTGATACAGCCAAGGGACGTTCCGAACCGGGGGAAGTGGGTAGTTCGAGGAGAGAGGATAGATGTAAACTATGAAACTTTAAATTAACGCAATGTGTAAATAGTCAGTCAGCGTCAAAGGGACGAAGAGCGGACCTGAACGTAAGCACGGGTTGGGGCGGGTTGGCAATGGATCCGCGTTCTGCAATCGATTCGCGAGCCAGTGTCCAGTACCCTCCGGTGTCGCTGAAGTCAAGGAGGACCTCGGAAGTAATGATTCGGAAATAGAAGTGCAGGTCGGCCCACGGCCCGAATCTCCGCCTTTCCAAATACGCCGAGGCGAGCAATCGACTGCAATCAACCGCTACTTTTGAGCTTAAACGTCGATATCGCCCTCACTACAAGTAAGAGGACTATGCGAGACTTTAATTTTTATGAAGAAACTGCATGATTTCAAAGTTTCAGGTTGGGAGAAGTATGTAGGTGAAAGTTTTTATTAAGAGCCATGCACTTGGGAAGCTACCCAGAGCCTCAGAGAAGAAGGCGACTATACCTCCGGACAGCAATATGTATCTCGCCCATCCCTAATCATATTCGGGAGCTTGTCTGGAGATGTCCGAGGAGCGGTCTGTGTTCGATAGAGATCAGTTTGAAGATTCAGAGCTCCGCGCCACGCAGGTGGACCATATGTGACTGAAATCAGCCACAACACGGCTTAGTGCAGGTACACCCTGAGTGCAAGCGTCATTTTGCTGTCGGCCATGCATAAAATTGAGATCATTATCACTGTAACGGTGCTATCAATAAATATGAGCCGCGTGCAGTACATACGTCGGTGTTGCCGGACGCGAGAAGGGCGTCAGTTAGACAGTACCAATACCAACAGGTCTAGATCTATTGCGTGATGAAAGGGAAAATGGGCTGTGAGTTTCATCAGAGTCCCGGGCCGCACAGGAAGCGAGTGAAACAGAAGACCAGTGAGACTAGGCAAGTGTTAACGGTGCAGCTTTGAAGCTTGAAGTCGAGTCACCGACGCAAAGCCCGGAGTCGTTGAGAACAAGTTGATGTCTGGCACGTGATTTAGAGCTGATCAACAAATCCGATCACTGGTGTCCCGTCGGAGACTCGGCACGTTTGATGCGCCTAACTCCTCCCGCGGCTCCCGCCACCACCTTGATTTGTGCATCCATCCATTCCCGCCGTATTTTCGACTACGAAGAGGTTTAAAATATGTGGGGGCGGAGCCAGAATGCTCCTAGTACATCCCCCCCATAAACCCAGCGTTTGCCCCGAATTTTCCCCGGCCATTTTCAGCCATTTTTTGCTCAAATGTTCTCGAACCAGTTGAGATCCTCCAATTTGTTAGTCCGGTCGGGCGGAAAATATATATATATAGTAGCACAGATGATGTATCTTTGAAAGTCACTCTGAAGCTCGGCGTGAGTAACTTACCGCGCGCAGTGCGCAGTATATTAAGCCAAGCCAGCAAGGTTGGGTGAAAGATTTGTGGCTTTCCGGCTCCGTTGTGGGGCTCGACTGAACAAAACGAGATGAGCTGACTAAAGTCTAGCTAGTCACTCGTGCCTCTTTCCTAACTAGACTAACAACTTTTGTCTCCACAAGATTATTTACAGCATTTTTGGACCAGTTTTTACCCCTCAAAAGCGTCTCGAACACATCCCGATAAACCCCGCCGCGCCCGCCATCAGCCGCCATTAGATCTGATATTAGAAATCAGAGGGCAGCAAACCCCTTGCCGAGACTACGGGGATTGCTGATTAGAATTATCCGTATAATTTTTCGACCCCATCAACTCAAATTGCCTCAAGTACTCAAGAGTCAGCAAGAGTCCCCCGTCGGCTGCTCTCGGTGCAACTTGACCACGCTGCCCAGTTCGTGATGAGATGCTGAGCAATTTGCAATAACCCTCAGCGAGGCACTGATCATCGGCGCCGGCGTTGATCAACTCATATGTTACAAGATCCTTGCTTGCTTTCCCCCACCTCCATGGACATCAATACAGACCTCAAGGTTTTGATTTCCCTAGGGCTCGCCGGTGTTGTCGCGCTCTACCTGCTCATCCGCAGCGCCCGCTCGGGGCCGAATGTACGCCCAAAATATGTACTTTAGACGCGGAGCCGTTGACAAGACATTTAGCTTGATTTCATCCCGGTGGTGGGCCCCTCGGGAAGCATCTCGTCGTACCTCGGCGCCTTTCGCTATGTCTTCCACGCAAAGGAGATGTTCCAGGAGGGCTACGAGCGGTACCCGTCCTCCGTCTTCCGCGTCGCCCTCATCGACAGGTGTGCGCGGCGCGCTGCCAGCTGCCCAGGGCCCGCGCTGATCGTTGTGCAGATGGAGTGTGCTTGTGAGCGGCAAGCAGCTCGTGGAGGAGATTGCCACTGCACGAGAGGAGGATCTCTCGTTCCACCAGTCCACCAACGAGGTGTGCTTGCGATTCGTTGGATTCTAAAGCGTGCTGTAATGATCGGTGTGCAAAGTTCCTGCAAACGAGGTACACGCTGGGCCGGGGGATCGAGCGGGATCCATACCACCCCACCGTCATCCGCACCTCACTGAGCAGAAACGTGGGCACCCGCTTCCCCGACGTGCGCGATGAAATCGTGTGCTCGTTTTCCGAGCTGCTTCCCCTGAAAGACGACGGTGATTCGCATAGGTTGAACTTTACTGCTTAATGCTCACACTTTGCTAGAATGGATGGTGGTTCCTGCATACGACACAATGATGCAAGTCATATGCAGAACGTCGAACCGCTTCTTCGTCGGTCTTCCACTGTGTAATCTTCCCCCCCCCCTCCTTACTTGCAACGGACCTATTCTGACCCTCGTTTAGGCCGGAACCCGGACTATCTCGCGCTCAACATCGGAGTGGCGATGGACGTCGTCGTAAAGGCCCAGTTGATTAATTTCCTGCCTGCATTTTTGCGACCGTAAGCAACCGGCCAACCTGCAGCTCACTTATTCACCTCGGCTGCAGGACATTCGGGCCGTTCATTTCCTCTTTGAAGAGCAACATGCGCCGGGCGAGCAAGCACCTCACGCCGCTTGTTGCCGAGAGACTGAAGAAGATGGAAGAGCTGGGAAAAGACTGGCCGGGAAAGCCCGTACGCTTTGTTTTCCTTTGCATATTCAACCAGACTCACAACATTGTAGAACGACCTGATCTCCTGGCTGTTAGATTCCGCGCAAGGCGACGAGCTGTCGCTCACTGCGCTCGTGCAGCGTGTCATCTTTGTGAACTTCGCCGCAATCCGCACCTCAACGGACGTGGGTTCAATTTTGTTCCACGATACGCAACCGCCGCTGATATTATATTACAGACCTTCACGCATCTGCTCTTTGACCTAGCCGCAAATCCGTCATATATCGCGCCGCTCCGGGAGGAAGTCGAGGCTATCGTCAACGCGGAAGGGTGGACCAAGGCGTCCATCGGCAAGATGCGCAAGCTCGATAGTATGCTGCGCGAGTCGCAGAGGCTGCATGGCATTGGCACGCGTGCGTAGCGCGCTCATACGGATTCATTTCATCATTTTCAACCACCCACACAACAGAATCACTCGGACGGAAGGTCGTCAACCCGAACGGGTTCACCTTTTCCGACGGGACGACGCTTCCGACAGGGACATACTTGCACGCGACGACGTGGAGCCTGCACCACGATCCCGGTGCGTCTTATCTCTCTTCATCTTCTGACAACCTCACTTACTCTTCCAACAGAGCTGTATCCCGACCCGCACGTCTTCGACGGCTTCCGCTTCGCCAAGCTGCGGGAGGCGGAAACGGTCGGCGCCGCGAAGCACCTGGCCGTGACGACCAGTCTCGACTATCTTGCCTTCGGGCATGGCGGGCACGCCTGCCCCGGACGACACTTCGCAGCGGTGAATAAATCACAGTTCGCAGTCTGTTCCTAGATGCTGATCCGGATCGTGTATCCAGGTTGAATTATTGGGGATCCTCGCGCACATCGTGCTCAACTACGACGTGAAGCTCCAGAATGACGAGGGGCGCCCGCAGAATCAGTATATTGCGTCCGCATGCATCCCGCACGCTTCCGCGAAGGTTTTGTTTAGGAAGCGACGGAGTTGATCGATAAGGGTGTAAAGTAAGGCACGTGATGTGTTCAACCTCGAGTTGAACTTGTCACGATGCGGAGTGAGTCAGCGCCGTTCAAATTTTCCTTTCGTGAATTATTTTTTAACGCGCTCCGAGAACACCCCATCTGAGTTAGGACATGTCTCCTGGCGCGTAGGCATGCCTGAGGCGATTTATTTGGATTCAAGGACATCGTTTTCTTTTTCGGGTTGTCATGTTTTTCGACTATCCTCGAACTTCGAAAGTTCTTCCCCATTCACCTACTTTCGAAAGATATATGTGCAGGCGACGGATGGGGTGACGACAAGTATGGATGGGCGGAAAGACAAGGTTAATAATGAACCGAACAGGAACCAACCTTCACTGGCTAACTCAAGAAAGAATGATTTTCGTGCAAGAAATGATACGCTACAGGAAATTGTGGACGATGCCTGAATTAGTATATGAGACCGTAAGTGGTTTAGAGGCCGAAACAGCCCTCGGGGGAAATCACAACTCCCGCCATTTATCAGCAGCGACGGGAGCGGTGACTAGGACGCGTGTTAAAACCTAGACAATCGAGCCGGGTCTGAGACTTACAGATGAGCTGGACGTCTGTTCTGTACGCCACCATCACCCAGCCCTCGGCCCTCATCCGCGCGACACGCGCCTTGCTGAGCTTCCACCGGATCACGGGCACGTCGACCGTCTCCTGCGCGGTGAGCACGCACAGCGTCCCCGCGCCCGGCGCCCGCGCGCCGTTCAGAACCCGTGGCAGCATCGCGACCAACTCGTCCGCGGGGACACCGGACGGTTTGTATAAGAGGAGACAGACGACGGCATCTACGACGGGCATCGGGTTCACCATCGTGCCCATCATGTACCCCATCCACGGCGACGACGCCTCCACCGTGGCCTCGAACGTCGCGATGTCGGTATGGTGCGCGGCAAAACTGGGGGGGCGCGGAACGGTGAACGGGATAGCGTGGTGCGCCAACGCCAGGATAGTTTCAAGCTCCGCGGTCCACGGGTCGAGTCGCACCGCGCGCGCTGGGACGCGACGGGCTGTGTCCGACGCGGGGATGGGCCATTTCCCGGCGTACGGCGCGATATCAGTGACCAGCTGCCCGCACAGTACAGTCTGCAGGAACTCGCCCATCCAGTGCGCGGGGTACCCAACGCCGCGCAGGTGCATGAGGAGCGCGATGAAGGCGACGAGGTTGTTTGGCAACCGTGCACGGAAGTGCTCTTGATGGCAGGAGCTGGGGAGGATGGTATAGAGCAAGACACGCGTAAGCCAGGTGATCAACTCGGGACGCGTCGCGAGCTCGGTCAGGGGGAGAGGCAGATTCTGGCTGCGCAGGATTACGAGGCCATGCATGGCTTCCTGACTAATGAATCGGCAGCCTAGATATTTAGGAACGTCCGCAGATCTGAGGAGCGTATAACTACGCGATCACCGTATAAGTTTAGAACACCGTAAAACATAAACAACCTACGTGTGAATGAACTCTTCGTCATCCGTCCAGATCCCGGTGTTCAGATAACAATTCGAGGACACTTCTTCGACGACCGGAAGCGCATACACAACAGTGTTGAGAGTCCCGTGCGTGTAATCCCTATGTTGAATCAGTGTGACGTGAGTGGATGGATTCCAAAATTGATATATGAATTGCGCACGGGACGTTGCTTAGATGGCCCCGTTGATACACGCGAGGAAAGTCGGCGGGCCGTGTCTCGTCGCCTCCGAATCGCATTTTGGTCAACTCCTGGGTTAACTCTCCACAAAGCACCTCCAACTTGACCTGGGCTTTGAGCGCCTTTATTGCTTCTGCGACCTTTTCGAATAGGTCAACAAAGTTGCTGAATGAAGGGGCGTCCGGAGTGGCATTGTTCGAGCTGATCCCGAAATGCTGGTTGAACAGATCGATGTAGCCCGGAGCTTCGAACGGGTCGAGGTTCAGATCTGGAGGACCGAATGCAGCGGGATCCTAGGAAGGGTGGTTGGATCGGAAAGAAACACTCAATGGGAGTGTCAGCTTACAAAGAGCGTCGAGTTGGGCTTCCAAGTCGTGTTGATATGTTCCCGAATCTGTATTTTCCCTCATGAAACACTCACGGCGTATCTGCGATGATCAAACTAACCTCGTCGATTGCATCCTGCGATGGAGGGGTCCCGCTCCTCATAGATGGGAAGAGCTCCATGCCAACATGTCTCGACCACAACTCGCGTGGGGGGACAAAGACCTTGACCTCTTCGTACCAATCGCGCTCGCAACTCATGTTGCCATTCTCGTTCAAATTATCCTTGAGCATCTGCAATCCAGAGGTTGATTAGAATTCTGAGAGGCGCGAGAACACTAGCACTCGCCAAGTCCATAATCCGCTTGGCCCGAGCAGTGAATTGCTTCTTCTCCTCAACAGACGCATTCGGGCCTGGGCCAACAAGCCCCATCGCACGCAATTCTGAACGAGGCATTTCTTTGATCATTGCTATCACCTCCTTCCGATGCTCTGCAATCGATGCTCGAAGCATGGCCCGATATTCTTCAGAGACATCAGGCATGTCTACGGTCTTCAGGATTCCGGCAGGAGACCTCAGTGTATGGACCTGCAGGATCCGTTCAACAGTGAATTTCTGAGGGACGGACAACCAGAAGTCGATGACTGGTTCGATTTTAGGGATGGCCGCAGAGTCGACGTGAATCCAGGAGGGAATTCCCGGGACATCGCCTTTGAGAGATATCTTGAGATGCTGCATCACCTGTTCAAGTCTGCAAGCTGTGAAAATAGATCGGTTAAGCATTACAGAAGAGATCACCTGCTATAACAGTATTCGGGCATGACAACTCCGGCGAAGGTGTAAAACATGGTAGCGAGGATTTCAGCCCTTGTCGTGGAACTTTCGGTTGGTGTATCGACCAGCTGTTCCAGGAGTAATAGGATGCATAGATCTCGAGCAAGCGCCGCGGGATGGATGTCCAAAAGCGTGATATGCGCCCGCAACGATTCTTGTCGCTTCTCGTCCAGCTTCTTGTGGGCACGGTGCAATCCAACCAGAGTGCTGTAAACGTGGCGCGCTACGATGGATGTTTCAACGCCAAACCGAAATGGAACGAAAGTTGTCACCGTCGCCGACGCCGCCCAAAAGGAATGAAATTCGGGAGAGCTTCTCGTGAGATATATTGTCAAGTGCTATCGGAGCCTCGTGGTCTGGACCCCAGCCATCGACGAGGGACATGAGTGCGTCTTGGCCAATCTTTGAAAACATTAATTCATGAGTATTGAAGGCAGACATTGTACACCGACGTTGAAATATTCCAAGATCAGCTTGCTGTACAGGGAGAATCACATCAGTCCGCTCTTAAGACATTAAAATGAAAGGACGTACGGTGTCTTCCTGAAGATAGGAAGATCCGAAAAACGCGCGCGCGCTTCTGCCCTATTCTCATCCCGATCGCCAATTTCCCGCGCAATATGATGCCAGTCTGCCCATAGACGTCGGAGTTCAGGTTCCCCAGCCTCACCCACTAGCTCGAGTTGGCTGATTGTGGTGCCAATGTCGTCGATCTGCTTTTGAGACACCGACCCCGTTCTTACACCGTGGCCTAGTGCTTTTGCGAGCCGGCCTGATAGTCGAAGGGCGAGAGCCCGAGTTGGTGCGAGACTGGGATCGAGCTCCTCGGTGCCTCCACTCGCAGATTTAGGCCCATGAAGTTTGCACCAACGATCAATCGTCGCGACACACGAAAGGTAGTCTCCCTCTTCAAAAAGTGCGGCGCTTAGATTAGATGCATATACCGGATTCGTTGGGCACAGTTCCTCTGCTTTTGCGTAGCATTTGGAAGCTCTTTTAAGATTCAGTCCAAACTCAAAGTCGCAGACAGAGCGAAAAAGCAGAGGATGAAAGGAACCACGTACTCTGCAATATTTCCCGATTTGAAGAATGCGTTTCCCTGATTCTTGAATTCGTCGGCAGCGGTCGCTGCTGGCTGTTCCAACGACATGGACGTTGGGACGTTCTTTCCGCGTCGAGATTGTTGTTGTTGTGCCTTGGTTGTGTCACCTTGGTATTGTCAAATAGGGCGCCACGCGACAGTTTGATCGCTCTTGCACCTGACCGCGACCTTGGCTCTCCAAAATCGAAAATCTGCGAGCTTTCAAGAGATTTTGCTTTACAAAATCGCTCCAACCACAGGAATCAGCCCGTCTTCGCCACTACTCCCAATATTATCACTCTTCCACCCCAAATCAACTTTCCTGCGTCGTCCTTCTAAATGGCGCAAAATTTACCTCCGCGCGAGTTTCCTCCCTTGTACACCACAACTGGAGATGCATCAAAGGATCGCCTGGCTTTCTTCCACTTGATTGAGAAGCTGAAGGTTGTAGCGTCGTTAAATCACCCACCAATATTAACAGTGGCTGTTCTCACTTTGCAGACTCAGAAGCGCACAGGATGGGTTGACAGCAACGTGGGTGTGTCGATAAAAAAATAATTGTTCCCTTGATCCTGAGTCTGTGGAAGATTCCAAATCCGGAGAGGTGCAGCACTTTTGTTGTATGTATGATTCCCTCGATTGACATCGACGGGGTAGTATATCCGACCACATGTACAGGATGGCCATGCTCGCCATGTGTTCTTCAGACCAGAAGCTCGACATCTCCAAGTGGGCGCATTGGCTCCCTCGCCGTTTCTCGCTGAGCGTGCCTAGATGTGTGATGATGTGCTTGGTGCACGACCTTGCTGAAGCGCACGGTGAGCTCGTCGGATTTTTGGCTACATGCAAACCGAGTTTGACCTCTAACCAGTTGGAGACATTGCGCCTCGGGAAGGGATTAGCTCGGCAGAAAAGCGCCGCCTTGAGGAGGTCCGCCGGTCTTCTACTCCTACCCACTGCCCGCTTCAACTAAAATATAGGAAGCCATGCATAACATAGTACACGATATGTTGCACAACAGCCCAGCCGCTCAGCAGATAGAGGCACTGTGGAAGGTTTGAGCCTTCCCACAGTGGAAGGGCCGTACAGATTTGATGTTTGACGCAGGAATACGAAGAACGCCAAACACCTGAAGCCCAGTTTGTGAAGGGTACGTGCATCAGGAATCGATCGTCGAGGGATCATTATTGATTTTTTCCCAGACCTCGACCGCTTCGAAATGGCATCGCAAGGTAACACGTTCTCGCACCAACCTTGGTTCAAGTGGAATTCACACGTCTCCGTAGCGTTGGAATACGAGCGCGACCATAAAACATCTCTTCAGCCATTCTTTGATAGCAGCTTGCCGAATCTGCGGCATCCTGAAGTCAAAGAATGGGGTAGAGACTTGTTGGAAGAAAGGGTATTATGGCAGGGTGCCCAGAACCCAATTTAATCGCTCCCTGTCCAATGTTGGGACCCACTAATTCGGGATGAGGACGATAAACGCAGTCAATTATCTCACAGAACCGGCTGGCAGCCAAAACTGAAAAAAATATCGAGTGATGGGTGTTCAAAAGTTCACTTTTCATGGTCGCGAGCTTTTGGGTAAGTACGATGTCGTATTATAAAGCGAGTGGGGAGTAAATATTATACAGCGTGCGATGTGATACAGTTGAAAATTAGTGGGAGCTCGCGAGATATCTATCTGAAGTAGGCCATGTCGGAGAGCCCTCGTTTCCCGTCGGCGCATCACGTCGGCGCATATTCGACGACGCCGCCACTGCCCAGGGTCCCGCGCGTGACCTTCTCGCCGCGCGCGCGTAAAATGTCCTCGATGGTGCGGAGCTTCCCCTCCTCCGTGCTTTCCTTGAACCACCCCAGATGGTCTGCAATGAGATGTCTACACCGCGTCAGCAATCGCGAAATAGAGGAAGTCGAACGGGACGCGCACCGATTGTGGCAGCCCGGGCACTGCACGAGGACGAGTCCGGACTGGTACGCCTGCCGGGAGAACTCGTGCGTGCTGCGCTCGCCGCACCCGTCTGCGGTGCATGTAAAGGTCATGGAGAGCTTCGGGGCGATGGACTCCGGCAGCGGCTGCGAGCTCGTCGTCGCTAGCTCTGACTGCGCGTCTGGAGGAGGCTCTGATACAGCTGGGGTGGCCTGGGTCTTTGTGGAGTAGCTCGCGGTTCGCTGAGATGCCAGGAGAGAATTTGGGCGCACGCCGAGCCTCAGACGGAGCTGGACGGCGAGCGTCGCCGGGAGAGAGGCATGCGGGGTAATCAGACTTCGCAGCGCAGGCGGAATGCCTGTGTTGCGGAATAATCTTGAAGGGAGCATGTAGGACGCGCGAAAGGAAGAAAATTAATACAATTGATTAGATAATTATTAATAATAACCATTTAGTAAGCGAGGGACAAATACCCGACAGCACACCGGCCCGAGAATCACATGCCATTTGCCGTCGTTCACTTTCGCCTCTGAATCCACTTTATCTCATCCTGCTGCCGCTATGAAGTCTGCTGGTCGCACTTTCATTGTCTCTGGTGGGTCAGTAGCTTTTTTCAGGATGTCGAGGAGATATTTGTCGACAATGTCGAAGAGCAGACGTGCTGACGGGCGACCTCGGGACTCTCGATACATTTTCCCAATTTTCACGCGCTCCGCGGCACTGTATTCACTCACATCCTCTGCTTAGGTCTTCTGGACTCGGACTTGGCACAGTCCTCGACCTCATCTCCACAAACGCGTTCGTCTCGATCGTCGACCGCTCCCCGCCTCCGGCGGACATTCCGACGTCCCAAATCAAGTACTTCCAGACGGACATAACAGATCTCAAACAAGTCGAACGTGCGGTGGAGGGCAGTGTCGAGTGGGCAGCGGAAACAGGTGCTCCTCTGGGTGGTGTCATCAACTGCGCTGGTGTGGGAATTGCAGCCAAGGTGATCGACGCCCATAACCAGCCCCACTCGCTCGACATCTGGGACTTTACCCTTGCGGTCAATCTCACCGGGACCTTCAATCTTACGCGACTGGCGCTGCGCCACCTCGTCAAGGTCGCACCCGAGGACGGCCCCGACGGCGAGCGTGGAATAGTCATACTCGTTTCGAGTGCGGCCGCGGTCCGTCCACCACACCCCCGCCTTGAAACGCCACTGACCCCGTTTCATGCAGTTCGAAGGTCAGCCGGGGCAGACCGCGTATGCGGCAACGAAGGGTGCGATGCGGTCGATGGCCCTGCCGATGGCGCGCGACCTTGCTCGGCACGCCATCCGCGTCGTGACGATCGCGCCGGGCGTCTTCAGCAGCAGCATGACCGCCAGCATGCCCGAGAAGACCCGGCGGAGCCTCGAGAACGAGGGCATCCTGTACCCCCGTCGATTCGGCCAGCCGCACGAATTTGCGCAGACTGTCCGATGGGTATTAGAGTGTCCATATGTGAACGGCGAGACCATCAGACTGAGTGGAGCCGGGAGGCTCCCGGGTAAACTGTAAAGTAAGCAATCCCGCCCGACCTTTTGCTTCCGTCTATACCGACCTCCGCATTTTGCACAGATAGCAATACCCCCTGTACTTCTAGTTCTCGTCTATGATCTCTTACCCCTTTCGTCGTTCCCGGAAGCGCCGAATCCGGGGTTTATGTGCCCGAAAAAAGTGTCGGCCACAATTTCGCACCGACATCAGCAATCACCTGCCGCACGCGTGCGAGGATCAGTGGACCGTTACCTCGCTTTAAAGGCCGCCTCCGTCCCCGCGGCACCCCAATGAAGGTCGAGAACAGGACATTTATCGTCTCGGGCGGGTGCGTGGACCTTCCCAGTGACGATTCGTGTTTGCTCACCGGGAGGCAGGTCCTCCGGCCTCGGGCTCGCGACGGTGCGGGACTTGGTCGACGGGAATGCGCGCGTGGTCATCGTCGACCGTGCCACGCCGCAGGAGCCATTCGCCGCCGACCGCGTCCTGTTCATCCGGACCGACATCGCGCAGGTCGAGGAGGTCGCACGCGCGGTCACCGACGCGGCAGCGTGGACTGAGCAGACGGGAGCCGCATTAGGCGGGGTGATCAACTGCGCGGGAATTGGTGTCGACGAGGCGGTACGTCCGCCTCCATGGAGTCCCCCCGCCCTGACCTCACCCAGGGCAGACCATAGACGCCCGCGGGAAGCCCCATTCGCCGGAGAACTGGGACCTCCACCTCGCGGTGAACCTCACGGGCACCTTCAATCTTACGCGGCTGACGCTAGAGCACCTCGTGCGTGTGCCGCCCGACGAGCACGACGGCGAACGCGGGGTGGTCATCCTCGTGTCCAGCACCGCTGCGGTATTTCCATTTCCACGTCCCCCGCCCTGCTGCTGAGTCGCCGCCCCCAGTACGAGGGCATGCCGTCCACGATCGCGTACGCCGCGACGAAAGGCGCGATCCGCGCGATGGCGCTCCCCATGGCGCGCGACTGCGCGCGCTTCGGCGTACGCGTCGTGACGATTGCGCCGGGCCCGTTCGTCACGCCGATGACGGGGCAGTTCAGCGATAAGGTGCAGAACGGGATGACGAAGAACGGGCTGCTATTCCCGCGGCGGTTTGGGGAGCCGCACGAGTTCGCGAGCACCGTGAGGTGGATGCTCGAGTGCGCATATGTGAACGGCGAGAATATCAAGATGACGGGCGGCGGTGCGTTTCCCCCTCGAGCGTGGAATTGGATTGGAGCCGAAACTGACTTTGTCTTGTGCAGGGCGACTGCCTGCTCGGCTATGATGCGACTCGTTCACGCGCGGGGCTATTGCTTTCTTCGGGATTTTGTGGATAAATTATCATTTAACATTCATTTTTGCCTCGATACCCGGTCCAATGCTTTTCAGAATCCTATGTCGAATGTTGGACTTGATACTTATGAGGGGCCGTAATGGTTTGTGCAGCTTACGCGTCGAACTCGGCGGTGGGTATGGAGTCCGACCCCCGACTTGGTCCCGCAAGTCTTGGGGGCGTAACCGAGACCTCTTCAAGGTTCAAGGGCTGCTAAATGTTTTGTCTGAAAAAATCAGCGACCGTTTTGTTGAAAGATTTTGTCTCTTGCACATCCCTTGCAAGTTGAGGATAACCCAAGCTTTGTGCGTAGACGCCCATGAGCGCTTATGCGCTTATATGATGTTTGCTCTTGTTGAGTCTCGGTTTCGCCTCGCCGACACCACGACACCCCTAAGCTCAACGCCCGGTGTACAGTTGATGACTGGTCGCTCCTAGGATCACTCGACCCCATCGACAGCATACCTTGTAACCGACCGTTGAGCTTGTTATGGAGGGCTCGTTGCCTGGCGCCAACCGAGGCGCCGCGGCCCCACAACACCCTATGTGCGTACTGTGACAGCTCTAAGTACCAGGGCTTCACCTACCCGCAGAGAACGCTGTTTGGAAAGTTTGAAAGGTATTGCGCTAAATGGTCAGTGGCATAATTGACTGAACGTCTTTCACAGACGAAGTGTTAGATGTCTTGCGGAATGAGACAATGTACAAAGAAACGATCCAGAAACTCGAGACGGAATTATCTGTGTATAAACGCGCATTTGCAGATGTCGATGCGGAACTCCAGGCGGCTCGGATCTTGCAGCTGGAAACGGAGGCAGTCAACGTACGACTGGAAAAGGAGTGTCTTTCGTTTAGGAAACAGGACAAGGTGCGGGCGGACATCGGCGACTTGGAAGCTAAATTCTTATGTCTCCTTCTAGGGCCACCGAGTTGTAATGCTCCTCGATGGCGACGGCGCCATCTTCTCTGCCCAGTTTATTGGGCAGGGTCAGAAAGGGGGGCATGCTGCTGCGCAGCTATTAGCCAATTCAATTTTCCAGTATCTTGTTACGAGTTATGGCCCCAGGGTTCTCCAGCTCTGGGTGTACGTGTTTTTTAACAGGCGCGGCCTGACAGACACCTTCCGGCGCGCCGGATTGAAGGCTCTGATCAGTAAATTCGACGATTTTGTTATGGGTTTCAACCAGGCGACCGAACGGTTTCTCATGGTCGATGTGGGCAATACGAAAGAGGCCGCGGACGCCAAATTGAAGGGTCCGCATATATTTCTCCAACCCTTTATCCACCGTCCTCAGTTCAGGTACAGTATATCTGGAAGACGAAATTCGCCTCCCGGAGACGTTCAAAATTGTTTTTGGCGGTCAGCAGAAAAGCTTCAGGGATTTTGAATAGGCTGACCGACCAGAAAACAGGCTGTCACGACAATGGTTATGTGGCGAATTTGCATTCGCAGATCACCGCGGGTTATAAAGAGAAGCTAATCCTTCTCAAGAGTTATACGGAGATGGCAGCGGGGATTGCCACGCTCGGCTTACCCTCTATGACCATCCCGGATTTATTTATGCCGCAGAAAATCGGCGAGGAGGCTCTGTTTTCGCCGACAGGCGCCAAGGTGCCGAGAGATCTGCCCTCGACACCCTTGAGTGGAAATGTGAATCTGGGGATCACCCCACCTCCCACTCCGCGATCTTTGAATTCAAACATCGTAAGCACATGCATGGCCTCTTTAACATAGCATCCGAATACTTACTACATACGCGTCCTGCAGTCGATAGCGAAACGTGCGTTTTCACCCCTGTTACATACTCACATCGGTTAACCGTCGCTGCAGTGAAGCCGGGGCTTTGCATTTTGCATTACATGAAGGGTAGCTGCAAATTCGGCGCACCGTGCAAGTACGCCCACGACTACGTCTTGACGGAGGCCCAATGGGAAGAACTCAGGAAATTCGCCAAGAAAGCGCCTTGTCCCACTGTCGTGCAAGGTTTGTATTCAGCCAACAAAATGACGCTGTATTTCTAATGCACTGCAGGGAGAAAATGCAAATTGGGCGATGGTTGTTGTTATGGACACGTCTGTCCCTATTCACCAAACTGTTTTTACTTAAGTGAGTTTGATGTTCGGCCATTGTCGCTGTTGATTGCGCTGAACTTGAGAAGAGCAAGGAAATTGCAAATTCCCACATGGTACGTCTTCCCGCCTAGTATCATTCGTTGGTGTTCATTTTCATATCCAGCCATGCATGCGGCACCTGCGAGTACCAGCGGTTAATATCGCGCACACATTTCATTTGAAGCCCCCAGGCAGGGTCAATGGTTACAAAAATACATCTCTCTATCTATCCTGTCGCTACGGTCTGCGTGCGCAAATTCGTAGTGTAGGAGTTATGACTGGAATAGCATGGTTCTGTTAATATCTATGGTGGATTTAGTCGGATGATGACGTCGCAGGTATGGCTTCGCGACCCCAGCTACTTCCTTGTAATAATAGAACAACGGGGGTGGGTTTTATGCACACACCGTCTGTCAGATTTGAAACGCCCGTCCGCATCCGTGTCTCTCGCATCGGAGATTCAAAACATAAATAGTCTCATCAGGGTGTTTCATAATTAGAATTTTGAGCCCAACTTGAGCCCAAACTCCGACCTCAACTTGACCTCAACTTGGCCCCACGACTTGACATCCAACTCCAACTTCGTGCCCCAACTTCGACCCCAACTTGACCCAAGTTGAGGTCGGAGTTACTGTAAAACACGAGGTGAGCCCGAAAATCTAATTATGACAGGAAACACTCTATCGTTTGTATTCCTGTTCAATTGCGGTGATACCGAATCCCGATCACGGAATTCAGGGCCGCAACTGTCTTACTCGTTTCAATCAGGGAAAGTTAAGTGGGGTGGACACTCAAATTCTGGCCCCACTTCATGATAATCCCCATCTGCGCCCGGTCAAAGCGCCCCCAACCATCAGCACTGCCACCGATCAAATTCCGCATTTGATCAGGAGGGGAATACGTCCAGCAAATTCGGGCGTGTTGCTGATGACGAACGGTATTACAGCTATATTGGTGAGGGTTATATGCGAAGAGCCTGGGCGGTTGTTTGTTTTTGTCCGATAATTTTAGCACGAATGCTGGTGATGTGATTGCTCTGTCCAGTCGTAAATACATCACAGATGTGAATACAATAAGTAAAGTATGGGTTGGCTAATAAAGGTCCGTGGTCCGATCCAAGACCCAAATGATTTTATCCATTTAAAGGATGCGGTTGAGGGCGCGACGACCAGTTCCGGAAGACCTTGAAAGAGGACCGCTGTCAGTGGAGTGTCTACACCAATGGCATATGCACGTACCGTCCGACGTTCTGCGCTTGACCTTTCGAGCCTTTCGCTTTTGAGGCAGCAGCTTGAGCTTCGAGCTTTGCGAGAATCCCAGCGATGGAGTCGTCGGCGCCAGAGTCAGAGGCTTCTTGCGGGTCGGCGGCGCTGGCATCTGCGGTTTCGGCGCTGGCGTCTGCGGTGGCTGCGGTGGCGACGCTGGCGTCTGCGGTTTCGGCGCTGGCGTCTGCGGTGGCGGTGGCATTCCCCGCGTCAACTGCGGTGGCATTGCCTGCATCAACTACGGTGCCGTTGATCTAAATCGATTCAGATGGGGAAGACGGGGAAGGTCGTCGTTTATACTCACGACTGTTGCGTTCGCTGCAGAGCCGTCGACGGCGGTCTGAGTTGAAAAAGTCAAAATCGAAAAGAAATAATTGTTTTGAGCGACTCACTGCATTTCCACCTGCTGCTGCTGCTTCGGCTGCTGCTGCGTCGGCTGCTGCTTTCTCCTTCGCTGCCTAAAAGACAAGTTCACTGGTGAGTAAAATTCCATCGCCGGAAGGAATGTGATGTCCACCTTCTTGGCCGCTTTTGCCGCGGCTTTCGCTCCCTTCTTTCCTCCCTTCCCTTTCTTGGCACCAGCATCGGCAGCAACTGCGGTTGCAGCCTGGAGCGGAGTGAGCGGAGGAGAGTGAAAAAAAAAGAGGGCACTCACGGAAGCGTCGGTAACAGTAACAGTGACAGTGACGGTGGCAGCGGCGGCGGTTTCATTCGTCGCCGTGGCGGTCTCATTTCCGATGACTGTAGAATTGTCGACAGAGACGGTGGAGTTGTCGACAGCGGTTGAGTTCGACACGTCCGTAGCATTCCCAGAAACGTCGGCGCCGCTGGCTGCGACCGCGTCGGGGAAGTCGAGGCCGAGGGGAGAGGAGTCGGCAACAGCTGAGTTCCCGCCCTTGTTGCCCTTGTTGCGCGCCTGTAAGGGAGACGGTGAGCTCAGAACGAAATGTAGAGACGAAGAAATGTACCATCAGAGAAGCGTCCATGCGGTGGGGGGCGGCGACCGCGGACCCAGCGAGGCAGGCGATCAGGGGAAGAGCGACGTTGAACAACATTGTGATAGGTCGAAAGAGGGTGTGGTTGAAGTGGATTGATTAATCAAGTGGAAGTGCTCGGCACTTAGAATGGAAAAGGACTAGCCAACGAAAAGCTTTGCTTAGAGAGAGAAAATCGACCGCGGGTCGATTGAAGTGTGATGGAAGGACAGAAACAAAGAGCACAATGGTGAGAGGTCACACTGGCCGCGCCTTATATACTTACCTGGGGAAATAAAATTAGGGTACTGATTGCGTCAGGGAAAGCTCCACGAATCATGGAGCCCTAGAATGGCGCGCCGGCAAGCAAGCCTCACGCTGCAAGGTGTTGCGTCGCAACGAGCCCAATCGGGCGAGTCCGACGGAGAACAAATGCGCGGAGATCAAAGTGAATGGATCTTGAAAACTTCCCAAGATGAGCCAAGATGGTGTTCCTCATTGTGGATTCAGGCTTGGGACCCGTGTCGTCCTGGTAAACCTCGGGTTCAGAGAGCGTTTCCATGCAATAATGTGGGGCTCTTGTTTTTTCGCGGTGATCAGCACAGGAGAGATGGAGCCATGAGGGACTGTGATTGTGAATCAAAGGCTATACATAAATCGCTCAAACACGCAACAAACACGGCTGGAGTAATTATGTAATGGGCGGTGAGAGACATCAATGACAGGACATCTCCCGAGCGCTCGCGGCTCGCGCCAGTAACATGGCGGCAGTTATTCGAGGATCTCCACGCTAGGACACCACAGTGATGTTGATGGGATTTCTCAAAACGCATATGAATTCATTTTGGATAGTGTTACACCTCGTCGATCCTACTATCCTCGTCGTCGGAGGTTTCCTGGATTTTGGGTTCATCTGATCCATCAGCATCTGACGGGTCCACTTGCGGCTCGTCCCCCTTCAGTAGGTTGACCAATCGCTCAATGTGCTCGGATATCTTCCAGGACAATCAATGGATGATATATCAAAGAAGGTATTGTTATCACCGACCTTGTCTACAGTCTCATTTTCATGCGTCGCTCTCACAATTTCGTACACCCCATGCTCGCGGAGGTACTCGCGCCCCCAGCGGGTATGGCAGAGCAAGAGTAGCGTTTCGACGTGCATGAGCCGAATCGCTGCGTCAGGCTCCCGGACCTTGGTCGGAGGAAGGAACTGCAGCGCATCAGGGAGCTTTTCCTGATCCTCGAGGTCAAACTCTTCGGGACCAGCGAGCGGCAGTAGGATATATGGAAGTGCATCAATCCCTGGCGCCACAGATGTTGATGGAGGAACTGAAACACTGGTCGAGTCTGGACTGAGAATCGCCTGGTGCCCTGGAGCGTGAAATACGCAATTTCTGAGGAACGGAATCAGAGGATTACACATCAGAGATGAAATGAGTTTACTTAATCGTAGATGCGACACCACCCCGACGTATCACATCCTTGTGTTCCGTGAAAACAAGAAGCTTGGCCAGCGGGTACTCGAGCGCTCCATCAGGTTCGAGCACGTTGGGCACTCGAGGGCCAAGGAAGAAATTACGACCAGCGGGCGACTGTCGAGATAGTAGTGAATAAAGGAAAGCACATGTACGATTTGACTTGCAGTGCTGAGATTGGCAAACACGCTCGCAAGGAAATGAACATTGCCCTTGCGCAGGCGGGCCGAAGCGTCCGCAGATTCATCGGTCTCGGCGCCTTGCACGAATGCGTCAATGAGTAACGGCAGTGCCGGGGTAGCGCGCGCGTTGGAGGGGGGATAGGGTGCCGGCGCGACACAGGTTGCGCACCGGGATTGGGGCGGATAAAAGGAATTGGGGAAGGTGGGCTCGGGGATAATATCGATATCAAGTGACAACACAGTCGCGCAGGCGGCTGAAGACGCCGTGAGATTCGATAGCAGCATTGCGGCCAGATCCGCGAGTACAGATTGCGGGTTCTGAGTCATCAATCAGGGTAGTCTTACATTAGTACGAAGGAACCTACTACGATGTAGGACACGATAAACGCCAGGAAAGCGGGTTCCGATAGCGTAGCCACCAACATCGGCGAGTCGGATAGGTTGACGAGTGCCCGGAACGCGTCATGAGAAACGCTCTGAGGGATCGTCAATAAACGCGACTCGGGCGAGAGCTCGGGGCACGCACTAGCTGGTCTCGGCACAACAATTTTAGGTCCCGGACAATATCATTTTCTTTGGGCTTTTTCAGACCCCCGCTCTTCAGTCCGTCAAAGAATATATTTCTGTGGGGGGAATCCTTCGGGGTTTGAGGTAACAGATTCGATAGGGCGATCTGGCGAACTTGGGGATTTCGGTCACGGAGGAACGGGATAAGCTGAACACTTCCAAATCTTCATTAGCCAATAGAAACGCGCATGGATCTTTCAACTGACTTCTCGCAACTGGGCCTCCATGCTGGAGGATGTGGCTCGGAAAAGAGATTAGATCAGAGATAAAAGCTTGGACAAACACAAGTGCGCAGCCGCATTTGGGTGACGCCGCTACGCATTCTTGTACATGTTTTATGCTTGTGCATGCCTCTGAAATGGCAGCACTGGTTCTTCATAACCTTCTACCCCTTTCTGCTGCTTTCGTCGTCAGGTTTCCGGCTCGTGAATTCGCCTTGTCTTAATTTCTATCCCCTGCGGCGGGGCTGCTGCCACCGTGATCATCATGCCATGCTGTTCGCGAGTCGCCGTGCTTGGCCCTGCTTGGCCAATTTATTCCACTCATGCGCGGCATGGCCTGGCATGGCTACGCACTCCACAAGATCCCTCATCATCCACGCCAGATTTCGCTAAAAGCACGACATCCCGCGCTGTCAGACACTATGGCGACTGGACAGGACTGGACTCGCACTGACAGATTCTGAATAGTTCTGAATCTCAGGCTTGAGGAGTGTGTAGACTGCGCCAAGCTTGAGAAGACTAAGATCTCCGGCGGCGCGCAATGTGGGTCCTACAGTAAGCACGCAACGTCGACAGCCAGCAACGATGATTTGAAGCAATTGCACATTACTGTACAACAAGCCTACAGAAGCCTACGCTTTGAATTCTGGCGTGTAGGCTAGTTCCATTCCCCGCAAAGGATATCTCTCCCCCTTGGTCGCGTTGGACTTTTCGATGTACTCCCGGATGGACTCGAGGTCCGCTTGATCTTCAAGGCCGCGACGTTTTCCATTCAAGATGCTCAGTTTACAGGAACGTCGACAGCCAGAAACGATGATTTCAAGTAATGTGCGTTACGACAAGCCTATGCTTTGAATTCGGGCGTGTCAGCATACGCCAATCCCATACTCCAGGAAGGATATCTCTCCCCCTTGGTCGCGTTGGACTTTTCGATGTACTCGCGAATGGACTCGAGGTCCACTTGAGTCAACTCGACCTTCAATGCACCGAGGTTTTCTTCGAGATACTTGATCTACAAGAAAATACATGAGTACCTGGATCTGGAAGTGATAGGCCCCGACCTTCTTGGTCCCAGGAATGGGGATGATATCGTCGCCCTGCGCGAGGAGCCACGCAAGTGCAACCTGGCCGGCGGTAGCGCCATGTCGATCCCCGATCCGTTTGAGCCCGTCGGCGAGGTTCAAGATGTTGGGGAAGTTCTCTTCGCTGTACTTGGGAAACATCTTCCGGAAATCGCCTTCTGGGAAGTCGGCGGCGGATTTCTGAATTGCCGGTTGGAACAAGAAAATAGGGTATGCAGCGGACTTACGACTTGACCGGTGAGTATCCCGCGCCCAAGTGGCGAGTATGCGACGATCGTGATGCCGAGCTCGCGGCAGACGTCGAGCACACCGATCTCGGGATCCTCGATCTCTAGATTAAACGGCGAATACTCGACCTCGACGGCCGCGATGGGGTGCACCGCATGAGCACGCCGGATGGTAGCTGCGGAGACCTCAGACAGCCCGATATGTCTGATCTTGCCCTCTCTAGAATAAAACCGTCAAATGCAGTCCCTGCACAACGAAATCATCTGACTTGACAAGCTCTGCCATCGCACCGACAGTGACCTGTTCGCAGACATGTGAGTAATTCATCAGACGGGCGTTCTATAATCTCACCTCGATCGGGACTGTGGTATCAGCCCGCTGCAAAATTAAATATAGAGCAGGGGACAAACGAAAGCGCGCTTACATGGAGGTACATCAGGTCTATGCAAGCCACCCCAAGTTTCTTCAGCGATGCCTCAGTCGCCTGCCGAACATACTCCGGGTCGCCGTTAATCGTTCGATTATCCTTCAGGTAATACCCAAATTTCGTCGCAATGAAGACTTCGTCGCGTTTGCCAGTGCGTTTGAGCCACTTTCCGATGAGCTCCTCGTTATCGTTGTAGATGTCCGCGGTGTCCCAAAATGTCGCGCCGTGGTGATGCGCAACATCAAGTACCTGCGTGTTTCCTTCTTTGAGATATTTATTGCATCAAACAGATTGGGCGACTGACCTTGAACCGCTCCTCGTCGGACGTTATGGCATCGCCGTAGAACCCGGAGAGCCCCATGGCACCGAACCCAATAGCAGAGACTTTGGTGTCGCCGAGCTTACGCAAAGGCATGGCAGTGGACATCGGTTAGCAAGAGGAGTTCAGCGTAATGTAACAATGCTCCTTTGTTGAGGGTCTCGTCGATTTATATACCTCTGGGATCATGGGCGACGTAGGTCTGCCGGCCGATGTATGTACGATGGAATGACCAAGGCTTCTCCTACTATTAGTGATTGAAAGCGGAGATCGAGTAGAGGATGCCGGAAGCGATCTCCACAACATGCTGATGCTTAGTGCCCAGATCTAGACAGTTCACTGGTGGATGCTACATACTATAGATTGAATTTATTCATTTTTTTTCTATCGGCCACAAGATACTAGTCGGACTTTCAGCAAACGCGTCCGCCTCTGCTTCCTGTCACGCAACTGCCACGCGGCCCTGCCGGACAGATGACTCAGTGCTCGAAAAGGTAGTTCAATTTCGATTCGAAGACCATCCGCCCCCTCCCCGGGGGCGGGAAAGATCACAGAGTATCCGGAAAGAATGCAACCAAGCAACCAAGGAGCAGAATGTCATCCGACGGAAATCACTCAACCGACAGCTCCCCATTGACATCCTCCAACCGGCGCCCTCGGTCAGCCAGTGCTGTTCGAAACAGCCCAAACCGTTCGTCCTCGAGGATGTACTCCCAGGGCCCATGTAGCACCACTCGTTCCAGGGAAGGGAACATCGGGCCCACCAGCATCGAGAAATGGGCAGAGATGTGGTTCCAGAGTTCGTCCTCCTCCTCCACCGGCCAGCGGAGGTCGTGATTGGTGGCAAAGTGAAGGCGCACTACGCGCACGGACATCGAGGCTGCGCTGTCGGGGGGTGGCGGGTGGACGTATTCGATGTAATAGTTCAATTCCTCAGCGTTCGGACATATTCTCAGGATCGACGGTATTCTGGATGCGGTGGGGATAGATCCTTCGTCCTGAAGCAGTTCTACCACTTTTATTGTATCCCATATGCGAGTCGAAGATCTCGGGAGGTCGACAAACGTGGCATCCACTATAAGAACCCTCAATTGAGGCAATGACCACGTCTCGACTTCCGTCCAGACGTCGAGCGATATTAATTGGAGACGAAGGGTGACTAGGGCTGACAGCACGAGGGAGGATGGAGAAGGGCCTATACGAGGGGATCCCCGAAAGCGCTTGACGAGGGAGAGATATTGCAGATTGGGGGCGTTCCTCACCACGTCCCTAAGGAAATCTTGGCCGCGCGAAGGATCATCATCCTCGGTGGCAAACTGATGATCTCCATCGCGATACCGAGCGTAGTACCAGTCGAGCCGTTTGAGGCCCGTCAGGTTCGCTCCTGCGACGTCGTGAGGAAGGAGGTCATCGTCCCATTTGACGAGAACCTCGGCATTGGAGCACGCCCGCAGGATATCGGCGGGTGATATGGGATGATCGGGATTGGCATGCTCAATGACCGAGAGCTCCAATCTTCTTGTCCAATTCCCGCAGAGAGACCCGCCACAGGGTCGCTGCAGGGTTTCCAGCAATTTTTGAGATCCGTACCAGCTGAGCCGCACAGTCTCCAGGAGGAATGGTCTGGACAACATGTGCCATTCGCGGCACACGAGACTGAGCGCCAGCATTGTGTTATCGGCGAGGTTCAACATGGAGCGCTCTCGCTCGCTAGGTGGGTTATGGAACGGGTGGTAATGAATTTCGTACAGTTGTGGGGTGTACAAAACGCTGGTGGCGAGAAGGAACACATGGATCCATATCTCGGGAGGAATCGACGTCGGGGACGCCTGCATGGCGGGCTACGCTATGAGTGCCGACTTTGGCGTTGAAGGAGTGATCCAGAAGTTCGCGTTGTTCCTGTTTGGGATCGGAGGAAACTGGTTGATCCCCGGAGAGTTGAAAAATATTTGAACCAAACATGAAATGTAGGAAAATCGGTCTTCTCTGGCACCGGATAGTCAAAATGCAGCACGGAATTCACTAAAATTCGAAACACGAGGTTATTACATGGAACATCGAGCGATATCCTTCGGACTACGCAGGGCGCTTTCCCTCATACGCATCCCTCAGCAAGTTGAGCAATCTTTCCCTCTCCAATGGTGCCGGGTTCGGGTACGGGCTACTCATTGCAGTGTCAACCGCGCGCTCCAGATCCTCTTCCTTCATCCCGAGCTCTTTCAGCGAGTACGGCGCCCCGAGATTCCTCGCGAGGTCAAACACGCCTTGGGCTGCACTCTCCGCCCCGAGGCTGCGCGCAGCTTTCGTCATCGCAGCCGCGGCGAAGGGCGTATTGTACGCGATCGTGTGAGGGAGAACGACGGTGTGTGTTTCCGCGTGGGGGAGGTTGAACGTGCCGCCTGTGCGCCCGGAGTGAGCGAGCGAGCGGTAAATTTGGGGTGACGGCCCTCACCGAGGGTGTGGCACAGCTTGTGGTGCAACGCCATGCTGACCACGCCCAAGCAGGATCCGCAGGCCCACGCGCCGAAGAGCGCGTCGCTGCGGGCCTCCCTGTTCTGCGGGTCCTTATACAGGACCGGCAGCGCGGCGGCGACACGCGCGATGCCCTGTTCCGCAAGCATGTCTGTGATGGGGTTGGATTCTTTCGAGTACAGTGCTTCAACGGCGTGGGCGATCGCGTTGATTCCCGAAGTTATAGTCATTTGCGTGGGCAGAGTGAGGGTGAGGTCAACATCGTAAATGATGACCTCTGGCAGCACCTTGGGTGTCTTCTGGGTTGTCTTGTGGCCGTTCTCCGTCTGGCCAAGGATAGTTGTTGCCTAAGAGCAATTAGAGGACAAACGAAGTCTGTTTAATCACAGGTCATACCTCTGACCCTGCGTACGAAGTAGGGATCACGATCTGCAGGAGATCTGTACGAAGAGCAATGGCCTTCCCCAACCCAATGGTGCTTCCGCCGCCGAGGGCCACGATACAGTCCGCACCCAGCGTCCGAGCAAGCTCAACAGCTTCTTCTGTGACATTGGTAGGCGTGTGCATCGTAGCATTAGAATATAGCCCGACACAGAGTGTGTCCAGTTGAGATTTGAGTGATTCTCCCTCTTTGGCTTGAGCGGGCGTCGTTAGAACCAGTCCTTTGCTGCAGCCGAGGCGCTGGATCTCGGTTCCGACCTGCGAGAGGGTCCCGCGCCCGAAAATGACGCGTGCGGGGAGAGCATTGTACACGAAAGGCTCCATGAAATGGGATTTGAAACAGGAGGGGGTGACTGGGGGATGACTCAAGGCTAAGTGTGATACTTGGGTCGAGTTAATGGGATTCTCTGAGTATATATACTGGACCCTGGGAGCTCCTGGGAGATGTGGAACCCGAAATATCCTCATCAATGGAGTAACCGACTTCCGCTGTCTCCCACTGGCACATGGATCGCGTTTGTCGCTCTTGTGACCTGTATGAAGTAAAACAGTCGCCAGTAATAGCGGCGTAGCATTGTCGTACAACAAATCCATGCTTCAAGTACAGGCCGGCGCTATCCGAGACAAGTGGGAGGAGGTGGATCGTGAAGCCGCGAATGCCATCATCGGTAGATGATCGGCTATCATTCGGCGTCTACTAGTTGTCTTTACTGTATTTTTTCCCTTCAATTCGACACTCACTCCTGAGGGCCTTATAGAATAAAGAGGCACATTTAGTTTGCTTCAATATTTAGGTCTTGACCGTCAAAATTTTGCCCCATGTCACGGTCACCTTGGGATTCGTTGAAGTGTCGAATTGGTTGAAATTTCACGCGTCAGCCCCTCTGGCGAAGTGAACGAAAAAAAATACAGTAGTCTCTTTTGGCACACACCCTTCTGTGAAATCTTTTCGCTGGCGGCCCATGCCGCTGGTGTGAACCTGATATTATTTTGTATCGTCTTTTTCAACTAATTAAAATTTTGATGGATATCTTCCCTTGATCGACCCGCTCCGTCGCCGCTGGAGCCACTGACCGCAGATTTTCGCTCGCCATTGATCCCGCTGATCAGTTCTATTCCCTCACTGCGGGCGCCCAATGCGCGCCGTTTGGGTTAAATTGAGCTGATGCGTTGATGCCCGTCTGGGCGTACGTTTAGTTGTCGCCTCCCAGGGCGTCCTTGTGCTTAACACGTGAAAACCAAATGAACAGCTCGCAAACCGGAGACGAACCTAGCTGTCCCACGGCGGCTCTGAACAGAGAAACAGTCTTGTGAGAGTTCAAGTTGAATGTGCAGTTGATGCCGGTCTGATTTAGTCCCCGTAGCAGTCAGACACAAGATTTGAAGACAGGGACAATCTCACTATGGAGATCCGAATTACATCACTTGACTTACTTAATAAGGATGCATCCGAGGCTGACCGCAGACACAATCCAACTATGATCTCCGCAGACCACCGCTTGTCGGCGCCGCACTAATCATTCGTGCCTGATTTTATTTTCCCCGGGTATATAAGGGACGGTTCTATCCTCTCGAAGCAGAGATTCGTTGGCGAGTCCTTCCCGCTCAATTTACCATCCACTTGCCGTCAATAACGCCGTTGTTCAACCTTTATCACAATGTTGTTCAACCTCGCCGTCCTTCCTCTCATTGCTTTCCTTGGTGGTTCTGCCGTCGCAGCGCCCCACGACGATGCGTCGTTGATAGGTACTTTTATTTATCTCTACACCCATTTCGAGCTCACTGCTCTTTTACAGGCGCGTGGCAATATAGGCGCTCCCAGTGGCTCGAACATCATTATAACTTCAAACACGGCCAGCCACGACAACATTGAGGCACGTCAGCCTGTCGGCAATATAGGCGCTCCTGAGGGCTCGAATATAGTTGAAGGGGCGAAAACGATACCTCGGAACGAGCCTCAAATGTAGACTGATGGTTGGGAACGCTTTGATCGAGCATTCATACGTACTAAGAAATAGATAATATCAAATGTCTCGTTTGTGATTCATATATAAACGACCCAAGTCTATGACGCCTATAAACGGTGTAAATGGTACCTTCACTGAAGCTCAAGGAACCGGCAGCTTCGCACAGATTCAAGGTGGACGGTACGCGAACGGGCTTTTTCTTCTCCGCACCCTTGATAACGGTTCTTTCAAGGTCGAGTGGAACTGGACATCGCGCCCTCAATCGCTCCCTCTGAGTGGTCGAAATCATTTGGGTCTTCGATCGGGGCCGCGGTCCTTTACTATTAGTGAACCCATACTTTACTCACTGTACACACATCTGTGATGTATTTACTACTCACACTGGAAACTGTGGGGTTCCAGATGATCTCAATATGCTTCTGAAATGATTAGTTTAAGTCACAGAAAAAGCCCACCTGAAGTATAAAGTTTAAGGTAATAGTTTCCCCATCAGCTTCGGCAGGCCGGACACAATGCATTTCGGCCGGCGCACTGAATATATGCATTTCGGCATCACAGAAACCGAGTCTAGAGTAGTCTAGGCTGGTCTAGATTCAGTTTCAGTCCTTCTGATTTCATTTCTGAAGCTTATTGTTTCAGTCGCCCGAGCATTCTTCAAGGTCAACTGAACTGGCCGTTGCGCTCTGAACCGTTTCCTTTGAATAGATGGGGGACATTAATTAGCCAACCTTCACATATGGGATGTATTTACTACTGAACAGAACAATCAAATCATCAACGCGCCTCCCGTGCTTCAAAACTGCTAGTCTCAAGCGTGCTTACAACAAGTATTCGCCCTTGTTCAAGTTGGCATATGTCAATGTTTACCGGCATACTCGGGTGTGCTATTTTAGATGAGGTTTCTACCACCGAAGTGGCCGACGCTACTACGAAACATAGCCCACTTCTTTCATTGTTCAATACACATCAATCAACCCAATTCAACGACTTCGCCAAATTTGGAAACCGATCGGTGGCAGTGCTGATGGTTGGAAACGCTTGGACTGGGCCCAGACATCAGGGATTGCGGCCCACTGATCGCCGAAAGGTCTTATCACATCCGTCTGAATCCGAAAGAACGATTGAGACAAGAGCGCCTCTGAATTTCGTGATCGGGATTCGGTATCACCGCAATTGAACAGAATTGAACCGGAATACAATGTACTTGGTAACCTTGAAAGCTTGCCGAACTATTGATGTTTTGACTCTCAAAGCGAGGGATACGGATGCGGACGTGCGTTTCAAGTCTCAAATGTGGTGTGCGCAACTCCATTGTTCCGAAGAAGTAATTGTAACTCGACCTCGGCGAAGGCATATATGCCACTCATCATCCGACTAAATCCACCTAAGATATTAACGGATGCTATTCATAATTCCTACACGACGATTTTTCGCGTGCAGGAACCGTAGCAACAGGATAGATAGAGAGATGTATTTTGTGCAACTATTACATCCACCTGCGGGGTCTTGAAATGAAATGTGTGTGTGCGATATTAACCGCTGGTACTCGCAGGTAGGTGCCTTGTACATATCCGCTAGATACAGAAATTAACACCAACGAAAACCGCTCCATGTCGGAATTTGCAAGTTCCTTGCTCTTCTCAGGTTCAGCGCAACGATGGCCGAACATCAAACTCTCTTGTGAGAAAAAAGTTTGTTGAATAGGGAATAGGGACAGACGTGGCCGTAACAACGGCCATCTCATTTGCATTTCACCCCTGCGGCACATTAGAAATCGAGCCCGTTTGTTGGCTGTAGACAGACCTTACGGACGGCGTCTTCGTGAATTACGCCAGTTCTTCCCCTTGCGCCTCCATCAAAACGGAGTCGTATGAGTACTTGCACGATGCCCTGAATTTTCAGCTACCCTTCATGTAACACAGATTGTATAGCCCCGGCTTTACTGCAACGACGGTTAACCGACGCTATTGGCTGCCCGGCGCGTATGGAGCATAGGAAGGATTCGGATGCTATGTTAACGAGAACATGCATGTCCTTACAACGTTTGAATTCGAGGATCGCGTAATGGGAGTTGGGATAGGTCCGTGAACCCCAAATTCACGTTTCCACTCCATGGTAGCTCTCTTGGCGCCTTGACACCTGTCGGCGAAAACAGAGCTTCCTCGCCGATTTTCTGCGGCATAAATAGATCCGGGATGGTCATGGAGGGTAAGCCGAGTATGGCAATCCCCGCTGCCATCTCCGGATAACTCTGAAGAAGGATTAGCTTCTCTTTATAATCCGCGGTGATCTCCGAGTGCAATTCGCCACATAACCGTTGTCGTGACAGCCTGTTTTCTGGTCGGTCAGCCTATTATTTAAAAATCCCGGAAGCTTTTCTACTGACCGCCAAAAACAATTTTGAACGTCTCCTGGAGGCGAACTTCTAAAGAGTTGAAGAAATCTATACGGACCTTTCAGCTTGGGTCCGCGGGCCTTTCCGAGCCGTATTGGCAACATTAATCATGAGAAATCGTCCAGTCACCTGGTTGAGCATTGTGTCGGGCGTCTCGGAGACTTGGAGTGAAAGTTCGACGACGAGAGGATTTCAAGAATTTATCAGTGACTTCCAGGAGAGAGCAGGAGAGATGGAGATACTGTCGGCCCCAGGTCGATTTGAGGGCGCCTTGAAGGTCCCCTTTTTAGCTTCATACGCGAAAACGATCCAAGGATCCAAAGGACTGGTAAAAACGTACTTTCGTCGAGCCTACTAAACGGTTCTGGAATCTGATCAGAGTCGACGTTCAAGTTTGAAAATGAATCTGATGCCGCGGGACTCAGGCTGCGATCCGGTTTACGTTACCGGCTCCCTCCGAGCCTTCGGGACCGTGCAGCCTGCCTTGCTTCCGACCCTCATTTTTGTCTTTTCTACTTTTTTGCTACTGGACAGAACCTCCGAGTCAGCCATACCTCCCGATTCCAAAGTCATGTCGCAATCCCCAGCTATCTTGGCACTGTTGGGAGATCTTCTGCACCGCACATCTGCGCCCACAGCTTGTGCCTGGCCACGGCATACAAACATATTATCATTAGCATGAAAGAAGAGCCGCAGAGAACCGCCTAGAACCGCTCGGTGGAACTTCGTGGAGCTTGGACCACAGACTTCTCATTCCAATCTCCTTCCATGTGGATGTGCCTGTCCGACTCGGGTGGAATGCAATCTTTAACCTTCGAATTGAGGGCTCGATCCGGTTCCGGGGTTGTTCTTTCCTTCCCCTTGATATTTCGCATCATTCTCCAAGGCATGGGAAGGGTCGAGCGTGGCTGCAGGACGAGGACAAGGAAGAAACATGGATCCCGACACGCCGGTTCGGCCGCGGGCCCGCCTGCGCGTCACTCTCCAATTTCCAATCAAAATTGATCGAAAATTGCGCACTACTGGGTAAGCTCCGAGAGATCCATCGGGTCTTACCCAGGTTCTCCAATGTTTCAATCTGGCCCGCGTTTAAAATGCTATGACAATGTCTAACGCTATTCCATCACCCTCCACAAATGTTATCCTGGTTCTGGAGCAAGCCCACCGTCCAAATCCCCCCGGCCAACGCTGACATCCTTCATGACCCAGCTGCAACACCACGCTCTGACCTGCCTACGCGACCTGGTCGTAGGTTGGGGGTGGTGGCGTCTGGCCACCCCGAGCGACATACCGCGATTCGTGGCCTCTGCCGCTCAGGCCGTACGACGCAGTGTACCGCGCGATGGAGTCTTCGTTTGCTGTGTCAGAGTCCTCCCTCGACAACGCGCACAACCGAAAGCTGATCGACTCCTTTCGCTCGCGGATGCGCTCGGAGTTGGCGCACCATATTAATATGGGGGACGTGCAGTCAGCGCTTGAGCACGTCGAATCTGACCCCGAGTCCTGTTCACAGACGGCATGGATCGGGTACTTCACGTGCATGTCTTTTCTGCGACACTCCTACCGGTGCGTCGTATCCGCAAGCTTGTTTCTTCTTCTTTCTGACTATGAGACAGCTGGGGCGTTACCCCTGTAGTAAGTGAAGCGCAAAGCGAGGAGTCCCTGGACTTTCCCGAGCAACTCGAACTCCCCTGGAAATACCTGCGACGGCATTTCGGCACCACGTCCCCGAGCGGCTGCATGACTTCCCTTCTATACGGAAATTTGCGGGTCGAAGGCCGCCTGGAGTACAGTGTCACTGTCGGTATGCCCGAGGCGCACAGGTCAACGGAATTCTGGAACACGAGACTTATCTCTGAGATGGAAGAGCGGGTACGCGACACTGCTTCCTTGACCGCCTCCATTTCATTTTTAACTCATTTTCTTCAGGTCCTCCCCATGTATCATCTCTTCGCTCATGCTGTGGCATTCGTAGACGCAGGCGACTTCGCCGCCGCGTGCGACGCGCTCAAATCCGCCAACGAGATCCTTAAACCGGCGCTCAAATTCTTCTTCAGCTCCATGGTCGACGAGAACCTCTCGCAGAAGGTGTGGCTCGCGTACGTCCAGGGCTACCAAGGCTGGACGCTCGGGGGCATCGACGGCATCTCGGGCGGCCAGAGCCTCATGTTCCGCACGCTCGACTCCTTCCTCGGCATCCGCCCGTTCCCCGCGCCAGAGAAGGAGTCCCTCCACCTCCCGGTCGTGCAGCGCAACTGGCTCAACTTCCTGCGCGAGTACGACATCCGCGCCACGGTCAAAGCGCGCAGCGAGGAGGAGGGTGCGGCCGTCACCGCCGAGCTGGAGGCACTTGTTAAGCAGCTCCGGGTATGTACCTCATTCACATGCGCTGAAGTGATCCTCATCGCGTTCTTGTTTTCAGCTATGGCGGATGGGCCACATGCGTCGCATGCAGCCGTACGAGTCGGTACATCGTCCGGAGCGCATGACGATGACAGCCGGCATATCTGTCGTTGACGCACCCGACGAGAACCTGATGATAGAGCACCTCAAACGAGAATTAGGCCGGCGTTTGGCGCAGACCGTATAATATTGGACGAAAATAGCCCTACCTACTAGACATCACATGGATCACACTCAACTTACCATTAGAACGCACTGACATAGAGCATCAAATAGATACCACACATTGCTTGGCCCTTCGTCCGACCTGAGTCTCGTAAATCCCTCGGCGACGGCCAGATCAGTTAACCTTTCGAGGTTTACCCTCGAAAGCTTGAAACTAAAGAAAGAGCTTCGCGACGATCCGAGATTTTCCCAGATATTTATATCTATCAAGTCGAACAAATTATACGTTGGATATATAGTTCACCAGTCCAGAACTACGACGAGAAAGTCCGGGAAGTCCAGCAATGCAAAGCAAGTCGAACAGAAGATAACTAAAGAGTGATGCAGGATAGTCCGTGTGATGATGGATAAAAGAAAGAAAATCTATGCTTCGGAAAGGATCGTGTCGATGGAGTGGTTCAAGAACTCCTTTCGAGATGTGAGGTCCGCATTCGGGAATCGAGCCATTATGGCCTCTCGTGCGGTTCTGCAAACCCGTCAGTATGAACAACCGGGAGGCTCAAAACGCTGCTTACTTCTTCGTTACAGTCATAAGGTCCTGGGTACTGAGATAATTCCGCAGGGCACTGAACAGTTCGTCGTCCGACGGGTTGGGGTTTTGACTCGGGCCAGAGAACATATTGGCGGTGGTAGCCATGGACAACGTCGACATCGGTCGTGGAATACCACCAGCGGCGGGCATCACCGGCGGCGCGAAGCCTCCCTGCGACCCGCTGAAGCTGCCAGCATACATATTCATGTTGTTCATCATCGGCGGCATCATACCGTACACGCTCCCCGTGTTCTGGTAACCCATCCCAGGCATCATGGGCATCTGGTTGGGCATCTGGCCATGGTCGGAGCCTGCGATGGAGCCAGGTCCTCCTCCGAAGGGCATGAACGGTATTTGCGGAGCGCCATATTGTGGTTGCATCTGACCGCGTTGAGACAGGTTGGAGAGGGATTGTTGGGAGCCAAGACGGAGGTTCCCATTCGAGTTGTTGTTGAAGGTGAGGTTGGTATCGCGATAGTAGTCTCCGGACTGTGACGCCTGCTGGTAAGGATGCGGTGACTCTCCGCGCGAAGGTGGCGCGCGCGACCGAGAGCGAGGTTTGCCACTGTATCCGGTCTCTTCGGAATGATGCGAGCCGGTTTCCCATGCCTCAGCCTCGTATTCTGCAGAGCAGATATGAGTATGACGTAACGGACGCCTACAACGGACTTACCGCTGAACTTCTTGAGCGGGATCATCGAGTCGTCGAACTTTTCGTCCTCGTTGACGATGACCTTCTTCTCCTTGCCCTCTCCGATCACAAGACGAGTGTTACCCCAACCGAATTCGTCCATGCACCAGAAGGAATAGACGGGCAAGAAGAAACTGTAAATCGGATACCTAGATAGACAGGGTCGGAAAAAATCGAAGGATTCAGAATGGGAACATACGATAGAATATACACCACCATCCATCCGACCAGCATGAACTCTCGCTTGATGATGAAGATGATGGCCTTGCGCAAACGTTGAGAAAAGTAAAAGGGAGCTGTTTTTAACGACTTACTTGTAGACCATAAGTCACCGCAATCATGATAATGGCGATCTGTGGGAACGCCGCATTCCCGGTCGACACAACAATGATCAGGTAGACGAGCTATAACAAACGATGAGCGAACGCCAGCGCTGGAGAACGAGATACGCACGTAAACAACGGTCGCAGGCAAGATCTGTAGATGGCTCAATAAGTACATGTTTCTGATCATGAAGTGAAGAAATGCACCAAAGTCCCCAAGAGATCGATGAAGACGAAGAACCGCATCGAGAAACAACAGAAGCCGAACAACTCTGGCAAGAGGACCAGCTCGCACAAGTTGTGCACCGTCGAATTGATCCATCGCCGCCGCTGGGAGAAGAGGATACGCCACGACTCGGGCGCCATGGTGTGGGCGATGGCGTCGGGGCAGAACTTGGTCTTGAAGGTCGGGAAGTGCTTCATCATGAGCGTCGTCAAGAAGCGATCCTCTCCGAGCGAAAACAGATTCTTCTTGTGCAGCGTGTCGACGTTGGGCTCAGAGTACTCTTCGATGATGCGGTTGGAGATGATGATCGGGCGACCCTTGTCGGCCGTGCGGATACGGTAGAGGGAGAAACAGCCGGGCAAACAGGTGACAGAGCCGAAGAGACTTTCGAACGCCTTGGACAGATGGTGCGAGATATAGTATTCGTACACCTGGATCATCGTCCACCACGAGCCTTCCTCGTTCTGAAGCTTTGTCTCCCCGCAGATACCGATGATACTTTGATCATCCGCAGCGGAAGCTACCAGTCGATTCAGCGAGTCCGGTGTAACGTTCTACCGACAAGTCAGTACGGCGGAAGCAGGTAAAAGGCGAAGCGCACCGTGTCAGCATCAATAGTAAAGATGTACTCGTAGAACGCCGGGTCGATACCGATAACATTGCGCATCTGGTGGTAGATCTCGAGCTCCAACGGGGACATTGGTGCATCGAAGTGGACCCGATTTAGGTAATGTAACAGCAGAATCTGACTATCCCGCTTGCCGCGATTGCCGGGCTTGGAGCGTTCAGTCGGCTTGCCGACCTTGACAATCACCATGTACCTAGAAGGGACAATGTAGGCTCAGTGCATGTCATCAACGAGTTGTCGGAAAAAAACTCACGGAACGACGTGCCCCTCAAACTCATACAACCCCGAATACACCTTTCCGTAATTGAGCGCCTTGGAGCCTTCCCCGACGGACTTGAACAACAGCGGCTCCGGGTCGAGCTGCGGGTCGATCCCCAAGATGTCGAGCACGATCCTCGGCGTCGTTCGGTCGTTCCCGCTCCCGATGATGTTCCCGTCGCAGATGATGAAGATGAGCTTGCGCTTGTCGTCGTAGTTGAGCGCGGCAAGCGAGTCGATGGTCCGCCGCAGCGAGTCCTCGCCCTCGGTGTAGCACGGCACCTGGCACAGGACGAACTTGTCTTGCAGTTCTGGGTTCCGTTTGCTTCCGAGCTGCAGTGCCGCCAAGACTGTGGTGGCTGTCAGATGAAAATGATAGACGCAATTCGTATAACGCACACTTAAGCCCCATGGACCCCATGAGAACGCCCGACGCGATGATAAGGAAGATGTTCTGGACCGAGCAGCGCGCCGACTTGCGGAAGTCGTGGTCTCCAACGTAGAAAACATTGTTGAGACACTGCATGTTGAGTCCCCTCTGCGTCTCGTCCATCGCCTCCAACACCTTGTTCAGCGGCTTGGTAATGTCCTGTCCCGACTGCTCCTTGAACACAGACACTAGGTTCGCATCCAGGAACACGTAGGCGTCGTTGTTGACATTCGTTGAAATCGAGTTGATGTAGTCCGTAAGATCGTAAATCTTGTTGTTGTACTGACCCCAAATCCTGCCAAGGGCGTTAATATCTGCAAGGAACGACGAGGACGAAAGGACGTACTTGGCTATGCCAGTGTCCGCGGCATACGCCTTGAGCGTGTCAGACGTGTAAACCAGCGGTCCCTTGTAGTAGTTCTTCATCTTGGGCTGGAAGGTCGCCGTGTACCAGTTGTTGCTGTGCAGCGCCGAAGTCGAGTCGGCTGCCAACTGCCCGCTCTTGTGCGAGGCCGTCGGCTCAGTATTGCTGAAGTTCTTGATCGACAAAAAGAGCGAGGCATCGTCCACGAGCGTCGGGCATCCTGTGCATACCGCATCAGCATTCCATTAGAATAAACGAAGATTGCAACGAACCTAGGGTAAGCGGCACCGGGAAGTAGTACGTCAGATCCTGACCGGCGAGCTCGTCGAGGATGTCGACGCTGTTACTCGGCTCGGCAAGGATATCGCTGTGGTCGCCCTGCACGAAGTTCGACACGTCGTACACCGAGCCCTGGATCGTAACCCAGTAGTCCGCCGTGCCCGTGTGTTGCGCGACCTCGTTCAGCCCCCACGCCTTATCGAAATTGGGGCACAGAAGGCGGCCGAAGATGACGATGTAGAAGATAACGATTCCGTTGAGGATAAAGATGAGGAGGAAGATCGCGAGCTTCTCGCGCCACGCGAGACGCACGTCCGGGCGCTTCATGCGGCCGACGAGCTTCATGAGGAAGGAGGGGATGTAGAATGTGAGGCCCCACACAATGGCGAGCCACACACGGCGAGCACGGCTGGACGGGACTTCCTCCACGGCGGTGTTGTTGAGGAGTGCGTCCTTTTGAACGAAGCCGCCGGGGCCGCCGTCGGGGCCGCCGTCGGGGTGCCCGTCCTTCGACATCGGGAGGGGCGAGTCCGGGTAGCCCTCCATCGTCCCCGCAGGACTACCCTTGTAGTCTGACCCCGCGGCCCACCCACTCCCGCTCCCAGGCCCGGCCGCCGGCACCCCGCCTGCGAACGGATTCGTCATTGGCGTGCGCAGCCCACCCGACCCATACGCCCCAGCGTTCACGTTCTCCGTGCTCTCCTCAAACCCATGCGCGCCGTGCGTGTACTCTGTGCCCTCGTCCGCCTCCGCCTCCTCGTCCACCTCGCCCCCGCGCCCAGGCTTCTCCTGCGCACGCAGCACATCCTCCACGCCCTTCCACGCGCCGTACTCGACCCACACGCGCCCGTTCGCGAGGCGGTACTCCGCGCCAGCACGCCACCCGCCCGCGCGCGCGCACTGCTCAATCCGCTCCTCCGTGCTCCCACGCATCGTCGGCACGTATCGCGCGCAGAACTCCTCCGCGTCAAACTCTGCGACGTAGTCGCCCCCACTGACATGCTGGACCATCGCAGGCACGAGCAGCGCCCGCAACTGTGCGCGCGCGCGCCGCTTATCGAACGAGTTCGCCGAGCCCGAGTCGTTCGGGCGCACACACGTTACCGTCCACAGCCGCGCGGCGCCCGCCTGCGCGCCGTGCAGCAGCGCCGAGAGCGTGCCGTCGAGCTGTGCCATCGCGGGGTACGTCTTGCCCGGGTCGAGCCTGCGCAGTTCCGCCTCGCCGCCAAGGCTTGGCATGCGCAGCGGGCGCGAGGACACCTGCGCTTGGACGACGGTATTGGGGTCGCGCGCGTGCGGCTCGGCCGCGAGGGAGGGCCCTGCGAAGAGCTTCGCAACAAAGGGCACGCTGGAGCCGCGGAGTAGCGCCACGAGCGCCGCGTCGACGAGGTCCGCGTCCGCGGCGACGAACCCGCGCACGTCGTACGAGCAAGCGCCGGCGTAGTGCTGGATCCCGAACGCACGCGGGCGTGCGGAAAGGTTGCCCGTGCCGACGCCGCCTGCGCCGGGGGGGAGTGGCGTCGCATCGAAGGATGCGTGCGACGAGAAGCGCCCGACGAGCTCTGCGAGCAGCTCCTCGTCACGATCGCGGTCGGCGCCCTTGCCCGTTTTGAGCGCCATACTCGCGCGCCCCAGGACGCCGAGCACGCCGCGCGCGTCCTTGTCCGCTTTCTTGCTCGGGATGACCGCGGGGTCGTCGATGGGCACGCCACGGAACATCTCCACACATGCCTCGTTCCCGACGACGGCGTCCGCGTCGGCGAACAGGGTCTGCGAGATCCAGCCCTGAACGAACTCGTCCGCAAAGTTGCTCGCGAACGCGTCGAACCCCGCGGGGCCGAGCGCGGCGGGTTGGGCTGCGAAGCCGGGGATGTCGAGCAACGCGATGACGGTGGTGCCGCTTGCCGGGGGCTCGAGGCGCCTGTTGGCCGACTCGAGGAGGAACGAGACGAGGATCGCGTAGAGGTCACGCGAGAGGGCGGTAACCTGGAGCTGGGACTGGTGCTCGTCGAGGAGAACAGTGTAGAGCTCCTTGCGGACATAGGAGGTGCGGTTGGTTAGCGCGGTCTCGAGCTCCTCCGGAGCGATGCCGAGCAGGCGGGCGGTGGTCTGCAGCGCCTGGACCGCGGCCGGGGCGACCTCGGCGGCAACAGTGTTGTTGTTGGCGGGGATGAAGGTGATGTTGGTGGAGTAGAGGATGGCGGCGAGGAGGGACAGGACGGCGGGGGTGTGCTTGAAAGAGAGCGTGCGGAGGGCGGCGCGGAGCTCTGACATGCCGGTGGTGTCATCAGAGAAAGGGCCGGATGGCAGGCGATATGTGCCCGAGGACGCCAGCAGAGCGTATTCCGACGGATCCTCGAGCTGGAGTTGGTCCCGCTCGGAGGTGGTCGCGCCAGCGAGCAGCTGGTAGAAGGCGTGGTAAGTGCGCTCTTCATGACCGAGCTTTGTCAGGCGTGACTTGTCGAGGCCGAACATCAGACACTTTGCGCCAGCGAGGCGACCGCGGTCGTTGAAGTGGAGTTCCAGAAGCTTGGAATGCCGCGAGGCATCGGGATTTGCCTGGGTCTTTGCGTTTCCAAACGAATCGAGAATAGTCGTCATGGCGCGCAGCTGATCGGCGACTTTGGCCTCCTTGCGCGAGTGGGTGGAGAGGCGCAGGAGCTGGCTCGCCAGAAGACGCAGAGACGCCGACTTTCCGGACGCCGTGATTCCCCGCGCCACCACGAGCTGGGACTCGGAGCGGCGACGCATAAGAAGGTACATCCTGCACGCCAGTTCGTAGACATGCGGCTGCAACGGCTTTGGGGAGTCGATTGCGGGTAGGCTGGTATCCTTGTAGCACCGCTCCTCGTACTCGCGGGCACTGGTATCGTTTACGCTCGCAAGGGTTTTAAGCGGGTTGACGACGAGCAAATGGGTGGATCCGATGCGGGTGTATGGGAGGTCCGCACGAAAGCGGGCGTGGAGGACAGCGAGTACGGCGTCGTCATTAGGATAGATAGTAGCTGAACCCGACGACGAGACGAGGTCCAGCAGGTCGCCAGAGGCCATGGCGGGCGTCGACATAGAGGCAGTGGGGAAACCGGTATTAGAGACACGTGACTCTCCGTCAGCCGCAAGACTCGAGCAGTATTCAAGCTCGCTTAAGTGTGGAGTGAAAAAGAAGAAACGGATGAAAATGACAGCCAAGGTCCAGGAAAACCTCTCTGCAAGGTCGCAATCCTCATCGGTTTTTCTTTAAACACCTGGACGAGGCCGTTCGATTTGGATAAATATTAAATTAGTACACGGCTAATAGTACCAGACGGAGTTATTGCACGACCCCAGCCTCCAGGCTCCATTTAGCTTCTGACCGAAATCCATCCTCCTTAAGTCTAATTTCCCACGACTCATCAAACCGGCGTGCTCAGCCCGCACCACGCGTGAAGCGCGTTTGTCCTCGCTTCAGCCAAGACACTCGATTTTGGAGTACATATATTGCTGAAACCTAATTTCGAGCTCAGAATTCCTCCCAACCGTCCCAGTTCAAACAATGCATTTTCAAATTCAGTTTCAACTAGCCGAATAAAACGCTAAAAACAGATGAAACGCGGTCCTAATCTTGTACGTCGCTGTACATACGCTTCAATTGCTCTCAGACCCACTGAAGGCCCCCAGAGACGTTTGATGACACGATGACGCGGCTTGCCTAATCGGGCTGCTATGCACGTGCAGGCGTAGTGGACCAAGCACGCGCAAATAGCCCCTGACGGATGCATTTGCGCGCATTCCTGTGCCGGCAGTTATAAGCGCGGGTAATGGCGAGGCTTTTGAATTGCTCTACAATCGTTGCCGTCATTTCATGGCCGTGATTTTAAATTTGCACAGAGGCGGCAGACTGGGGACAACTTATTGACGTGCTCGTCCAAAGTCGCATAATGCCAGCGACGAGAGAGGTCCCACCGGCGGCGGGCGATGGCACTGAAAATAGGCATCGCCACGCGCCCGGGCGTTTCACGGGCCAGTAAGTTGCACTCAATCACAAGCGATGACGCGCCGCATGCCCGCTAGGCGCGCAAATTTTCTGCGATCCTGATTCGCGAAAGAAAAGAAAGCACACACCAAGGGACGCCGTTACCCGCGTACGTAAACCCACCGCTCATCGGGTCAAAATAGATGCATTCAAACGAAACTAGTGCGAATAAAAGACGGTGTGGTGTGGTGTAGAATATATATATCGATGTGGGTTGCTGTAAGTATCATGGTCAAATGCATGCAATTGAAGGATTGTGTAAGTCGGGTAGATGGCGAAAGATCAATCACTCGACACTCGACGACAATGACCGCGCGCTCAGTCATTAATGACTAAGGCGCCGTCGGTAACGACCGCGCTCAGCCATTAATGACCGCGCAGCGCAGTCACCAACGACTGCTACTCCAGTCATCCAGGCGCGCCGAGCTCCCCCGCGCGCTCGCGCTCCTTGTTCGGATCGCCCTTCCACTTGGTCTGCTTCGGGACGTTCGCAAGGTCGTCCACGCCGGGCGCGTATCCAGGGTGCACGTCGTACTCCTCCTGGGTCTTCTCCGGCGGGCCCCTTCGCCGTACTCGTCCCGCTCGCCGCCGCCGCCGCACGCTCCCTTGCCCTTCTCCTCCTCCTTAGAATCTTCTTCCGGCTCCGCACCGCGCGCCGGTGCTGCGCGTCGTCCGCGTAGAACAGCTGGTACTCGCAGAACGCGCAAATCCACTCCTCCGCGGGATTCGTGAGCACAGGCGCGTCCCCCGCGGGCGCGGGCGCCTTCTTGCCGCGCCCGCGGCGACGCTTCGGCGGGATGTCGGCCGAGAGGAAGCGCAGCGGCGGCGGCCCGAGGTAGTTCTGCGCGTTCAGGCTCTGCTGCGCGCCGCCGCCCGCGGCCCCGGCGCCCGCGCTCGGCGTCCCAGAGTGCGGGAGGCGCGAGGGGACGTAGTTGCGCAGGTGGTGCGGGTTCGACGCGTTCGCGAGCGCGGAGCGCTTCTTCTTCTTCCCGCGTGGCTTCAGCCCCATGAGCGCCGCCTGATCCATGTCCAGCTCGCCTTTGGGCCCAGGCGGGACCGTGCTGTTGCTGGTAGTAGTAGTAGTGGTCGTGTTAGTAGCAGTGCGCGCGCGGGTCTGCGTGCGCCCCGCGCGTTTCTGTCGCGTAGCCTTGGTCGTCGGCAGCGCCGCCATCAGCTTGTTCGCCGCGGCCAATTTCGCCGCCTTCGCCGCCTGGCGCGCGAGCTCCGCCTCAAACCGGCCGCGCAGCATCGCCACCTCCTCCTTCGTCGCGATGAGGCGGTCCGCGGCTGGGGGCTGGATTTAAGTCACGTAGGATTAGAGCGCCAACCACGACTCACTCGAGCTGGGACACGAAAACGTGAACTCGGACTCCAAGAACGCGCTTTTGTCCGGATGGCGATACTTTTCGGAGAAGCGAGCGGCGCGGGCGAGGCGGGGACCGAGGCGGCGGGAAATGCGCACTCGCGGGGGCTCGAGATTTTCGAAGCCAGAGCCGACGAAGGGGTAATTCGCGGACAAGGCCTGGTCGAGCGCAAGGGTGTCGCCGTGGGACAGCGCGCCGAGCACCGCTGCGAGTTGGCGCTTCCGACTCTTCAGCGTCTCCTTGTGCTGCAGCCCCGCGAGCGTAATGGGTGGTGGCCGCCCACGTCGAATGCCGAAGCCACTGAAAGGCGACGAAGACGGCGGCTGAAAAACGTCGATGGCATCTTCCGCCCGTCCCTGTAGGGATGCCTCTCTCCGTAGGCTCGTCCTCTCCGGATTGCGAATCGCCCACATCGTGCCCGGGCGACGCGGACGCATTCGTCGGCACCTTCCTCTTCTTTGTATTCCCCGGCTGCTGCAGGTGTTCCATGCTATCGTCGTCCCCGTCCTCGCCGTCGTCGCCGTCTCCGTAGTTAATATTCCCGTTGCCATTGCCGTTCAGCTCCGCGCTCCTGTTAAAAATATCCTGGAGGCCGGGCATGTAGTACGACTGGAGAGCCATGTGTGCCGAGAGCGATTCTGCGTGGGCTATAAGCTCCTCCGCAGTGGCATCCGGGCCAGGTAGTGGAAACGGGAGGCCGAGTGCGGCAAGCGAAGGCAGCGTCCCAGCATCGTCACCATCGGGCTCCGCGGTGGCGGCGGTTCGTCTGCGCTTGGGAAGCGGTTTCACCCGTCGCAAGGTGGGGAATTCGGGTACATCGAATATGGGCGATGGACCACGATTCATCGTCTGAGGCCCCTTTGAGATTGGGCCTGTGGTGGAGCGGAGGAAAAAAAAAGAGTCAGACAAACACAGGCGAAAGCGCTGAGAAGGGCGACGGCGCACAATCTTTTATGTTCTCTATGCCGTTCAACGACAACGTAGAACTCCCTTTGGTGCGCAGGGAGGATTCGGAAAGAAATAATCGGCGCCACGGATGTCGTGGCTGATGTCTTACGCAGCACGAGCCGATGTGCCTTGCACAATAAATATCAGTCATCACGGAAAACATCTTTTATTCTACAGAAACACAAGAGACCGCTGCACGATGCATAATTATTTCAAGACGCTATGCATGCCCGTTCCTGGGCTAGTAGCAAAATACAGTCACCTAGGCGTCAATGAAGAAAAAACATCCGGCGGCGGAAACCGTGCCAGAAATAGACTATCATAAAATTGGTAGGATGTAGCGCCGGTACCTCCCGTGTCCATAAAGATCTAGAGTGTGGGTAGAAGCGAAGCCATGCGAAACGGCGCCTGGGAGGAGCTTAAAAGATCATCCACGGGCGGTATTGGAGATCAACAATGTCCGGAAAGCCCATTGAAAGAGATGCGACGCGCGAAGATGGTATGCAATGAGGCGAAGTTCCGCCTGCCAGTCGCAAGATTGAAGGAATCGGAGTTTGGATTTTTGAGAACTGTCGTTCCAGCCCTGGCAGATGTGAATCCAACCTGTACGGTGTCTATGTTGAAAGATAGAATCGCGCCGGAGGCTTAACACGTACGATTTGGTTGCTCTCTGGCGTTCGTCCATCGACCGCAAAAAGAGAATGTGACATATAGGCCACAGCCAAGAGATAAGCCTCTTTCGGAAGACTATAAGATTAAAGAGGGATACGCTTCATCAATCGAGACCAATCGTCGGCCAGAGACCTTGGGAAGATTGGCATGGTTCTCGTAGTGTACCATTGAGCCTATTCTTGACGGAGAGTCCATCGATGCCGCAAATGTAAAGAACAGGCATGTAGGCATGACTATCGATAGCGCTGCACAACAACCATCCCAAGAACTCGGAGACGTCGAGTGAATCCTGTGGCTGATATGCCGGGGGGGGGTGTAAGCGGGAGATTCGACGACAAACAGCCCGAAAGCACTAGTAGGAAGATTCCTGAGCTTCAGCAGCTCAGCTGCAGGAGATGGTCGAGATCGAAGACAACACGCGGCAACGTGACTTTCGGTTGCGCCACGATCAGTCTCTGAGTCAGCGCGCTTTGAGCTTGAGCGCTTGAGCGCTTCTTCCTTTCTCCCATCATGTCTCTGCGAGCTGGCCACGGTAGACTCGCACCCGACCTTGCCGGCGCTGGCTTTGAGGGTCGGCTAGCGCTTGAAGAACCGGCCACTGGCACGCCCCGACTCGGACCTACTCGGTGGCTTTAGCCTTGAAGCAAGATTCCATTCCCAATCTTCGCCTTGGCCTTCTTTTTTTCATCTCCCCGCACACCTAGCCGCATTTGAAACCCCTCCGTATTGCGTGCGGTGCTTCTCTGCGAGTTTCAGCCATCTGCCTCTACCGATTGGTAAAGATACGGGTGGAAACTCTGGCAAGGGATGTAAGCTGGTCGGCTCTATCACGCGTCTGCTACGCCGGTCCCCTAGACTAGGTGCGTTAGCACCGCTCATCGATCAACCCGGTCTCTTCTATCACATCACGTCTGCCTCCCACTTCCCCCTCCTCACTCTGTATTTTGAATCCTACTCCTGCGCCTATGCTACCCAATCAGAAAGGCACTCGACTGCTGTGCGTTAGCCACCTGAAGCGCCTCTGTCAGCCACGTCTTAATTCATCAGCCGCATTCTATCCCCTGCGTTGGTTCTCCATGCAATGTCAGTCACTTGAATCCTGCGCCAGGAACGATGGGCCACGATTGAATCTCTTCGTGTATGGGTCGTGTGGTTTATTTGACCTTTCGAATGCTCCTCATTGATAATCGTCAGCCGCGGTTCTTCCTTAAATCCCGCCGTTACATATCGGGAGGGCGGCGGCGACAATATAAAAGATGAGTACTCGCAAGCACCCACGCTTGTTCTCGTTCTGTCAGGTTTGAAACTTGAGCCGCGGACCTTTCTCAACCCTAACTACTCATTTTTCTTCTTGACAGGTTTTTCTGTGTCGTGTGCATGTTCGTCCGCCTTTGGTGAGATTACGCCGTCAGTAACGATCAAGTTCTCGTAACAAAATCCTCCGCTGGGCTTGCCTTGGATCAGTACTCAGTGCCTCAGGCTCTTCGTCAATCAGCGCCGCCGCCGCCGCCGCGTGATTTGAGCGCATTGCGAGATGGGCGTGGTACATTTACTCCCTTGATCACCATATTAACCCGCGACGAGGTTCCATGAACTCAGAGTGGAACCTCCGGTGGACGATTCAATTAAGGTGGCTTCAACAAAGGCTTCAAGACGGCCCAGCTTGTGTTGATCAGATTGGACTAATGAAAGTCTCAGCTCACACTCTCCTAGTCTCCACGCACGCAGAACTGGGTTGATGCACATTGCCAGTTGATACTATTACAGATATCCTCGCGTGGAACTCGCATGGTTGCGCTACTAGTAGGCTGCGCTGCTGCGAACCCGACCCCGACCCCGCCTCGACCACCTATACCACCCGCCATCACCGATACCGCCTGTAAGTAATTTAGAACGTAGGCTGTGGAAACAGGTACGCTCAACCACCGCAGATATATTTTTGTGATGTTTCCTGTCTATCAGGACAGTATCAGGACCTCGGGGTAACGGAGAACATCCGACGCTTAACCCATATGCATGGAAACGCGATCGTCTTTCAATTGGCTTCGATCCAGAAATCTGCTCGAGAGAAGCCCACTCCGGTCCGTCCTCCTCCTTTGCTCCGGTACCCACCACAGCACGGCCGTGCCTCCTACATTCCTTTATCTTGCGCATTCTGCGGCAGGTCCGCAAGGAGCACTTGGCCGTACACACGCTGTCAGTCACACGCGACCATTATTTGCTGGTGTTGATTTCAATATTCTCCCACCTCTTCCTGGACAACCTTCACGACCAGCCCACTCGCCATGACTCGCTTCGGCGACTTTGACGTACTGTGTAGGGACACCCCGTCCTACACTTGGTGCAACCTCTTCTATCGCCAGGTGCGTTGGGACGCCCGATTACCGCCAAAAAAAAGCTAAAGATGCGTAGATACTGGACAAGTCCAAGTCGGTGTTCACCAATGCGTCCACCCCCACCGTCTCGGCAGGCATGGGCGTGAACCCAACATGCACGATCTTGCGCATGGGACATGACGGGTCGCTGGGGAACATCGCAAACATTGTTGTCTGCGCTCTGAGCATGGTTTTCGTTGGTGTCCTCATCTGGGTCACCAACAAGAGGAAAGCAGCTGTCGGTGAGTTTTTGGGTCCATCCTCGACTTGTTACTCTACGGGGGGTACTCGGTTTTGCACGGTCCCAAAAGGCCGTCTCCGTATCGCTGGCCTGGTGATCCTTGATGGTGTGGGCTACTGCAGCCGGGCTGGCCATCCTGCCCCCCCTCCTCCCCTCAGGAGCCCCTTCGCTTTCCAGACCAGGGCAGAATGGCCCCGGGCGGAAACTATGCGGAGCTCGAGCGAATAGTGCTATTTCGGATTGGATGTTTATTTCTAGAGTGGCTCCCGGTGGGACATCTAGCAGCGACTACCGCGCACCGCCTAGAGCATATCCGGTTCTCCGAGCTGAGTTCTCTATTCCCCGTTGCGCGGTCATCCGCGGGGGTGAGTGCCTTGGTGGTTGCTTCGTACGACCAAATGGCGTTCTTTGGGGGCAGTGGGACTGGTGTAGGAGGCCTCCCCTGTTACGGCTCCGGCCCTGGCTTGGTCGAAGGCGTGTCACCGAAATCCTGTCTCCCGTCTGGTGATCATTAATGCGCCATCGCGGTCCCCCAGGAGCCCCCTTCGCTTTCTATCTTGACCTGACAATAGTGGAAGAGTGTACCCTTTCTTACAAACATCCACAGGTCGCATAGAACTGCGCACTTTTCTCTCATTGTATTTCATCACTCTTCCCCTCCAGCTCGTCACAACCGGTACGTCTGGCTATTTTACGTCCGCCTCCTCGGGTATTGATCACCATCCAGGCTCTTTCCTCCAGCAGGGTTCGACGGCGCTGGTAGCAGTCACCGCAATCCATGCCGGGACGGTCGCAGCATTATTCTGGTCCCTGCTGGCCAACGCTCTCGTCGCGACGCAGGTCGTCGAGGATGGGACGCCCAGCAGTCTCATACCCTTTTACGCGATCGCACTTGCCTTCTTTGCCGCGACGACGTACATTTCATTCGACATCGCCCTGGGCATAACCGCAGCCTTTGGCCCGTCGAGCCCCCCGGCCGCCCTCGCAAGCATCCCGCTGTTCGTCCTCACGAGCATCTGGCCCGCGGCGTGAGTTTACTGCCTTGCCCACCATTTGACATTCCGGCTGACCCGCGTCCTGCAGCACGGTCCTCATCTACTTCGGCCTGATGACCTACATCGTGCTCGCGGTCCTCAACGAGGTCCGCCCGATGTGGTTCTACATCCTTTCCGCGGCGCTCTTCGTCCTCAGCCAGCTGGACTATTTCCTGCTGAGCCGCGTTATCTGCAAGGTGTGTCCCTCTCCCCACGGCCTCCTTGCGCGTCCCGCTCACTGATCCGCGCACAGGGCTCGGGATCAAAAGTCGATGGCTCGTTCGTGGCCACCTTCCTCGAGACCGCGTCCGTGGGCGTGCTGTACCTCGCGTGGAAGAGCATCACTGAGGGTACGTCCCTATCTGCCTTCCCCATCCCGTCGAAAGTGCTAACTCCGCCCCCTCTAGAATCGTGGGACGAAGACGCGTACTACCCTTCATGAGGCTCTGTTTTATTATACCTGCTTGATAAATTCTTGTTTGAATTTGGACGCGTAGAGGCGCGGAATCTATGCCGTATCTACTCTTGGACCGCAAGTTGTGCAACATGTATTCGTAGTGGTGCCGTGACGTTTGTGATATACATAATATAATTTCATGTTCATTTGCGTTCACGACGTTGACAGCGATTATTTTGCTGCGGAGGAGAATATGCGGTACTTCGGTGAACCAGCATCGACGGAGGAAATCCAAGCACAGCCGCAGAGCAGATAAGCTACTCGCGTGCTTTCCAGGCACCCCGCTTTCCCCGACGCCTGTTTACAGATCTCGGTGGTCACACAGTCTCTCCACGCCGCGTACATGAGCACGACCATCCCCTGCCCTTCCGGCGATCCCGCGGTGTCCGGCTTCGTATCCTTCCAGTCGTGCGGGTTCACCGCAGGCGTCGCGACGCCGCCCGCGGTAACATGGCCGTCCTTCCCTAGCTCTGTGCGGATCCCGTCCGCCCACGCAACGTAAGACGCGCCGAAGGCCGCGGGCTGCAAAACCGCCATACGGTACGCGACGCTCGCAAGTAGTGCCGAGCCCGCGATCTCGCCGAAGCCGTGCGCCGCGCCTGTGTCGTCGACGTAGTTCCGCACGAGCGCGCCGTCCGCGGGCGCGGCCGCCACCGCGTCGAGGATCTCCTTTATCCAGCCCGCGAGGTCACTCGTGGCGTCCGCCCGCCAACTCGTGGCTTGGGCGACGGGCGCGCGCATGACGGTGGCTAGGACGCGCGTCATGCCCGCGGCGGCCCAGCCATTCCCGGTCGACCAGTGCCCCGGGTCGGGCGCTTGCGGGCCGACGATGTGCTGCCACAGGCCCTTGCCCTTGCTTTGCAGGATGTCGCGGTAGAGGCCGCATTGCTTGGAGGTTTCTTGCAGAAGAGTCGCGTTGCTCGAGTCGGCGGCAGTAGTACGCCATGAACGGGGGCGCCATGTACATAAAGTCGGCCCTGGAAATGCACATTAACTCCGCGTCGTCCTTGGAATGCCGACCTGGACTCACCAAAGCTCTGGCACTCCTGCGCGATGAGAGATCGCACCGTTCGAGTATCTAGGCGCGGTGTCGACCAGATAGGCGAGTTGCACAGTAGCAGCATCGGCGAATTTCTTGTCGGATTTGCCCAGCATGATTGCGCTGACGCCCAAGCTCGCTGGATCCCCAGTTGCGCCATTGCCGTTCGACAGCCCAGTTGTAGCCGATCTCAATTTTTTTTCGCCGCATATGACAAAGCTTGACGGAGAATTGGCTGTTCGTGGGCTACCGGGAATGGGGTCTTGCCAAAGACAGAGAGCTCGGGATTGTATAATTCGAGGAGCGCTTCGGCGGCCGTTCCAAATTCCCAAGATTCGGCGGGGAGAGACTCGGCGAGGGCGGTCACTTTTGCAATGTCGAACCCGGGAGAGAACGGGATGGCGTTGTCGGCCCAGGCGGAAAGGGATGTAGTTAGTAAGATGAAAGGACACGCGAGACGATTTGATCGGTTCATAGAGCAAATTGAGATGGCTGTAGAAATAGGATTTCGAAGCAGATGAGGTGCGTTTCTCAAAGAGGACCGCTAGTTTTTAAAGGCTCAAAGACGCTTGGCGTACTCAGTTCGTCCAGGCGACCTACACCACTGCTAGCGGCAACTCGGAGGCCCGGTCGCATACGTATAATGAATGATGATCCACTGGTCGTCGAAGGGACACCGACTGGGCCTGTTGTTAATACATGACGCGGACCGAGGACAAAAATAAATCAATGGCGTTGATTGGCAGGAGTCCTCAAGCCAGCATGCGGATAACAGAAAGCAGGGGAATATTCTGAATTGAGCTGAGATGTGCCGAGGCGGAAGAGGTCGCGGGGTCGTCAAGTTGCAGGATTGTTGGCAATGGTATGGTCGATTTAGTGCCCGTGCTTACCAACGCCTAACGGAGTTACCGGAGGCGGACCCGTACATGCACGACTGTCACCTCGCTCTAGTAGTCCCGCAAAACAAAACGGATGAAAGAACGGCCAATACATACAGATAAATCACTCAGCGAATACCCTACGATTCAATTATCAGATCGAGGGTCGATGTGCGTCCATTCCAGAACATAAATTGGGACGCGCCCGTCTGCGTGAGCTGATTAATGGAGGGAAGTAGACGTTGCGGCTGCAAGTGTCGGGTATCTTAGCGTCAGTCGCAGGTACGGTATTAGGCTCCGACTCACCTTCTAAGTACCCATCAATAAAATATCCGGGGAGGAGCCGCGCTCGTCCTCGACTCGTTGTCGACCCGTATTTGCTCTGGGCCTGACTTGGGACTTTACAGGGGTGGCGGCGACAAGGGTCGTGCCTTGCCGCTCTTTCTCCTTCTCCCGAATCGCCGCGAGCCGAGCGTCCTCCGCCTTCTGCTTCTCCTCCGCCCTCTCCTTCTCCTTGCGCTCCGCCTCGATAGCTTGGGGATCCCGCTCTCGAGGCTTGAAGGCGCGCTTCATGCTGACTTCGCGGTTCAGGACCTTTCTCTTGGCCCCTACACTTCCTTCACGCCGCTGTTCGCGCTCCCGCTCCTGCGCGAGAGTAATCGACAGAGAGCGAGACCGAGATCGGGCAGGTTCTGCTAACGTCTTCCGGGGAGCGGCGGCGGCAGCGGAAGCAGATGCTCCTCGATCAGCCGTCGCCACCGACATCGAGCGGGCGCGGTCGACGGGTATGTCCGGAGATGTTGCACCCTCCTCTTCAGAGTCTGAAAAGTCTGAAAAGGGCGAGTGGGGGAAGATTTTGGACCTGAGAAGGGCCGTTTGTGCGGAGATGGTGGTTCCAAACCTGCGGCCGGTTAGTCGGAAGATCGTCGAGTTGGACAAGACTCTAGGTACCGCGGTTCCACCACATCCTCGCAAAACACCTGCATCCAATCGCGGTCGTCTTTTCGATGCAGCAGGCCCTCGTCCAGGTTGCTGACAAGTTGCCACATTGACAGCTTGTCCATGAAAGCCTCGAGCCGGTCTTCCAGGGACGGCGAAGGCGGATCAGTCAAGTTTTCGCCGTTTCTTGCTCGGAGAGGTAATTTCGCGTGGCTGGTGGAGGGCCGGGAAGGGAGAGCTTCAGCATATAGAGCAATATCTGTACTTGCACTCTTCACATACTCGTTAGCTAGCCAGCTCCGAGGTTGTGTGGGACTGACTGACTCGCGGCGCTCCATGCGCTCCATCCATTTAGAGCGCCAGGAGTCGTTCAACCATGGCTCCTTCCTCATCATTCTCGCTCTTCTCGTGGGTGACCGCAAACCACATCACGCTCTCCTCCTCCTCGCCCTCGCCGCCGCCGTTAGCCAAGATGTATGGGAGCTCGACGTGATATTTGTTTGTTACGGCGCGGGAGCTCAGCAGGAGACGCTCGAGCAAGGCGTGGAGTGGGTGTGGCTGGGTACGCAGAGTCCGGTACAGTCGTGACGCGCAGCAAGGATGGCACAAGAAGTCGTAGGGGCATTAATGACTTTGAACACGAGTTAGCAGTTACCCCACGAGTGAAAAAAAGACGCGCACATCCGGCAGCCAAAGAAACTGGAAATACATCCGGGCGATGAAGTCGTCGGAGGATTCGTCTTTGACGTTCAGCGGGTACTCGTGCAATATGGATTTTTCTTGTGTTGCCGTCCATGGCACTCTGTGTAGATCAGGGATCGCGTATTGAAGGGGTTTTACAGCCATTAACGCGTGAATACAAGCCCTAACTGGAAAGGAACGTGAAAGTCGAGAACAGGGCGGTGTCATGTGACTCAGGTGTGATCAAAGCCACGTGAGATGTGTGGTTTGTTTGCCATCTTTACTCCGCTTTCTCCGCTCCAACATGCCACCGTTTCTGGATGTGCCAAGTGAAGTTTTACTGTTGATTATATCCTACCTCGACGTTCCAGAGGTTTTTCCATTGCGGCAGGTACGAAATTCTATTTCACCCTTCGCCCATCTAATTCTTTTACATAAACTAGACATGCCGCGAGGTTTCCGAGCTGACACGCGACAAAAGTGTCTGGCTCAATTTTCTGGAGACCCTCAAAAGAGCTGGAGACATTCCACTGCCGCCCGCTGCGTGTGATCCTGCAGTGTCTGATTTCTCATCATCGACCATCGAGTCAATGGTTGTCTCTGCCACCCGGGCCTCTGATTCCTGGCTCCTTCCGAGAGAGATCACGCCTCTTGCAACTCCCTTATCCGGCGAAGCTCTGGATGGCCTGAACATATTCTTGGACACTTGGCTGCTCGTCGTCTACGTGAACGGGCTTGTGTACCTGCGGAGCCTTCGAGAAAACGGTTTTCCTTCTGCCACTCTGGACCTCAGTGGAGCTGGTAAACGGTGGAGGTCGCATTCCGCTTCTCTGGCGCCCGGAAATAAACACATTTTCCTGGCAATGTCCAACAATTCACGGTGAATACAACCCGTTTGATTTTTTGGCGCCGGTTGATTTTTTCCCCATTCAATTGGGTGTCTTAGACCGTTCGAGACAGTGTTGTACGAAATCAATATCGACACCGAGAACTCTGCGGGGATCACCTTCAATCTAGTTCGGACATTTAGTGGTAATAGAACCCGTACAATCCGTGCTCTCGATGTGGTCAGCCGTCTGCTGGTATTTTCCTCTCCCGCACGTACATTGGATGTTCTCAGTTGGGATGCTGAGAATGGAGGATCCTCAAGTATGTGGATGGCCGATGATGCAGAAGAATGGGTACGCGTAAAGCTCTCCGTCGCGTCCCTCCCTAACAACGTCATATAGTTTGACGGTGTCGTCGCACTACGCCATCTTGGTTCGCATTTTCTCGTCATCCGGACCCATACAATTGAGCTGCATGCATGCGAGGACGCAACACAGCCGGAGCGAAGCATGCAGCCACTCAAACACCGGGTTCCGTTCCCACTTCGTGAAGGGTCGGTTTCCCTCTCAGACCCTATCACCTCCGCCGCTTCGGATTCCGGCGGCAGGCGCATTCGCATAAATGTCCTCGTGTACGACGCACACAGCCTTTCATCCTACGCAGTCGCTATCCTCCTCCCGGATGCGGCATCCGCGGACGTACAACCCACGATGGATGTCATTCTCGCCGGCGAGGTGCGCCCCCTGCCGCCGAAAGTCCATAACGGCAACCCGGCGCCTCGATCGCACTGGTTCGTCAGCACCCTCGGCTTGGGACAACAGGCGATCCGGGCGATGTGGGTAGAGCGCCACAGCTTGACGATGACCCGCCACGTCCGGGTCTGCACGATGAACCGGAACGTAACGTGGCATGAGATGAAGACGGCGAGCAGTGTGTTTACGCTGCCGTCCTACGATCTTCGAGGTCAGTGGCCTTTTAGAGAAATGGATCGGCTAATTCGTGTCATTCGAACGACAGACGATTTAACACACTGCGCATTGGCCGAGGTCAGCGGCCGTATTGTCTTGGGAAACCGCGTTGGGCATGTCTTCTTGCTCACACCAACCCGGACTCCGTAACGGTTGAATTAAATCGCATGCACTTACATATAAACGTCGGTCCACTTTTCTTAGTTCGTGGCGTCAAGAGCTAAATCACACAGTAGGACAAGAAACTAGACCATAATTAGTGCTTGTGGCTTTTAAAACCCTATCCCGCCCAGGACTTGAAGACCAAATGGAAATGGGTACGATTCATTATCTTGACCGAGAAATGCAAAAGCGATCCAAGATAACTTCCACACTCTTACTTCGACCAGAACGTGAATGCGTAACCAGAAAGTTAATTCGACGTTGTCACGTAATGTTTTTGGAACCGGCTTCTCCCGCAGTTTAGCTCGGGTGCGTGTTGGATGCGTGTATAAAAGCCCAGTGAGGCACCGATATATCTGCGATAATCTCTGCGAGCTGCTCCAATGTCTGGAGGCACGTCTGCCCCATCATCTGAAGAGAAATCTATGCGGAACTACTCAACCGCAAACGTTACTGCTCCACAGAGTCTCGGGACTTGTCCGAACGGCCAGATAATCCCCCATGTGTTATGTGCGAACCGCGAGTGCCTCAAGCGCGCAACAATGACCTGCAGCAAGGTGAGCCTGCTCGTTGGAAAGATTACCTTGATCTAACCGGATTCGTCATCAGTGCCATCTCGCGAAGGTGGGTGCTAGTCTATGTTATTTGCTGCGCCCAAACGGCTTGACATTTGAACCACGAAGTATTGTTGTCGAGAGTGTCAAGCTCAGCATTGGACGGCCCACAAGAAGGATTGCAAACATCCGTATATGAGCCCGGCGTGGCAGCCGGCATGGGTGAGGGAAGAGCGATCCCCCGCATTCATCAGCAAAAACGTCAATGAGCCTGAGCAGGCCGTCTTTGGGGCGTTCCGCCACTATCTATGGGGGAACGTGCCCGCCATCAACTGCCTTCAGCTTGCGCGCAACGAAGGTCAACGTGCGGCGTCTATGGATTTGAAGCTTTGCTTCGCTGGTGGGTTCAGCGCCTCAACACTCCAGTCTAATCCTGACTTTGAACTCAAGCCTCGGGCGATCTTAGAAACTTGATCATGACCGTCAACGACTTGCCGGACAACTACGCGGGGAAATGTGACATTTTATGCAACGACCTCGACGGCGTCGTCGTCAATCGCAACCTCGTGATTCTGTTCGTCCTCCTCACACCCGGGATAGACGCGGTGGATGCCGCCGAGCTGGCAGTGCATCTCATGTATTCCGCGGCGCTGACCCCGGCGATGGCGGATTACTGCCGTCAATGCACGGAGGCCGTCTACAGTGTCCACGGCGCGCACAGCGGCGTATGGGACACCAGGGGCGCGGGGAAAGTCCGCTCGCTGCAGCGCATCTCGGACCTCCAGCCTGTGCTTCAGATGTTCCGCTCCAGATACATTCTTTCTACGGCTCTCGCAAGCATGCGTTCGGTGATGTGGAACCCCACGCGCGTCGACTATGTCGACCGTCATTTATCCTCGCTGGAGCCAGGCCACCGCGTGAGCTTCGCTAGATTCCGCAGAACCGGCGTGCTGGCATCGTTCACCACCGATGTCAGTCACTTCACGGAACCGAACCGGTGGGTTGAAATCTGCAGATCATATAGTTGGATTTTCATTCGTCCGTATAGACTCATTTTTTCGTCAGAAGGTAAATGGCTTTCGATGGACAACGCCAATCCGCTCTTTGGATGGGACCTTGCGACCGCCTTCGATTCTGGCTCGCGCCACGGCGCGACCCGGTCTGACTCTTACGGCTGCCTCTTTTTCTTCCTAAAAGACCAGTTCCAAAAGTTTGCCAGGCGCGCGAAGGATTTCAAACTGGACATCACTCTCTCGCAGGCCAATGCGATGCAGCTGAGCCAGCAGATCCCCGCCGGATCCGTCCCGAACATCCAAAACGCGCGTTTCGACAGAATCGAGACTTCCAATTTGGCAGATTACTTTGGTGCCAGCCGGGTCATCAGCGACTGGGTCCCCACTACTGAACAAGGCCAATCCGCACTCGGTGCTGCTAATGAACTTCATGAACTGGATGTTGCACCAGCCGAATTCCCGCGCGCGCGACGGGGGGCCCAAAGTCTGCGGGAAATTGTTTGCTCAGTCGGCGGCGTTTCTGGTACGTTCTACGCAATGCGTTAATCTGAAATGATTACAGAACGTACGACCAGGGTATCAGCCCAGCAAAGGCATCTTCCCAGGGAGTTAACTCTCCCCAGCTCATCCAGAGCATAGAATGCGCGGAGGCCTTCTACGACAACGAGCATCCCTTCGCCGAATTCTTGAAGAAGACGGGCGCGCAGCAAGCTGCTACCTCGGCGGGCGGGAGGCTGCGACCAACCCACCGCATCCACCCCAAGGTATGCACGTTCAACAGGCTCCCAGTTCTGAAGCCTCACCGACGCCCTAATAGCGTTCCGGCCTCTCGCTCGACAAACCGACGCAAACCGTGCCTAAGTTGACGAAGACTGCGTTCCACGATCTCTGTACGTGTTTAACGGACCCAGGAGACTTATCGTCCTTATCCCTTGCAAGTCCTTCTCGGGGGTGTAAACTATTCCGACCGGTTTGTTGAAGTTGAAGTCCGGGCGTGAAGTGAGGCTGCCCAAAAGCAACTAATGAATAATGCTGTAAATATCTTGCAGAGTTCCAGATTTTTGTAACATTTCTTCTCAAAACAGTTGGGGATTCCAACAATTCAAAGCGGCCCTAGACTCGTTACCAGTCTGCCGTACGGAATGCAATAAATGTGGCACAGCAGTATTGCCGTGGTACTTCTCGGGATTGGCAATTGAGCGGGCGGGAGTTTGAAACTTTTGAGTGGCGCCGATCACGGCCATCAATTCTCCCTCATCATCAATCATTTCGGCTGTAAATCCAGTTGTCGCTTCGACCCATGCACGAGCCTCCACAAGAAATCTGAGGAGACAGATATCTTGGCATTTTGCGCTTCAAGCGTTCCGTACATTTTGGCATTTTGAAACCATCCAGATCCAAGGCCAGAATAACAGCCATCAAAAATTTCAAAACTTCCGCCCCGCTCAATTGCCAATTCCGAGAAGTATCAGTCTGCTGTACGGAATGCAATAATAGTGCTCGCCATGGTAGTCTAAAGCGGCCCAACGCTCGCTCGCTCGACGGTCGGCGCGGCCGCGTCACCCAGCTCGCATTGAGCCGTGTTATTCTTGCAGATATGATGTACTCGACTACGCTGGACGTAGAAATGTTCATTGGGTCAAAAATTGTGCTCACCCTTTTCTTTGCTCAGTAGACTACAGTGCTGTAGAAGGAAACGGGTTTTCAATTAGATATTTCTGATCAATAAACTACGAAGCTCTTCCTCTGTGGATTATTTACAAGTTCAGCATCACCAAGTCGATAGAATCAGCACGATTAATGATATCGGATTATGTGGTCCCCCGGTAATCATGCGGTGTCTCGTGTGCCGTGGGCCAGCCGAAGCATTTCGGCGGAGGAAAATCGCAGCTTACTCAGTGGTAATGACGAAAATGAGATTTACTGCAAGACGTGAAAATAGAAAACCCTTACCTAAAGGTAGCGGGAATCCCGATTAGCCGAAACTCGTCAAACCTCCTACAGTCAACGCCAGTCTTCCGCTTTGTCCAGCTCTCTGAATTGCCTCAGCTGTCGATTTGTTGCCGTGGAGGCGTCGCCGTGAAGAGCGAATTTCACGATCACCTGTTTGGGCAGATCTTTCACGCAGCGCACCATGCAATTAGATGCAATTAGCAAGCAACTAGAGATGATGCTCATCGATTGATATAAAGGGCGCCGGGTTGCCGTACGTACGTACCCACACCTCCTCGCCAATCCACCTCTCTCCCATCCACCACCACAATGAGCTTCTGCAAAGACTGTGTCAAAGGTGGGAACCTCGAGCTTCCCCAGTTCCGACTCTGAATGACCTGATTGGCAGGCGTCACCCACGACGGAACCCCCGAAGGTTTGTGGTGCGCAGCGGGTCCAAGTCAAAAGCTAAATCCAAGATACAGGCAAGATCGAGACCATCGGCGGGATCGAGTGCTACGTCGCAACACCCACCGTCGACTACCCCAAAGACAAAGTCCTCCTGTTCCTCACGGATGTCTTTGGCTTGGACCTCGTTAACAATAAAGTACGCGGGCTTCATACCTTCTGGAGCCTGACTGACGCGAACGCAGCTCCTGACGGACGACTTTGCGCGGAACGGGTTCAAGGTGTGTAGGTGTGAACTCGGCAGGGCGGGTGATTGATTTCCGCCAGACCATTCTCCCTGATTACCTGCACGGCGACCCCATCCCCGTGGCGGCCATGGAGGCCGTGAGTGCTCCTCCCCTTCCCGCACCGCGCGATTGGCTGACCCTCACTTTTCCGTGCAGGGCAACTTTGACATCGGGAAATGGTTCGGCACGCACGGCACCACCGACACCCGCCCGCTCCTCGACAAAGTCATCGCCGCGCTCAAGGCCGACGGCGTCACCTCCTTCGGCGCGGTCGGCTACTGCTTCGGCGGTCGCTACGTCTTCGACCTCGCATTTGACGGCGTCATCTCCTCCGCAGCCGTCGCCCATCCGTCCCTCCTCCAGGTCCCCGCCGACCTCGAGGTCCGTTTTTCCTACCTCTCCCTTGCTATGCCCTCACACCGCCCACAGAAATACGTCTCCATCGCAAAGGCGCCGCTGCTCATCAACAGCTGCACGGTTGACGGGCAGTTCCCGCCCGAGGCGCAGGCGACGGCCGACAAGGTCTTCGCGGGCTTCGCGCCGGGGTACAAGCGCGAGTACTTTGAGGGCTGCACGCACGGCTTCGCCGTCCGCGGCGACCTCAGCGACCCCAAAGTCAAGGCCGGCAAGGAGGGCGCGTTCGCCGCGACCGTCGAGTGGATGATCAAGTACTTGTAGGTAAAGGTGAAGCGCGCACCTGGACCTGGATGTGCTTTGTACAGTAGAAATTCAAAGTGTAACACGAGTGTTTATACCGTTATGATTATATGCATCTTATCACCTGACGCCGCGAGCGCCGTGTAGCAAGCTCAGGCAGGATAGGACTCCCGACGGAAATCGGACTGACTGCTGCCCATCTGACCTCCCCGAGGCAATCCCAAGTAAGCCACGAGCGGGATAACAGGTCCCCTCCTCGAGAAAACCACAGGGTGTTCGCCCCAGAGTACGAGTACCGCCTCTGCTCTGCGCCGCCCTTCCCAGCGAACATCCTCGACGTCGTCGCGGGCTCCCAGTGCCTCGGCTTCGCTTCGCGCAACACCTTCGATCCTCCTCGCTGGTTTCCTCGGGCCTCGATCCGGTCCTGTACCTGAGCCTCCCAGCGCTCCCGTCCCAGGGGACCTGCGGCGCTGCTCGTGTCGCCGACCCTCGATGCGCCGACATTGCGCGCTGGCAGGGCTGCTTGCGGACGCCCTCGCGACGGACCCGTACCTCTCCCAGCGTAGCTCAGATCCCTGCCGGCTTCCCGCCGACGTGCATCGCGGCCGGATCGCGGGATTGTACTTATGCCGCGAACAAGACCCACGGGTTTTAGCGCTCCCTTCGCGACGCAGCGGCTCCGGCGCACGATCGTAAGGGTTTAAATGTTTATTCCTCATCGCCGGATGAAAATTGCAGGCGGAAATTTCGGGTGCCATGTCAGAAGTTGACGCCCGAGGCCGCGGAAGTGAGTTTCAAGATAAGATGTTGTTTTTAAAGGATTTACTGCAGGCCTGCGCTGTGAAATTCTGAACGCGTCAGCAGAAATTGAGAACAAATTTAGAATAGGAACTCCGGACGAAGGCACGGGTCGTAAAGCTTGTTTAGAATAGGAACTCCGGATTGACGTGACGAAACGCGCTGTGACATGCGCCACGTGCTCGGGTCACTGCGCCGAACTGCCTTCCTTTCACCTGAACCTCAGGATCCATTGCTTCAGAACGAGGCATTCCGTCTCCAACGCCTCCCTCCTTGACTTGCCTCACCTGTCGATTTGTTGCCGTGGAGGCATCGCCATGCAGAGCCAATTTCGCGATCACCTCTTTGGGCACATCTTTCAATGCAATTAGCAAGCAACTTAGCAAGTGAAGATGATGCTCCTCGATTGATATAAAAGGTGCCGGGTTGCCGTCTTTCCGTACATACGTACCCCACACCTCCTCGCCAATCCACCTCTCTCCCATCCACCACCACAATGAGCTTCTGCAAAGACTGTGTCAAAGGTGGGAACCTTAAGCTCCCCAGTTCCGACTCTGAACGACCTGATTGGCAGGCGTCACCCACGACGGAACCCCCGAAGGTTTGTGGCGCGCAGTGAGACCAAGTCAAAGCTAAATCCAAGATACAGGCAAGATTGAGGCCATTGGCGGGATCCAGTGCTACGTCGCAACACCCACCGTCGACTACCCCAAGGACAAGGTCCTGCTGTTCCTCACGGATGCCTTTGGCTTGGACCTCGTTAACAATAAAGTACGCGGGCATACCTTCTGGGAGCCTGACTGACGCGAACGCAGCTCCTGACGGACGACTTTGCGCGGAACGGGTTCAAGGTGCGTACGCGTGAACTCGGCAGGCGCGGGTGATTGATTTCCGCCAGACCATTCTCCCCGATTACATGCACGGCGACGCCGTCCCCGTGGCGGCCATGGAGGCCGTGAGTGCTCCTCCCCTTCCCGCGCCGCGCGACTGACTGATCCTCCGCGAAGGGCAACTTTGACTTTGGGAAGTGGCTCGGCACGCACGGCACCACCGACACCCGCCCGCTCCTCGACAAAGTCATCGCCGCGCTCAAGGCCGACGGCGTCACCTCCTTCGGCGCGGTCGGCTACTGCTTCGGCGGTCGCTACGTCTTTGACCTCGCATTCGACGGCGTCATCTCCTCCGCAGCCGTCGCCCACCCGTCCCTCCTCCAGGTCCCCGCCGACCTCGAGGTCCGTTTTTCCTACCTCTCCCTTGCTATGCCCTCACACCGCCCACAGAAATACGTCTCCACCGCAAAGGCGCCGCTGCTCATCAACAGCTGCACGGTTGACGGGCAGTTCCCGCCCGAGGCGCAGGCGACGGCCGACAAGGTCTTCGCGGGCTTCGCGCCGGGATATAAGCGCGAGTACTTTGACGGCTGCACGCACGGCTTCGCCGTCCGCGGCGACCTCAGCGACCCCAAGGTCAAGGCCGGCAAGGAGGGCGCGTTCGCCGCGACCGTCGAGTGGATGATCAAGTACTTGTAGGTATAGGTGACGAGCGCACTTGGACCTAGATATGCTTTGTACAGCAGAAATTCAAAGTGTACAAAGAGTGTTTATAGCGTTATGATTATATGCACCTTATTGCCTGACGCCGTGAAGAAAGCTCAGGAAGGACAGGACTCGCCGCCCTCCTGAGCTCCGCTGTCCATCCCAAGTGAGAGACGCGCGGGTAACAGCTCCCATCCTCAAGGAAACGGTTCCATCTATCCGCAGGGCGTTCGCCGCGGAGTATCGTCCCTGCTCTGCGCCGCCTCCTCGGCATCGTCGCGGGCTACCAGTACCGGATTCGCTCTGCACAACATCCTCGCGGTCCGCCGGTCCTGTACCTCGCGCAGGCGAGCCTCCCGGCGCCCGTTCCAGGGGCGGGGGCTCGACTAGATGTACGCATGACGCCGGCCCCGCGTGCGCGGACATCAGCCTGAACGGCGGGTACCCACCGGCGCTGGCAGGGCTGCTTGCGGACGCCCTCGCGACGGACCCGTACCTCTCCCAGCGTAGCTTTCCCTCCATACATCACGGCCGGCTTCAGGGACTGTACTCATGCGAGAAGCGCGTGCGGTACTTGGAGTATGCGAACGAGATCTGCGCACTTCTGACGCTCCCTGGACATGGGCTAATGGCGTCCCGGACGGGCTGCTGAATGTGTTTGGATCGCAAGGGTTTACTCGCCAAGCTGAAAATTGCTAGTCTCTTTTGACGAACTCCATCACTCGTTCCTCGTTCTGAAGAAAATTGCAGGCGGAAATTTCGGGCGCCATCATGTCAGTTGAAGCCCGAGGCCGCGGAAGTGAGTTTCAAGACAAGATGTTGTTTTAGAGGAGATTTACTGCAGGCCTGCGCCGGGAAAGTCTGAACGCGTCAGCAGAAATTTAGGAACGCCGGATTGGCGTGACGAGACGCGCTGTGACACGCGCCACGTGCTCGGGTCACTGCGCCGAACTGCCGACCTGCCGACTCAGTGCGCCTTCCGTCTCCAACGCCTTCCTCATGAAATAAAATAAGCCCATCTTAAGTTCGGGGCGGTTCTATCCCTTTTCGAACTTAAGTTTGCGCAGAACTTAAGTTATTTTGCACAAAACTTAAGTTCTGCCAACGTGCCTGCCACCGGGTATAGCACACATTTAAATCGTGTCCCCCTTGCTGTACTCGAACTTAAGTTGTACGCACCCTTCAAGTTTCATCTACAACTCAAGTCCCATCCACAACTGAAGTCTTCGCAACTTGAGTTCTATTCACACTTAAGTGCCGCCAACTTCTACTTAAGTTCTACACCTGCATCTCGATCACACACACAGTGACCTCGGCCACGAATCAACCCGAAAACACAATACAGCTCAGGGGCCGCCTCCGCACCCGTTGCCGCCTCAAAGGCGATTCCTGCAGACTGCGCGCATGCGACGGCATTCGGCGCAGAATCCGACTCGGGCACATCGAGTCGCACGCTGCAGTTCCCGTCAATTGCCCCTGCCGCCTCCGAGGTGATTCACGCATGCGCAACGCCAGCGTCTAATCAGGCATCGGCGCACTCGGCACCATTTGCGCGCAGTTGCATGAGAGACCCACTTGACGGCGGGGTGGGGTGCAGGGGGGTGGAGGAAGGGAGTTGGGGACAGGCACATGGGGATAACAAGGGAAGAGAAGGGTGTGGCGGAGACGCAATCAGCGAAATGGGACGCACCGGATGTGGCAGGATGTGGAGCGCGCGTGCTCCACGTTGAGCGCAGTGTGCGAGACGCGTTCAGAGGTCGCAGTGAGCACACTGAATAAACGGGATGATACAAGGTACGCACCGAATAAATGGTTATGAACCATTTCACCATCTACTGGGTGGCATGACATCGATCTTAACTTGCCAGCTCGTCGAAGGCTGGCGCTGAAGCCCAATGAATCCTAATCAATTAGAGACAACGTAGCAAGAACTCACTGGGCCTTGGGTGGTTGGTGGTCGGGGCGGCACATTCTGTGGGTGGGGAGTGGGTGGGTGGTGGACAGAAGAGAAGTTAGAATGAGTAACGCGTGACATTACTGAATCACAATGGTGGCCGAGATCATCAAACACTCCACGACACATCACTTCGACTTGGCTCTAACTTCGATGAGCTCTTCGCTGTTCTCCTCGACAATTCACCCTCGCATATCCCACAATTCGTTCAGATCACTTTGTGCAAGCTCAAGTTCAGTTGTGCTGACCTTTGACTGACCTCTGATGTCAATGACTTTCCGCCGTCAGGTGGCATTCTAGAATCTGGTATGCCACACTGTTTGTGTTTATAAAATTAGGAACTGACTATGCGACCCAATAGGTCCACAGTATTGTTTATACTTGCCACAAGTATGTTTCTGTGTTGTGCACTCTCAATATTAATATCACTAGTTATTCCAGGTATCCACGCCACATTCCGGAACTCAAGTTCACGGTAGAACTGAAGACGGAGCAGAAGTCGGGAAACTCCAGTTTGGTCAAAAACTTAAGTACTTCATTATTTAAAGATATTATGTTTATATGAACTCATCTCAATTTCCTGACGGAGGGTCGAACTTAAGTCATGCGCGAACTTGAGTTCACGGCGCAAACTAAGATTGAGGTTTCAGCACGGTGATATGTACAACATAGGTAGGTTACAGTAGAAGAACTCAAGACTACAGTAGAAGAACTTAAGATGTAGTAAAACTTAAGTCCGAAAAGGGATGGAACCGCCTAGAACTTAAGATAGGCTAATTAAGTATTTGCTTCCTCCTTACCTTTATGTCGCAGCTTCATTTTTCTTTGGGCCGCATCTGGATCAAAATGGTTGCGGAGTCAAGCTCTTCGGAACCTTATGCTACCAGCAGCACGCCCCATCTCCTGCCAGGAGCGGAGATCCGAGAACACGATCCGCCCCCTTATTTCGCTCCAAACGATCCGCGGGACGGAGAACTCAGGACGACCTGATGGCCGGGTTTCAATTCCTAGCATTTAGGATACGCGCGGATGCCCATATTAATGGAGGTGACCGCACGCACGCTCCCTCAGTCTCTCACTCGAGAGATGCCTTCCTGTCCCCAAGATAGGTCTTTTGGCCCAGCCTCAACGTGCAGAGATCTGGACTTCACCTTATTTCGAGCAGACGTGCGTGACCTGTTCGAGATCGAGATTGGATGAGGCTAACGCGCTCTATTCAGCATCCTCTCCTCTTCTCCGGATGTAATATTCGTCGTACTCGTCGTGCTTCGGCTCGCCTACCTGAACTCCCAGACTGGGAAAGTTGGGCGTCAACACTGGCCTATGCGCTGCTCGCGCTCAAGGGAGGTGCAGCGCTGTCCGTTGTAGCAAACACCATCGCCAGTCTCGTATACTCTCGCCACCTGAAAGCTCTTTCCACTTTCTGGGCCTCGCTGCCCCAATTATGCAGACAATCATTGCGGTTCGGGTCTTGTGTCAGTTCCCCTCTCCCCTCACCGAGAATTTATCGCAATCCCAGGTCTTCCCGACCTTCCTTATCACGGTTGAGCAGTTTACTTTGGCTGCTGCCGCTGAAGTGGGCCGGTCGCAAGAAAACCCTCACCATCGCAGACTGCGGCTCTATACCGCATGAAATGGGTGCCAACGCCAGCCGCTCCGCGCTGTACTTGTCAATTTAGAGTCCGTCCCGGTCGCCATTATATACGCAATTCTCCACCACTATCTCAGGGCTCCTCACAATTCAGTGGCCAAGCAGTATGTGGAGACGTATCTGATACTAACTGGTTGAAGGGCCGAGAACTACTTTCAAAGACAGAACGACGCGCATTTAGACCGAAGTTAAGTAATAAACGGTGTTATCTCTCCATGTCACTAGGATTAACTCGTTTCAGGTGTCATTCTCTTTCCGATTCGCGAGCGTTCGCCTCTTGTGGGTTCCTTCGTTGCTGAAGGACAGTGGGTGACTGAATAAACTGCAGGCGCACATTTCTCGCCATGATTTCATTCATAATGACGACTGGGCTTTCTGTCCTTGCCGTGGGACTCCGGCACTCAACTAATCCTTCATCGTTGGGTCCATTCCCTCTGCCCTATTCACAGTTGACAGATACATGCTGTTTTAGATTGGCCCTTGCCTTCGCGAGTTTGACTAGTATTGCTGCTCAATTGAGCGTCCTTTTCATGGTCTGGTTCATTTTCTGTTTGGAAGAGTTCGTGCGCTCACATTTCGCACAGAATTTGACTGGTCTGGAGAATGCTTCCGTGGCTTTATCGAGGATTCCCGAAATCGCCTCGCTACCGGCCGAGCACGATCCAACGGAATTATCTGCCCGCAAGGAATTGCCCTCTGACAACTCTGACTCTCCTGATGCGCCGGGTTGCGTGGAATTCCAGAACGTTTGTTTTCAGTATGGGTAGGTCAAGCTGATCCACAAACAATCTTTACTGATCGGTTCCTCGAACCAGGGCTGGTGTTGACCTCGTGGTCGACGGAGTATCGTTCAAAGCATCGGCGAGTAAGAGGATAGGATTTTTTGGGGAAACAAGCTTCGTGTCTTCACCAAAAGCACGGAAACTCGCGTCCCATTTTCCTCATGTGCATACTAGGTCGGGGAAGAGCAGCTTGATCCTGGCGCTCTTCCAGGCTGTGGATCAATCCCTGTTGTCGGGAAATATCATTGTCGACGGCGTTGACACGTGGACCTTACCTTTGGCGACGCTTCGCGACTCAATGAGGTACGTTGAACATGTGGTCACGTGTAGATATGTCGAAAAAATCGAATGCAGTTTGGTTTCACAAAATCCTTTCATTCGGCATGCCCCCCTCCGTCACAACTTGGACCCGCACGAAGCCTGTTCTGACAAGGATATCTGGCTTACCCTCGAGAGAATCGGGATGAGCAGCGCGATGTCGGACTTGCCGAATAAGTTAGAAACTGTGTAGGATGAAGACCTCGCCAACTGCACAGTCATTGCTGTCGCGCACCGTATTGGTCAGAAACGATCATGGACATTGATTTATTTTTCCATGAAAGACGGTGTCCTTGTAGAATGCGGCTCCCCGGAGACTCTCCTCTCCCGGGCTAATAGCAAGTTTAAGCAACTGGCTTCTGCCAAGGATTAAGTCAACTTACAGACTTGCGTACCCGTGAACTCTTAATTTCTTCTCGAATCTATTTTCAATTCATTATAGTAACGAGGAGTGCGGCCCCTGATCAACGTAGGTGAAGACGCTTACCACAACCTGAACTGTGACTTGGTAAACCGTTCAGCTTTCCCGAGGAAATTGCGCCATTACCGCATGCTTTGCAGGCACCGGTGAACGTCCATCATTCACTGTCATTGGGAGTTTGAACGCCGACCGTCAAATCCAATTGGCTTAATCCCGAGGAAACCTATCCTCATCCCGCGAAATCTACGGTTAAACTACCGAGAATACCGCCAGAGCGTCTGATCTTGAGAGGTCTGGGCACCGATTGGATGTATACATTGCATTTTTAACCGATTTGGGGATCCCCACACTCTTCGTAATGAACTCAGTCCCGATTTTGCACTATCCTTCGGCGCATTATGCACGAAATGCGTGAAGCTAGGTATTTTCTTGGGTGACCTGTCCCCCTGGTCTCCCTCGCAGGCTTTCTAAACGCCTAATCCGAGTCGAAGGAAACAAGGATGCTCTTACGTCCTCCCCCGATGGCTCGCTAGCAGCCAAATCCGCAACTAATGCTACTAATCCTGGCCAGCTGATCCATCCTTCCAGTTCTATATGATGGAGTCGATCAGACGTAGGCAATTTGATAGCTTCTGTTCAGGTCCATTCTCGGCAAAGACGTCGAAGCACGACTGGAAGTGCGGGAGGGATAAAGTCCCGCCGTCTTCATCCACTAGCATCTTACCCTCTCCCTCCATGGCGGCAACAACCTGGTATCATGCAGTGCTCGCTGGACTCCGAAAGCTGCGCGACCACGGTGCCGACAAGGTTGAAAGCCTTGAAAGTCTGATGTCTTTCGGCATGGGGTCCGCCCCGAACGGCGGCACCGTCTCCCACTTGATGTGCGGGAATGCAATGAACGCAAAATCATGCCCGCAACGAGGTTCACATGTCTGCACACGAGTACGTTGATTTCAACCTATGTTCAATACTCTGAAAACCCCGACCAGTGCCATCTTATTAAAGTGCGTTTCGGGAGGTTCTTGGAAGTCCCCCTTGCTTATATGGATGCAGTATTGTTCTGAGAGGTGCAAGACACAGCACTGGGCGAAGCACCGATCACGCTGTACGCATCCCTACCTGAGCGAAACCTGGCAGCCTTCGTGGGTGACGGAAGGACGAGATCCCACGTTCCTATATCCTTCGAGTTCGATGACGCTTTTTCGTCCGTCTGTCGATTTCTGGGGTGACCTGCCAGCGATGGACTGCCTTCAACTACCAACCAACGAGGGAATGGACGAATTTGAACCGCTGGGTGACTTGAAATTATGTTTCGCCGGTAAGTGCTCTTTGCTGGCTGATCCTCCAAATAATGTATACCCTCGACGGACAGCATCCGGAGATCTTCGGAATTTAATCCGAACTGTTAACAATCTCCCGTCGGACTATGCGGGCTACTGCGACATATTACTGAACGACACCAATCCGGTACTAGTTAACCGCAACCTCGTCATCCTTTTCGTTCTCTTGAGCTCGGGACCCTCCTTAGAGGTAAGGGATATACGCAACTCCGTCCCCAGCTTGACTTGCGATTATACAGGAAGCAGCAGAATTTTCAACGCACTTGATGTACTCGGCAGCGCTTCCTAAAGAGGGCAGCGGATACCTCCAACGTTGCATCGAGTTCATATACGACTCTGGCGGAGAATTCGAAGTGGATTTGTCCTTTCAACGCTGCCTCGATACCAGAGGAGAAGGCAAGGTGTATTCGGTCCAACCTCGGGCAGGAATCAAACGGCTACTGGAGATGTTCCATTCAACCTACCCTCTCAGCAGCGCTTTAAAGAGCATGAAAGAAACTACCATGACCTCGGACCGGTTGGACTTGCGCGAAAAATACTTCGCGGGACTGAAGCCGCCCCATCGGATGGCGTTCCAGCGCTTCCGTGAAAGCGGGATCCTCGCGCCATTTGCACTGAATACCGTCAACTTCACGGAGCCAAATAGGTAAACGAACTCCCCTCCCCATGGACGCTCTCTAATATCAGAGAAGGTTCCTCTTTTCTCCCCAAGGAAAGTGGTTGGTTCCCGAAGACGCAAACCCGCTCTTTGGGTGGGACGTCACCGGCGTTAAGGACTCCGGAATGAAACATGGTGCCAGTCCCGAGGATATCCTGGGGTGCCTCTTTTTCCACGTCAAAGACGAGCTTCGGGAGTTCGCGAAGCGCGTCAAGGAGCTCAGAATCGACATCCACGTCACCTCTTTCGATGCCGGAATCCTCTCGAAGGGAATTACCATCGGCGCCCTGCCGGCATTCGAGGACGCCAGTTTCGATCGAATATTGACGTCGAATCTGGTCGATACCGTCGGCCTTCGGACGTGCCTATCTGACTGGGGACCGCTGCTGAACAGGGAGAACAGGTTTGCGAGCATTCTCATGCAGTCCAAGGCTTGGCACACGCACCAGCCACACACGACTGCACAATGGGGCCCGCACGCCATGAAGGTCTTGATGGAGAAATGTAACCAAATACCTGGTTTGGTAAGTGTTCTCGCTTTCTTCGCATGAGTTCCTGACTGGAGCCGTGGGGCAGGAGGTCAAAATGAAGACGGTATTCGCCCAGGGCCTTCGATCACCGGCCCTCTTTCGGATCTTCGAGTCTCTTGACGCCTGGACAGAAAATGAAGGCGCTTTCCAGGACTATCTAACCGACCAAGACGCCGATAGATCTGCGGCAGCGTTTGATTTACAATTGCGTGCCACACACCAAGTACATTCCAAGGTGATCTTTATTTTCGACACGTCGCAACTGTCTGAACACAGTCGGCAGAGATTCGGAATCCCTTTGAACGCTCCACGATGGCAAAAATTGCCTGATCTTTCGAGTAACGAATTTTATGATCTTTGTAAGTTTCTTCCATCTTCTATGACTCGTCCCAGAAGAATTCAATCCTGCACATTCCAGTTACGATCGGAGGGGCTAATTTGCCAGTACGCTTTCTGGAATTCGAGGGCGTCGACCTGCCGTCGACCTCGGGTTGCCGTACAATTTAAAGCTTTGGGGGATATTCCCTTTCTCCACGAACATGACGGTAGCGCTATGTAGGGACATGCCAATGATAAACACGAGGGTGCCGATTTGAGTCCAGCGCTGTCCTCGGAAGTCGATTGTGGAATGGGATCCCGCGTGCGCGCATACAATTTAGTGACGCGCAAATTCCAAGTCGCATTTGGTAATCCCCTAGGCCGGTTTGGGCGTTTATATACCCCCAGGAATACAGCTGGTGAACGCGCGCCGGTGATACAAGAGCGGCAGGCTATCTCCCTCCTCTCCGGGATTTTCCAACACCTCAACACGCGTGACTTGAGCTATGAAGAGCTCCGATACAACTTGAGCTGGCGGAGGCTCATAAGGGGGTTCATCGACTGGTCGCGGCTGAAGAAAGCTGGCGTCATGGAGTGGTAACCCTTTCGACACCAGTTTGCACGAAATCGCGCCGAGCGATCCCCGAATGACCGGTAATCCGTCTGCGCTCAAAAAATAGGGAGTCGTAGAGAACGGGTGTGGATGGAGGTCGGGCCGTGAGAAACTGGTCGCAATGGATGCCTGGGTGGCTGATAAGATGTTGATAACCATGTCGGAGGGTGAATTTGACGGGGCAGAGTTAAGAGAGGATGCCATGCGAGATGGAATGCGTAAAGCAAAAGTAACAAGTGGTATGGGGTCCATCGCAATTGATGTAAACGACGAAAGGGTTGCGCCGTGATACGATCCGCCGGTCGGGTTATCCTGCTCCTTCCCAAGTAACGCGTCAGAGGGCATAAACGACGTGACAACCGCGACGGGCTGAGCAGTCTCCCTGAGAAGAGCCCGAAGCTGGCGTTTGGTGGCCTCGCCGCCGGCGGTACAGCTTGCTGAACATGAACGGGTGAAATGTCGCAACAAAAGCATGAAGAGAGCCTAGGCAAGCACATGCAAACACAGGTAGAAACACCCAAAATAATTCGTGCGAAAATAAAGTACCGAGGCCGCGTCTACTTTGCGTCTACTGCAATCAAGGAAGCAAATAATACAATTTGTTACATGTACAGTGTACATCCGCCGTCCTTGAATCATTTCAGCTTGACGAACATGCTCTTCGACAACTCCACGGTCGAGATCTCAGCCTCCAACGTTCTCCGCTGATTGTACCTGTCAGTAAAACTCGTAGTATACACTCAGTGTATCTTACCTTTTCCGCGTTGGCGAGCCGTACGTTCTCAGGTACGGTGTCCTCGTAATCAGGTTGGGTTTCGACCTTGATCAGCTTCTGCAGGTTTATCCGAGACAGATCAAGTTTCTTGTCGCATTTCGCAATCTCGACGTCAAGATCAACGAGACCCTGGAGAATAGCGCGTGAGCGATGTATTCGGGGCTTGGTGCAAGAGAACCTACTCGGACAAGGGCGTGGATCGCGATGGTCGGTGTGACCACCGTACCACCGCAGCCCTCAGGGATGTCCTTGACATCCCGCACGACTTTGGCGCTCTTGCAGCCCTTGGTGAGAGCAACGATGGTCGAGAGCTGGGACTCGAAGAGCGCTGCTTCCTCGTCTGATTGGACCTGCAGGAACACTGGGAGAAAGATCGTTAGGACGAGAAAAAGGGAAGGGGGTAAGGCCGCACGCTGGATATCACTTTGGAGGTTATAAGACGCAGCCAACGACCGGCCCGTCTTCAGAGCAGAGAAAACGAGATTGAATTGCTGATCAGCAGATTCAAAGACGTGGGCTTTGTCCTGCAAGGTCGAGAGTCAGAAAATGGTATAGGCGGTTCGGATGACTTACGAAAACAGGGAAGGCAGACACCATAATAGAGGGCGTCGGGTCATTGGGCCGACGTGGCAGACGCTGCCACAGCTCCTCCGTTACGAATGGCATGAACGGATGCAAGAGTCGAAGGCCATGGTCGAGGCACGTGTACAGCGTTTGCTGAGCCGACTTGCGAGTCGCAATCGGAGCCGCGTCATCCGTCATCGGCTTCATGACCTCCTGCAGAGGGCTTTCAATATTGTACAACGGTGACGCAAGGGCCTGCGTACGATATAAACGTCGCACAACTCATAGAGCCAGAAGTTGTATGCGGCCGAGGTGGCAAGCATGAAATTACGGTCGGTTAAGCTGGTGTTGAGCTCCGCCGCCGCGACATTGAGCTTGTGAAGAATCCACTGCTCAACGAGACTCTCGTTTCCAGTCGGCTGCATTTCGACATCAGCGTTAGAACTGGCCGTGGAAGGGCCGCGTACCTTCGCAGAGGGTTCAGGGACAAACGATTCGTCCAGCTTGAGCATAGCAAACTTGGTGGCGTTGAAGATCTTGTTGCAGAATTTCCGGTAACCCTCAACGCGGAGGATTTCGAGATTGATGTCGCGTCCTAAAATTGAATAAGTTTACGGCGAACCCAAAACAACAAGGACGTATACGCACCTCCAGCGGAGTAGGCACAAAGTGCAAACCGCAAGGCATCAGTCCCACATTGCGGAATCCCCTTCGGAAAGTCCTTCTTCTGGCCAGCCGTTGCTTTGACAATCTCCTTCTCGTCCAGATTGCCTTCCTTGAGCTTCTCGTGGAGGACTTCGAGCGACACACCCTCGATAACGTCAATCGGGTCGATGACGTTACCCAGCGACTTGCTCATCTTACGGCCGTGTGCATCCCGGATCATCGCATGGCAGAGTACTTCGTTGAATGGCACCTTGCCCGTGAGCCTGATCCCAAGTAACACCATGCGCGCTACCCAGAAGAACAAAATGTCCCACCCCGTCTCCAGAAGCGACGCGGGGTAGAAGGTCTTCAGATCGGGTGACGTCTGGGCGAATGGATCAGGGACAGAAGGACAGTGCGATGGACGAGACACACGTTGTCGGGCCAGCCCATGATTGAGAATGGCCATAGGCCGGACGAGAACCATGTATCGAGAACATCCTCATCCTGCTCAAGTGTGAACTTCTTGCCGCCGGCGATCACTTTCGCCCGCTCGGTAGCCTCCTCGAGATTTCTCCCGACAACCCAGTTTTTCCCGTCCTTTTGCTGAGATAACGGTGTCAGTATGGAGAGCATATGAGACAGAGAGCCATATCATACATCCAAGTCGTCCCCTTCGATGTTGACGAAGTATGCGGGACACCGGTGGCCCCACCACAGCTGGCGCGAAATGCACCAGTCCTGGAGGCCCTCCAGCCAACGATACCAGTCGTTCTCCGATTGCTTCGGGGTAATGACAAGCTCCCCTGCACGAGTGCGCTACCCATTCATAAGTCACGAGAAGTAGCAATAATGTCAACGAGCAAAGTACCTTGATCGCCTCTTCTGCCAAGGGTTTGCAGTTGACCCACCACTGAGGTTTTAGGACGGGCTCAACAACATCACCAGATTTACTGTGTGTGCGATCAGCCCAAGTAGCATGGTCTGAGGAGCGACAAACCTGCATATAGGGATCTGCATGGGGTTATCTTTCGTCTCGATGTAAAGTCCGGCTTCCGTGAGGGCTTTGACGACTGCAACCCTGGCGTGGAATCGTTTCATGCCCTACGACGTCCAAGTAAGCTTATGCCACCAGTGTCCAACGAGGATGCGGCTCGCCTTGAACTTTTCGCCAGCGTTGGCATTGAAAGTCCCGTCGTCATTCAAGATGTTGATGAACTCGAGTTTGTGCCGTACCCCAACTTCGTAGTCGTTGGCGTCGTGCGCGGGGGTAATCTTAACGGCTCCAGTTCCGAACTCCATAATGACAGCGATATCATCCGTAACGATTGGGATCCGCCGGTTGACGAAGGGATGGGTCGCAAATTTGCCATGCAGATGCTGTGACCGGTAAGAACAGGTAAAACACCATAATAAGAGGAGAATTCACTTTGTAACGCGGATCATCGGGATGGACCGCGATTGCGGTATCTCCAAGCATTGTCTCGGGACGAGTAGTGGCAACGATAATCTTCTCGTCTAATGGTCCCGTCAGTGTTATCCTGTCCAAACGCGACGCGACACCTTACCTGAATCTTCGATTTGGTACGCAAATGAAACCAAAACACCGAACTCAAATCGTTCTTTGGGATCATAGCCTGGGACAGTGAGCATCGTCCGTCCAGTGAGGTCTTTCTGATCGACCTGAACACAGAGGTCAGTCGAAGGTAGAGTTTACAGCATATTAATTTACCTCGAGGTTAGACAAGGTCGTGTTCATCTTAACACACCAATGGACGAGACGGTTGGCGCGATACAAGATGCCATCTTCATGTAACCGACAAAAAGTCTCTATAACAGCCTTATTGCGTTTCTGAGGCCAAGGGCTATGGGCGTCAACAGCAATCAAGTGAAATGGCACAACGGACCTCGTCCATGGTAAATACGACACGGTCCCAGTCGTAGCTGCCGCCGAGTCGGTGTAACTGGTTGGTGATTCTATTCTGGTAGCTGAGGAGGAGATATGAGCTTGAGACCTGCTGGTAAACGAAGCACGCACTCATTCTTCCAGTCCATCACGGTTTCCAGAAATCTCTCTCTCCCTAAATCGTGCCGTGTCTGGCCGGTGCTTTTGTATAACCGCTTCTCTACGACGGACTGTGTCGATATACCCGCGTGGTCAAAGCCCGGCGCAAACAGCGTAGTCTTGCCAAGCATCCGATTCCTATATTGAATTAGAAACGGATTATAGCCCAATACACGAGCGCTGACCATCGGATCAAAGCATCCTGAATCGCGGTTGTTAGCCCGTGGCCAATATGCAGACTGCCAGTGACGTTTGGAGGGGGTGCGGGGATGACGAATACACCCTCAGGTTTGACCTTGCCATCGGGCGTAAACTGCGGCTTGAAAAACCCTTGCTGGTGCCACCAGTCATACCACGCAGATTCGACCGCGATTGGGTTGTAGCCAGCGGCCATGGGCTGGGAAAGATCTGAACAATGTCAGGATCAGTATTGTAGATGCAAATCGAGGCAACCTCACCTTTCTTCTCTCCCTTCGGCGTGGTGTTCACGAAGGGCGGCTCGACCTCTTTCTTCTCCTTCTCCTTGACTTTCTTGTCGCCGGGACTGGCCACAGTCTTTGCATTTTTCGCGGCAAGCTTGGCCGCCTTTTCTAAGCGTTTCTCTTCTTTTTTCGCTACGGATACACCGCGTTAGTGTCGGCTAGGATTTTGTTGGGTGCACCAAACCTGCGCTCTTTGAGTTGGGATTGGGGACATCGCCCGGAGGGGTGGCGATGGTAGACATTCTGGACAGCAAGACGGCTGGTCTCCGTGGTAAGAGGGAAAGTGTGATAACTCTATACATCCATGACTCGATCGTAGGCGCGTGACCATCGTGACTCGGCGCGTCGAGGTCTCAAAAATTAAGCAGCGAGGGTATAGATAAAGTACATTTATTCTACTGGTACCACCGCTCGCGTAGCCGCTTCCGTCTGACCATCGGCTTCGCTATTACAATCCCCAGCGCCAACCCAAACACCGTTAGTACCAACTGTGCCTTATTGAAGTTCTTATTGAGGATGTCGAACGTATTCGAAGGAGCCACACGGGTAAGGAACAAATCCAACCCGTATGCAAAGACCAGAGAGGTCGATTCAAGAAGGGCCGGGGACGCAATGATTTTCCGCGTGTTGGCAACCTAGCAAGTAAGTTAGTCGGGCCGCCAAAGACGCAGTGTTAACGGACCTCGTAGGTATGAGAAATCGTGCGCCGCGGGTCGTCTGGCATGAGCACATCATAAGGTATGAGCTGCTCTTCCTGCTGCTCCTCCGCAGTAGGTTTCCGGTTCTTGGGGCGTCGAGGATTAAGCAAGCGCCGGGGGATGGCGTGTATTTTGTTGTTCTGGGTCGCGACTGCAAGGGGAAATGAGCACAAGCCGGCAAAGGGGTCAAACGAAATGTACCTATTATATCTTTTGAAGTAATCCCGAATTTAGTCGAGGTGGTGGTAATTGCTGTTATGCCATGCGCAAAGATGTAAGACTGCTCCAGGGCTTCGACATGTGCATGTTCCGCTGAGAACGCCGACATGTCAGAGCTATGACCGCAAGACTGTTAGAACCTCCCAGGCCAAAAGTGAAGTCAAAACCGACCTCTGCGTCTTTTCATCCAAACCGCCCTCATACAACTCCACCGTGACGATCCGCCACCCTTTCGTCTCGCCCTCTTCCAAGCCCGCCTCATCGTAATAATGATACACTAACCAATTCTCCGTCAACGTCGCGTGCACATCGCAGGCTTCGTTGCCCGCTCTAGGCAGCGCCGCCGAATAAAGCACGCTCCCCTTCGCGCCATCCACGACGTACAACCCGCATCCTGCTCCGACGGCATCCACCCCCTGCGTAAGGACAACAAACATGCGCGGATTTAAATACTTGTACAGCGTCGTCCGGTTGCCCAGAACCTTCCCCAGCGACGCCACGGGCCCCAGGCGCGGTTTAATGATCGCCTTCACCGTCTCGCCTGGGGGAAGGCTCAGGCCCCAGGTCCGGAACGCAACGTGCTTGTCCGAGAGATTGGGGTCCAACTTCAAGCCGTGACCGACAACGCGTGGGCCCTCGGAGAAGCTCTCCAAGAACGGCAGGTACAGACTTGGGGCAAGACGTGCCACCAATGCGGCGCTATCTTCAGTGTCGGGATAAGGGTTGATCTGGGGAACGGGTGACGGTTAGGATGACGCCACGGCAGCTGACAAGGGCTGCTATGTACCTGGAAGAACTCGTCGATGAGGATGATAACATCCGATCCTGGCACCAGGAATGCCTCTGTCAGAGGTCCAGCGATCACATCCGTCCCCTCCAACAGTCTTTCAGTGTTCTCCTCGGCCGGGGAGACGGATGCTCCCGTCAATGGGTCAATCCGGAAAAGGACTGTGTCAATGAGGTTCTATCCAAATAATCAGCATCCCCATCCCTCGCAGACAAATGAATAACCGACGTTTTTAGCCTTCCGCTGGGCAATCAGAACCACGTCCTTGCCATCTCCTTCGCCATCCAGGATAAAGATCTTGACAGGCTTCACCGTTCCACCCACTGCGTCCCCCGCCCAACCCAGACCCAAAACGCGTGTCCATAGTACCGCGCCAGAAGCCGTATCCAATCCAAAGATTGAGCCATACGCAGTGGCCGTAACCAGAACCTGCTTGAACCCGAACGCGTCGCGGGAGAGCGACGCAGTATGATTGTGCGCCGATACCACGACCTCCTCGCGCGGTGGAGCGCCCGTGACGAAGCGTTGCGCAAACGCCGCTGCGTATGCAGGGAAATCCTAGCACTCGCGTCAATTTCAAGTATGAAGGACAACTGGCGTAGAGACCTTCGCGTCTCCGATCTGCCTGATTAACCGTGTGACAAACGAGTCGCGTTCTAGGCCGACTCTAGCGACGCGTTCCGGTAACGGGAGCTCGACAAACGCAGCGACATCTATCGTCGCTAGCGCCTCCTCGCGACCCCATAGCATTTGGTCTTGTTCCCAAAGTTGAATTGCACCGGTGGACGTGGTGATCACCAGGCGAGTACCGTCGACTGCGAGCTGAGAAACCCGATTATTAGTGGGCCAAGAAGGAAAGAGCGGGGAAAGATGTACATGAGCGACGGTACCGTGCTTGTGAGTGTCCAGTGGGAAGGAGGACTTCACCACATCTTGCCCTGGTGTGTAAATTTCCACTGCCGTCATCTACGCGGAATGAGTCTCAGGAATGAAGACGAAGGAACAGAAAACTGACGTTGGATACGGTGGTCCATAAACGTACGACATACGGTGCGCCTTCCTTATCCAAACCACCCGCAAAAAGCGACTGTGGGCCATCGTTTGTAGGGAACGAATGAACCGATTCTATCACGCCATCCTCTCGCACTTGAAGCACTTTGGCCTCGCCATTGGTAAGGACCCCGATAAACAGGCCAAGCTTTTGCAGGTCGACATCTACCAGTGCCAACCATTTGAGCGCCTTCTCTGTTCGGATGGACGCCTTGAGGGTCGGAGTGAGCTGTACGAACCCGAGGCTTTCTGTGGCATGGTCGACCCAGACGGCTGTGTTGCCCGCGAGGACGAACGAGGAGACAGACGGTGGGAGATGCTTCCACGCGGTCTGCATATGCGCCCCGGTAATGGGATGAACAGCAACAAGATGCAGCGAAGCAGACTGCTGCGATAGACCAACGGCATACACGGCCGCTGGAGTGTGCACGAGTTTCGAGTAGGGCATGCTACGCACTTGTTAGAACCGCAAACAGTGGAATCATGACACCGACCTTTTATCTGGAGCCTCCCATGTCCAGTGAACCTCCCCAACGCGCGTGATGGTGTGTGTATTCAGCACGAACATGGCGCTCGTGTTGGGCTCGAAGCAGACGTCCACGCCGGTGGGAGGGATAGCCGGGGCATCCAGCCGCTGCTCAAGGGATATAAATCCAGTGAGAGCCTCAAAGGACCGCAGCATCGATGCGCCGTGCCCGGATAGCGCGACAACCACGTCACCGTCTACATCTAGACTTGCAATGTCGTCCGCCGCGTCAAACAGGTATCTCCAAACTGCCCGTCGCGTCAGAGATTGGAGGCAATGGGATGTACGTATTTCGCACCTATGGACCCGTCTGTGATATTCAAGGCGGCAAGAACGTTGCTCGCGGTCGGAACAAGTAGCACACTTTGGGTGGTCCCGTTCTTCTCTGCGTGGTGGACCGTGGGGGCAGCGAGAGGGACGCCGATGAGCCTTTTGTGCCAGTCTATTACGCCGACGTCGGATTCATGGATGGCCAAGGACAGAGGACTGCATAGCAGCAGCGCGAAGAGAAGGAGAAACATACGGCAGTCGGCAAATTCCGCGTGACCTCGCTTGCAATTATTTCTCCCAGTCTCACTGTCAGTCTGTCTGAGGCAAGACTCGACTTTAAGCCCAGAATAAATTCAGGGTATGTGGGCGTCGAATCGTGCTAATACGCATCGAATTGTGCAGATAAGATATAATTTGATAGTACATGTAGGCACGGGAATATTTATACAAAGGTCGTGGTTATACCGCCTCCGTGCGGTCCTCCCGGTTCTTTTCAAACGACGCCGACTGCGGGCTCCCACTCCCCGACCCGTCATTCCGCTGTAGCCGCGTCTCATGTACGCGCGCCATGACGATCCCGTGCGCCTTCCACGCCTTCATCCCGGGCTCGAAGAGCTCCTCCATGCGCTCGAGGGGGACTTGCTTCGTTTCCGGGAGTACAAACTGCGGTGCCGTTCAGCTTAACTGAGGGGAGTGGAGCGTGCGACCGGGCTTACATATACGAAGGGCACGGAGACGACCATGAGCGTCGCGAAGAAAATGTACACGCCGTAGCCCATGGATGTGAACATCTGGGGCGTGAAGCGGGTGATAATAAAGCTATGGAGAGAAGATCAGAGTCGTGCGGCCGGTATACACGAAGTAGAACGTACCCCCAGAACCAATTCGAGGCAGCCTGGCATGCCTGTGTGAAGGTTCTCACATGCTGGGGGAACATCTCAGCGCCGACAACCCAGGGCGTTCCATTCCAAGACGGAGAATAGAAGATGGTCCAAATGTAGAAGAAGGCAACTGAAGGGGAGGGATCAGGACACGGCTAGGGACCATATATCAGAGAAACATACTGGCACTCTGACCGCCTGGTCCTATTGTCGTTGTGGGGTGTTCCGCGGGCTTGGCAATGGCGATGTAGGCGCCGATGTAGTACATCGAGAGCGCGCCGCCGATGGATCCAATCATGAGCACCCCACGACGACCGAAGGAATCGACGAGATAAAGTAGCCAGATGAGGGCTCCCACCAGCTTGACTAGACATTTCCTTCAGCATCTTCCGAGGAGGCATTTCATATAACTTACTGATACCATAAACCCCAGTGGTCAGAAGTCCCGTGCTGGTCCCCGTAATGCCAATCGACTTGAAGATCGTCGGCCTAATACCCAATAAGCAAGCGACCCTGGCCATGCCAGAGAAACTCACGAGTAGTAGTTAATGGCATTGATTCCAGTACCGTTTTGCCAGACGAAAAGACTGGACCCGAGGAGTACGCGGTACATTAGCGCCTTGCTGGCAAAAACGGTCTTCATAGGCCCCAAGAACCCTGCGCCAGCAAGCCCACGCTCGTGGGCGATGGCGGCCTCGATCTCTGCATACTCCTCGACCACGTACGGCGCGTCATCAGGGAGGTTCCGCAGTTTGGCGAGGTTCGCGAGCGCGGCAGCGTTACGGTCCCGAGACACGAGCCAACGAGGTGATTCCACCAGGAAGAACGATCCGAAGAAGAGGAGACCTCCGGGCTGTGCGAATGAGTGCCAGGAAAGATTATTCAGAATAAACGACTCACTATGAGTTGGATCGCAAAAGCAATGAACCATTGCTTGTGGCTGGGCGCGATGTGTTGCGTCACACCATAGTTAATCCAGAAACCTGGGTTATCGTAGGTCGCGGTGTTCCGGACGAAAAAAGGTAAACGCACCGATCACGCCTCCGACTTGCCAGCAAAATTCGTACATGCCGATCAGGCGGCCACGAATAGCTGGGGGCGCGATTTCGGCGACGTAAATGGGCTGTAACGACAATGAGATTGATCGTCCACGAGCTCGAGACAAAGAGCATACCGCCAGATTGGAGGCAATTCCAATCGCGAGGCCGACGACGATACGGCCTGCATACATGATGCCTAGGCCGGTCGATCCATTAGCCCCACATTGTAGGCTAGCACCCAGAAGGAAGATTGCGCTGGACAAAAAGAGGCCGTATTTGCGTCCAAGGAAGTAGCCGATGAGGTAGCCTAAAAATGCGCCGAAGAAGCATCTATATAAACGGTTACACTAGCACTCTGCACGAAAGGACGAAGGACGTACCCGGCCTGGTAGACAGAAACAATGTTTGCTGAGATAACGTTGAATTCTGTCGTAGTTTTGGTGGTCAAGCCAAACTCGCTCTTGAAGCTCGCCAAACTAATAGACGTTCCTAGACACCACCAGTCAGACCTATGCACAAAAACAAGGCTCTGGAACTCACCAATAAAGGCAGAATCATATCTAGAGCACACTCGTTCAGAAAACAAAAAAGGAAGACACGTCAGAACACCCACCCAATCCTAGCGAACACATTACCCGGTCAGAAGGGGGAAATATCTAGACCACTTTGACGTACATTACAGCCGCCCATGTCGCAATGATGGCATTGGCATAAACCTTCCAGTTGTATACTTCCTCGGGGGTCGGACGGTCCTCGACGCGAGCTAGCCTTGCCATAATGTTAGTGGGGAAGAGGCGACGATCCGGTGCACAGTCGACTCGTTTAAATATGGGGAAATCAAATGGAAAAACCGTTCCCCGCTCCGCATTAGGATCTGACAGGATGCGGGGTTGGGCCTTCTGACGAGTCAGCTGAGCTCTGTATCACACCCAGGCACCATAAAATTGACAAGCGCTCGACAGGTCGCAGTGAGCAACGAAGAGAGGAATGCAGAAAGGCCGCACGATGCAATGAAAGAAAATCGGAAGTGGACAAAGTACTGTGAGTGGCAGTGTAACCGAATCGGGCCAATGACGTCCCTCCTCTTTTTTCTGCTCATTTTCTTCCCAGTCCAGGACTGTCAAGGATCTGCATTGGATTTGCAATTCGAGGCCTGAATCTTGAGACTGGATAGGAAATACAAAAAAAGCGGAACTTTCGAACGTTCGTCCACCTACTGACACTCCAGACGCTGCAGCAGCGTCTTCCAGCTCTGAATTCCACGTTCCGCGTGCGCTTTTGGCGTGGTTGGGTCGGGGTCGGTCATACTCCGCGAGAAGACCTCCAGAGAGACCCACCCGCGGAAACCCATGTCGCCAAACAGCACCTTGACCACCGCCTCGACCGGCAGATACCCTCCACGCGCCTCTTCGCACGGGAAGAGGCGCGCGTTCCGCGACCACTGCATGTTAGGTTTCTGCGCGGCGTCGTAGTAAGGGTGTATCGGCGAGAGCGGGGGCTCGAGGCGCTCGGCGTCGCTCAACTGCACGTAGAAGAGTTTGGCGAGGAGGTTGGGTGTGTTGGCTAGGCGGGAAAGGGAGGCGGCCAGGGTTGTCTCAGCCTCGGGCTGCAGTCCGTTCGGCGAGGTAGGGTCTCCGTAGACACAGGCCAAGATCTGTGTAGAGTTAGCTGAGGAGCAGGGGCAGATCGTGGCTCCGAACATGGTACGTGTCCAACACGGTCCCAAAGTTGGGAAGGTCGACTTTCAAGACGATATCCCAGACTTGTTCCCATCTACTTGGTCAGTAAAATAGAGTAATGTGCCAATGGTCGGTCGTACAGGTCGAAATGCGCTCCCCAGGAAAGCGCCTCGTATGCAAACCGCACTGGCGGAGTTTCCTTCAGTCCTAGCTCGGCGACTTCCTTCATGTCGGCTACAATTTTACCAACGTCACCGGTGGTCCCGTCTGAATTCATCTGCAGATCAAATCAAACAGGTGGTATACTGCGCTGGAATGCCGGCACACCTGGCTCGGAATTTGGATCAAATCGGTACCGAGGACCTTGACAACTTTGAACCACAGCTTTAGCTTGACGATGAGCTCCTTATGCTTTGACTGATCCAGAAGGCCCTCGTAGTTCATGAAAGGTTGAAGAGAGAGCACGGCGAGTGCGTTCTGGTTACACAGATCCCTAGCATATTGCGCGGCCCGCAACATGGCAGCTTCATCTGTCTCGTCGGAATCGGGGGTGATTCTCTTCGCAGCATAGACGAGGTCCTCCCAGAATATCTCGACGCCCTGGTAGCCGGCCTTCCCAGCCTCGACAAGCTTCACGTCTAATTCATGCACCCACGCACGGCCTGAGTAGATTATAGATGAGCTGCGCCAATCCAAGTGGACTCATGTGTTTCAAAATCCGCACCCAAAGTCATGGTTGGAATAGCCAACGGAATAGACAAGAGCGATGCCATTGGATTCCGGAATGGACTAAGCTTACTGGGCACCGTGGAGTGGAAGGAGTAGACTCAATCACAACTCAATCATCTCTGGAACTTGAAAGTTTATCCGCAAACCATCGGGTGACCATGTCGGTGGCTGTGCAGCTTGCGATATTTTCCGATCATCCGGCTTCCAGCATAGTATCCCCATCGGACAAACGCCTTGTCCGGACCTGCGCAACATTCTACAGCTGGAAGACGCTACATAAAATTTAAGAAAAGCAGAAGACGATGTGACTTTCATAAATAAGCTGGAAGGTACAGTACGGAACAATTAAACAAATGAGGAACGCGACGAAACGAAGGTATCTTCCAAAATTTTGCACCGCTGTGGACCTATGTCTCCTCGACGAAAACGTTTTCTTCAATCTACTACTGTTTTAAATATCTTTGCCTCTCTGATTGCTCGCGGAGTTGAATGAACGTTGTCTGAAATCCTGGCACCACTAGTTTCGGCTGGACAAATTCTTCACGGAAAATTAGTATCCGCGCAAGCCTACCCGGCAACGAGATGGCCATTTCAGAGCGTTCAGAATAAGGAAGTGCATGGCATCTCGGATAATCATGTATATTATATCAGAGGGACTGGCCCTAAATTTCAACCCTCGAGGCAGCCAGGAGTGGAGCAGGTGTTGGATAGCGTTATGAAAGTCTTATCCGTCTTCTCTGCCCAGTAAGAGTATATCATCAAGCGTGAACGTCCAGTGGGATTAAGCCTTGGCTCCGGCTCCGGTGCAGGCGCACTGAACACCAGGCTTTGACGCCCGCGAAGCACGCGAACGCCCCGAGCGCAAACGCCGTCACGGTCCTGGTCCTCAAATCAGAATATTGATCGTTGCATTCGGCCCTCTAGGAATCCAGTCGTCTCTAGACAACGTATCGAGATTCAGTTGCACATTTTCATTCACCTCAAAAGCGATGAAAACGAGATGCAATCTCGGTGTTTGCAGATCCAGGGAGGTTAAGTTTCCTTTTGCATAGCGTTGCGTTCCAACCCTTGTCTGCGGATTTTCTCAGATAATAAATATCTGATGCCGCAACCTACATCTGGCATACACGAGGCGACCGCTCCAGTCATTTAATTTTAATGACAAGCGTAATGGACTCATAACTAGCACTGCTTTTCTCGAACAAGGTTTTTATCATTATTCGAGGTCCGGCCTGGCATACACGAAGCGACCGCTCCAGTCATTTAATGATAAGCGTAATGAACTAGTGACTGGCACTCCTTTCCCCAAACAAGGTCCAGGTTTATTATTATTCGAGGTCCGGCCAGATGGCTGACTCCTCATAACCCCCGCACGAAGCTTGTTTCTAGTTACCTCCTTCGAGCAAAACAATAACAAGCTTTTTAGCTAACAGGCAGCCATAAACTAGCCTCTCTTTTGCTCCCTGCTGCGCACCAATCTGTCTCTTTACGCGTTCGCCGACCCTCTGCCCTACTTCAATTGCAGCTACCTCGTGCCCCTCTACATACCTTCCTCGTTTCCCATCTGTTCTTGATTTGCCATCGCTCTGTCGCAAGCGCCCCGAGTCACGACGTCGAATGCGAATTCCGGTGTTTCCTAATACTTAAATCCAGACGACTTGCAATTGACTACATAATATTCCCATCCCTCTTCTTTCATTTAGCTACTATCTACTTTACTAACTATATCGCACCGCGATGATCGTTATTACAATACTCATCGAGCAAGAAGTCCCGCTGCGGACCAGAGCTGGGTTTTTTTTCCAGACGGACATTGCGGGTCACTCCTAGGCTGCACGGCCATTTTTTTACATTTAATTCACCACTTCTTGAACAAATTGCTCGATATGATCTCAACTCTGAGATCTGAGCAACACGTCTCGGCAAGTGCCGGATCAGCTAAATTCCCACGGTTGTAAAGTCCAACCACCGCATTCTGGCGCTCATCACTGGGACGCCGAGCACCGCGGAACATGTCTCGGCCTATGGGGCCTCTTTAGATTCGCCATTCTCACGCGGCGGGTTTATTTTCGTGCAAATTGTAAAAATCAGGGCGGGAAAAAGTAAAGAGGACGCGGGAAAGCATTTGGATAAGGAAGTGAGGAGAAGGCAGGACGTGGAAAAGCGATGGGATAGCGACATAATGAGATTCGAAGTATTCGGTAGACAGAAAAAAAATAGTGTCTAACTAATGACCACGGCAGAAATTTAAGCGCGACGGCGGCGGAGGGAAACTGTCCCCCCTCCGATGCGGGGATCAAGAGCGCGCAGCTTTTCTTCCTTCAAGATCTGTCGCGAATAAATCAATCGTGTGTAGCGGTAGGGGAGACATGATTAAGTACTTACCTCGATGCGGGTCTCGAGAGATCGGATGTCGCGGATGCATTGGAGGAGGGTGAGCGTGCGGCCCTTGAGAAATTCGGAGACGGTTGTGCGGTAGGAGAGGGAGTGGCGGAGGCTCGCTTCGCGGAGGTGCGAGACTTTTATCTGGAAACTGCGGGGCGGGGTCAAAATCGGCGTGGAGAAATGTAGTCTGAGCACACTTGGACATCATCTCGGCCATGTGGACATCCGAGTTGGAGAGCACGCCGGCCTCGAGGGCCTCGAGATAAGTGCTCTCAGTGTTGGCGATGGCAGTGACCAAGACGCGCGTGAGGCGCATCGGCGAGGCGTAGTAGATGATGCACGCCGCCAGGGTAAGGCCGAGCACCCCGACCAAGACTTTGCTCGTGGTGCTGGAAGGCAGAGGAGCGGAGGCGAGGATGGAAAGAGCAGTTTCGCTGGGGCTGGACATTTCTGGACGTACAATTTTGTGTTATGCGCATTCCAAAAGACGCGCTTTATAGCTGCCACAGTTGCCATAATTTGTGCTTCTTTCTTCAAGTTGTTTGTTGCATATCTCAGCCTTCTGCCTGGTCACGTGCAATGAGAAGGCACAACTTTCAACATCACCGACAGTTATTAACTGCCAGCTACCTCGTGCCCCTCTACATGCCTTCCTCGTTTCCCACCTGTTCCTGATTTGGCATCGTTCCGTCGCAAGCGCCCCGAGTCACGACGTCGAATGCGAATTCCGCGTGTTTCGTAATACTTCAGGCCAAGCCAAAGCCCATGCATCTAGACTCGTAACCAATCTGCCTGCGATCTGCAACAATTGTGGAAAGCACCGTAGGAGTTTGAATTTCTTGATGACTTCCGTTCTGGCCCCAAATCTGCTGTCTAAAATGGCGGAAAGAATAGGGCATGGATGATGAAACATCTGTCTGTTCAGAATTTTCTTTGAGTCTCCCCAAACTGTTGGAATGGCAGGTGTGTTTACAACAGAAATGACTTTGATGACGTAGGCATATGAGTATATTTTTGATGGCCGCGATCGGCCTCACCCAAAATTTTAAACTCCTCGCGCGCCTTCAATTGAAATCCCGAGTTGTAACAGTCTGCCTCGCCACATTGTTAGTAGTTACAGATTGTAGGCAGTTTGGTTACGAGTGTACGGATCCAGTGGTTACACTCGTTTGAATATAGCGTCGGGTCTAGCATTCGGGTTGGATATGATAATAAACAACAGTCTCATGGCAGCATTTACAGATATCAATTAATCTGGCATAAAGTGAGCCTTCAGGTTCAGATCCGAGTTCAACCGCGTGATGCATGTCGATGCGAATGAATTCGAAGTTATGTGTCGGAGCTACAGAAGCCCCATAAAAATACTCGGTGTTACAAAGTACGAGCATTGCTGCGCAGCTGGATAACCTTAAAATGTAAATTCGTGGACATATAGGACTAACTAGTTAAGTAGGTTAACCAGTCCAGCTCAGAACATGCCTGATGTAGCAATATCAGATCCAATCCCGGTATCCGCATTACACTTTCTATTCTAGAAGTGTTAGACTCTAAAATAGTGTTACTGACGAAAGAAACACACCCAATTTCAGCAAAAACTCCATCCCATAGTCTACAGAGGTATCTGAAAAAAAGTTACACCTTGGTAGAAAAAAGATTGTTTGCCGATTTGATGCAAGCCAGAAGCAATCACCGGTTCTTTCTCTTATATATAGGTAGGGGATACTTGGGAGAATTCTGAGACACCAGCCCTCCTGACAAATCATCCTTACTCATATGAAATTTGCGCAAAACACGGTGCTCGGTTACTTTTGGTAATACCGAGTATATGCCGTGCCAAGTGGACGTGGGTAGTTCAGGTGAGGAGCCTGAGCTAGTGTTGCCGCGGCTTGGCGTGCCAATCAAGCCAAGCCGCAATTAAGCCAAGCCTAGCCAGCCGTTTCCCATGCGGCTATAAGTGGCTCGGCTTCCGCTTTGACCTCGGCTCAGCTGCGACTCCCGGCGGCTCCCCACTATTGTTGGTCGTTGCTTACCTCTCCTCTCCTCACTACTCTACATGCTACTGTTGCTCCCCTGAATCATACCTCCTCCTAAAGTACCACATACAACAATTCTCGGCCCAAATCTCATGGTAACGGTGTACTCTCGGTCACCCCAGGCAGCCCTGATCATTGCTCACGTCACCTCAGCTGTGATCTAGAGGACGCTGAGATCACTGATCAGGTCACATCACCCAAACTGTGATCTGGAGGGCGCTCAGATCACTGATCAGGTCACATCACCCAAGCTGTGATCTGAAGGACGCTCAGACCTCCTCCTAAAGTACCACATACAACAATTCTCAGCCCAAATCTCATGGTAACAGTCAGGTTCCTTCCCAGCCGTGGTTTCGAGGATAACAATCTCAGGGGCGGTACTACAATTAAATACAGCGAAATGATTATTTTTGATATGTGACTGGATTCACGTGGTGTTACTAGTGACTTCAAGTTGGGGGTTATCCTCTCCACGGCGGCTGGCAGATAACACATACAAATAGCATAGCCACAATGTTGAGAAAACACCCCGATAATTCGCTGCGGGTTCAGACACCGGTATAAAAAATGTTTTGGATGCTGCGACAGCATTTAATACAATACATGAATGATATTAGGCGGTTATTTCGTTGTACTACATGTTTTCCCGTGCTCAGTCGCTAGAAATACCAGTTTCTACCGGTGTTCTCTATAGAGAGTCTTAAATTCAGATTCACTTAGCCCAAGACTCTACCCAAACACTCCGTGGGTATAATGGAGCGCTCCCATAAACCAAAAGCATTTTATTTCGCGTGATGGAAGCACTTGGATGACTTTCTCCGTCATTTCTCGACACTGTGGCTATGCTATTTGTATGTGTTATCCGTTATCCGCCAGCCGCCATGGAGAGGATAACCCCCAACTTGAAGTCACTAGTAACATCACACATAACTCGGTCCGAAATTTCCGGTTAGTCTATTTCCTCTGTATCCGCTTAAAAACTGCGCTACTGAGATTGTTATCCTCGAAACCGCAGCTGGGTAGGAACCTGGGTAACAGTGTACTCTCGGTGGCATTGATCACCACAGGCAGCCCCAATCATTGCTCGCGTCACCTCAGCTGTGATCTGGAGGATGCTCAGATCACTGATCAGGTCACATCACCCAAGCTGTGATCTGAAGGATGCTCAGATCACTGAACAGGTCACGACACCTTAGCTGTGATCTGGAGGATGCTCAGATCACGGATCAGGTCACGACACCTTAGCTGTGATCTGAAGGACACTCAGACCTCCTCCTAAAGTACCACATACAACAATTCTCAGCCCAAATCTCATGGTAACAGTGTACTCTTGGTGTCATTGATCACCCCAGTCAGCCCCGATCATTCTTCGTGTCACCTCAGCTGTGATCTGGAGGCACTGATCAGGTCACATCACCCAAACTGTGATCTGGAGGACGCTCAGATCACTGAACAGGTCACGTCACCTTAGCTGTGATCTGAAGGACGCTCAGATCACTGATCAGGTCACATCACCCAAGCTGTGATCTGAAGGATGCTCAGATCACTGAACAGGTCACCTCACCTCAGCTGTGATCTGGAGGACGCTCAGATCACTGATAAGGTCACGTCACCCAAGCTGTGATCTGAAGGACGCTCAGACCTCCTCCTAAAGTACCACATACAACAATTCTCAGCCCAAATCTCATGGTAACAGTGTACTCTTGGTGGCATTGATCACCCCAGGCAGCCCTGATCATTGCTCGTGTCACCTCAGCTGTGATCTGGAGGCACTGATCAGGTCACGTCACCCAAACTGTGATCTGGAGGACGCTCAGATCACTGAACAGGTCACGTCACCTTAGCTGTGATCTGAAGGACACTCAGATCACTGATCAGGTCACATCACCCAAGCTGTGATCTGGAGGATGCTCAGATCACGGATCAGGTCACGACACCTTAGCTGTGATCTGAAGGACACTCAGATCACTGATCAGGTCACATCACCCAAGCTGTGATCTGAAGGACACTCAGACCTCCTCCTAAAGTACCACATACAACAATTCTCAGCCCAAATCTCATGGTAACGGTGTACTCTTGGTGGCATTGATCACCCCAGGCGGCTCCGATCATTGCTCGTGTCACCTCAGCTGTGATCTGGAGGCACTGATCAGCTCACATCACCCAAACTGTGATCTGGAGGATGCTCAGATCACTGAACAGGTCACATCACCCAAGCTGTGATTTGAAGGACACTCAGATCACTGAACAGGTCACGTCACCAAAGCTGTGATCTGAAGGACGCTCGGATCACGGATCAGGTCACGACACCTTAGCTGTGATCTGAAGGACACTCAGATCATGGCTGCAAGAGGTAGGCGGCCGATAAAGCCGAGATATCATGCACAGCTTTAGACTCCCGCAGAAGTCGGTCTGAGCTTGATTTGGATTTCTTAACCGTGCTTCACTCAATTTCTATGTAGCACTCTCAATTTTGGATGTTTACTCTAGCGGTAAACGGCGACCCCCCCATAACTACACAACCACAACAGTTTTGTCTCTTCACATTTGGTTGAATGTGGCGAACTAGAGTGTCACAAGAAATTGATTGGAACTCCGAGCTCGGTACTTGGTCCGGACAGTTAATATAACCAAATAAGCACATATTTCTCTTCAACACTCTGTGCCGCCGCGCTGGGACATGCCCACTGTCTCTACTGTATCCTAACGACTCTATAATGGCCTTCTCATTCCTCTCCTCCGACTTTTTCAATGTCCCAGGAACCACCTCCTTGCTCACACCCCCTGCAACGCCTACTCTACGAACAACACTTCCTCCTTCTTCTACGCTCCCAGAATGCTCCCCTCTCCCCCAATCCTCTGGCATTCATTCTGCAAGTTATCCCCCACGTGATTTCCCTTCTTTTCCCGCTCCTTCCACCACTACAGCCCCTTGCTTCATCCCCAAATTGTTCGTCTATAGTACTACCGTGAATCCTAATACTTTCGGCACCATGCACAAGCCCGGGTATGGCACCTATTCTCATACCACAAACTACCACCTTCCTTCGACCCCTGTGACACCCACCGGCTCGGCCAAGCCCATCTCATGTGATGACTGTCTGGAACTTTACGAATCTAACGACCTCCATGCTCTAAAAGGTTCGACAAATATCTGGGAACTTCAGTGTGTTATCTGTGATAAATGGGTCAAGACTTCTGTACCCTGTTGCCGGCTGCTGTCCATTCCAAATGTAAGAGCTGTCTCTCAGTTCGGTTCCAGTTAACAATAAATTCCAGCGGGTACTGAATCGGACTCTGCAATGTGGTAAAGACCTTAGAGTGTAGCGCTATGGTCTAGCTCAACGAAGCTCTGTTAAGAGCAGGAAAGCCTTTCCCTTATCAACAGAGCTTCTATCTCCCTGGAAATCCATAAGAGATTGAGTGTCGACTGACGCTGCACGGTAGTCAATGCGTAGGGTCGAAGAACTATAACTTGTCAGTATAGTTCTTTCAGCAAAATACAAAGATTGCCTAGAGCCTTCAGGTTCCACGACTTGAAGAGACTCGACAAGTTATCGGGAGATACAAGTGGGCCAGACAAGGTGATAGAGTGGTTTGGTGTAGAGATAAGATGATATATATCAGGTGCGCTGATGATTACATGATCATGTATCTAATCGGTCATGTGACTGTGCACCACGCTATTCTTCGAGCGCAAACAGAGATTATCGTACATTCAGAAAAAGAAAAAATATACTGCGCCAGTGATAGACATTCCTTACAGAGCCCCCCTACTCTCGGTATGAGCGAGGATTGAATCTTTCTGGAATTTCGATGTTGCAAAGAGGCGTTTGTTGCCACGTGATTGGGAAAGCTCTCTTAATCATCACTCCTGCTTCATTGAAGTCCTTGTCTTCCGGTATGTAGGTAGGGGCACCTGTTCTGTGATAGTTCTTCCTCAAGTAACCTGCCCACTGAGATGCCATTCTCCAGATGTATTTCTTATGGTCAATATCACGCAATAAGCCCTCAATGATCCTGTGTGCTCCCATCCCTATCATCCCGTGGTAATGGTGACTTTGTTCTTCGAAGATAGTAGGGTGAGGGAAGAGAGAAAGATCTGTTGAAGGATGACCCGTCGGTACGTGTCCAATAAGAAGCAAAATTTCTTCTGTGCTAACGCGATCTGTAGTCCAGAGCTGCGCAGCCTCTCCATTGGCCGGGTTCCATTGCAGGAATGTTTCCCCTTTTGAGAACTCGGAAACTTGGATGGAGGGCCTTGCGCACAACGAAAAATTAAGTCTGGGCTCATCACTTGCGCCAGGACGCTCACGATTCCTCCTTCCATTATGAAGCCCACGGCATTTGGGTGCTTGAGTACGCTGTTGAGCGGAAATAATGTTTCCCTTGGGGCTCTCGGAAATAATGTTATTCGGAGAAAACCTCAAGTGTTCGAATCCCTTAAGGATAATTCCCTTTCTAGTATTCTTGCGTAAACTTGCTGATGCGATGTGGCGATGCTGATCTGCTGACGTAAACCAACAAAGGATCAAATAGGTGGTGCAACTTAAAATAGTTTAAGTTCAGACACATAAGTGATAGCTTGTTGCGAGCACAGATATTTATTTGTAGTCGTAGTCTTGTATCAACAAAGGACCAACAGGCGGTGCGACTTAATTTAACTTAAGCCCAGTCGCGCAGTGATAGCTTGTTGCGAGCGCACAGTTCTTGTCTGCGTAAACTTGTATCAACAAAGGACCAAACAGGCTATGCGACTTAATTTAACTTAAGCCCGGTCGCGCAGTGGTAGCTTGTTGCGAGCACAGAGTTCTTATCTGCTGATGAGTGTGTAGTTACTTTAACTACAATTGCTTACGTAATATCTTGTACCAACAAAGGACCAAACAGGCTATGCGACTTAATTTAATTTAAGCCCAGTCGCGCAGTGGTAGCTTGTTGCGAGCACAGAGTTCTCGTCTGCTGAGCTTTGATTACTGAGTACAAGTACTTAATTGCACTTAATAGCTCGAGCGATCTGATTAGTAAGCGGAGAAAATGTATTTTTAGTAAATGAGTACAAGTGGGGTGTTTGTGCACTGGCCCTTTTTGCCCTGCAAGCTCGCTCTTATATACTATTTTGTCATGACTCATACTGACTCATTCTGACTTGTTTTGACTTGTTCTACCTTGCTCGACTCACTTTGACTCATTCCGACTCATTTCGACTCATTGCGACTCATTGCTACTGCTCCAGTGAACCGGCCCGATCTGCGCTCCGGCTGACTCCGTATGAGTCATTTTGATTACTACGACTCATTTCCTGCTGCTCTGGTAAGTCGATCCGATCTGTGCTCCGACTGACTCCATATGAGTCATTTTTATTAGTAATCAGATTTCCAGCTGAAAATATTATTCTTCCTGGTTTCATGGTAAACATAATTAAAGTCTCACAACACCCCTCGCTATAGCACCATACCTGGAGAAGGCTGGAGCCCCCCCATTCCCATAGGTCATGAAGGTTTCATGGTATCCAAGGTCATACATCGGAGGGAGAACCAGGGAGTCCAGATTGTCGACCGTGTAGGCGGAAAAGGTGCATGCACTCGATTGAGGAATGAACAGTTGAAAGGGTATGGCCCACTGAGTTGCAAGGTTTAGCACATCATCCATGCTCTGGACTTCGTCGCGAAGGTTGGCTATCATCTTCATCCGCAAGTGAGTACGTGGGTCCTTGAAAACGAAGATGACAACATCTAGCCAATCCTGCCTCCACTGTAGGTTTTGCCTTCCGCGACAAGGAAGGATGCTTTCGACGAAGATTTTCGACCAAAATGCTGCCAACGTGTCAATCACGTCATTCTCACTCGCAAAGATCACGAGGTATTTGCCTTGAATGCTAGGTGCGTTGGGAGAGTTGGATTCAGTCTTGCCGGGGGTTACAGGTGAGCCTTCTATAGCTATCTCCAGAAGGATGTCTTCCATCAGGAGGCTTTCCGCAGGGAGATCTTCTGTAGCATCCTCGAACACAGCTTCCTCTTCATCTTCGTTGTCCAAGGGTGTGTACTCTCGGTATTCGTTAGTGAAGGACTCCCCTGGTTCCCCACAGAAGGCTTGTCTACCTCCCAATCAGATTCACTTTCGTCATTGCTGTGTTCCTCCCTTCTGACCAATCTGTGCAAGCTCAATGAGCGAGGGCACGAGAGGTACTTGTGCCTCACCCTCGTTCCTCTCCTTGGACTTAGGGACCTGGAGGCTCGCCTGCACTGGCCCACATCCGATGCCCGCTGGCAGTAGACATCGGTATTTTCCATCTGGTCTGACAGGGGCGAATGCGTGGAGTATTCTGTTGAAGCTAGGCCCATTTTCTCCTCGAGTGTGGGTCGATGATCCGGACTCCTCCAGCTGGCACCTTTTGAGATTCCTAAGGACCCTTCGATAAGTAAGTAATGAGCGACTTGGGCTCTCACTTGCGCTTCTTCAGGCTCACGCTCCCAGGCTTCTAGGTCCGAGCACAGCCCGTCGCACCCTCCGTCGTAAGGATTAAAGGTGTGTCCGGGTTGGGGAGCCCACTTATTTTTGACCTTTTCCAAAACAAGAATGGGGTCTTCGTTGAAGGCTTTGGATTCATCGACGTCATGCCTGTATTCGCCTTGAGCGAACTTAGTCAACACCCACTGGTGCTGACCCGCTGGCGCTCTGAGAAAGTGTAAAGGGCTTTGCCGAAAGAAGGTGATAACAGTCTTGAAGTGCACTTTGCAGATAGTACATTTAAATCTTTCCGCACAGGATCAAATCATCTTCCAGTTCTCCAAGGGCCTGGCTCCGAATCCCATGAAATCAACGATTTTGTACTTGTACTACGGCTCAAAGTCCTGCATAACAAATCCTCTCCTCTCGGAGAACTTGTCTTGTCCGAAGAAGTCAAAGCGTTCCAGATATTCTCTCCACTTGACGTTGCCGGGCAGCTCATGAGACTGTACACCCGCTCCCCCATGTCCGTTTTTGAGAGCAATAACTTCTTTCAAAAATTCAGGACTATAGCATATGAATCAGTTCTCTTTTGCTTCCTTTGCAGTCCACACGTAGTGAAACGGGATATCGTTCTGGACAAGGTGCGTAAAATTCATCTCGTGATAGTCTTGACTGAGTTTGAACAGGGTGTCGACTGCGGGGTGCTCACACAGCTTGAGCGATTTAACGTATGCTTGCTGAGGCATCCGCAAGTTATTGTCCCACTTTCTCCCGGTGGAACTCATCAAGGAGACAAAGCCCAGCAGGCTGAGCAGCTTAAATCAAGCTTCATCAGTGGCCTCTTCTGCATCGTACACGTGATAGAAGATGTGCTCAAGCACCAATTCATCAACCTGTTTTGGTGTATCCCCCAAAAATGGGCTCTCTGGAGAGGCAGCATAAAAGTTGCTGCCCCCGCTAAGGCCTGGCAGATCTCATGGAGCTTCACTGCCATCTCGCAAATCCGATGTTCCCACGCATCGTTGATGAAGTAACCGCTGATCCCATTGACTTCATGGCCGTCGGCATCGATCGAAGTGGTGCTGTACTTGGTATCCAGGTGCGTTTGGTCGAAGATGAAGTTGAGCGAACCCTCCTCGTTCCCTGGCATTTTCCCCGGTGTCCAGGCCAACCAGTGAGATAGAGGGCCATACCACCACGCCATCTCGTAGTCCTTGAGGAGGCCTGCGGCACGAGATGAGTGCTCCTCCGAGTTGGGTCGAAAGCGGGTCTTCCAATAATCCATGGCATCCGACAGGATCGACACAGGTAAGGAGTTATAGGAAATCCATTCATGGTCTTTTATAATAGAAAATATAGGAGCGGGGTATTCGCCCCAAGAATTGGGGTGCATTTAGTCCATCTTGTACCGGAGCATCTAAGAACCAGAGATCCATGAACGTTGACACTCCACCAACTCGCAGTTAACCGGAAAGCCGTGAAAACTGGAGAGCTGGCTGTAAAAAGATGACTAGCTGAGAGTGATGAGATAGATAAGAATTCGAGGATTGGGGAAGTAAGAGAGATGTGAAAGGCGAGACGAAGCAGCACGTTGCCTCAGTCAGCATCATGCGCTGGCTGACAGACGTCTATGGGTATATCTGGCTGCTCCAGTGCCGGTTAGGTTCTGCAGATACTATTACACGGGTCTAGCTCCCGACTATCCCCGAGCAGACTTCGAAAACTCCTGCATCAACTCAGGAGCATTACGAAGGTCTCTGGTCATTGCCAAGAATCAAACTAAGGCCTGTAGTTCTTCCAATGCACCAACCATAAGTGTGTCCTTTTTTTGTCGTATGTTTTTCCGATAGTTTTCTCCACTTCATACTCTTTGGTCTTGATCTTGTGCTCTCGGGTATCCAGCATTACCGTCCTCTTTCCGAACTCGTCCAGAGATTCTTTGTAAGGCTTCATGTGCTTATAGCTGAAGATGGGAAATCCTGGATATTTGTCATTCAAGTGCAACCGCTATGTCTTCGGATTGATTTGCTGAAGGACCTCGAATGAACTAATCCAGCGCTGGACTAATTTTGCACCTTCTCCTTTGGATTTGATCCACTCCAGCGAATGTGGACTTATCAGGACTCTCAATCCCACCTCAAAACGAGGGATCTCCTGACATCCGCGGTTGTCGTACTTGGATTGTTCAACTTAAGCTTTTGCTATTGCTAACCGGGTGCTTTCCCGATGCATTTGAAGATTCTCCGAGTAGTTGCTCGACTGTTTCGACATCCCATAGCTTACACCACTTTCGACTCTCGGAAGAAGGAAGTCAAGCGGGGACTTAAGATTGAAACTGTATAGCAGAAGGAAAGGAGTGCTCCCTGTAGAGCTGTGAACACTGTTGTTGTAGGCAAATTCAAGGATCTTCAGCCAGTCCGCCCAGTCCGATCTGTCACTCACCATGTAAGCTCCCAGCATTGTTTCTAATTGCCGATTGACATTTTCTGTTTGACCGTTGTGTTGGGGATGGTGTGATGAGGACAGAGACATTTTGGTCTTGATAGCGGCGGCTACCGCCTTCCAGAAATCCGAGGTCCACCTCGGATCTCTGTCCGCTATGATGCTGTCGGGTAGTCTGAATCTTGACGTGATATGCAGCACAAAAAAGTCGGCAAATCCTTCAGCTGTCAATCCTGATGTTGTCGGGATGAAATTGGTGTGTTTGGACAACCGATCTACCACCACAAAGATGGTGTTGAACTCCCCTGACCATGGTAAGTTGACTATGAGGTCCAAAGAGACTGACTGATAAGGGCACAAAGGAATAGGATTAGGAATGAGATAACCATAGTGCTGATACGACTGATATTAGCCTAGCCATGAAATCTCGCATTTTTGTGATTTCTTGTCAAATACAAGAAGTCCCCTGTCTGGTGGCATACCAATTAGAGTCAGAGCAAGCTCCACACTGCTGACTGCATAGCAAGGACGCGAGAGAGCCATATAGGCATTAAGGTTATACTACTACTTGGTCCTTCAATTATCGAGGATCAGTATAGTAAGCTTAAGGATGCCTTGAAGTTCGTCAGATTCAGTCCATAACTCATATCTGAGGGCGGATTGCACTGCAAAGCTAGTTACCATACCCAGGAGATTAAACACAAAAGCCTAAGACCATGAGTTGGAACACAGTATACCAGACGCAGCGACGGAACCAGTCTGAGGACTGCTATTGAGCCATCCTGGACAGGACTGGCATGAGCGCGGACTAGACTGCAGGACCAGGGACAGTCTGAGGACTCCCAATAGACTTACATTAGGGCAAAGCATCACCTGAGGACCACTATGTCTGCCACAAAGTACGAGTAGATACAGGTCCGAGGATTGTGAATCAGTCTGAGGGCGACCCCAGACTTGAAACGACAGCACGGCTGAACTATTTATAGTTCAAGGACTGGTGTGCCTGACAAATACCAATGCTCGGAAGAAACCGAGCTGAGCCTAGACCATCAGAGAGCCCATGTGATGTGCACATCGCGTCCGAGGACCCTAACAAATACAATGAAAGTCCTAAACAGGCAATGGGTGAGTACTTCAGCTCTGACAGAGCTAAAGCGACTTCACGGAGTGGATACCAACGGCCGAACCGTCTCCATTGGCCAGGATAATGACATAGCATGAGCTATTTACAGCCATGTTGAGGCAGAGCAAGTGGAGGGCGCAGACAGCAAAGCACGGCTGTCCGAGGACTCGCTAAAATATACGTCAAAAGAGGTGCCAGGCACCAGTTGCCTGTGGCCGGACCTCACCAAAATAGAGCGGCATCGTTGCATTTCCTCTCTCAGTTTCAAATTACTCTTTTTCATTTTCCAATTACTCTTTTCATTTTCCAATTTCTCTGTTCCTGTCACATATCCTCGGACTGTCACGTAGTATCCAAATTAGTATAAAAGACCAGCCAGAACGCGATGCTCAGGCAGCACATTGTAACCCAGTTTGCCTAGACTCACGTCAAAAGTTTATTCCCAAGGCATTTGTGACTCTGTATCGTCCGCGGAGATTTGTTGTAATAAACACATCTGTTGTTGTAGATTCATTAACAAGAAAGTTCGATTGTTGGCTACATCTAAGCTTTAAGGTTCATCTAAGCCATTCCTACTAGTGCATACAAGTTGCCTAGTCATTGTCCCCTTGGTTGCAGACGGTTGTGCACCAAGTATTGTCCTATCAGTGCATACAGTTGCCTGATCATTGTCCCCTCGAACTGCAGACGGTTGTGCAGCGAGTATTGTCCTACTAGTGCATACAGTTGCCTAGTCATTTTCCCCTCGCTTGCAGACGGTTGTGCATCGAGTATTGTCCTATCAGTGCATACAGTTGCCTGATCATTGTCCCCTCGAACTGCAGACGGCTGTGCAGCGAGTATTGTCGAGCCGAGCCCATACAGTTGGTGTCTTCGGACTCATTTACACTCCTTAAAACCATATCCTGGTATCTCCAAGGCCTATCTTTAGGTAGTTCTAAACTATCTGTAGTTCCGAGGACATCCTAATAAGACTCCCTATGAACGGTTTCCTCAACATTACCTGAGAGAATTCAATCTTAGTTGTATATTTCGGCGTAGACCTGAACTCAAATCATTAGCACTGTGTATTGGTTGTGTGGTGTGTGTGTGTTGGTTGTTTGAGTGGTGTTCATAGCATCCCTCGAGTCAGTCAGTTTGGGCACAGCCGTACGCTGTGAGGGTCCCATATGCTCTGCGTATGCCCTCGTGCACCAACGCGACTGTGACGGACTTGACATGACACAACCACCCGATTTGGACTACAAGAATCCGCATTTGGATATTCCTCCGGGAATCTCACTCGCTGCGCCCCTTCCCGCGGGAATCCACCTCGTACAACACCAACCGCACCCCCAGCGACCTCTTCCCTCGGGATCTCATAAAATTCCAATGCTACAAGCATCCTCACAAACTCGATCCCACGGGATTTCACACACATCTGTCACCACGGCGCGATACGACCAAGATCCCACGGGATTACGCCGTAGCTCGCGCACCACGAACCCCCCAGACATCTTGAATACCACCTACAGTTCGGACTTTACAAGATACAGGCTCTACCCATGGGAATCCTCCGGGATATGCCCTCAGAGAGGCCTGTATCCTCGCACTTCGCCCACAAGGTGACAACCACCGAGCTCCCGCCGGATAGAGGACGGAAACTGACAGTACGCGGGAAGATTCATCCATGTTGGGACATGTTCGAAGCCTGAAACAGGACCCAATGAGTCCACATCCCAAATCCTGCTGGTCTGTCAGTGAATCCTGCCGGAATCGACTGTTACGACGAGGTTTTGACACCAAATCCCGCCGGATTTGCTGACGCAGTGATTCTATAAGCCGAATCCTCGGGGATTGGCGCTCTCTATCCGCTGGGATCGTTCTCTAGAGAAGGTCTATGGTGCGACGGGGGCCGAAGGCTGTGTAGAGTCGGAAAAGGTATAAAAGGACCACCCATTTTAGCCAGTAGTCAGAAATTCTTGGGCAAGAGTTTTCCCCCACTCTTCACCCAGTGTACCTTGTCCCCCAATACAAGAGTTGATCACACACACACACACACACCAGTTCACGCTTGCTCTAGGGCACTCTACTCTCCTCCCACACTTGCAGCTCCTCTTCAAAAAGAGTTCGCGCTTCATCATCCTCGAAAGCCTTACCTGTGCACACCTTCCTACGCAGACACATCGTCGTGCAGTAGTGGGAACCTTGTAAAGGTCTACATAGCAAATCGTCTACGACCGCAAGGACGTACCAAGCAAACACCATCGCCGTACGACCAACTCTTGTCGACGTTAAAGCCACCACGGAATCCCCGATTTGGAGGATTCACACATTCAGTCTCGCGCCCAGCACCTAGGGGAAAGGCGTTGAACAGAATTGAAGAGGAGACTTTAGGAGTTTCAGACCGTTCACCACTGACCTATCTGAACAAGTATTTCTATATTCTAAACCGTCCACTTTGTTAACCACACAGCTCCAACCGAGCACACCATCCAGACCAACATACCTGTTTCTCCACTGTCACCCTCTCTAAACTAGGAACCATCTGATATAACCCCTAGAGGACGAACGCAGCTACACCGCGAATACCATCATCATTTCACACCGTAGCACCGCGGTCCTTATCACAACGCAGGTGCACCGTTTCAGTGCATGAAATTTCGGCTCTTGGTCTTCTGGCATACATCACAGGATTCGCAAAACAGTACCAGATCTCTTTTCATTCTCTGCCAGTAGAACTTAGAGCTCAGTTTTTCCCACAGACGTTCTGGGCTGATGTGTGCTGACTCGAACGGGCTTTCGTGTGCTTCCGTTATGATGGCTAATCTTTGTGTTACTGGCACATACAGCCGGGGCTGGTAATCCGCGTCTCTGAAGAAGAGAAGGCCCTCCTCAGTTTTGAAGAATTGCTGGCCTGGCTTCCAGTACTCCTCTAGTACTTCCTGGCTGTTCCAAATCTTCTTCATAACTGGGTCCTTTTTGTAGCCTTCTACAAATTCCTTCAGGTATTCTGGCTCCATCCTTATATGTAAATTTGGAGGAGGATTGACAGCTCCCCAGTATTCCTCAGATGGTTCTAGCTTATCCAGTTTGCTCGTCTCTCCTGCTGGAATTTCGTCTGATGCTGGCTTCTTTCCTTGGTCTGTCAGCTTTTCCAACTGTTGGTCTCACGATGACTGTGATTCGGGCGATTTCTCTGGCGCTGGCGGCTGCTCTGTAGGCGAGTATATACCCCCCCAGGCTCAATGGCTTCTTTGTCCTCCATGAGCCGCTGCTTCCTTGTCATTGCAAAAGCACTCTTCCGTCCTTCGAAGCACTCTTCCATCCTTCGAAGCAATCATCTAATGTCCACGCCGTAAATGTTGCTCTCTCAGCCGGTTTCCTCTCCAGCCACATCCCCTGGCTCCCTGCCAAGTCCCCTTCCATTGTGATGCTGTCCCCAGCGCTCTCAGAGGGTGAGGTGTGCTCGGGAGGACTCCTGACCAGCCTTGACAAAGGGTCCACATTGGAGTGCTTTCACCCTGCACGATGTACTATCTCTAACCCTGGGGCGTATGCAGAAAATACGGCCCCGTAAGCGGCTAGGCGTCTGTTGGAGTTTTCGTACGTACGCGCCCACTGGAGTGCTGAATGGTCTGTGACTAACAGTATGTTCTCTCCTTCAATGAATGGCTGAAATCGCACTAGAGCTTCTTTAGCGGCCAATGCCTCTCTCTCTGTTGTTGAGTATCACGTCTCAGCTCCTTTGAAGGACCGTGACCAGTATCCTATCACTCTCTCCACGTGAACCGTCAATTCATCCAGAGAGGCGCCCCAATGGTCTGTGTACTCCGTGTCCGGTACCTTACTCAAAATCGCCACCGTCAATTTGGGAGGAGGAAGTCCCGCTAGGTACCCTTTTTCTAGCTTTGCGTAAGCTCTTGTTCCCTTTAGATCCTTCACCTTTATAGGCTGGATTTGTTGGAGAGCTGCGCCGGCTGCCAAGTCAGAAGCGTCGGTATACAAACGATAAGGTTTCCCTTCTATCGGGTACCCCAGCACCGGCGCGCTTTGCAGGGCCTCCTTTGCGGCTTTGAAAGTGTATTCTTGTTTGACTCCCCACTCCCATTTCAATCCCTTTCACAGAAGTTGAAACAGCGGCATGCAAATGTCCGCATAGAATGGTATGAACGCTGAAAAATAGACCACCATGCCTAAAAAAGTCTGCAGTTGTGCCAGTTTCCATGGCTGTTCCAGTTCAAGGATAGTCTTGACTTTCTCTGCGTGAGTTGACAGGCCTAGCCTTGATACTTTATGGCCCAAGAGTAAGATTGACGAGTAGAACAAGTGACATGGCAGGCGACAAGGTAACTCCCGCCGCTTCTATGGCCCCCAAGACTTGATCCAAATGTTTGATGTGTTCCTTGTAACTTCGAGAATAGACCACAATATCATCAATGTATACCAGAAAAAACAACCAGAGGTATGGTGATAAAATCCCTTGCATTACCCTCTGGAATATTGATGGTCCATTCCTCAGTCTGAACGGCATCTGTAAGAATGAGCTCATCCATGATGAATTCTAAAAGCGGTCTTCTCAACGTTGTCCTTATCCATCTCGAGCTGAGTGAATCCAGATAATGTGTCCAATGAAGTCAGAACTTGAGCTCCAGACAGCGATGGCAGGATTTCCGACTGTCTCGGAATGGGGAACTCGTCTGTGATAGTCACAGCGTTGATTTTACAATAGTCCACACAAAATCGTGGCTTGTCGTTACGATATGCTATAACTACTGGTGCACTCCACGGGCTCACCGATGGTTCTATGACGCCTTGCTCAAACCATTTATCTAGCTGAGTGTCAATGACCCTGCACTTTTCCGGCGATGTCGAATGGAAAATTAGTTTCCCTTGGGTTCCTGGAAATAGACGTTATTCGAGGAATTACCAAGTGTTCGGATTCTCCAAATGAAATTCTCTTTCTTAGAATTCGGCGGTGATTTCCAAGAAGGAAATGGTGGTACGGTTCGGTCGGTGGCGGTACGTGAGGTCTTTCCTTAAGACCTTTAAACGGGAAACGGCGGTACGGTTCGGTCGGCGGCTGTACGTGAGGTCTTTCCTTAAGACCTATAAACGGGAAACGGCGGTACGGTTCGGTCGGCGGCTGTGCGTGAGGTCTTTCCTTAAGACCTTGGAATGGGAAACAGCTGTACGGTTCGGTCGGCGGCTGTACATGAGGTTTTACCTTAAAACCTATAGACGGAAAACGGTGGCGGTAGCGGTTGAGGTTACGGTGCGGCTGAAAAGAAAGCGGTGGACTTGCTGAACTTTCCTTAGTAAACTTAAGAGCTCAAGAATAAGCACAAGTAAGCGAAGGAAATTAATATTGACTTTCAGAAAAAGTACAAAGTGGGGTGTTCAAGTGAACTACATGATAGAATCCGCTCTTCTTTTATACATCTCTTTCGTGACTCATTCTTTCTTCTGACTCATTTTTATGAGTCATTCTGACTCCATTCGTTTATGAGTCATTCTGACTCCATTCGTTTATGATTCATTTTGACTCCATACGTTACGCTGCCCATTTTTCCCAACCGTTACTCGGAGCTCATGTCCCAATGACTCATCATGAGTCACGTTATTGGGAATCCGAATATTTCATTGAGCGGCGATGATTTTTCGATTCATGCACTTTATAACAAACAATTTTTAGGTGGAACATCCGCGGCGGACGGATTAATTATGGACTGTCCTCAGTCCTTCCAAGTGCATGTATCGAAAAATTGTCTCGTGATTGCGATTCAAAAAAAAACTACGTCATGACTACTGATTACATTATCTTCAAGCCTAGGACTATTCGGATCATTTCGAAGTCAGCTGAGCTGAGCGTGGGAATTGCAACACTTCCTTGAGCTTCTGTATCCTCGCTCTAGCCCGCATGACCAGCGTCGGCAGCTGTCGGAAATAGTGCCTCACCTCCACGTATGTCCGCTGCTCGGTCGCGTGACACTCCCACAGATTGTATACGCGCCCCTTCTTCTTGTAGAGCTTTGCTGTGGTCTGCCACGTCCCTACCATCTCTCCTACGCATACCACGATTACCCCTGCGTCCAATATCTCCCACGGAATACTGCCCAAGACGAAAGTGCGAGTCGTAGGGTCCTTTTTGATGAATGCTACTTCGCGTCGTGGCTTATTTTGCAATGCATAGTGGGGCGGACGGCTGTTCAGTACTTCTTCGCGAAGGACGCCATAGAGTGTGAAGGCATCGAGAAGTCGCCGTGTTTCATCGACGGTGAATGGGTGGAATGTGGGATGCAGGTAATCGTAGTCTTTTGATTCCTTCACGCGAAACTCGATGGGCTGATATTCGATATGGGTGGTTTCGATAGCTCCGTACGAGCGTGAAGTGCGCAAGAGATGGATAGTTGTCGTGTGGGCGGGGAAGCGGTTTGGAATGATTCGGCGATGGACGCTGGACGGTTATCTGTTTCTTCGTCCTCAGGGAGGGTGGGTGGAACGATTCGTAGGTCCCAAGTCATGAAAGCGAACGAGAGCGCGACGATATCGCTCTTCAGAGTCGGGATCGTTATTTTCCTTTAGATGGTCATGACGGTCGTAACGAGGGTTAATGAATTTTATGTCAGCGATTTGAGCGACAGAGCTATTAAACTGCTAAGACGTACTTCCGCATAGTCCAGCCTTTCTGGCAGACTTTGGTAGGAGGCATAGGTGCGGATCGCCGCTTGATTCGTCCTCGCAGTCTGGTACGGCGGTGGCATAGGAATTTGTCGTCTTTCTTGAAATGGTAGTGAAGTAGGAGAAACAATGAGGGATGGACTTGAGATAGAGGAACTGTCGTCTCTAGACCCTTTTTATGTGGTCTGAAAAAAAGTAGTCACCGAATTTCCATTTTGACTCGGCTAGGGACTGCAGCTTCCATTTCCGATGTCTTCAGACGGAACCAACCCTTATTTAGTTTAACTCGGGCTTTAGGCTTCGTCTGATGAATCAAATAATTCTTCCTCTTCTTCTATTGATTCAGACTCGTCCTCGTTGTCATTTGTCATCCATCCCGTTCTCATGAACCAATGATTGCGGGTTATATATGGTAAAAGTCGAAAAGCGGCTGTCGGATTTTGACGTAACAAGGTACCATCTAGTTCTTTTAATATATATGCGCCTCCTTTGTTTTTCCTTTCCACTTCATAAGGACCAAAATATCGATCTAAAGTCTTCTTTTTAGTACTGACTTCCGATTCAATGGCCACATTTCGAATCAATACTAATTCCCCCGATTTATATTCCTCTTTCTGTAATTTCTTTAGAAACTTTCTTTCAAATTGCTCTTTTGATCGGAATCTTGCCTTCTTCAATGTCTCTGATGCTCGTTTAATATCCCGTTCATGTTTGGTCAATTGCCGAATACGGAGGGTTAAAAGCTCGGTTGTCGTCATTCCTGATCGGAACCCAGTTACAAGAAACGTGGCTTCCGTCAGATCAAATGGAAGGAGTGGATCAGCGGCGTATAATAATTGATGCGGTGAAAATCCCGTAACACGGCTCACTGTAACTCGATCAGCAAGTAATGCGGCTGGTAGCTTTTCTGGCCACAACTCTAGTTTTCCTCCACACGACTTCACCAAGGCTTCCCTCAACGTAAAATGACCTTGCTCGACAACCCCATTTGCGTGCTTGTTGTATGGGGAGATTCGTACATGAGGGATTCCCATATTCTTCATCAGTTTCTTGAATCCTGCTTTCACTTCGGGGCCATTATCCGTAATGACTTTCCTAGGACGCCCATATCGGCAATATAAATGCGTCCAAAAGAACTCAGATAAGTCCTCTGCCGTTTTCGTTTTCAGGGCTTTCGCCTCGCAAGTTCCCGACAAGTCATCCCGAGCGGCAACGATCATTCGAAATCCACGCGCTTCTGGCATCATCATAATGTCTATATAAACGGTCTGGAATAGCGCTACGGGAGCAGAAACGGTTAAAGGTATTTCCATCTTCTTGGTACTTCGCACCTGACATCGATGGCAGGAAGCGATATGATGCTGAATGTCGTTATGCATTTTTGGCCAGAAGAATCTGTTTCGTAAGATTTCCCATACTGCCCGAACCCCTCGGTGTCCTAATTCGTCGTGGGCTTGAGTTAAAATTCGCAACCTATTTTCTGGTTCCATTACTACTACTAACGGTGAGCCCCCTTCATTTCTTTTGAATAATTTTCCGTCCTGAATAATGTACCGAGTGGCCTGTTTAATAAATCTTCGATGTTTCTGAGGTGTAGGAAATATTGGTGCCTCCAACGTACTCAGAAATCGGTGAATATCCTGCATCAGGCGTTCTTGTCCAACTCGGGCAAGGTTACACGAAAGCGTCTCTTCTTCTGAACTCTGCGGTTTGTTTTCTGGCTTTTCTACCGCAAAAAGTGCTACTTCGTCTAACCACATATCATCATCTCTAACAGCTTCCTCGTCTTCTCCTCTCGATCTTCGAGACAACGCATCGGGTCCCTGGAATTTAGTAGCAGGTACATGGACCAAGGCGAAATGGAACATCAAAATTCCTTGAATCCATCGGTTTACGGCCGTGTCAGGCTGAAGGTCAGGATTATTCAAAAGCCCCTGGATGAATTTCGCATCTACTTCCACGCAGAGGTTCTTAACCCCGATTATGTATAACCTCCAATGCCGCAAGGCCCGGTACAAACCGAACAGTTCTAATTTCGGCTGAGAGTATCGAGATTCACGCTCGCTCATTGGAATAGACCCATAACGCGCCAGTCGCCACCGTCCTTGCCCATCATTTTGGGATAGAATCATTCCCGTGGCTTCTCGACAGGAGTCGACAGACAAGAATACTGTTTCTTCTGACTCGTAATCAATTGGTCGTAATGCGGGAGCGCTTGCAACCAATATCTTGATTTTCGCAAATGCCTGTTCCCGTCTTTCATCCCACAGAAAATCGAAATTTTTCCTATACAGTTCTGTTAACGGTCGAATGATCAATGAATAATTCAAGATCCATATCCGTACTGTCCCGCAAAGTCCTAAAAATCTTCGAACCTCCTGGGGTGTAGTTAAAGCTGGCCAATCCAAAATTGCCGAAACTTTCTTCGTGTCTGGTGTCCGTCCTTCTGGTGTGCATAATTGGCCTACAATTAACGCCTGCTTTTGAGAGCATTGTACTTTGGTTGCTGAAAAAGTCGCGCCAGCGCATTTGACTTTGTGCATTATCCGGTGAACATCATTAGCATGTTCCCAAATAAAATGCCGTATCCCAGGATTTTCAGCTAACCGTTCCGGTTGCCCATTCTTATCAAGGTATTGAGTTTTAGGTCCCTTGATGGGGAGGTCGTCAATGAATACATTTGCGATGTGAGGAATTTCTTCGTGAAGTATGAAGTCCATGCATTTTTGAAATTCTGCGGGTGAGTTTGTATATCCAGTAGGCATGGACGTAATTCTCAACAGTCCTAGAGGCGTCATAAATGCTGTCATATCTCTACTTTCGGGTTCCATTTTTCTAGCGTCAAACCCCCAGTACAGGTCAAAGACAGTATAGCATTGCCGTCCCGCAAATCCTTCAACAAAATCGTCTACAATAGGCAGCATTCCTGTGTCCCTTACAGAGACTTTATTCAAAGGCTGCAAGTCATGAACAATGCGTAACTTTCCATTTTTCTTTAATACGCAGAACCATCTGGACCTGTAAGACGACTGGCACATTTCATACACACCGGCTTCAATTTTTAGCTTTAATACATCAATCACTTTTTGCAGGATTCCCGGAGGTATCGGAATGTTTTTGTATTCCCAGGGGGTGTGTGGAACCGTCGCAATCTTATATGGTGAAAAATATTCATCTTTGAATGTTCCTCTCTCAGCATCTTCAAAGGCCAGTACTGCTTGATTCACTTCCATGACGTGTATAAACAATTTCTCTTCTTCTTCACTCAAAAATCCATCCTTATTAATCTCCAACAATTTTAGCCGTTCTTCATCAAGTCTTGCTGAGGACGTGAATACTGGCGGATTAAAAGGGAGTAATGGTAGTGTTTTTAGAGGTTCTTCAGGAATTCTGCGCTGTACCTCGTAGTCTGGAGAGAAAGTTGTTGATACTGGCCGGATCTTTTTATCCACTCTTTTATACATGGTGAATGACTGGTATTCTTGTCCCCGTGTGTCTACTAAATCCACAGGGTAAAATATACATTCATCGTCCTCCTCAAGTTCTCTCTGATCCATTTTGAACTGCTGTTCGATCTTAAGAATCTTTTCGCTTGTTTTTAACGGTGTTTCCCTCGTTACTTCTCGCGAATATGAGTAACAGAACTTATCTAAGGAAGTTTTCGTGACTTTCTGCTTCCCGGATTTTTCCCAAACTCTCGTTACTATTTTTATGACAAGAGCGAGAAAAACGAACACTAATGTTACAGTATATATACAATTTCGTTCTGTCATACCCTTCCTTTCATTAACAGTTACAACCATGCCCATCGTCTCGGCTTCGGTGATTTGAGGCGGCGTTGCGGCCGCATTCTCCGAGGTATATAAAGTGCTGTCAGGAATCGTTTCAGGTATGGCGGCCCAGCTATCCTCTTGTACAGGATTTCGTACACGCGCTATGTTGGTAAGGAAAATGGAAAATGGAGTCGAAGTCGGCGTTGGAGCCGCGATTATCACCGCAGGCGTGACAGTGGAAATGGGCGGCGTTGAAGCTCGTGATACAACCGAATTGCCGGTAGCAGAGGTTATTTTTACAAATTCGAAAGGATGCTCCAAAAGATTTGTCGGTCGCGATCTAGAACTTATTGATTTTTCCGCGACGGAGGGATTAAATAAGATCGCACCGGTTTCTTCAGCAGATGGCGTAGACGGGGGACGGAAAGTGGTTGCTAACGCCGTCGTCACGAGCGGCGGCATCAGCAAAATTAGTGCGCATTGTATCTTCATCTGTCGTTGTGACTTGGGAAGCCTCGGGGGAACACATGTCGTCCTCGGAGGCCGAGTCCATATCTTCGCTGTCGGGGTACTGTAAGTCGAAACCAACCATTTCGTCGTCTTCATCTGAGTCCTCGTAGACAGGGTAATTGTAGGGATTAACCTCCGCGTAAGGGAGTAGTTCCCAGTATTGCGCATCGGGGTATTGGCTGTCGAGGAATCCCGCGTTAAGTAAATGGGAGATCGCGAAGTCATCCCGAAGACGTATGGTGAGTATTTCGAAAAGGAGACCAGCCAAGGTATAGCGCTGCTGGTGATGGAGTACGCTCCATAGCGTATGCAGTCTAGCGGCTTCAGAATCGTATAGGAGGGGGTGTCGGACATAAACGCTGGGGAAGTTATACTGTTGATAGTAGGTAGATCGATTTTTAGGACACAGTTCATAGATGTCCGGATAATGTTTTCGTACCTCTGCGACCCCGTAGCGCTGCCAGACCAGGCTCTCAACGCGCCGGAGCCCTTCCAGTATGGCCCGGCGTACCCCGGCAAGCGCTCGAAAAATAGAATCATCGGTGAGACGCGCCGCTTTGAGAGCCTCGTGAATAAGAACATTACGCCGAAGGAGGTCTCCCTGAAACTTACGAAAACGCTTGTGCGACGCCCTGGGCCCATTTACTTCCTCGTTCGTCGGGCGCTTCCCGTTTCGACGCTCCAACATTTCTTCTTCGGCCGTTGATCCTTCTTCCCTGATAACATCAAGAACGCCCGGCGTGCGATGACTGGGAAGGCTAAAGTCCAGGCCCGTCGATGACTGAAAAAGATCCGGGGATGGCGTAGGGGAAGCAGTGAAAATTCCATGAATAGGCTCAACATCTGTCCGCAGTGAAAAACGTTCCATATCCTCAGAGGCCATAGCGGTAAAATCCAACAGCTTGCAAAGAGGACCGCGCAAGGTTTGAAGGCTAGTAACGAACGGCGCGCCATCTACTTGATCTTCCCACTGAATACTTTCATCCTGCTGTTCTATTCCTTTGCGAAGCCACGCGTGTAAATCCGAGTCTTGCTCTGGCGTAGGTGTCTGCTGAAATCGCGGGAAAGCTGGATGCCCTAGATTTCCAATAATCGATTCTTCTGGCTGACGGAGATGGCCGAGTCTAAGAGGGGAAAGGGGCCGAGCTTCGATGTCCGAGACGTCTGCGTCGGAATGGGAGACGTCTTCACTGCCGAATTGATCAAACACCCTGGCGACGGCTTCATTAATAACTGCCTGCGGTTCAATTACAGAGTCGTCAGAAAAAACGGACCATTCAGAGGCTATAGGGCTCCACGCGTCCGGTTGAGTAGGCGAGTCATACGGATCAACTTCAGCGTACGAGGAAATATTGGTGGAATTAGCGGAAGAACTGGACCATTGATCTCTTGTCACTACCGATCCGTGACGGAAATTCAAAGAAGGTGTGTCGATCAGATCGGCGTCAGAAACGCGGATCCCATTGAAAACAGCAGTTCCACGCTCGTCATCGGGGGTAACGGGCCGAGGTTCCGTCATGCCGTCTCCAACATGGATCCACAACTTGACCTCCGGCGTCAACTCGGGCGTTACGGGTACCAACTCCGGAAGTTCATCTTCGTCGTCCGATGGTAAGTTAGTCAAAGATTCTTCAATCACCCTCGTCATCGCTTCCACCACCCGTTCCTCGCGTCTTCTCGTCAAGCTTTCAAGAAAGTCTGCGTACGCCATCTGGACTTCGCGTGCAGTCTCGGCAAGTCGTTCAAAACCTATTAAATCACGTGGTGGCAATCGGAGAAGGTCGTCCAGCGTAGGTCCGAGGGTCATATCCAACACTCTGCGAACCTCAATCTCGCGCGCTATTTCTTCACGGCGGAGGTTATCTTGCCGCGCACGTTCTGCACGCGCTGCCCGAATAAACTCAGCATCCATCAAGATGTCATCCATGTAGCACCACGTACCTGCGGACACGGTCTCTGATGCATAAGTCTCTACGGCTGCATATGGGGTTGACGCGGCGCCCGAGTCCCAAAGCGGGCAATCCATAAGAGTATCATGCTGCGATTCAAAACATAGAGCACAGATGCCGATTTGGACAGGAGAAGACGCGCTACTATCGCCACTTCCAGGTTCTTCGTCAAAAACTAGGACCTCCTGCTCGTAGTCTTCAGGGAGTCCAATATACCCTTCGCTGTGTTCATTCTCATCGAGTGCGGCCGCGACACGTATCGCAATATCCTGCGACACGTCCAAGGGTAAGGGAGTTACTATTGAAGCAGTTGTAGCTGCGGTGGAGGGAGAATCTAGCGTATCCGGGCTGCTTCGTCCACTATGGTTCAAGAAAATTTCGGCGGAATCCACTTCCCCTCTGAGCGGCTGTAATCTTGACTGAGTTTCAAGCACTGGATTATCTAATCGAATACTTGCCGCTAATGTCTGCTCCAAATGGTCTTTAACAGGCAACATAGGTGGTTCATTCTGGGTAGCGTGCGTGGGGAACTCGGTAGTGTTCTCAGGTGTTCGATCCACCGGAAACATATCTTGCATGGCCACCTGAAGGGCTGCGTCCGGAGGATAAAACAATTCCATCTGCCACGTCTGATCAGCCGATCTTGGCGCTTCAAAATGCAGCGTAAATTCATGGCCTGAGACCGAAAATGGTCTCCCTGTCTCTTCATTCTCGAAGAGTCGCCAGACATTCTGCGACGTGCTCCGATGAACAACCTGCCCGTCGGGCAGAGTCACCGCGCCGTAGTACTCAGACTGCGGGGCAACAGCAAACGTGGGACGTACGTCAAGAGGTTCCTTGTGAATGTACTTTTCCCATTGACGCGTTACTGCTGCATCGACCAGCTGCACCGGAGACTCTTGATTGACCACGTAAGTCGTCTGGGCCGGAGGATGATGCAGGGGCTGACGGAGAAGGTACTGAATGTTGTCGGATTCGCGACCATCACTGGCTGCAACAGCAATAGGGAATCTTTCTGGCGAGATAAGTGGGGAAGTCATAACGAATTGATCAACTGAAGTAACAGGCCGTGGCAAGTCTTTAGGTCGGGATCCCTCTTGATTATATACTTGGAATACTCGACTCATCTGCTGTCGCTCTGATTCATCTTTTAGAAGTCCACCCTCGGTCGCGATCCAAGCCGCTCTTAATTCTCGAACAAATCGGCACCCTATTTCCGTGAATTTAATCAACGGAACCGCATTTTTAACGGTAACTGGAGTCTGTCGCCTCGTGCGCCCGCTCAATTTCTTGAAGTCGCTTCTTCGGTTCGCAAGAACTCCTTTTTCAGTGACGCATCTTGAGTCACGCCCTCTTTCCAGATTTCTTCGTAGTTTCCGTTGCGAGTCTCCCGAAGTCAAAATCGTGAATGACTGATAGTGGGTCGTGTTTTCGGCGCGGAATTCCGTCATCGAACCTTCGTATGGCACCGCTAATAACTCATAACGGGGTCGCCGTGTGACTCGGTCCTTAAAAATCAAGTAAGTTCCCTCTATTCGTTCGTCTATGCTAACTAGATTTCCTCTTTGCCAGGGTCTTCCCAGAAGCAAATCAAATGGTGCTTTCTGTGATACCCACAGATCCGTGACCGTAGTGGCTCCTCCACAATTAAATTCTACATCTTGAATCCAGCCTTGTAACTGTCCTCTTCCGCCATTAGCATCGTTCATATTTGTTATCTGACTCATATCCACAGCTCTCCGAATGTTAAGAGCTGCCACATCCGCTCTTACTACGTCCAGCTGGGATCCAGTGTCGATAATAGCGCATACTTGATTTCTGTTTGTTTCCATTTCCACTTTGATTAATATGCCTTCTGTTCTAGGCCAATCCAGATTAGCAATCAGGGGATGGTCACCTGAATTCCCCAATAATACGGTGCGCACATTTTTGACTCGAATCAGTTCCTGTATGTCGGTGCGTAATTCTTTTGAAGTTACCATAATCTCTTGTATCGTCATAGGCACTACGGCGTCTAGAATTCGATTCACTACGCCTAGCCGATCAACAGTACCGGAAAGCTCCGATTGCCGTCCAACGTTCCGCGCCATCGCCATCTCTTCGTCTTTTGGTTCTGCAAACTCAGCATCCGGCTTCTTTCTGATCGTCTTCTTTCCATTTTTATCTTTGCTATTGACACTTGTCATTTCTATGTCATCATTCTCAAATCTCACGCGGCGTGCTTCAACGGGGATCAATTCCCTCGGCTTCTCTGCGGAAATAGGGGCACGAGGCGATTTCTCTGCTCCTGTCAATTTTGGTCCGATAGAAAGCGGTGTACTGCCTTCCGGGTGTGGAATCTCAGTACTACTCTTATTCGTCCCTCCTTTTGAACCTCCCTCCTCTAGATCTCGTGTTACAGACTTTTTGCCCTTATCTCTAGTCGGTGGGTATACTCCATCAAATATCAGCTTCCGAGCGGACCTCGTGCTAGGAACAGATCGTTCCGCTGGAAGGACCTGCGGCGAACTCAAGCTGACTCTTTTTGGCGCTGTTAAGTATACTTCTGCAGGGTCTTCCTCGGATTCCTCTTGTTTCTCCGTATCCTCTTCCGAACTCTCGCTATATACCTCTACAATGCAAGCACGACGTCTTCCATCCTCCTGGTAAAAATTGTGCACCGCTTGCTTCGTGGATTCCAGAGTGTCGTCCGACACACTCCACATAACTCTTGGCGCATTATTCCCTGCAATCCGTTCTGCAGCCGCAGCGAGCGATTCTCCTGCCTGTCGCCAAATCAAATTGCCGTTTTTCATTGTCAAGCATCGACTCTCCTCGTTAAAAGTAATCACGTTTCGTTTAACTAGTTCAGCGATATTCTGACAGTCAGATATTCTATGCCCTTCTCCAAGACATCCAAAACATCCTGTAAATTCCCGCGCTGTATTAACGTTCTGCTTACCCAACGGAATATTATTAGGAAATGTTGCCGGCGTTGCGGGGCGTTCTGGATTAGGCAGAGTCACGTTGTTGCCCACTGGTCTAGTACGTACTTTTTCTTGCCGATCCATTTGCGGGGGTTTGACGCATTTCTCTGCAGTCCCACTCTTATCAAGAACCATTACTTTGTAGTAAATTGGTGCGTATTCTGGGTCATTTAGGTTCATAGCGTTCAACTTACGAATCATACTAGCTATTTCGTCCTCGTTTCCTGGGTACTTTTGCTTATCTTTTTCTCCTACATCTCTTTTCGCCGTTATTTTCTTCTTCCTCTCCTGTTTCTTTCTCTTCTCCCGCTGTTTCTTCTTCCTGCGAAATTCTTCATAGTCTGAAACCGAATCCTCGCTACTTCCACTCGAATCCTCTGTCTCGTCCCCTGAATAATCTTCATCTAGCTCTTCCCCGAATTCGGCAGCCTTTACCATTAGCGACTCATACTTATTTCGTCTGAAGTACCATTCCGCTGCAGTATTTAACTCCCGCATCGTGTACTGCGCCTCATCATCCCTCCAGGGATTTGACTGTAATATACGATTTTCCAGGATCCGTCGAAGTGCCTTATGAATACCCATCCAAAAATATGCTAGATAGTCCTCCTGACTTAAATGCTTTCGTTTAAGTGGGCCTCCAGCGATTGAATTGTACTTGACATAATACTTCCGCCACTGAGTCAAGCTGTAGCAGGCTTGTGTCTTCATTTTTAAAGCATAAGCGTAAACATCTGCTGGACGATACTTCTGTAAGGCTCGCTCTGCATCAAAATGTTTTAGGAGGTCTTTTCGCAATTTCGTCCACTTTTTCTGCTCGAAAGAATCCATAGTTTGGATGACATTTTGAACATCAATCGAACAGTAATTAAGAACATATTCACATTTCTCTTTATCGGATGTAACACGACATTTGCTACAGAGAAGTTCGAAATGGTCCACAAATTGCTGGATTTCAGTATGCTTACCCCTAAACGTGCGAGGTGCTTCCTTGCTTCCGCGAATCGGCATGTCAAGTGATGTGCGAAGCGGTGCACTGAAAGAAACCGGAGGTGGGGCAGACATGCGCGGGGGCTCGGGCGTAGATGGCGGGGATGGCTTTACTCTTTGTTTATAGTCAAAATCTGAGTCGAGCATGGATTCTGGCTCATCCTCGCTTTCATTGTCTGATGAATAGATTATTTTTGAAGATGCCTTGCCTTTTCCTTTGTTCTTTCTAAAGGATGCACGGCCTGAATGTTTCTTGTCGGCATAAGTGTGGCCCGAAGGCCCTGCTGCAGTAGGATCTTTGAAAGCAGTATATCCTGCCCCAAAAACTCCAGTAGTTGCTGAATTGGGGAATGCTTTTTCGTACTCCCGGCGTTGTTCTTCGGTGAGAAATTCGTTCATTACGGTCATGTGCTCTGGCGGTCGGTATGTCAGTGCTGGTTTCGTCGTGACTTGTGGTTCAAGAGAGAGGATTGTAGGAATATGGAGATATTTTTCCCCTCGCGGTGGGCTCCAATGATGTCGAGTGGAAAATTAGTTTCCCTTGGGTTCCTGGAAATAGACGTTATTCGAGGAATTACCAAGTGTTCGGATTCTCCAAATGAAATTCTCTTTCTTAGAATTCGGCGGTGATTTCCAAGAAGGAAATGGTGGTACGGTTCGGTCGGTGGCGGTACGTGAGGTCTTTCCTTAAGACCTTTAAACGGGAAACAGCGGTACGGTTCGGTCGGCGGCTGTACGTGAGGTCTTTCCTTAAGACCTATAAACGGGAAACGGCGGTACGGTTCGGTCGGCGGCTGTGCGTGAGGTCTTTCCTTAAGACCTTGGAATGGGAAACGGCTGTACGGTTCGGTCGGCGGCTGTACGTGAGGTTTTACCTTAAAACCTATAGACAGAAAACGGTGGCGGTAGCGGTTGCGGTTACAGTGCGGCTGAAAAGAAAGCGGTGGACTTGCTGAACTTTCCTTAGTAAACTTAAGAGCTCAAGAATAAGCACAAGTAAGCGAAGGAAATTAATATTGACTTTCAGAAAAAGTACAAAGTGGGGTGTTCAAGTGAACTACATGATAGAATCCGCTCTTCTTTTATACATCTCTTTCGTGACTCATTCTTTCTTCTGACTCATTTTTATGAGTCATTCTGACTCCATTCGTTTATGAGTCATTCTGACTCCATTCGTTTATGATTCATTTTGACTCCATACGTTACGCTGCCCATTTTTCCCAACCGTTACTCGGAGCTCATGTCCCAATGACTCATCATGAGTCACGTTATTGGGAATCCGAATATTTCATTGAGCGGCGATGATTTTTCGATTCATGCACTTTATAACAAACAATTTTTAGGTGGAACAGCGAGCTTCCGTAAATCAGTACTGCAATAGGAGTTTGGTCTGCTCTGGTCCGTATCTTCACTTTGGCGTCAAGGTGACCTAGCCGTCTGTCAAAACCAAAAGCTTTCACTTGATGTTTCAACATGGTCCACGCCTTTTCTCATAGATGTCCAGGCAACGATCCGATGTTTAGAATTTCCTCCATTTTATCTGAGAAGTACATCGTGGAATCCGGCATGGCTGCTGTCTTTGGATCGTAATCCTCGGGTTCTCTTTCTGCCGTTTCGAATCCTTCTTCGACACTCAGGCCACTATCACCTGCATTTCGGATGTTCGCTCCCTTTCTGAGCTTCTCCTCTGTCGTGTCTATAGTTTCATTCTCGCTAGGAATTTGGCCTTCCATGTCACACACATGCACTCCCTTCTTTGCATTCTCCTCATCTGGCAGGACCCCTGATCCGAAGTTTGTTTGGACTCTCACCCGCTCTTCATCCGTTGATACGACTGGTATTAGCCTGGCCGTGAAATCTCGCATTTTTGCGATTTCTTGATAAATACAAGAAGTCCCCTGCCTGGTGGCATACCAATTAGAGTCAGAGCGAGCTCCGCACTGCTGACTGTGTAGCAAGGACGCGAGAGAGCCGTATAGGCATTAAGGTTATACTACGACTTGGTCCTTCAAATATCGAGGATCAGTATAGTAAGCTTAAGGATGCCTCGAAGTTCATCAGATTCAGTCCATAACTCATATCTGAGGGCGGATTGCACTGCAAAAGCTAGCTACCATACCCAGGAGATTAAACACAAAAGCCTGAGACTACTAGTTGGAACACAGTATACCAGACGCAGAGACAGAACCAGTCCGAGGACTGCTATTGGGCCATCCTGGACAGGACTGGCACGAGCGCGAACTAGACTGCAGGACCAGGGACAGTCCGAGGACTCCCAATAGACTTACATTAGGGCAAAGCATCGCCCGAGGACTACTATGTTGGTCACAAAGTACCGGTAGGTACAGGTCCGAGGACTCTAACTCGGTCCGAGGGCAAACCCAAGACTTGAAACAACAGCACGGATGAACTAATTATAGTTCGAGGACTTGTGCGCCTGACAAATACCAATGCTCGGAAGAAGCCGAGCTGAGCCTAGATCATCATAGAGCCCATGTGACGTACGCGTCACGTCCGAGGGCCCTAACAAGCACAATGAACATCCTAAACAGGCAATGGGTGAACAGTTCAGCTTGGACACAGCTGAAACAACTTCACGGAGTGGATACCCACGGTCGAGCCGTCTCCGTCGGCCTGAATGATGACGTAGCATGAGCTATTTACAGCCATGCCGAGGCAGAGCAAGCGCGAGGACGCGGACGGCAAAGCACGGCCGTCCGAGGACTCGCTAAATATACACCAAAAGAGGTGCCAGGCACCAGTTGTCTGCGGCCGGACCTCACCAAAATAGAGCGGCATCATCACATTTCCTTTTTCAGTTTCAAATTACTCTTTTTCATTTTCCAATTACTCTTTTTCATTTTCAATTTCTCTGTTCCTGTCACATATCCTCGGACTGTCACATAGTAGCCAAATTAGTATAAAAGACCAGCCAGAACGCGATGTTCAGGCAGCACATTATAGCCCAGTTCGCCTAGACTCACGTCGAAAGCTTATTCCCAAGGCATTTGTGACTCTGTATCGTCCGCGGAGATTTGTTGTAATAAACACATCTGTTGTTGTAGATTCATTAACAAGAAAGTTCGATTGTTGGCTACATCTAAGCTTTAAGGTTCATCTAAGCCATTCCTACTAGTGCATACAGTTGCCTAGTCATTGTCCCCTTGGTTGCAGACGGTTGTGCACCAAGTATTGTCCTATCAGTGCATACAGTTGCCTGATCATTGTCCCCTCGAACTGCAGACGGTTGTGCAGCGAGTATTGTCCTACTAGTGCATACAGTTGCCTAGTCATTGTCCCCTCGCTTGCAGACGGTTGTGCATCGAGTATTGTCCTACTAGCGCATACAGTTGCCTAGTCATTGTCCCCTCGAACTGCAGACGGCTGTGCAGCGAGTATTGTCGAGCCGAGCCCATACAGTTGGTGTCCTCGGACTCATTTACACCCTTTAAAACCATATCCTGGTATCTCCGAGGCCTATCTTTAGGTAGTTCTAAACTATCTGTAGTTCCGAGGACATCCTAATAAGACTCCCTACGAACGGTTTCTTCAACATTTCCTGAGAGGATTCAATCTTAGTCGTATATTTCGGCGTAGACCTGAACTCAAATCATTGGCACTGTGTATTGGTTGTGTGGTGTGTGTGTGTTGGTTGTTTGAGTGGTGTTCATAGCATCCCTCGAGTCAGTCAGTTAGGTCACAGCCGTACGCAGGTGCACCGTTTCACCGGCGCGTGGCCAATAGGAGTGGAGTCAGGGGATTCCCTAAGATCATCCCATGGCTCCATGCCGGGACAGAGAGCTTTCCGAGATGTGGTAATAGATGTGTTGTAAAGTCGAGATCCCAGTAGTATAAATGCACATAGTTTAGAGAGGTTCTGGAGCAGACTGCCCGATGGTTTTGTGCACAACTCGCGTGCACAACATCTTTTGGTTTACCTTGTTCACAGGCACATTGGTGCTGTGGCTAGGATTAGTCTTTGACTCTTCTAGAGCAGACTACCTTGGGGTTTCACGCACAATGGTGCAGTGACATCACTCGGTTTACCTTGTTCACATACACAACGGTGGTGTGGCTCGGAGTTGTCGTTTAGCTCTAAGACCCAAGTGACCGTTATCTTGACTCAAGTACTGTACCTTTGGCAACGATTGGATTGGATTGGATTGTATCTGTGATTGACTGTGTGACTGAATTGTGAATTGTGTGGACTCTGTCCAGCACTGCGGGTCATATTGTGTGTGTGTTGTGTGTGTGTTTTGTGTTCTGTGTGTTGTGTGTGTGTTTTGTGTTCTGTGTGTTGTGTGTGTGTTTTGTGTTCTGTGACTTGTGTTCTGTGTTTTGTTATATACTGCAGTCCTGCAGGAATGTATCGTGTCCCAACCCGGAGAAATCCAGCAAACCCGTCTTAATTGACATAAACTTGTCGGCTACTGGCCGTTATTGCCTTAAAAACCCACGAACCCACCGCTTGTACGAAGTCTCGAACATAGCGTGTATTGCTTGACTTTGGTTTCACAACCCTTGTCTATCCCACTCCCCTGTTCTCTGAACATTCAGAAACGAAAAAGTATAGTGCGCCAGTGATAGACATTCCTTACACCAAACCACTTTGCCAATCTCGAGAGCCATTGCGGCGGCGGCAATTGCATTGCACGTTCCAGTCAGGCTTCTACCATGCTGCCAGTCCCTTCCCCTCGCAAAGCACCAACTTTTCCATCTACCGTGTTACCTACCAATGAAAGCGACTCGGATGAGGATGATGATGAGCAACTTTAGTTTTGGTGAGTACTTTCGGGTTCACATCGAGGATTGGACTCGCCAGTGCTCAGGTATGGAGGTTCCTCTTCGCTCCCCCCCGATGCTATGTCAAGTTTCTTGCCCACCCTTTCCCCTGTCATCATCCCCGGTCCTCCCCCCATGGTCGTCATGCAGACGTGCCTAGGCAGCGCACTTGATTGACCCGTCAATGTCGGCCTGTTCATGGAGACATTCCCCTTCCATAGGCGCGTCTCAATAGCTGCTGCTCTCATTGCGCGAAAATTCCTGCCGAAGTCCAGAAGCTCGTCGATCTGGCAGTTCAAGCAGATTCTCGCGTCAACCACTGTTACCTTAGTTGGAGTCAGATTCAAGCATTATTAGCTGATCGCACAGAAGAGATTCAAAAATGGCGGCAAATGGAAGAAGTCAAACCATATCACGTGGTCCTAATCTGCCCTGGATCACCTTGACAAGTATATTTGACCCGTGCCTTCGGCACGGTAGTTTGCCCACACACGGCGGATTCTGAGCTCGCCCGCACACGGCGGATTCCGAGAGAGGCAGACACGGCGAAATCTGAGGGCGTGAGAGCCGGCAGCAACAACTCGACAGCCGGCAGCAACATCTCGACAACGTCTCGTGATTTCTCAGGTGACTTATCAAAAAAGCTGTGCTCTTTGTCTCTTCATGTATAGATTGCAGAGCATCCTAGAGGATTGCAACACTACAGTGCAGCGTGCGGATCCAAACCTAAATTCCGGGTCAGTGGATCATCCAGATCCATGGCAGAGAAAATAAATAAAATAAAAATTGGTGAACACCATTGTGGACCTGACGAGTATAATACCCCTCCCCCCATTTGTCCCGTTGTGGTCGCCCTCTGCCTGGTCACGTGCAAAGAGAAGACACTCGCAATCAATGGGAGTGGGCAGCGATGGGAAGTTGGGCTGATGGATTGTTGCACAGCCACATCAAACAGCGCCGCTACTTCCACCAACATAGATTGAGTGCTGGGACGTGTCTGAGGAGGCTAATAAACTTGGAAACAGTTGTAAAATAGTTCTATGTGTGTAATATACATGCTATGACTCGGAATTATTTTATTTTACAGTTATTCGTCCATCTCGGTGTCCTCCTCGGCTGCCCAATCGTCAATAACCTCCGGATCACTTCTCCCTCAATTGCCAGATACCTCGTGCCCTCTACATACTTAACTTCCTCGTTTCCCACCTGTTCCTGATTTCCCATCGTTCCGTCGCAAGCGCCCCGAGCCACGACGTCGAATGTGAATTCCGCGTGTTTCCTAATACTTCAGGCCAAGCCAAAGCCCGTCCATCACTGTAACTAAGACTCACGATCAGGAAGAGATAGTACCGGTTTATCCAGCTGAGTGGTATTCATTCACATATCAGTTTTAGAACAGCGTCGCTGGGTTGGACTATGGAATAAATCCAGACAACATAAGTAAGCCTGAACATCGTTTACCCTGATATCAATTTGAACCTTGGGATAAAATGAGAGCCTTCAAGTTCAGATTCGAGTTCAACCATTGTTGACTTGCATCGTCTGATGCGGAATGACATTCATTCGAAAGCATATGGGATCGGAGCTAACAGATGAGCTCGCACCAATAATAACATATATGCCGTGGCAAGTGGACGTGGGTAGGACCCCCGACAACCACGCCAAATGCCATCCCAGAAATTCTTCAGATTCTTCACTTTTTATCCGCACAGCGATTTCTATCCGAAATCGTACCTGGCCTCCGCAAGGTCGAGATTTTATCCGAATTTTTGGACAGGCTTCCAAAAAAAAATCACGAAAAATTGTATATTATTCCCTCATGCCTACGAAGGATAAATACACTCAGGGAAGTCCGAATCCTCGTCATCAGAGTCGAATTTTGAGGACCCCACTTTCTGCTTGCCTTTCCTTTGTCCTGCTGCTTTCTTTCTTGCGCCCAGTGATTTGTACGGCTGCGACAATGTCTCCCAAACATCCGTTCAAGACCTTGAAAAGAACGCCATCTGATGTGGATAGTTGGATGCCAGCATTTGTCGTTCGGGTGAACTGCCGAGCAGACAGAGGAACGAAGTCGATTGGATCAGTGCGAATTGCGGAACACGGATGCCTCCGGGATGACAGCAAAAGTTGACTTATCTGCACCTGTTTGCCGTGCACGTTTCCCCAACTCAACCGAAAGCAGACAAATTTTGACCATGTAACATTGCGCCTTTCCCTCTATACAACTGACTAAACAAGCAATTTTTATCCGAATTTTACCTGGTCCTGGTCGGCGGTCCGAACTTTTGACCTGGGCTCGCGACCTCAAAACTGATTTTTTTATCCGAAATCGGCCTGGCATTCCACCGATTTTAGACATGTTTTATCCGAATTGAAAATTTGGCCGGAACGGCATTTCAGATTGTCGGGGTCCTACGTGGGTGGTAGTTTCAGTTTTGCGGTAATGAGCCTGAGCGGATCAGATCGGGCGGTTGCAGGCGGCCTTCACGGCTTCCCGATTCGGACTTCCAAACAAACCAAATGATTGAATCAAGTTGGCGCGCAAACCGACGGAGATCTTGACGGAGATCATGAAGGGTGCATATAAACCTCAGACTCTCATCTCTCTACCCCCACAGCAACGTCCTCGTCTCATTCCGTACTAGATCAACAATGTCGCCCCCCACGAACCCATTCTACAGGTGCCACGGATCTCGAGATTTCTCGCTCCCAATTGATATCCTTGTACGCGACAGGGAACCCGACTTCGAAACGCTGCAGCTGCATGCTGGTCAGGGACCCGACCCGGAAACCAATGCGCGCGCGGTCCCCATTTACCAGTCGACGAGCTTTGTTTTTAATAGCGTAGAGGTGTGTTGACCCGGGATTGTTCGTCTTGAGATACTGACCTTGTTAATAGCATGCTCAAAAATTGTGCTCTTTACAGTCTGAGTGTTGTTTAGATTGACCGCTGTTTTGAAACTAAGACATAGATGGCAGGGAAGCCGGGAACCTGTACTCCCGTGTCGCGAATCCGACCGTGGTATGTAAAACGTACGACCTATCAAACCAGGTGACTTCTGACTATTCGATTAGGATGTGTTTGAGAAGCGTATGGCTGCTCTAGAGGGCGGTATGGCGGCAGTTGCGACTGCGTCGGGCCAAGCTGCGACAGCCTTGACCATCACGTCCCTCGCTTCCGTCGGCGACAATATCGTTGCTTCGTGAGTACAGTCAGATCTCTTGCGAGTCTCGCTCATCAAGTTCAAAGGTCTCGCTTGTATGGAGGAGTTAGGCTATATTCTTTCGGAGTATCCACGCGCTGACGCAGGTTTTTCAGACCTACAACCTGTTCAAAGGTTTGTAACTTGCATATATCAGCCCGTACCGAATCTCAATATTTTTAGTTACATTCAAGAGATACGGCATCGATACCAAATTCGTCACTACCACCGACCCCGCAGACTATGCCTCCGCCATCGACGAGAAGACGAAGGCTGTTTACGTCGAGTCCATCGCAAACTCAGACACTGTTCTTGCCGACATCGCTGCCCTTTCCAAGGTATTTTGTTATTCAAGAGTCGCATTATTAAAGGCATTTCTGAGCTTTGTCCAGGTCGCCCATGATCACGGAATCCCCTTGGTTGTGGACAACACCCTCGGCATGGGAGGTTATATGATCAAACCCATCTCCCTTGGTGCCGATATCGTCGGTGCGTGCATACCTTACAGATATTTGTTCATTTACTCATTTCTCCCAGTGCACAGCGCAACCAAATGGATCAGTGGCCATGGAACCGTTTTGGCTGGCGTCATCATTGACTCTGGTTCGTCCCGTCGGATATAATTTAGCATCTATTCTCACTTGTGCAATTAATTCAGGACGATTCGACTGGAGGAAGTCGGACAAGTTCCCCATGATCACTAATCCCTCCGCTGCCTACGGCGACGCTCCCCTCGCAGAGATCTTCTTCCCCGTCGGTTTTGCGCTCCAAGTCCGCATCGAGGTGCGGTCGAGCACCCGCCATCTGTATTACCCACGACTAAACAGCGTCCCAGAATTTGCGCGATCTCGGCCCATGTCTCAGTGCGATGTCTGCTTTTATGGTGCTACAAGGAGTCGAGACGCTGAGCTTGCGCGCGCAGCGTCACTGCGACAACGCGCTCGCCGTCGCCAAGTGGGACTCTACATCTCCGCACTACGTCTGTCCTTCTGATGTTACTTCCTTGCCAGATTTCTTCAGGCGCACCCGCGCGTCATCGAGGTCACGTACCTCGGGCTCCCCGCTCACCAATCCCACCAGCTTGCGCTTAAGATAATGCGCCCCAACGCGTTCGGCGGAATGTTGACATTCCGAGTCGAGGGCGGGTTCGAGAAGGTGAAAAAAGTCATCAATAATCTCAAGCTGGCGTCGCATCTCGCCAACCTCGGTGTGTCCCTCATATCTGTTTGTTCATTGGATTGTTGGTTTCTGATCCTCGCGGTAGGGGACGCCAAGACACTTGTTATCGCGCCGTTTATCACCATTCAGTCGCAGCTGACGCCCGCGGAGCGCGAATCGACCGGGGTCACCGACGATATGATCCGTGTAAGTCGCCGTCGCTGGCGGGAACCCAATGATACTGACCATTTTGTCCCAGTACTCTGTCGGGATCGAGAGCGCTGCTGATATAATTGCGGATTTGGAGGGCGCGTTCAAAGTTGCCTACGAATGAGCGGACGGTTGAACTTCACTGGCATGCATAGGAAGGAAGGTCGTTATCGTATTTTGGCTATGAGTTGTTTTCGTGTCCAAAAGACAAGCGTGTTCATGCCAATGCACGTAGTTTAAACTTCCTATATGAATTATGTCGCCCACAGGAAAAAAGTTCGTCAAGAACAAAAGACCAAAATGAACTCTCCACCTGGGAGTTGAACCCAGCTCACCTGCGCACACTGACGTAACAACATGACAAGCAGGTATACTAACCGATATACGAGTGAAGACATGAGAGTATGTCGCTCCATTAGCTAGTTATCTAGTCCAGGCCATTTCTACACATCCGCGTTTTTCTTTTAAACTATTCTGTGTCCAAACAATCATCCGATTCTGCAATTTGATTATTTGTCTTTCCGCGCCTTACTTTGCGTTACTCATGCGACTCAAATCCCACTACAGGAACCTCCTGAGGCAGGCGCAGTGGGCTTGTTTAGATACACCGGGTCGCGGGGCCAATACATAAGACACTCTACTAGCGAATTCTCCTAGCTCAAAAAGCCCCTGGTTTAAAATACGACCTATCCAGCTATAAAATGCCGAGACACACCGCAATCGCCGCCCTCGCGAGGGGCCAGTTGGACACCATCCAGATAGAGACGGAGAACCCGGGCGCGGAGCATGTTTTCATCAAAGTCGGGTACGCGTGGATGATTGCGTTCGACACGTATATCACGGACGTGGGGTTCGGCATCGCGGAATACCCACCCACCTCCGCCACCCGGGTCCCCGCCGATTGAACTGCACGGGCGCAACGGCGCTTGCGGCCGGGGATCGGGTGCGAGCGTGGCACGTTCTACCGCGCTGACTGGATTGGGTTATTGTAGGTCACTGCGTTGAGCGTGTATGGATGCGGTCTCAAGGCTCAAGGGGACGATGCAGGATTCGTCGTGCTGCGGCGCCGCGCAGTGGGCGGCCATGATACCCCAACATGGTGGTATTGTGTGACTCGGACGGTGCACGTCGGGCTCGACCGGCAATCGTATATGCTCTCTTTATTCCACCAGCTCAAGTGCCCTCGACATCTTGCGGCGCATGTACGTGGAGGACAACGGCGGTGTTCTAGATGCGCCAGTGCCTTAACTACGCGTCGCACGTTGCTCAGTGCTGTCGCGCGGACCTCCGACTCGAGTCCGTGCAGAACCCCGATGGGCCCACGCCGTGGACATAGGATCTTACGTGCACAGCCTGGTGACAAGTCTACGCCCGGGTCGAAACCGAGAGTATTTCTCGACCGTATTTGCCGCAATAGAGTCCAATGAAGAACACCGGATTTGAGAACTTGGGGCGATTATTATGCCTCCGGTTGGAGCGGGAAGATGGCAGAAAACCGGCAGGCATGAAAGCTAGTGGGGAACGGCTCTGCGCCGACCGTGGCGGGGCCAACCTAGATATGTATACATAGTTGAGCTTTGGTTGAATTTCTTTTTACACGAGCGAGTAGAGGTATGGACCCATACCTGATGCTGATGTTGACACGCGTCGGCAGAGGGGAGGAATCAGAACCTAAACCCAGCGCGCGCGGACTCGGAGGAATCGAATATTGAAGGGGCTCACGATTGGCCAAAGTGATCTCGGCCGGGTGCCTCATGGATCAGCGCCCTGTCTTGTTAGTACGGGTCCGACGCCGCCAAGCGTTGATGGAAGGATTAGTACATCGTCGCATACATCTGTCATCTGTACACCGGATAATTCTTGAAGGAATTATAAATGTCGTCAGGAGGACAATCTGAAAGAAAAAGTCGAAGCCGCCAGGTTGGTGGCAAATAAAGAGTTGCAACTGCCCTTGCTGTGGATACTCCTTCAAGTCCCGCCGTTCAAAATTAGTTATTCATACACTGGCGGCAATTTACAACCTTCTATGCATCAAGTTTGTCATCTCTTCGAATTTATCATTTATCATCTCTTCGAAGGCACTGCGCTCTCCTTCCCCTCCGCCCGGTCCACCTCCGTCTTGACGGCCTCGGCGATAGCGGGACTCGGGGCCGTGAGACGGTCCAGCGTATCACGGCGCGCCGCATCCTCGAGCGCCGCTCCTGTGATCGAGGAATCGGATCCGACGGCCACAGACGCGACGCCACGGAGCCACATGCGCTGCTGTGCGAGGCCCTGCTCGATCATCGCCTGCATCCGACAAGTTAGGCCAGCAGAAAAAGAAATGAATTTTGGGGCCCGACCTGCACGCCGTCGATCACATACCACCCGTGCGCGGCGGCGACCTTGTACATGGTGGTCTCGAGCGGCTTGTACTGCGCGGGGATTAATTGAGTGACGGGCATAAGAGTGGTTCACGTACGGGCATCTCGAGGAAGAGCCGCCGAGTTGGGTACGGGAGGACGGGGGAGGCGATGGTGGGTAAGGCGTATGGAACGGTCAAGACCGCAGATGCAGTGGTATAGACCATGCGCTCGGCGGGTGTCTGCGGCGCGAAGCTCGCTGCAATAGCTCGCCATCAGCGCTAAACCGACGGGGAAAATATGACCTACGGATGCAACCGACCACCATGAGGATGCACGCCTTTCCCTCGCCGACGAGATGCTCCTCGACGTCTGCGGGGCCACGCAGATGGATCAGGCCACCGTGCGCGCTCAGGTGCGGCATGGCGTCCATGACGGCGCGCACCTCGTCCACGTCGCGGTTGATGAGGAAGATGGGGGCGAGGCCGAGGAGCGTGAGGGCTTGTGCTGCCGAACGCGTGGTTGCCCCACCTCCAATCACAAGGCCCGCCAGGGCGCCGGAGGACGCGGATGGCGGTGGGTAGGCCGCGGATGCATCGGACGGGATGGGGGATGGGGGATTCGGATGCTGCTCCTTCAACGCACGTAGCAGTGCATTTCTAACACCTAGGACTAAAAACGATCATGATTTCGTTGGCTTCAAGTTGGAAATGCGTGCGTACTGTCAGTATTCTGACCCACGAGTTTCACACCTCCATTGGGCATCGGGACCTTGACAATGGTATTGCAAGCGTTGGTGAGCTGGCTTTCAGGAGACAACTCGTCGAGAAACGGGATAATGGCCGACTTGATTGGCATGGTCACCCTGTGTAAAGTTGACTGCTCAGGTTCGGATAATAAACCCCGCTGGACTCACGCGGCGCCTCCGCAATCATCGTCGTGAATAACCGCGAGCATCTCTTCGGTAACCTTGCTCGTGGACCAGATCGTATAGGTGCTTTCGCTACCCAGAGACTTGAAACAAGAATTGTGGAATCCAGGAGCTGCAGAATGCGCGATAGGGAATCCAAACAGATGGAACTTCTTTGAAGGGGGAGACATGGTGGTGGGGTAAATGGGGGAGGGGACGCGACCAGCAACGCTTTATAACAGAATCGTGACGGTGAAGGAGGGAGGAGGAGGAGTATAAGGTCCCTATAAGAACAGCAGGAGAGAGCGGAACAAGGTACTTCCGCGGGGACCAAATGATCTCCGCTCCGAGATGTGACCAGAGCGTGACCAGAATGATCACGGTTGTGTTTCGGTTGATGCCATCATAGTATGGACTTCTTGCACTCCACTTGCACTCCACTGCCACTGCAGTGAACTGACTGAGGGAGCTTCCTATTACTTTATTACATCTCGTTTTCGTCGACAGAGATGGCACAAACAGATCCCAACGCCCAGTCGTACACCCAGTGTCTCCAAGATCTCTCGCTAGCATCTAGAATTCTGGCACACCATGGTATAGGTAGGCGAATCGTACTATAGCAAGAGCCGCGCACATTACTACAAATTATCAAGTCGATGGCTTCGGGCACGTCTCTTGTCGCGATCCAAGGTCTCCCGAAGATCACTATCTTCTTTCACGCAATCTTGCCCCCGCTCTTGTCCAACCGGAGGATATTGTGGCATGGCGTATTTCGGACGCAGAGTGAGCTGGATCTCCTGATATTTTGTATATCCCAACCATTTATTCAGACCGGTCGATCCAAACTCTCCACGGGGGTTCCTGGAGCGGTGCATTCATAGCGAGATATACAGGCAGATCTCTTAGTCGTTTATCTCGTTATACACGCTGAATATCCCATAGACAGTTCGAAGACGTGGAGGCGGTCGTACACTTCCACTCCCCCGACATCATCCCCTTCGGCCTCATGCCGATTCCTTTCAGGGCCGTATATCACATGGCGTCCTTCCTAGGTCTTTGTCCCCGCAATATTCGCGTCTGCGCTCTAACAAGCCCCAGGCACCGAGTCCCCGCCCATATTCGACATCGGCGCCTCTTTCGGGCCGTCGACAGACATGCTCATCCGCAACACGACCCACGGCGCAGCGCTGGCGGCCGCGTTTGCTCCGGTCGCGCCGTCGGCCCCCACGCGCGCGCTAGTCTTCATGCGCGGGCACGGCGCGACGCTCACCGCTCCGTCGCTCCAGCTTGCGGTCTACCGCGCCGTCTACACGCAGATCAACGCGCGCGTCTTGACCAGCCTCAGTACGCTCGCGGGTGGAGCGCAGAACGCCGCACAGAGTGGGCACTTTCTGAGTGCAGAAGAGTGCGAGGCAGTCGATGGCAACCAATGCTGGGCAGGTCTCACGGGCCTGGGGTGTCTGGTGCAAGAGCTTGAGAATTGAACCACACTTACTCCTTGTGACGCCAAAGCAGCTGCGCCTTGTCCGTACTGGTAGCTTGGGCGGAAGGAAACATTTTGTATAATGTGCGATATCTGTGAGTGACTGGAATTTTAAGAAATCTGGCATGCTTTGGGGTGATTAACTAATCGACGGGGAAACGATTGGAGCATTAGGCCCTACAAGAACGTTTTTTCTTTCCTGAAAGCTGAAGTTCAGAACGCGATCGTGGGCAATCCAAAACGAGCAAACTCAGCAGAGAATTCATTCGACGATCCTGAACAACTGACATCTTGTAAGTCTACGAGTGGTGGAATGAGACATGACCTTTACGGAACGGGTACGGGAGGTATTCCTCAGAGGATATAACCGATCCGAGGAGACCAACGAGGAACACCACAAAAGAATGTAACAATCCCAAGTTCTTCAGGTGGAACAGGCCGGGCGCGAAATTTCCATACGCTCAACGACCGCCCGATCTCTTCAAATAGGAGAGCAACCTCATCCATCGTCAGACGTTTGGTGGCCGAGGCCATGTCGGTGACCAGAGGCTGCATAAACTCGAACCCAACTTTTCCCTAGACATCGTCCCAATTATAAAGATACGCGCAAAACAGAATTACGATAATGGATGCACTCGCGTCTGACCAAGTTCCCGAGATAGTAAACGTCGGTTGGACACGGATCGTGGAGCTGGTAGTATCGCTCTGCTTGGAACTCTAACGCCGTTTTATTTCCCCCGCGGACCGGGGATTCCAGGAAAGGACCGTTGGCAAGATCATACGTCTGGGAGTCGATCAGGTAATACGTGGGATTGCACTTGGCGCTAGTCGTGTGTTTTGCTTTGCCATTCCAGTTGCGATTTTTCTCTTGAACGCTGGGGTGAGATCCACACGGGTACAGCTGTATTGCATCCATCATAATGTTCGCAGACTGGCGGTCACTATATTTCTAGTAAGTGTAGCGGCATGAACATACCAATTCAAGCATCGTTGAGCCCAACCAACTGATGTATAATTTTCAACCCCTACAATGCTGCGAGTGACTTGCAATTTCATATTCAAATCAGCGAACCTCGAAGATTTGGCCAAAGAACACCCTCCCCAATTGTATCGAATGGGAGAGAGTCAAACACTCTCAGTGCGGACATGAAAATGAGCTCGTAGTTGTTGTCGTCAGGAACATCAACGACTTCGAAGTCGGAATGCAATAATTCTGGGGATGAGACGCTCTTGGAGGAGTAGAAAAATAGAGGCCAATGTTGATCTCAATGGCATACTCAGGGACAGATTTTTTGCATTTTTTTCAGGGCGACTGGTACCCCGTCGGCGATGCGTATTATATCTATCAGCTCCACGAGTCCGGGTTTGTGATCAGATTTAAACATAACGAGCAGGAAGTTAGTAACAGCTTACCCAGAGAGCCTGGCCACCTTCGCAGAGAAGATAAGCGCTGGAATGGATCCGGTCTGTACTAATCCGAGACGGTATCTCATCTGGGTGGAATCTTGGGCAGAGCATATAGCCACATCTTTGAGGCCGTTGCTGGTGATCGCACCAAAAGATTTCATAATCGACGTAGTTCTTATACTTTCTTATACCCCTGTATGAGATCCCCGCCCCCGCGCGTCGCAATGGGGAGGAACGTGTTGATGTCCTCGACGGTGAGGCGCTTGGATCAGGCTGCTGGAGGGGGCGTTAACGTGAGATCAGGAGAGAGAGAATAGAAAATGAGAGGGTAGAGGAAAAGGATGCGATTGGAGGAGAACAGGGCGGGAGAGTGAGGAGGATGCGCGGCGATCGAAGAAGGGATGCGGGACGAGGGTTGGCGAGGAGAGGAGAGGCGACGCGGGATGCCATCGATGAGCGTCTCTAGCATGCTCGTCAGTCTAGCTGCTGCAGCTGCTACTACAAGAGCGCGGCGACCCGTGGTGCTATTCAGCGGTCACATTACATTCATTTCAGGAATATGAACATGACGGAGGGAAAAGATGATATACATACATCGAAAGAAACGGTTCAGTCCTAACAACAGTGTGTTAGATAAGGCAGTGAGGGGGCGGATATTGACACATGCATCTATCATCAAGGAAAGCCCTGTACCGAGCCACTGCGCCCTCTCCGTAATACCCAGCTCCTTTTCAAATGGCTCCAGGCTAGCCGCGGTAGGTACCGTCTCGATTTGGACTTCGCCACCCTCGGTGTACGAAAACCACACAATAGCTTCAACTGGGCTCTCTTTCTATCGATCCAGATGTCGAGCCCGAACTGTTTCGCGACACGGTAGATGGTGTAGGTAATGGGATAGCCCATACGCCTGGCGGGCCGAGTATCTGGATGGGTGGTCCAGTAGGTTTCTAGCAGCTGGTCGGTGATGAAGTATCCGTAAAGACACTCCTGGTCGTGAAGTTGGGCGGGGATGGGAGGGACAGCCTCTTTGTCGATAGGTTGGCGGCCGGGCCTGAGTCGGCATTAGCTCGCAGTCAGTCTGTGATAGGTCATTCACGCACGGAGCTTGCGCTTGAGGGCTCAACGGTACATGTTCTGGCCATATGTCGGGCAGATTCGTAGGCGGAGCCGTTTGGTAAACGTTTATATAGCTAGGGAGATGAAGAATCGTGACATGTCACTCAAAGGTGACGTGACTGGCTGTGGCCGGAAAGGTAGAACTTGAAGCCTGGTGAAGCGCCGCGCAAGATCTTCAGGTCGTCGAGGATCCCAGCAGGAAGCCTAGATTGATACCCCAAGACCGGAATATGAAAACCCATGCCGTCCCAGGGCGAAGGCGAACAGGGCCGACGAATCGAGTGAGGAGGAGGACGATATCCCTGTCATTGTTCGTGTTTGACTCCGCGTGACCGCGTTCCATCTTGCTGTTGACGGTGACCTCACACTATACGGTTCTTGAGTTGCAGGGCGCTCTTTAAAGCTCTTAGGTAGGGGGTTGCGCCGTACTAAAGGATTCATCCATCTAGTGCCCATCCATGGGTCTCCATTGCCAAGTCACGATGAATCAATCATCTTCAGGAATCACCAGCCTCACGGTCTTATTTTTCGGGAGCGACACCAAAGCGACACCGGAAGGCTCTCCCTCGGAAGAAGCTCTTTGCTCGCAATCTTGTCTTCCCCGGCGGTATTCCTTCCCCAGGCCAGCCGAGTGCCCGTAATCAGGCTGTTCGCGCTGCCTCGTGCACTCTTCAGCCTCGTCCTTTAATTTCTTATCTCAAATAAGCTGCCTGCCCTCTATTAATCTCGGTGTCCGTTCAACCCGATCTCCTCTCATCCCCTCCGAGTCGCCTCATCCACACGGGTTCCCTGGATTTTGTTTCTTAAATGGCAATGCTTCATCCCCTCAACATGTTTCAATTCGTGCCGGCACTCCGCTCTTCACTTAGTGCGTCCTTTCCAATTCGGTGGTGCCACCATCGTTCTCGGTGCTATTGGTAGTAACGCTTTGAACAGTTCATTTTATTCCGCCGTCATCACCGCCCTTAATACATCAGTTTCCGTTTGCCTTTCCCTTCTTTATTTTCCCTCAATCTACTTCCCGATCTTCTGATAGACCGATTCTACCAGACTAAGCCTTCAAATTCCATCGCGTCAAACTCAAAATTGAAGAGACACTCAACAAACCCACTGTGCGAGCACCACCGAGTTCACGATCCGGCCTCAGGGAAAGTTAACATCTGCCATCTGCAAGTACTGTCCGGAACTTGCGACGGTATCGCGGGACATATACGGTATAGCGTACATTTATTTAAAGTTCAGGGCAACGCGAACAAGGTCACGAGGGTAAGACGTCCGTTTGTGGCAATGACGTTAGATTTTAGCAATCCCAAACAAACATGTTGTTTGATGGTCACTTTGTTCTCAACTAGGCCAATTGGTTGCCTCTCTCAAAGGCTGCCGCCTTCGTCTCGACTCCCATAATGCCCACCCTGACCCAGCAATATCCCCCCAAATCCCCTTGGTTTCTACGTCTTCCCCAGGAGCTACTCGATGATATTATATCAGACCTCGAGCACCGGGATCTTGTATCTCTCGCTCTCGTTTCTCGCGCCGCGAGTGCCCAGGTCATTCCGCGCCATACCGAGTATCGCGTCCTACGCACCAGGCACCTCCTCCCCGCGATGTGGGCCCACCTTGCCCGACGCGCGGATCTCACGCGAAACATCCGGGAAGTGCACATTTGCGAGCGCCTCAATAAGACCGCCTCGGACCGCGTGCCCACCACGCTGATCGACCGCCGTGTCGACGAAAAAGTGGCCCACGTACAGGAGGAGCGTCGCGTACGGAACATCTGCACCGCGCTTGGTCACATGCGCCGCCTGCATACCTTTACCTGGTCTTGGGAGGTCGATCCCCCGTCCGTGCCGACTATTGCGCCGGGACACGAGAACGCGATTCTCGAGGTGCTTACCCGGAAGAAGACGCTCCGGCATCTGGGGTTGTCGGGGATGTTTGGCGCGCATGCGCCTGGTGTGGGATACGATCCCGATAGCGTGTTATATCCAGTATGTGGCCGCAATTTTGGAGAGAGCTGTGTTGACACCCACAGCAGCTTTGGAGATTCTCCAACCTCACATCCATCTGTCTTCGCGGAGACGCCTGGGTAAAGCCCGCCAACTCGGTTCATTTGAAGCGTATGCTGGGCCGTTCCCACGCGCTGGAGGTAATACTTACTGTGCGCATCTACATCCTAATTCTCACGATTTCTTGCACAGTACATTGAAATGCCCATGGAGTTCTCCGGTCTTACAGAGTGCAAGTTCCCCTATCTCAAAAGGGTCAACTTGTTTCTGCAATCGGGCGGGATCCGATCCATCGATCCCTGCTTCGTGCGCTTTCTAAACGACCACCCGACCATCGAAGACCTTTCCTGGCTCCCGCTTGGTCCTGTCTACATTTCGCCGCGGACACTGCCCGCGCTCAAGCGTCTACGCACGAGCATTCAGGTCGTGGGTATGCTCGATTGCCAATCCATAGAGAGTCTCGATATCTACCAACTCGACCCAGCAACATTGGTCGAGCTGAAGAACTTGCAATGCGGCAGCGTGCGCAAGGTCAAGCTGCACGCGTTTGGGGACCTGGCAGCGCTGTACGAGCTGGCGGAGCTCTTCCCCGACCTGACTTGGCTCTCCATGCCGTCACGATACGCGCATTTCAGCCTGGTGCGTGTCTCGTTTGTCAACATGAATTCTGGCTGATGGTTATATTCACAGGAGGACTGGCTGGACCTACTTCCTCGGTTTACGAAGCTCGAAGTCTTCCGAGGCCAGGGCCTGTGGGCGGCCGTGACGCTGAACATGCAGCGCATGCACGGCGTCATCATGCAGCTTGTCCAACTCTGTCCGAATTTACGGCAGTTGGACCATTGTGGGCACAACCAGGCGCGTCAAGATTGGAACCGGATCACTATCGTCCGGGAGGGCCCTCAGGGCGAGAATGTAAAATATAGGGTGCGTGCTAAGCGCTGGCGGTGGACTAGGCACTGATGCGATTTGGCTTCTAGATCGATAGACCACCGGCGAGGTACGGAACCATTTTATGCTCAAAGCCTGACATTTACGTTCTTCTGCAGGCGGTGGTTTGATGCGCTTGAGGGCGCGTTCGATTAGACGTAGATGCTTGGTGGAACTCGCGAGGACTTGCGGTATTCTTGCTAGTGCCATCCACTCTACCATCGGGAGACGGGATCATTGACCCTGTTGCTATCATCGGACTGTAACTAATTTCTGCTGTAGCTATTACCTGGATTTTGTATCGCTCGAATATTTTTATGGAGTTACGGTGTTGGAGGAATTTACGCGTGTTTGTTCCTCGGCCTGTGCACTCTCGTGTGCATCATCTCCTTCGCAGTCCTCCCTTACGCTGTATCTGTTCGGGGGTTCCCTCTGACAGCCTAGGCGCCCTCTAGACAGATGTCTACCATTTCAACCGCGCTGCGGAACTTCAAGGAGCCAACCAAGGAGCAGCTCACGCAGATCTTCTTCTCACTGCCCTCCGTCGGATCCCTCGATGGCACCGAGAAGACGCCCGCGCAGGAGGTCGAGAAGATGGACATCAACGCCGTCCTGAGTCTCGGTGTCCAGGGCGAGGAGGACGCCTATGTGAGTTCCACCCGCCCGCCCGCAGCAGTTATCTGTGGCTCACTGCACCTCAATTCAAGGCGGGGAAGCTCTACATCATGTCGCCGTACCTGGCGTTCGCGTCGCTCGACCGCAAATCCGTGCGCTTCACCATCCCGCTGTCGACCATCCGGCGCGTGGAGCGCTTGAACGCCCGGGCGGGCATATATGCCCTTAGTCTTTCGACGTGGCATGGCGCCAAAATTGTGCGTCATTTTTTTCGTTGAACTTTGCGGGGAAGGGTCCCGAAGCGCGGCGCGACGCGTAAAGCATTTGTGAAGACTAGCTTTAGCCTTTTGGGCGACTTAATCTAAAGCTGTCACCACAAGTGCTCCGACTGACGGCGGAGGCAACGTTGCGGTCTGATCGTGCTGCCCCGATTCCTGGGTCAACTATCGCACTTGCACGCGTATAACCGTCCACCCACTTCGTCCCAGTTCATAATTTCAATATACTCCTGTTTCGATTGAAGCATTTAAACGCGTTGTTAACTATCACTCGCAGATCGTCCAATTAACGTCCCTTAGGCCGACTGCAGATCTGTTCTGCTCGCTTCTCCGCGATGCCCTGAAGATCGAGCTGCAGCGCGGCCAGATGCGCGCCGTCAAGGGATTCGTCAAGACGTGCTACTCCGAGGCACTTGTGTCTACGACCTCGCACGTTGCCGACAACGAGCGGGAAGACGGGAGCTTGATCAGCGAGGAGAAGGACGACCCCGTTCCGCGCGAATCGACATACCACGGCGGTCTCGGGCTCAAGTACAAGTTCCCGGAGATCCGAAGAAGTCCGTCGTTTCATCCGACCCTGTGGGCCGCCATCTAACCTTTTTTTCAGACTGCGCGAGGCGTCCAAAATCAAACTCTGGACGCAATATCTTCGAGGTGCGATTGTACGAACGCTGTCCCTTTACGATGATACTGATGTAGCTGCGTGATAGCTCATGGTCGCAACCTTACGCTCCTGCGCTACCCGCAGTGCACGCGGCTCGTGCAGGTCGGCCTCCCCAATCGCTTGCGCGGCGAGATGTGGGAAACCCTCTCCGGATCGATCTACCTTGCGCTTCTCGAACCCAGGGCTACTACGAAGAGCTACTCGAGAAGAACACGGGCCGCACAACGACCGAGTACGGAGGACATCGAGAAGGATCTCCACCGCAGCCTGCCCGAGTACGCAGGATACCAGTCGGAGGAGGGCATCAACGCCTCTCCGGCGTGTACTCCAGGCGTACTCGTTCAAGAACCCCGAGCTCGGGTACTGCCAGGCGATGAACATCCTCGCCGCAGCTATTCTCATGTAAGGCCTGTCTGAGCTGCACTACTTTTTTTACTGACGGGCAGCAGATACATGTCGGAAGAACAAGCGTTCTGGCTACTCGAGGTGCTTTGTGATCGCCTTCTCCCTGGGTACTACGCGTGCGTATTATCTTTCCATTGGTCCCTTATATACTGACGGCAACTAGTCCTTCGATGCACGGCACGCTGCTCGATCAACGCGTATTCGAAGCCCTCGTTCAGCGTTGTCTCCCAATCATTCACGACCACTTCCAAGACGTCGATGTGCAACTATCCGTAGCGTCACTGCCGTGGTTCCTGAGCTTGTGCGTTCCCGCCACTGCTGTTCTGATCCTGCAGCCAACCGCCTTCCACAGGTATATCAACAGCATGCCCATGATATTCGCATTCCGAATAGTGGACTGTTTCTTCTGCATGGGTCCCAAAGTCTTGTTCCAAGTAGGGTGAGTTTAGGCATCTATGTCGATGGTCCCGCAAACTAATCATCTGCCCACAGCCTCGGTTAGTCTTTCGTTTGCCAACACCCAAATGAGTTCCGAGCTCATCCACTTTCAGCGATCTTGAAGATCAACGGTAGAAAAGCTTCTGCAAATTCAGGATGACGGTGGTTTCCTCAAGTACGGCGTCTTCCTTATTAAAGTAGCCATTCCGCCTGACTTTGCTTTAGCCTTATGCGCGATTACTTTGCTTCTCTCGGAGATTCTGCACACCCTAACTCTCCCGATCCCCGTGCGCGTGCCATTACGCGTTTCCAGGAGCTCCTCTTGGTGTCGTTCCGTGAATTCTCCGTCATTACAGACGAGATGATCCTCTCCGAGCGCAGGCGCTTCCGCTCCGAGATCATCCACAGCATCGAGTCCTTCTCCAAGCGCTCGGCCATCCGCAACCTCAAGAGCCTCGGCCGTTTCAGCAAGGAGCAGGCCGGGCTTGTGTACGACGCGCTGTACAAGGCTATGTGCATCGTCCCGCCGCCGCCGGATGCGCCGCCTCCACCCTACGCTCGTCGCCGCGGGCGACATCGGGACGGAGGAGAAGCCCGAGACGCGCATTGAGCTGCGGACCTTCCAGTTCTTCTTGAGCGAGATCGCAACATGGGCGCGAGACGAACGGATTGTGTCGAATGGGTTCCAGGTCAGTGCCTTGTTCCCGGCGCCATATCTCTTGGCTTACTTTGGGGTTTTTACGCGCAGCGGCGGGTCGATAGGGAGATTGCAGAGCATGAGTTTATCGATCGGCTATTCTTCTTCTGGGACACGTCGGTTCGGGGAGCTCTGTCATTCCAGGCGCGATCTTCTCTTCATGTGCTAGGTACGCCCTAATCATTTTTGCAGGATTTGATACTGGGGCTCGACGGTGTTATGTTCAACGACTTGATGGAAAATATAGAGTGGTTCTTCAATTTGCACGACAAAAACAAAGACGGGTTCCTCACGAAGGACGAGGTATTAACACTGTCGGAAACATTTTTAGTGAGTTGGCCCATCCCGCTACGTTTTGCCCATCGCTAATGCGTCTGTCAGTTTATTTTCAGATATGAAGTCGGCGATGCGTATCTAGGGGCTGTCAGTCGATTTATGACGAACGCATTCGAGTACGGAGATGCACTGCTCCCTCCGCCGGAGGGAGAGCCAGTAGCGCAGCTGAACGAGCAGGGTGGGGAGACCCCGCCGAGTGTTCCTACCAACCAGCCTTATCTTAATCTTGCTACGTATGTACCTATTTTTCGCAGGTTCCTCGGTTTTTACCCCCATCCAGGTTCCGCATGGTCGTGCTCGCGGATGAGGTCCTCGAATCATTCTTCGAGACGGACCTGTCGGCTTCCTTCAGGCTGGAGCCTCTTCCCGAGATGGAGCTGCCCGTGTCTAGCAGCGGTCTGCTGGGCGATATCTGGTCGACGATCGCTACGGATACCAACAAGAAGATGTTTAACATGTTTACTGACGAGATTGGGAAGACTATCGGGAAGCACCAGGTAAGTTTCTTGCGAATGGAGTGCACGCGCATCGCTCATGTCTCTTAGGTCGTCCACCGACCCTCGATTGGTCGGTACACGAAGCTGGAGGAGCCCAAGGCGCGGGAATCGCTGCTCACACCTTCGATGCGGCACTCCGCGTCCAAGTCCAGCCTCTCGGCCGAGAGCACTAAGACCATTGCGACCTCGACGTCGTCGACGCTCAGCGTCGACGTCAATATCGCAGGACCCGGCAAAGGGTCGTTGCCCTCCAGCGGCAGTGGATTCTCGCCCCTTCCGATGCTTCATGCCGCCAACATCGCGCTTATGGAGCGGACACCATTCGCCATTGATGATGCCAAAGATGACGAGGATGAGAGTGACGAGGACCTGGACGGCGGCGAGAACGACGACCAGGTCATGGATGAGGTCCGTGCCAGGCTCCTAAATTAATCGCGGAGCATTAATCTTTTGTACAGGTCGACGCGTTCCTCGAAGCCCACGATTCTGGCCTCACTGATGCGGACAAGGAGGTTGCCAAAGGTACGCACTTTGAGTCTCCTTCCGGTAAGGTCTTGTACTGACTGCACCTTGTTCTCGTTTTAGACTTGTTACATGCTGAGCCTGTGAAGTAGACCTCGGCTGCCGTTTCGCCATTGCGCGCTCGACGTCCTTTCCTCAGCGTTACACTTTGTATCAATATTTTTTCGTCACTAAGGACACTCTCCTCACGCTGTTTTGTAAACGCATATGCTATCCGAATAAAATACAGGGCCCGTAGACTAAAATCTACTAAAATAACAACGCAGCAGTCAATCCTATGTCTCAGATCCACGATCAGACCATATGCGGATGGATAGATCTGACTCTATCGATCCCGTTGCTAGCATGTTCTGAAAAGGGTGCGTCTGCGGGATCGTCGGTTAGCGGTACCGATTCGAGCGGGAGCATAGATGTACGCACGGCGACAGCGACTACGACGTCTGAGGGATAGGGGGAACCATGAGCAAAAAAGGGGGAAAGTACATATTAGGTGCGCACCCGTGTGGCCCTCGAGGACTTGGACGATCTCACGCGTTTGAAGATCCCATATGTAGGTTTTGTTATCCTCGCTCCCGGCAACAATCCACTTTCCTCCCGTAACGCTGAAGCACGCGGAGATGCAGTACTTGGTATTCACGTGCCCGGTGTAGGTTTTTAGGCAGCGCGTCGTTTGGTAGTCCCACAGGCGGATTGCGCTGTCGTGCGCGGTCGAGAGAATGTACTTGGAGTTTGGGGAGAATTGTACGTGTTGGCTGATGGATGAGGTCAGGTTAGAGAACGGATGCGCTTGAGATTCGGGCTACCACACGGCGTCGTGTCCCTCGGCGAGGGTTTTGAGGCACTGCCCGTCGCTCGTGTTCCAAATGCGGCTGTCGCTATAAGCTGGGAATTAGGAGATGACAGCGTAAACATACATTAGGCCGTCTAAGGAACAAGAGACGATTAATGTGGCATCTCTATTGAAATTTACGGCGGTGACGAAGTCCAGATGGGCGTGAAGTGTCTTCATGCATTTTCCTGCGGATCATTCGAGACAGGAGTCGGGGATGCCTCAAATAAAGGCGTACCTTTCGCTGTGTTCCATATTCTTACATCACCGTCACAACCGCCAGAGACGAGCAGATTGGAGGCGGTGTTGTAATTAAGGCAGAAAACCCACTTTGTGTGCCCCTTGAGGTGTTTTTGGGTCAGGCCCTAGAAATTTCGATGACGTGAGGATTAGAAGCGGTGGACTGTCAAAGCGCATACATACTGAATCGACCTCCCATATGCGAATGGTTGTATCGTCGGATGCAGATGCGAGATACACGCTGTCAGAGGACCACGCGATGTCGGACAAGCCTTGCGTGTGTCCGTTAAGGTTTCTTATGAGTTCCCCGGTGAAAGGAGACCATATTTTGACCATCTTTTCCGCGCCTAAATAAATTGCTTTATCAAGCGCGGAATACGCAAGATGAAGGTGCCGCACGAACCACAAGACGCAAGCAAAGTCCCGTCTGGACTAAACTTGACGGCAGAGATTGACATGGTGTGGCCACGTATTGTGTGCCGTAGCTCGTAGTTTGGCTTTTCGCGACTTGTAGTTATGGATGGTCCCGCAGTTGGTGCAGCAGTCGGTCCTGGGACTGGTGCTGGAGGCTCCGGTACCTGGGGGTCATCCTCTGTTGTCTGGGAAGCTGCATCGTCGTCTGTAGAAGAGTCGTCTGCACGAGCTGAGGCCATATGTACTGAATTGCGCGCAAGAGTCAAGAACAAATTCAATTCCAAGGTGCCGATGTTTGGCACTGCTTCTGTACACCCTCAGTATCTAACTTGATCCAAATAATCTCTACGTCCAACCTCCCAAAGCCAATAAGCTTCATCCGACTTCAAATCTTTGGCGCCTAAGCTATTCTACGTGCCTCCCGGTCGTTTTCCGAAAATAAATCATCGAGACTACCGTGCGGGCAGCTTGAACGGTTTCCTTGAACTTTGGGCTTCGGGCAATTGTCTTGCTTGAACAAAAGCTTCACTGAAACGCGAATCAGGTGCATCGATCTACAGGCACGGTCCGACGCGTTGAACTCTAGCAAACTCAACGCAGTCCGGGTACAGATCTCCTTATAGGCAGGTTAACGTTATTCTGGCAATCAATACCGGGAACAGAGCGTACTTACTAACGAAGACTAACGACGACCCTGAAAAAGAGGATATAGCGAATGTCGTAATCATTACAAGCGATTCGATGATCCCGCAGGAGATCGCAGGCCGTTCCTAGTACTACACGGACGACCGCTACAATCTCGCCCTCGCACCCCACCGGCCATGCCAGTCTCCAGTGACCCCTCCTCATGGAAGGATTCGAAGCTTCCCATACCTGGGCGCAGAACCTGGAAAAAGACCAAGGAGCGAATGGAGACGATATGGCCTCCATCACTTGAGATTGCTCTCCTGGAAGGTCTGAATGTTCTTCAATAGCAGTATTATAATAACGGCTGACCTTGTCGGCGTAGCGCTCGAAAGATATCGGCCGTCAAACTCTCTGCGTGACACTCGACTGCTTCAGCGGTTTCCCAAACGGAATCGCTATGTTTCTGATCACATTTTCTCTGTAACCGGTATTCGGAGGACTGCGAAGCAGGTGGGGAGCCGGCTACAGCAGATGAGGGACACCTGTAACGACGAACGAAGTGAGTCGCCCGTTCCAGACTTCAAGGTGTGCTGTATTGATATATTGTTAGTTCTGAACCTTTTATCTCGCCGTGAATATTCGCCGGAAGGGTTGGAACCCAACACGCCCTTAGAATTTCCCCCGCCCATTGAGTTTGCCCCTTCTTCAACGGCCTCTTCCCCTGTTTCATGGACGTCCGGTGTCACCGACACAGTGAACTGGAGGACGTCACCGGCTGCGGAGGTACCTCCGAGAACATTTGTCGTTATTGAACTTGTTCAACCATCCTCGTTTTTTAACTCGAAGAATTCCTGCCCTGCGGTTAAATCTCCCAGAGCGAATCAACAACGCGTCTCTTTGGAATATCCTTCCGATATAGAAAGCACCGATCCCGTGCTCACATATTCAACGCCGCGGAGGATGTCCACTCTACACCATTACTCCCATTTCCGGGTGCTCATCGACGGCGTCCTCGCCCACTCGGAGATCACAGCGCTCGTTTTCACGTCATGCATTCCTGCGCGCCACACATACAGCACCAAGCTTATCCCACAGTTTTGGGCACACCTGTGTCGCACCGAGCGTGAGTCCTTCCAATAATCAAGCGAGTCGTGCTAATCCCAGCGCGCCTACAGAACTGTTTCGGTGCGTGATCAAGCAGGACATCATGAAGACACGCGCCGCATTCGACGGCGCTCCTACGTCGCTGGGCCCCACCGATCAATCTATCCGATCCATTACCTACGAGTTTTCTGCACTGCCATCGCCAGCGCCAGCACCCGTTTTCTACCCACCGGCTCTGCGGTCGGAACCGACTCTGCCTCCGGGATTTCCGAACGGGGTCGGTTATCCTGCTCAATTTCCAACGCCAATAGTCGAATGCCCTACAATTCGAAATTATTCTCCGCCCACGAAATTCTTGGTCGACGAAGCTGCCTATGGCTGGGATTTCGTTACGCCGCCAACGGATGATTTATTTTACAGCACCACAGGGATTAATCCTGAATCTTATGGCCTGCCTTATCCGCAGTCCTCTCACGGCGGACAATCTACTGCCATTTACCGTTTTCCAGTTTACAGTCACTTGTAGTGTCACCTGTACTGTCATTTGCAAGCTCTTTATTTTCTTTTGTCTCGAGTGGGCCTTTAGTTCGTTCCCGAAAGGCTCATCGGCATTTGCCGGACCTTTGATTCGGTGATCGGCCCGTGCGACGTGTGACGCTTGACACTTCAAGGCCCTGCTGCTGCTGCTGCCGCGTAGTGTGGCGGGAAATAGGTCGGGGTGCTGTTTAACCGAGATAATTTACCTTCGGGTTTTCGCGGGGGTCTGTTTGAAGTGCTCGAAAAGGCCAACAAGACCAAAATTCGCGCTGTTTTTGGTGCCGAGCGATCGTACTAGCCGGACTTTCGACTGGTATTTCACCCAAAATGCCACGATTCCTGACACTTTCACGCCCGGAACAGTGCGGCAGGTCCGATCATTGTATTTCCAGTCGAAAAATCAACAAGAAGTTGGAAGAAATCACGCAGAAAACACAAATTTGGTCTTTAAAGTTATGTCAAGGGTGCCCATTGCCTCAGATATTGGTCCAGAGTGCAGGTCAGTTAGGGTAAATTAGACCCTATTTTACAGCCTGATTTTGGGCCTCTCAAAAATTTCGGGTAATCAGCGGTTAATTTACCGCGTTAATTAGCTAAGGTAAATTTTACAGGGTTATTTGGGACCGCGGTCACAGCAAACGGCGAGCTATGGAAGTCCAGGACAATCGCCCGGACAACGCTACTGCCTCTGACGAAATCACTTTGGTTATGTACTTGCCAGAGTGCGGCTGGATAACGCTCATCTGCATTCCCCGCGCCAAGCTGGGGGAGCTATGCCTGACCCCGGTGCAATGGCTCCGATATTTTGGCTCCAATGCGTACGGGGCAGACGGCGACATATTTTCTCAAGTGTACTCGGACGCGAACGAGGACGAGATAATGGCCGACATGCTGTCAGAGGAAGAGGAGGAGGAGGAGCCGGCCGTCGACGTGAATAAGGACGAAACAATGACCGACGTGAGGTCGGAGGAAGAGGAGGAGGAGCCGGCCGTCGAAGAGAACCACGGCGAGTCAGGGAAGGGGCCAGCGCCAAAGGTCCCCGTGGATGAGACGATGATTTTGAGCCCGGCCGCCCCGTTGGAAGAACTCCCGGCCGCATGTTATTTTTGGTCGAGATGTGAGTCCGGAATGCATATGTGAAGACCACGTACTGAGACGCAGTTACAGATGCACCCCGAGTGTTGGATCTGCAAATGATTCCGACGTCGGATACAGGTTCCCCCGCGAATCCCGGCTCCCCCCCAGCGTTAAAGAGCGGGACGGGGAAACTTGTGTTTTCCATGCTAGCATCCCCGAAGAGGTCTCGCGCGCCTGCGTACAAGCATGCCACTTTGTGCCGCATTCAAAAGGAGATGAGGTGTGCAATTTCTTCCCTTGGCCGCTCCTAGCTTGCTCATTATCCATGCAGTATGTAAAACATCTAGAGCGTTTCCATAAAGTCCCGCAAGAAGACCAAATGCACACTGTCGAAACGCCGTGGAATGTTATTTGCATGAAAGATTTGTGGCACAGATATGTGACCAAAGCGCTGGCCGCGATTTTGCTTGTAAGGAGTCTGGAACAGGACTGGGCTTGCACTCACTGCACGAACAGGTACCCAATCGATTCCTCTCAAAAGAAGACATCGATCTCACCCCTAAATCTCGCTTTAAAGATGGCAAACCGTATTCGGATCTGCTACGCCGAGAGGAAGGGTCGCACAACGACAGCCAATCTGAGCTGTCCCCTACCCATCCTCGTTTCCGTAGCGACGAAGAATTCCAGCCGCCTCCTTCATCATCCGAACAGGACACCCCCGTCCAAATACCTTCTGAGAGGCTCCGCGACATTGAGAAGAAGGCCACTGTGAAGGCCCAGCGGAAGCAGGAGGAGGAAAAGGCGGCAGTCAAGGCAGCAGAACAAGCCCTGGTTCATCTCACCAGTGGGCGGGGATACGCAAAATTCCGCAAGCCTACCGAGGAGCCATTCAACGACGAGTCTCAGCTCGTCCTGCAGTATTTTGTGACAGGGCGCGACGGAGTGAGTGCTGCAGATGAGCGGACCATTCCCCACAATACCCCTGCACTCCTGCGGGAGGGCACACGTCTTTCCGTTGCCGCGTCGCACGCGGCGTACACCTGCGCCGTGTGGAGGGCATTCTCTCCCAACACGACGAACTCAGTCTTGACCCCCCGCATCCCTCGTTTTGACCATTACGGCCTTCAGCGATCGGGGTCAACCAGCGGGAAGGGCTCCAGCTCGCGTACTGCCTCGACCTCCACCTCGGCCTCGCACTCGCACTCGCATTCTCATATCTTTGCAGGACAACAACAGCAGCAGGGCAAACGGGGCTGGGACGAACGGGACGAACGGGATTGGGACCTCCTCCTGGGTTGGTCGATCCCATCTGTCGTCGCTCGGCACAAGGCCGAGATGCGTCGGGCACGCGCCATAGAACGGGAGGCGAGGAAGGCCAAAGTTATACAATGGAATAGCACTATCGTGCGGTAGGATGACCCCTTCTCTTCTTTGACCTACTCCAGTTTTTTGATGTAGTTTGGCGCACGGTCTGCTGGATTGCATTCTGGTTACCATACCACTCCCACTCATAATTCTCCTCTTCTGATACTATCTTATTCTCCTGTATACTCGGTACCTAATTCAACCTCTTTTTAATCGGCGTGGTGTCGCGTGAAGTCGCGTGGGTTTCACGGTACATTTACGGCCAATAGGGGTGTCCGGATTCACATCGGAATCACGTGTGCGTGTTTGATAATGATGATCATGATAAGACGGATCCGATCGACCTCCGACGGACTAACTTCCACCCGTACTACCACAACCTAAACGACGAGCCCGCGAATCATGTCCGACCATACCGACGAAGCGGCCTTGAAGGCGAACAAGCTGGCAGCTGAGCATGGGATCGATCTGTCTAAGCTCCCGGAAATCCTCGATATGTCGGCAGAATCGATCACGGAGAATGTGCACGCCATGAACTCGAACTGTACGCATTTTTATCCGTTTCTTAGGTGGATCTCATCGAAACAATTCTGAATTGTAGGCCCCGATGAGCGGATGAAGTTCGTGTTCAAGAACTTGGTACGGCGGTTTCAACTGTTTCGCTTGAATCAATCCCAATTGTTATTCGAGTAGGTTACCCACCTACATGATTTCGTCCGCGAAACCTCCATTACGACGGAGGAATGGATGTAGGTTCCCCCCTCTTCCTCCTTTTTGGGATTAAAACCCGAAGATAGGACCGCGCTCGAATTTCTCACTCAGACCGGTCAGAAGTGTACCGATATTCGCCAAGGCACCAAGTTTCCAGCCTCCACCGGCGCATCGCTCTAATTATATTTCCTCAGAATTTATCCTTCTGTCAGACGCACTGGGCGTGTCGAGCCTCGTCGATTCCATGAACAACGCGAAGCCTCCAGGTGCCACGGAAGCGACGGTCCTCGGGCCCTTCTTCACCACCGATGCGTTGGAATGTGAGGATTACCCCTCCGAGTTGTATTTTTCTGAACCTTCTGCGCTTCAGTCGAGAACGGGGAAAGCATCGCGTCCGAAGGCAAAGGTGACTACATGTGGGTCGAGGGCAAGGTCCTCGACACCAAAGGCAACCCGATACCCAACTGCCTCATCGACACGTGGGAGACGGACGGTCATGGGCTGTATGATACCCAGGTACGATTTATCCCGAATCCAATGACCATGTCTTGATGTCTGCAGTACGCTCAACGCGGGGGCCCGGATTGCAGGGGACGCCTCCATACCACGGCCGACGGGTCTTTCTTCTTCCGCGCTATCGTGTAAGTCGCTGTACACCACTGAACGGCCACTCATTGGCCGGAGCAGCCCCGTGTCGTACCCGATCCCAAGCGACGGCCCCGTAGGCAAGATGGTGAAGTCCCTGGGCCGGCACGTCTACCGCCCCGCGCACCTGCACATGATGCTCGAGGTAGCTTGCATACGGCTTCATCGGGCAGCGTCCACTGATCTCCCCGAAGGCCCCCGGATTCGAGAAGCTCGTGACGGCTTTCTATTTCAAGGGCGACCCGTACCTCACAAGCGACGCGGTATTCGGCGTCAAGACCAGTCTGATCGTCGTACGTCTCGTTTCTCTGCTGTCGCACCGCGGGCATTTTCTGAGCGCGGGCGGATAGGACACGACGACGGAGACGGACATTGCAGTGACGCGTGCGCGGGGCTTCAAAGAGGCCACAACCCACAAGGTGTTAAAGCAGGACTTTGTACTGGCTACGCTCGAGGAGGGCGCGGAGGCGCGGAAGCGGAGTATGCCTGCTATCAAAGCTTGAACATGGTTGTAATTTCATTTTGTTCCATGCTTGTAATTTTACGTTCTGAACATGCATTTACGCACCTCTGGATCAAACGTGAACGACTCCTATTCAGACCTGGTGCGAGACATTCCATGTAATTTAGAACGGAGGTTTAGTTGTATCAACCTTGACCCCATCGAAAATGCGATGGAAAAGTTCAAAGTTGCTAGGGCCGGGCTTGCTGCTATAGATTGCAAAGATAATGCGCTGGAAGCGTCCTCTGAATTCGTCTTCCAGCAAGATAGACTTCATCTGTTCCGCAACCAGCTTTGGAGGACATAGGTACGCCCCACAGCCCATCGCCGCTGCATCGGCTTGTGAGTCCTCACTCTGATAACTTAACACAAGTCCACAAACCTAGAACAAGGAACTCCTTTCCATGATGTGTAGCCATGCGATAGACAAGTCTGATTTTCCCCCGCAAGTCGTCGAGATCGCTGGGGTTCTTGAACGCCGACCGATCCGGGGTCAATTCCGGCCTGGCGGGGAGCGGCCACAGGTTATGACGGAAACCACACAGCGGTCGGCTGCGAGCAGATCAGCACATTCGTGGTCAAGATCGTCTTTGAAGACCACGACGCCAGGAGAAAACACGCCCGCGACAGACCCAGGGCCGAGGTTGGGCCAGGGGTAGTACTCCGGCTTCAGAGTTGCGTAGAGGGTAGAAGAGTAGCACAGGGCCTCTTCCTGTTAGAAGCCGAGTCGGTCAATCGGCCAGAAAATGGACTTGGGTCATGTACTACCTGGGTCCGCGTAAAGCTGTTCATCCAACCGCCGGCGCGTTCCTCATCGCTGGCCAGATTCAAAACAGCAATCTTTCCCCTCGCGTCCGGGGTCTCCGCAATGGTATTCCGAGCTGCTGTGAAGGAGTCTGAATTGATCACCTTTATCTCGGGGACGCCGGCGGTCCCGTCCAATGCCAGTGGCTCAAGATCTGGAAGTTGGGCCTGGAAAAATGTGGAATCGGAAGAGGCGCCTTCGTTTACATATTCCCTGATTATATCCGGTGTACGGCGTATCGTGTCGTGCGCAACCCTCTCCCTGTACATGTTGGTCGAAGACATGAGTTGTTTGGCCATGCTTGCCAAATTCGGCTCCCCGTCTCCTTCTCCTTACCGCCACCATGACATCCTAGCCATTGCCCCAGGAGATCTCGAACCATGTCTTCTATTGGGCTCTCCTCGGGCAATTCCCCTTCGTGGCCCTCGCTATACGAACCTGGCATTGAACTCCTCCGTATTCCCCATAATGACCCTGTCCAACCTGGTGGAGCCTATTTGACCCATCCTATCGGTGCGTAGCCAGTCTTTGCATGCTTCCAGGCTGTAACCTTATATTCCAGACGTATTCCGATTCACGCTATATTGGAATCTGATCTTCTACACGCCTATATTCCTATTCTGTGGGCTCTACGCCTTCTTCAACCTCACGTTTCCTCCAACACGACACGCAAATCCTGCGAGGCGCGAAGCCTCAGACGCATCGAGCTACCCGCTTACCCTACTCCCATACTCCCCACGCGACGCCTCCGCGCCGCTCCTCCGCCCGCCGAAGCCGAAGAAGCCTAACCAGGGCCGCTCGCGCACCACATTCGCCATCCTCGTATTCCTCACGTTCATCTTCCTGAGCGTCGCCGGGGCCTTCCTCGGCTCAGCCATCATTGGCTTCGTGCTTGCCGGCCTATACAAGCTCGCCAAGTTCAACATGTCCACGTACGTCCGTTCATGCTTTATTGACGTCCTCGACTCGGACCCACCGTGCTCATTCTAGATGGATTCCTTTCCTGTGGTCCGTCATCTCTGTCTTGATCGGGCTTCTCAGGTGCGTGTGTTTGCCCCATGGGATGACGGCGGACTAACCGTATGCATAGCGTGTGGCCGTCCGTTATTGATATCATCTAACTGTATCATCTATCTTGCGTGAAAATCAATACCCGTATCCATTTGTCTGCAAGTAATGGTCAGGACCTGTGACTTCCCGTAAGATAAATTTACACTGGAAATGTTGCACTATACCACCCACCCAAGCGAGAAAGTGAAACAGAGCTAGTACCTGACATACTTTAAATTGGACACAATCCCTCGTGAAATTCCTAACCTATAGTACATCGCAGAGACATCACCTCCTTTTTATTGCTGAACTTCCCTTCCAGAGTCCAAGACATGTCCGCCGCCCCGATTTTCATTGTGAATGAAACCATTATATGCAATATCTTAAATTTTTTCTTCTGTGCGGACGAGGAATTTAGGCTCGCTGATACTTAGCAGTCGACTTGTCTTCCGCATCTCGAGCCCCAACAACTCGCACTTGGTCTTGTTCTCGCCATGCCTGCCCGACTGCTGGTGTGCCGCAGCCCTCTCTGCCAGAAATCTGCCACATCTGTTCGAAGTGTTACCCGACATTTCTGGGATCGGTCAAGCTGCGGCTTGGACGACGGTCCAGGGGTACAATAGGGGAGCTCAAAGTTGTCCGGCGCCGGACGCTTGTGCGCTTTTTCGCCGGACGCTTTTCGTCATGTGACTTTCCTCTTGTCACATCAACTGCCAAACTCACAGCGCCGACTACGCCGAACATCGTTCTACGTCGTCGTTGGCAACATCGGCGAGCAAAATTTGAAGCGAGAGTCATTGCATGAGAGGATTGTTGGGAGCATACTACCTAGCAATGAGTGATCAATGCTATAAAAAGTTTGTGGGAGATTGGTAGGAGAGCCATTTCAGAGTCTCAGACATTGAAAGATGCCCCGACGTTCCCGACGTTTATGCCCGACAGCGGCGGCGGCTGTCGCGCAGCGCTCGGCATTTGTTTGGTTTGAGTGATGTGTCAAAAGAAAAGTCACCTGACTAAAAGCGTCCGGCGAAAAAGCGTTCCTGCGTCCGGCGCAGGAGAACTTTGAGCTCCCCTAATAGTAGAGCCATTTAATGCTAGTAAGGAGCAGCATTTGAATCTTTTTTTTGTCGATGCACCGATGTAGTACACTGTAATTTTTGGTTACCGGAAACATGGTTTGTTGGAAATCACTAGTCTCTCGTAGACCCGCTTTCGAAGCTCGTTCCTCGATGGTTAGGAAACCACCCACTAACACCTTCAGACAAGCTCGGACACAATAGATTCGGTCTACATTAAGGCTGTTTGCTGCTAAACTTCACCCGTGGTGCACGCGACTAAAATTCGACGCGACGAAATTAGAATTGTTATTATTACACTATTTTTGAGCGGTATGTATCAGCCCACAAGCTTCCGCAATATTCGCGCGGACTTTGTCAATCCCGAACATGGGTCGCATCACCGCACTTGTTATGATGGGCGGCAAACACAGCGGCGCGGCCTCGAATATCTGTTTCTGAATCGTCGGAATCACCTGGCCCAGCGATTTGTCCGGGATGGAGTCGGCCTTGGTGATGATCGCCTGCAAGGTGTAGGGCTGCGTCCCCTCCTGCGTGAAGAGCGTGTCCGATATATGTCCGAGCATCTCGAGATCTGCGGGGTTCAGAATGTGCTTTCCGTTGAAGAGAATGTAAATGCGTCGAAGCCTGGGTTCGTCGTTAGTGAAGGAGCAGAAGAGAACCACAGCGCGTACTGCTTGCGGGTCGACACGTATGTGTTGAACAGGTCTCCCCACTCTGGGCGCCCGCGCGCGCCGTACCCCGGCGCATCCACGAGAATGACGGAGCCGGGGTGTTCGCCGACGCGGAAAAAGTTTAACGTGCGGGTACAACCCTGCGGAGGAGTTCAGAAATTATTACAGATGTTGTTTACTACGGACGGCTTTCTTGCTGGTCCGGAGCAAGTCCTTTCGCCCGAGAACAGCATTTAAAAGTGTTGACTTGCCGCAGTTCGCACGCCCTGCACTGCGGGTCAATTGCGAGATCCAGGCTGAAGGTAAATCGTTTTCTGACCAGTCACGATAACCTACATGTCCTCAGCTAGCGATGGGGAACAGTGTGATGCGCAGTACCTCGGGGCGGCCGTGTAGTGCTGGGATTTGGTCGATAGTCGCGGCGGCGGCGACAAACTCGGCGGCGTTGACCCGAAAAGGGATAGCACTCGAGCTTTTACATCGAATTGAGAGATGCCGAGCCGCTATCCTTATTCTCGGTGTGCAGCCATTGTGGAAAGCGACAGACATGAGTGACCGTGACGTGACCCACCCACCCTTGTCAACGGCCAACCCCTAGTTCTGGGGACATTCTGCTCTGTCCAAGCGTCTGGTGCACAGATACTCTCCCCTCGTCGTTATTCCCCGCCACCACAGCGCGCATGTGATGGCTCAAATCATTTCGGATCCAGGTTCTGAGCAGCCTGAGGAGGTCGAGTTTGCGGCAGTTCTTCCCCCGGAAATCGAGCGTGAAATCTTCGAGATGACCGCTCGATTCCCGCGAAACGCTGTCAAGCTCGTGTTGGTTGCACGGAGAACCCAGATCTGGTGCGAGTGTTGTGGTGATCCGGGCTGGAAAATCTCAGACTCTGACCAAACCTCGATGATACAGGATAGAACGGCTGATATACGAAACTGTGACACTAGCGAACCAGGAAATTTGCGATAAATTCCTCCGAACCCTCGACAGCCGGCCTGCCCAATTTTTCACCGACAACGTCAAATCACTGTGCGTCCCAGGAGACATCGAGCCACTTGGGGCCAAACAGGTCCTGAAAGCGTGTCAAGGGGTCGTGAACCTGGCAATCTGGCTCCCGCTCCAAGACGCCCCACTCTTCCCAGTTGTATCTTCACTCCGCCCCAAACGGCTCTCCATAAACGTCTACGCGCTCTATGGCTCAAAGAGCGAGCCCGACTTTGCGCACCCCTTTTTCTCGAACGTAACCCATCTCGAGCTTGTCAACTGGCTGGATTGGGCTACGTTCATGCACATCGACTATTTATTCCCGCATCTCACCCACCTGGCTCTGGATTTTGATTGCTATACGGAAGGAACGACGGCGCGGATCCGCGAGATTCTCGCGTCTTGTCGCTCGCTTGTCCTTTGCCTCGGCCTGGTCAGCGACGATGATACCATGATCATTGCTTCGGACCACCTCGCAGGCATCGGGGACCCCCGGTTGGTGATCTTGTCCGAGTCGGACGTCTTGGAAAATTGGGAGGCTTCACTGTGGGACGGCACCGACGCATCCGTGTGGGATTTTGGCGAGGATATTGTCGCTGCCAAAACCCATGAGTGAGTGTTTTCCTTTTTGGATTTCTTCTTAACGTTCATCTAAAGGTTGAAATTATCTACCGGAGCCTGTACTTTCTAATCCATTGTGAGCCGCCTTTTGAGGGCGACTACCTGCTAAGCTATTTATTACAGATAACTGACGTTCGACGCTTTGTATAGAACCACTTATTGGATCAACCTACAGTTGACGGATGTTCAACTTTGCTGTATTTTGAACTGTACACTAACAATGCTGTATTTCTTGATGTTCGAGGCCTCAACAGAATATTTCAACTTTGTCTCAGGATAAACCAACCCAACAAAACGATAGTTATTCAACTTTTGTGTAGGCCGTACTCAATCCTCGAGATCATTTTTACCCTCTTCAACCCTTGACAAAAATCCGTTCGCCACCAATGTCATTATATTGTCCATCGGCAGATATTGCGTCCCCTGCCCCGACTGCCCAAACCACGCCGCGATCGTGCCCGTGAGCACCGTGAAGTTGCGCTCGACCTGGTATACGTGGTAGTTCGCCGCCGGACCCCCGACCGGATCGTTGAGGCTCGAAGGCGGCAGCGCGCGCTGGGCGAACGGCGTGAACGCCGGCGCAAGAAACATCCCAAACTCCGACCCGAAGCGGTCGAGCCGCATCCCGGGCACAAGCGTCTGGTTGCCGTCGATGGGTAGACTTCCCGTCGAGAGTTGGAAGCCCTGCACCGGGGGGAACACATATGCGCCCGTCGTTCTGTTTGTCCATTTCGCCAGGAACGCGCCGGGACATAGGCCGCCGAAGCGGTCGTAGTTGGCGACAATGTTGCGGAGCAGCCCGGTTTTGGGTAGCTTCACGGGGCCGAGGCGCGCGTCGCCGCAGTGGAACTCGGGGTCGGTGGGCACTGTGCCACTGCAGTCGCATTTTTTGGCGTTGTCGACCTGCAGGGGCGGTTAGGCCTCATCCAGGCAAGATAATTTAGTTGGAACGCCTACCGGGGATGCCACGATCGCAGAGACCGTCAACAAGAGCCAAGAGGCGAGGACGAACGGGGAAGAAACGAGCATCGCGCTGCGCCGTGCGGTCTTCTGCTCACCTTCTCTTTTTTATACGCGGTATTATGCAATCGTATGACAGCGCTTACTTACACGTTGTTCTGTCTGGAACCGAAGAGTGGGAAGTTCAAGAAGATGTCAGTCTCGACGACTTCTCGACGCCGCAAGTAATTCGACGGGTGTAATGATCGCAAGTGGGAAAGAAATGGGGGATTCGAAAAAGCCTGAGATTCGGAGGTGTGGCTGCATAGTCTCGGGTCCGCCCCGAATAGGTCAGACCAGCCTTCCAACGAGATATCGGAGGATTAGCGTCCAAGACAGCCAGCGGTGAGTTGAGCCCTTCTTAAACCGCCATTTGCAACCGACTTGAACGGATCCTTTGCCACCGCTTGAATTAGAGTGGCAGCCCTAAGCTGGTCACGAACAAGGTTGCGAGCAGCGAATGCCATCCGCATGTGGCAGGGCCACTGTCAATGCGGCCGTAGCCCGGCGCGCGTTCTTGAACCCAACTTGAAGGATTGCGAGGCTAGTGTTGCGTTTTTGGTTGGCTTTTATTTACTTCGGAAAATATTTGCTACGGCTTTGCCATCGTTTGTGGATTGCTTAGCATGGCATTGCGTACGGGCTATCCAGATTCAAACGAACCTTGTGCGGAGAGCAAAAATAGACAGTCTCCGCGAGAGGTATTATTGCGTTACATATTTAGTTTTCACAACCTCCACGTTACGTACACGGGGAGGGGGGGTGTATTGGGTGTGCTGAGGTAGACCGACCTCATGTCGGCTCTTCTGGCCCTCTTGAGGCCACCCGCGCACCTGGTACGCTGGCGGTTTCATTTCCTTGCCTGCGAAGCCTTTAATTTCCTCGTTGCTTCCGCATGCAATCTGCCCGCTGCTGGCAGGCAGCACGGTGTCAAAATCCGCATGGCGTTGGGCAGGTTGAACTTCAATTATCGAACACGAAGGATATGAGTCGAGCGAGGAGGTTCTGGCCCTTACGCACCCTAAGCCACTGTATCCTTGAATTTGCGTTGAATAAAGCGCACTGCGGAAACCGTATTCGCCATTCGTCGTCGCGTCGGCAAGGATCTTCAGAATTTTGGGTGTTGGATGTATGGGTGGTGCGCCCAAGATGCGCCTGCAAACGAACGAATGGACCCAGTACTGCAGTGGTAGTGGTACTTCTTGGTACTTCCAACAGCAACGAGTACATACGTAATTTAGCGCATCACTCTCCTTTGAACTCCGCTCGGGTATCACCGACGGGTCGAAGCGCCGCGCGGCGCTCCTGTTACATTCGTAAAATCGCCCACTGCAACCAATGGACTCAAGCAACTCTGTCGAAGAGACTTGGAAGAGACCTCATGCTCCTCCTCCGAGTTGGCTCTCGCACACACATCCGAGCGTTCAGTCCCCGTCTTCTTAGATGTCTTTCTACTTCTCCTTCGCCAAGCATGTCTCTCCCCCCTGCCGTTCACTGGACTCTGGATCCTCGAGCTGGCACCGAAATGTCCCCGTTTCATATGACCCACAACCAGCGTTGGAGTATAGACCGCGACTGAAAGCCAGTTTTCGTTTCAGGACGAGCCTTTGGGAATGCCTTCTGAGATAGGTCACGGCTTCCCTCCGAGTCGTTTCGAATTCGAGGAATTTTTGGGCAAGGATGAACACTACAAAATCGTGCGCAAGCTAGGATGGGGTATGAATTCAAGTACTTCGCTTGTCTACGAGCGGCAGTGAATGTGTTTTTGCGGTGTCTCTCGCACATCACTTGACGTTCGTGTTAGATCCCAGGGCTATCTCGCGCTGAAGATGCTGACCGGGCATTGCACTCAATGAGTTGAGAAGGGCATGTCGTGGGAGCGCAAAACCCTCCGGCGCATATCCTCCCCACCCCATGAGAACTGTCTGGACTTGGGGGATTCCTTTACTGTATTGCCAAGGTAAAGGCTCAACTGTCTCGCATCTTTGCCTCGTCACGTCTCTGCTCGCCGGCGATGTGAAGTACACCTGGAAAGGCAGTCTCCCGCTTCCACTGGCGAAGCGTGTCCTCCTATATACCCTGCGTGGCTTGGGGCACACCCACAAACGCGGTGTCGTCCACACGGATCCGACAATATTTTCATCGGCAATGTAATGATTACAAGCGACGTCGATACTCTCCTCATGGCGAATCCGTCTCGGACACACGAAGTGGCCGTGAGCTGTCGATTGAGTCTCCAAAAGTCGGAGGAGGAAGACCACCCAAATCTCAGACGCGTATGTTCGACGTATGTCGACATCGCGATATGGCTTTTTAAAAGGAACACCGCCACATATCATTCCACTCCAGCGTCGTAAATCCCGATTACACGATTCTAACTCTAACTCTACTACTATACGAGCTACAATAAATCACCCATTCTCTAAAATATGAGGCTAGTCCCTGTGGGCGTACTTGGATCTCCTCCGCAGGACATGTGCATATTTCAGCAGTAGCTTCAAAAAAAAAGTCGATTGAGGGGCTCGGTAAAGGGAAACAGGAAAGTAGAGCGTACCCAATACACCACCATCAAGAGGAAGGAGATTCCTGCGAGCAGTGCCGATCCGGGGCCGAGCCCCAGGTTGTGGAAGAAGGCGCGACCAAAGAGGCTACGGGCATACTCAGTGAGATGCGGGTAGATGAGAGTCGACGAGCGAACACTCACGGAAACACGGACGCTATCGAGGAGCGGAACAGGTCGTTGGCAGCTAGGACCGAGGCCTCGTATTCTGGTCGATAGGCGGATGTAATGTACGTTAGGATGCTCTGGAAGACGAGATAAATTCCGGGCAGGTAGAGCGCGGCGCCGATTACGGGCACGATCCTGGGCAGCGCACGTTAGATCTCTGTCCAGGCCGAGAGGAACAAAAATTAACCAATGGACGCTGGCCTTGGAAGCGAAGCCGAATAGGAGGAGGCTCGTTGGGATGAAGATGCTTGCCATGAGCCCAATCTCCAATTTGATCTCCGGGGGCACTTGCTTGTTCGCAGCAGCGGCGCGGGCATACCGCGGGGCAATGTGGTACATTTGATACAGACAGTAGACGGTGTACTAAGAACGATTCGTCAGCTGCGAGGGTGGCATGGATATGGAGCTGCTTACGGTGATGGAACCTGACACCAGGAAGCCGAGGAAGGGCAGGCCGCTGAGCCCCTCATTGAAGTGATAGATGTCGGAAAAGACCAGTGGGAAGGCCTCGAACCAGAGATAGAAGATCGCGTCTGATAGACAGTAAGCAATCACGTCCCAAGACGGGGTACGGACAACGATGACGCACAGACAAATCCGAGATACACATTGGCGAACATCAGCACGGGCTCCATCGCGAGCACGAACGGCCGCACGAGCGCCTCGTACACGATTTCTCCCACAGTCTCAGACTCCTCCGCGCGCTCTGTCGCCGTCTTCAGCTCGGGATTCCCCGTCAGTGCCCGCAGACGTTTTGCGCGCCGCAGCAAGATTGTCGGCCCGTTCGTCTCGGGCAGAAAGAGGCAAAGGAACACCAGCGAGAACGCCGAGATCCAGAGCAGCTCCAGCATCGGCCAGCGCCATGACTCCGCCTGCGCCGCGAAGCCTCCGATAACGGGCCCCGTAATCGGACCAGCCACGGCACCTAGTGCCCATATACCGAGGACATACGGGAATTGACTCGGCGGGTAGATGTCGCCCATCGATGCGCCCTGGGAGAGTGGGGATCAGTTTGAGGGACGAGCTGAGTACTCGGAGGGTGACGCACTCCTGTGGCGAGGGCGGGACTTCCGAACAGCCCGGTCATGAAGCGCATGGCGAGGACCGTGTTCATATTCTTAGCGGTGATGATCGGGATCTGGAATATGACGAATAGGAAGAGTGTCGCCATGTACACCGGATTCCGGCCAAGCAATGGAAGCTCTTGTAGGGGCGTCAAGAACATCGGTCCGATGCCGTAGGCTATATTATCGCTGCTCAGCAAGTACGGTGGGGCGCAGAATCAAATGACACCTACCAAGGACGTATAGCGTGAGTCCAAGCGTGGCCATCGTGAGCGAAACATGGAATTCCTCGATCAGGCCAGGAATGGAGGATGTGTAGATGGCAGAGCCGATGTAGACGCTGAAGGTCAGCAGACTGATGCAGGCGGCGACAAAGGCGCGCTTTCTGAAGGACCAGTTTCTGTGGAAGCTTCAGCATGCGACGATTGCTAGGTGTTACGGAGCACTGACCGTGGGTTATCTGGATCGTCCTCGTCCCAGTCTATGAGGTAGGGATCGGGTATATCACCAGTCTTCTCGGCGAGGCGTTGCTCGAGCGCATCGGCAGCTGTTAGCGTAGGGAGCGTGGACGTACGGTCCAGCTCTGTCGTGGCAGGAGTGGTGGTACCTGACGCCTTCTTTTTCTCTTCATCGCAAAGTGTCGTCGTGTCGGAACCGATCTCTTTTAGCTTTCGCTCTGACGAGGCAGTCAAAAAGCGCGTCGGTACCACATATCCCGGCCGCTGGTCTGCATACGGGAGGATACGACCTCTGGAGAGATAGTTGAGGATTTGGCCAACGGTCGAGTCTCGGATGAGGTCGAGTCCCATCGCGGTATATCCGAAGCTGAAGGGTTAAAATTGATAATTTCATAGCCGCCTCTTTATAGGTCTTACAAAGGCGAGGGAAAGATTTGTGAGCAGCGGCTAGAGGATGATTCATGCACTGGATTGGTAAGCGACCGATCGGGCCCGCACATAAGTAACACAATCTACAAGTTCTATTGCCTGCACATAAATCAGCCCAAAGAAGTGACATTGGAGAGCAAACGAGTTACCTATAGGCTATACCCACGCCTTTGGACTCTTTAGAACCTCCATTAGGCATCCCTCCTCCGATCCTTCCCCGCCCATATCCGTCATGTATTCCCACCGCGCAATTTCGGGCATGGTCATCAGGATGCTCTCGACGCGAGCTCCAGGAGCCATCAGCCCAAACTTTGTACCCCTATCCACAACAAGGCAAAATTCAACATATCTCCCGCGCCTGATCAGCTGCCAGCGGCGTTGCTTGGCCGTATAGGGCAAAGCGTGGCGGCGGGAGAGGATGGGCAGGTAGGCGGGTGCAAATGCGTCCCCGATAGCGCGCACGAACTTGAAGATGTCTGCGGGCATCCGCGGGCGCGGCGCAGAGGCAGGGAGGCGCAAATGCGTGTCAGAATGTAGGTCATCAAAAAAGATGCCGCCAATTCCGCGCGCCTCGCCCCGGTGCGGGATGAAAAAGTACTCGTCACACCACTGCTTGAATGTCGGGTAGAACGCGTCGCTGTATGTGTCGCACGCGTTTTTGAAAATGCCGTGGAAGTGTACCGCGTCGTCTTCGTAAAGGTACGACGGTGTAAGGTCGCTTCCGCCGCCGAACCACCACGTTAGAGCCTTGGGCTCCCCTCCATCGCCATCCTCGGCCGGGGCCGTGATTTCGAAGTATCTACAGTTCATATGGACAGTGGGCGCATGGGGATTTCTTGGGTGTACAACGAGGCTGATTCCGGCCACAAAGAATGGCAGGCCACCTGGTGTGTCCTCCGGGAGAGGCATAGAGGAGTGGTCGGCGCGCATCTGCCTGATCGCAGCTGGCGGTAGGGATCCGTGGATGATTGAGATATTGACGCCAGCCTTTTCCAAGATAGACGTGGTACTGTCCGGGGGAGAGGTAAATACACAGGATTGGCCAGAGCCCCCCTGCGCACGGATCCACGAATCGCGCTTGAATGGCGGAGATGCTGGATCTAGCGTCTCAAAGGCGGCGATTATTTGGTTCTGGAGAGATACAATGTATTCCTCCATCTGCGCCCGCATCGGTCGAGATTCGGGTTCAGCCATGATCTAATATATCTGCGTTCCCAAACCGTCGACGGTAGCTGGTCCAGGTGGTGGTCCCGGGACGTTGCTGCGACGCTGGGAGGAGGAAAGGGAATGGCATCAAAAAGATGCCATCGGATCCGGATGCGCTGACACACCTTCGCGCGGTCATCCAGCGCGAAATTCACCGTCAAACCTGCTCTTGGGGACTGCGACCGGTGACCGGACGCCTATCTTCGTGGCATTCAGAGTCTTCGAAAGCTCTGTGGTGCATCGGCCCCGTTCAACCGTTCAATATTAACGTTCAATCCGCGCCCTCCCCGAACCCATCTCTCATGGCTGGGCTAGCAAGACTAGCATCAAAGTCTTCTCTGAGGGCTGAATGTTCTTGCCTGTTATTTCGTTGATCTCGCTCTAGACATGCCGCGGCCAGAAGAAGGGAAGAACGCATCAGCTCAAGCCCGCCATGACGGTGCCAACTCGAACGATTCAAGTTGGCTCAAGTTTGGTTCCAGTGGAAGCTTTCCATTTTTGTTGTGCGACATATGTAGTGCCCAAGAACTGTGCGTTAAACACTTGTAGCATAATATTCTCATCCCATCTAAGGTGGCTTACTTCAATCCACAGAAAAGGTAGGTTTATTAGTTCAAATTTACAGCCTAAATGTCCGAAGAGACTCCGTGAGACTCAGGCCTCTTTACGACTCGGCCATTGGAGCTCTCGAAGAAGCAGCGGCCAGGAACTTGACCACTTTCGGACGCTTCCTCGATTCATGTCGATTTTTACCTCTTCGAGTCCCTCGGTCAGCATTTGGTTCAAAACTGGTTTTTTTCTCATCCACGCACAACGACCAGCGATTTAGAGGAACCATCAGTTTATCCCGAATCCGCTGTAAAAATGTGGTCGACAGGGCGATCAGACTGCTCAGGGCTGTAGGATCAACCCTCGTTCCACGCGGAATCCAGGGTAAATCCTCAGATTCACTTCCTTCTCCTACATAACACCACATCGCATTATGGTCAGTTACAATTTTTTCGACCTCCCTGCAATAAAAAAGATGCAGCTTCGACAAAGTTCGCCCCTCACTCCTCTAAAAACCAACCGTGTTGTTCCATCTCAAACTTGCTGCTGTCTCCGTCGCCGCTCTCTCCGCCGTGAACATCTCTGCATTCATCGGCAGAGGTACGCATCCTCGGAACCATCCCCTGTCCAACAGCGTGCCTCTGACAGACTACAGTGCGGCACTGCCCATCGGCATGTTCCTCAACGGAGAGCATTGCCGCGAGACCGTCGAAGTCGCCTGTGCGTCCACTCCCTCCATTGCTGAACTTCAATTCTCTGGTTCACAGATGAGGGTGTCAGGATCGATGGAGGAGTGACCAGAAGAGTAGGACTAGGACTGCCCCAGTCCTATGGAGTAGGACTGAGTCCTATGGAATAGGACTCGCTGCCGTATTAGACAGCGGATGACAGTCGTCGCTTGAAATGACAGTCATCGCTTTAACGACATGACAGAATTATCGTGGGCATGCCGTACTTTCTCTGATAAACGACCATCTCGGTAAGGCAGCTGCCTGCTGCTACCTCACCGGGGCCCGCTTTACTAGATCTTCGCTGACGCGGATGTTGCCGACATTCCAAATTTGCGCTGAAACCCATCTATTCTGCTCTGGAAACACAGAGCTCGCTTGGGGAATTTGCGTCGAATCTGCGGCTTTCGATGTTCCAAATACCCCATTTAGTACTTCTCAACGCTTTATTGGATCTATAGATGGGTTTTAGCACTCATTGGAACATTGATTATCTCCCCGGCATGCTAAGATGCCCGGTTTTTCTCTAACGAATGTCCGATGGCTCTCCGCAACATCTGATATTTAAGGCTGCAGTACCCAGCACTACGCAGCTCCAAGCCTCCAACCGACTGTGCTGGACAGTGAGCTCCCTCAGTGAGTTCTCCCGATCTCTTGCTACGATAATTGATATCCCGCTCAGACACTCAATTTGACGCCGCCGACGACCTCACTGTACTGGAGATCACTGATTACCGTTCATTCATGAACTCGATCCGGCCGAGCCACTCTTCCACTGGAGCACGGGCTTTGTGCTCGATCCCGCACTTGAACCCAACTATCATGGTAAGCACGCTTGTGTTGATGCGAGATGCACAACTTACTCGGCAAAGTCCTAGGAGGGTCGGATGATCCTGTGGCTTCGTCAGCTCCCAACTACAGCGCTTCCGGGTCGGACTACGTGCTTTTGCTGCCACCACCACCGCCACCGCCGGCGGATCAACCGACGGAGACTTCCGGGCCGTCTCGAGAGCGACGTCGCAAGCGTGAGCCGGAGGTGGATCCTGCAAATGAAGTTGAAGGGAAGCGAAGTCGAACAGCATCGAGGCGCGCAAGGGGTGAAGAAATTCTGCAAGATAAGATTAGATGGTGTATGTAACATTACTTCATCGATGTCGAGAATATACATGCGAGGGTTAGCGAGAATGATCATGTTAAGCGATTGAACGTAACAATCGGCCGAGATAATGGGACTGAATCCTATTCCATTGGACTGAGTCCTATTCCATAGGACTGGGGCAGTCCTAGTCCTATTCTTCTGGTATATACTCGGATCGATGTTACCTTCACCGACCTCTGTCTCTATTGCTAGCATACCACGAATCCCAGTCTCAGCCACGAGGCATTTGCGGAACTGGCTTCCCTCGAACTCGGGAGCATCTATCCGATGTTCTGGCGTCTCGTGTAGAGATGGGCACTGACTGATATATACGTACACTTTACCATGACATTTACTATCGTTTGAAAAACAAATGAACGGTCTCCCAAATGTTGCTCTCGACTCCGCGTCGAGTCATAAACTTGATATGGGCAGTGAAACATAGCCTCTGATATATACATTTGAGATAAAAATAAGCCGAAACCCTTTAGTTGACGATTCCAACACCCGCATGGGCCTGGACGTAGGCGGGGACTGACGACGCCGCCATAATGCTGGCGCTCTTGAACGTCGACTAGCAGGTGGGGTGAGCCAGAATTCCGGTAATAACCTGAGGAGAATCTCACCGCCGTGAATCCGTTGAGAGTGCCCGTATCCGTGCCGGAAAGGAGCGATCCAGAAGACAACCTGCAACGGACGGTGCTGACTAAGCGATATTGAATCACTCATATTCAACCAGGCACGTACAGAACGTTTGTGACGCAGGATCTCCCGAGCAGGGAGCTGCACGATGAAGCTTGGGCGGAGGTCGTGGGGATGTACGTCTGTCCGGCGCCGCTGAGACTGGGCGAGGTAACCTGGGATCCGTAAGCTTGGGGAGATAAAAGACGCAGGGCCGTACCGTGTTGAAATAGTTCCCTTCGAGGAGGATCTTGCTTCCAACTTGCGGGTCGATGGCGTGGCCTTGCTCTCTTTTTAATAAAGTCGAAAAAAAACGGCGTAGGAATAGGCGTTTCACCTGCAACAGAAACTTTGTTTGTCCGAATAAGTCACTGGATCTCAGGGAAGTGGGATAAAATACCGAAGTACTACAGCATTCAACGAGTTCAGGTCGTGGAGTTCAGAGGGTATGATAAAACGCACGTTGTTGTAGACATGGACATTTTGGAAGTAGCCGGAAGTTCCCTGTTGAAGACGTCAGAACTCCAAAATGTTTTGAACGACGAATCGCCGTACTCCAACCTGAGGAACAATTAGTTTCAAGAAATACATGCGACAGAGCAGCTGCACTCACATGGGGACCACGTCCACTCGTCCTGAATGGTAGAGGATACCGTTGAGACAAAGAGAACAACTCCAGAAATATTAAACACGAAACTTATAGAGGCTAAATTGGAGGTCAGAACATGGCAAATCGCAAATGTGAACGACATACTAGTTCAAAGCGAAAGTTATCTGGTCTCCATTACCGGTGAAAAGAGCGGTCTGTAAAACCCCATAAGACATAAAAATAATTTTCATCGACCTGAAACCGACCCAGTAATGGCAACCTGTGGGAAATGAGAAACAACGACGACGTATAAGGATATTTCACTTGCCATTGCAGGTCGCAGAGTACGTTGAATCACCCTATACGAGCTATCAGCATTTAAAACACCGAACAGGCGCGATTGAGCCAACCTCGAAAACGTTGTTTGAAAACTGGACATCGGTGAGAAAAACTTGAATCAGGGCGATGCCAAGTAAGCACGCACTGTGGTTTTGGTCACAGCACCATAGCCCTAATTTCGATGTGAGAATTTCGGCCGTCGGTTCAAAAAATGGGAAACCGACAGTGACAACCATCTGGCGACCAATGTGTTGGAACTGTGGAAAGTCAGTTTCTTGGACTTCTGACTTGGACATCGTCCCCCTACGTAGTTTGAGTCCACCTAAGCGGATAAATGTTTAACTACTTGGGTAATTGCCAGCATCGAGGATCAGCGTACCCAGATATTGCTTCCTCCATCGATTTGGAGTGCGTCCTGACAAACGAACAATGGTACGGATTTGCCCGATAACACGGGAAATCACTTACACCACCCTAAAATACGTATGTTAGCATCCATCTCAAATGATTGTGCAGGGTGTTCGCTTACCCAGACAAGTTGTGCGTTGATGTCAACTAGATTGCCATAAGAATGAATTATCGAGGGGTAGAAAGGAGGTGTACATACCGATCTTGATGTTCTGTCTCTCATAAATCAGCCCGCTCTACAGAATATAATGAGGATAGATACCTGAATGATAATGTTGTTAGCGCCGGTGATTTTCAAGCCTTTGCCCCGGCTAAAAATATTGAGAAGAGTAAGATAGAATTCGGAACACCATACATTCCACCAGCCGATCCTTTGCCGAGAAGCGTCTTGTTGCTCCCGACGACGAGCGGTTTGGTCCCGGCAACGTTCCACGTAGCAGTAGACTTTGCGGCGGAAGGCTCATTGACTTCGCACCCTGTTGCGAGGCGTCAAATACTGCGTGCAACGTTATAAAAGAAAGACGGACACGAGTTGGCGTCAATAGCGACCTTAGAAAGTTAGGAAATATTGACGAAAAGATTAGCGAGGAAAAGCTCACTTGCGGATTCGGAGAACACGTCCACGGCTTGCAAATCGTCCCGCTCGTGGTTCCTTCGTTGGAGGTGAAGTCAAATAGGCTCTCAAGAAGTATCACCCGTGGCGTAGAGTCGCTCAACCAGGTAGTCAATTGTGCCAGAGAGGAAGGAACTGTGGGGGTTGCACTTCCTCCCCCGGTGGTCCCAGCAGCCAGGCCAAAGGGCGTCCCAACGGCAGACGACATCCGGACGAGCGCGAGAGAAACACAGACGAAAAGCGGCGAGATGGCGAACATCATTTTCGGTCAGAAGGAGTGAGCTGCAGGATGGACCTTTTTAAGCCTTTCTTATCCGAAGAAGTCGCGCGAGTGGCTATGTTATTGTGTAGAAAAAATTCACAACGCCAATGAGAGCAACATCAAATGTGCTCGGTAGGTAGATGGGTATATCAGCTGTCCGTGCCAAGCGTTCAACGTTCTCAGATGACCAATGTTGTGAACATGAAACAAACATTCGGGAAAACGCACATGCGCCCATTGCACCCTGGCATGTTCCGAAACGGGACCGCAGGGGACCGCGCGCTAGATGTTAATGATCCTGAGTCTTCTGGGGCCAATCAGGAACGAACCCTGATTTGCGCTACCGGAAAAATTGTCGGACCGGGCGGGTAGGCGGTTGCGAGCGGCTGCGCTTTCGTATGTATCTCCTCGAGACGAACATCGCAGATGACTTCGGAGCCTTTAAGTCAGCTTTAAGTTACCGGAAGCTTCATGCTGCATTTCACATGCTTTTCACTAAACTGCTCTGTTAGCTCTAGTTCCTATTCATGTTGAACGACCTATTCCGAATCAAACAGGCGCCATTAATGAGATTTCTCCACACCGGACACAGTTGCAGCTCCATTGCAGCAGACGAAGGAGTTAAGTGCGCCCAAATCCGAGCCAGGCATTTGTCCGACAGTCGGACTGGCGTCGAGAAGCTTCAGGTTTTCAGACTGGTAAATAGGGTTCCACCAGCGCCTCACCTGCCAAATCCAGTCCCTCGTTCGTCGTTAGCCAAAGTCTTGCAGATGGTACTGCGGTTTCGTTAAGGACGATTCGTTAGATCCTCCTATTGACACCAAGACAGGATCTATCCACTCCGGAGGAAGACCGTCATTAGGGCCCGCGAGCTACTTATCCGGAGGGAATGACTGCAGTGCGATATGAGGGATTTTCCAGTGCCAGTTGCCAAGGCCGTTCCATACAACGTCAGGGAGCGTTAAGCATCTCTGAAAAACGTTCCATATCCTCGGCACAGACTTTGAGAGCGGCCAGCCGCAAAAGCTTCCACTGCCAGGACTGAGGCTGAGGAGACGTTGGCGGAAGCGGGGTTGCCAAGCCAATGCCATGCCGCGTTTCACATCAATTGCCTTTTTGGGTCTGACAGTACTCTGACTCGTACAAGAGTTCACTGTTCATGGATTCGACTCAAATCTTAAACAATCCTCACTGCTATGGAATGGAAGAGCATCCGTCGGCTCCTGTTGAGCGCGCGAAGTTATCGTCCTCAGCTAGAAGCTCAGCGGACTCTGATTTATCCTTGCATCTCTCTTTGGGGTTTGCCTCCGCATTTCCAGTGGCTGAATAATCGACTAAACCTGAATAAAGGTTAGCCTACACCGTTGGCTCCGCAATCGGTTCAACTCCGCCGTCCACCGACGTCTGTCTGGCTGCGTTTCTTTCTCCAAACTCGGTTGGACTCACTGCGGGTGCCCGTGCGTGGTCGAAGCATGCACACCGCTCCCAGCCGCAGGATCTGCCTGAAAAAGCCAAGAAAGAAGCAGAATCAAGTGCAGGTTGGTGGGGCACACCTTCGGGGCCCGTGGCTGTCATCAATGAGCGCGCACTCGGGTTGTTTTGGAAGGTGATGAGCGCCGCTACGTGGAGAAATCTGCACTGGCTTCCGCACCAGATACTCGTCTATGAAGCACGGGTAGCCGAGGGCTATGGAATGCGGTGGTACCAGGATCGGAGTGCTGTACAAGGGAACGAAGCGCCGGATTGGATATTCCGCGGATTCGTAGAACCCATGATGGAGGGAGGGCATGAAGCAGGATGGAGACATTAACAGCATGCATATTCCAACGCTAATTTGAAGTGTTTTCACATGGTCTGCCCTAACTCATACTAAAGAACTCCTCAGCCACGGACTCCCATATTTTCCGAGGCTTGTTATAATGATCGTGCGTCAACTGGTATTTCCTCGTCCCCTGCTCCCAGACGTATTCGAGGATGCCGTCCTTCTTGCTGACGTATGGGATAGCGTTCCGGAAGTTGAGCGAGGAGGATGCACGGATAGGCAATGGCTGCGCCGCAGCCGTGTAGTTCTGCAGCCCCGCCGAATATAATATTGTCAAAGCTCGTCAACTCCGACCCCTTGATGCCGCCGTCGAATTGCGAAGCAGTGCGAAGCAGTGCGAATAACGGCTTTAAATCGAGCATGTTTTCGTGATAACCGAAGCTGTCGTGTGTCCAGTCGCAGTGAACGTCGCAGACCATGGCACAACAATCGAAACAATGCCCCGCGCAGTCTGCATTCGTACAGTGACCGAGCTGGCACCCGGATAAAACGAGCGCTGGCCGAAGCGGCCGACTTCTTGCGTATAGAGACCGAGAGAGGAGTCGGCGGAGTAGCGGGACATGAAGCACATGTAGCGCGGATTTAGACTCCCGTATGTGCCCACCAGGCCGTCGTAGATACTGGATGTAGCAGCGAGATCGGTCAAGTATCTGCCGGCCTCCACGCCATCGATGATAAGGACGCGGGCGCCGTGATACGGCCGCACATGGACCCCGATTTTGCCTCGAGACCAGAGCGGTTCTGGTTTGATAGATCATAGGCGGCGATGAAGTTCGGGAAAGCCGCGCGGTCGAGGGGAGTATCGGCAAAGGTACTAATGGAGAAGGGAAGATTCCAGCTGAAGGCTTCGTTGCATTCCGCCACGTAGATAGTTACTAGTATGTCCGTCTTGCTCCCGGTTATAGGCGTCTGTTACAGCCATGTTGAAATCCTAGTCGGTGTGATAGCCCGATACGGAGGCCTTTTGCTGGACATCTGAGAAAATTAAACTAAGTGCGAGGAGGAATGGGACGCGCGCTATGAGGATTATCCTAGATTCCCGTTAAAGATTAGACCTCTCAAGTTTGTCCCAAGTTCCGATCATCATTGGCACCGCCGGAAATTACCGGAGAGCGTTTCGGATCAATGCAGCACTGCCCCCATCTTCACACGGCGCCAAGTTATGATCCTTAAACGACCAAAAAATAAGCCCTGTAAGATTACCAAGAACGAGTCAAAAATTCCATTTTAGGACTCGTAACTGAGTTTCGTTTAACGTAACCATTACGGATGGCGCAAGGGTGTTACGATTCTAGGTTCCGAGTCGAATCGTGAGCAGAAAGCATAATCTGACGAGGCGCATGCGGAATGCTGGAAAAAATAGCTTGAGCAAGCAAGACCGGGGCCGTCGTAAGGAGGCCAAGTTTCCACTGGACGCGCGTTCAAATTCCTTTGGTGCTGTACGAGGGCCCGAGCAGAAAACCGCTTGAAGTTTATATCCAAAAATAAGTTGTGAGTGCTTCTCGCAGGCCTGCTCGAATATTGCGCATGAGGCGGCCATGGGGGCAAAAACTAAAATAAAATGTGGATCAATCAGTTGGCGCTAATCCGGCTCACCCTTTCCGTGGTCAATGCTGCGCAGCGGCCCGGGGTCGGAAGTAATCGTGAAATTGTACACCCGGCTGCCACCAGCAAGAACATCAGATGCTTATTTTATGCGCAAAAGGTCCGAAGATTGTTTTCATCATAACGACGTCGTGACCCGGGCTTTATTTACACCTGGAAGGAACCACCATGCGACACCGTGCAGAATCCACAATGCAAGTCCGAGCGTTCGGACGCGCCCTCTTCCAGTACCGGGTCCGAGTCGTCTCCATGACAGTTCTGGATGGACCGCGACATCCACGCGATGTTGCGCTGTCTCTTCTGCTTTGTATACGCAGCGAATCTGACAAGCCAAACTAGTCTCGGTAATCAGACTTTATACACACACGAGAGAAGATAGTCGAAGTTCTCAAAGCCAAACAGGCGTCTCGGCGCTGACAGAGTACTGCAATTCGAGATGTGTGATGTGGGAGGGCAGCGCAGCGCGTTGGAAGGCGTTCTTGTCCGTGGCGACGGAGCGATTAGCGTTGAAGGACCAATTTGACAGCGACGATTATGTTTCATAGGGCTTGCGACAACTTCTTGGAGGTATGTTTGTTAAGGAAGTGATCACGGGCCGGAGGTTACGTATGGCGGTCGTTTAGCACTTTTAATAATCCGTGACATATACACGTGTTTCCGTGTTATTTTCCTCACTTTTGACCAATATATATATATTCACGTAGCCGTCTCACTGTCTCACTGCTATACATTACTGTTGAACTTGACCACATCTTTGAAGAAAACATTCACCAGGACTGTCTCGGATCTGAAACACAAACTTTTAGAAATGTGAGGGACCTGAAAACATATTCAGCTCTGTCGAAAATATATTTCTTTGTTCTGAACTTCCGTGACATTTCAACAGCAGACAATATATTCATCGGTGAGCTGACCCTAACCCTAACATGGGGTTAATCATCCGGTGCGGTTAAACGAAAGTCAGGACTCTGGAGTTTACCACGCGCCCGGTGTTACGAGCTCGACCTCATTACATAATCGTCGGAGTTTGAATCTCATCAAAGGCTTTCCCGCTTCAACCTGACTACAACGGACAAATATTAAGAGGCCAAATGGCCTGGATTGGGATTCCGATGAGATTTACCTCTTTAGAATTGTTGTGTGCCCCATTCTCGAAGAGAAATGAAATACTGTTGTGCTCACGTGGCCGCCCCATCAAAATTCGGCATCGCGATTGCGCGGTCCGGGTGAGGGAAATGACCGAGAAGGCTGTTTATTCGGGTGTCCTGGACGAAAAATCCACCATAGAATGTCGAAAGACACGTCGTAACCGTCGTTCAAAGGCTCAAGAAATTTAAGATTTCATAATAAGATCGAGCTCGGATCAAACGCCTCGGGTAATCGACAGACTAGAACATCGCCAGGTACGAGTGACATTTGTTGTAGTGTCTGTTTATAAGAGACTAGACTCAGACAGTGTCACTAATGTGCCACCAACAAGGTTTACAAGAAGCAAATTAAATTGATTAGAAGGGTTACTGCAGCGTAGGTAAATCCACGAGGCCAGTGGGAAACCCATCCTGCAGGCCGACACCGAGGGAAATGGTGCGGAAAATGCATGCTTGCACGGGATGTCGCCATAACTGGCCCACTAAGGCACACTGAAACAAGGAGTCTGAATCATCAATGAGGTAGTCGAGGGTGGTCTCTACAAGCTCTTGTGGGAAGTGAGGTATCTAAAAAAAGGCATTGTGGCGAGCTAGGTGTGTTGACAACGTACAACAAGTGCGGGCCGGCCGGCAATCACCCCATCAGTTAGAGTTAGCACCGCCACACGTTCACCAATGTATGTTTCGCGCGTGTTCAAAGTTCAAATGTATTCAGGTGACTTGGCCAAAAAAATATCCGGGACAGGGTGTGATGAAAATATTTCATGAAAAGTTTGTAGAATGTTTTTCGCTTGTCAGTACTTTCTATCAAGGCATCGTAGCACAGTATGTGTGAACGGCCGGAGCCTGACTTTATTCACGGGGAGAAGGTGAAAGTTTCATGCAGAACAGATGTTCTGATGAATATATATATTTTGGTCAAAAAGTGAGGAAAATAACACGGAAACACGTGTATATGTCACGGATTATTAAAAGTGCTAAACGACCGCCATAGTTACGGGTTGTTTTGTCGTATTGTACAGGGGTTCCGCTGCTTGGTTCATACCACGACGTGCGCTGACGGGCTTCGACTACCACAAATTTTTCCTCCACGAATAATGGCTCAATCCGGGAAAAAACGCAGGTGATATCATAATCGAGGAGCGCCCATTCTTCGCGCATGCCAGTTCTCTCTCTTTAGAGGTGCAGCAGACAGACTTGGAGGCCCGTGCGCGGAAGGACTGTCGTATACAGTTGCAATTGATGGTGTTTGCCAGGCAGCCGCTCCGAGTCTTCGCTTAGAACGGTAACCGATCTGTCTACGAGAAAGGCAAGCTTGTTGGTAGTTCGTACGAGAGATCGGTTACCGGTCTAGTCTTCGCTTGGCAATTGGAAGATATGTGAATGTACCATGGATTGCAGCGCATATCCATGGAGGTTCAGGTTGATGCAGCGGGGAACTATAGGGAGCTGGTTATTTGGCATGATTCAATTCCTGAAGTACTTCAACTGAAATTAATTTCATCGAATCTAGGTCCCGCGACTGCGCCACGTCCGATGGGTCCGTTCCGCAAGTGACTCGTTGCCCGCTATACATACACCTTCTCCGAGCTCCCACGTTGCTTCACTCCTCCCACTGAATCTCTGGTTCTCAACAAGGCTTGATGGTGGAGCGTGTTCTGCCTCGCTTGACCTAACATGCACATAAGGCCTCCTCTAAGGCCGCCCTCGTAGTCCGTCGACGAGACGTACTTGATACTGCCGAGTTACTCTACGGTAAATATGAAATTAAATTTCCACGTCGACATCCCGACCTCGAGGCTACCGACGTCGAGTCCAGGTCCCAGGCACAGACGGCATGGTCAAGGTGCTCGCGACTAGGCACTCCCCGATGTCGCAGCTCTAGGTGGCTTCATCCACGTCAACATTCCGGACCTCTAGGTTACTGGTGTCGAGCTCAGACACAGACAGTGTGGTCTAGGTGTCCGCAACGAGGTACTCCCCGATGTCATAGCTCTACGCGCCTTTGTCCTTGTCCACATTCTGGAGCTGTAGGCCGCGTGTCATGAGCCGCAACTAGGTATCCCCCGATGTCTCAGCTCTACGCCACTCACTCAACATCTATGGTTCCGACCTGAGCTTGACATTCTCTGGTGCTCGTACAAGAGGAGATCATTAAAGATGGCCAGGCTGCTCAAATCCTTCCTTTTAGAATCCCCCGACTTAAACACCCCACCGGCTCACAAAGATGCGTACAACCTTCTGTGCCCTACTCCGTGCGCGTGATATCTCGCCGCAGAATCCACAAGCTGACGTCCTTCGCTTCCAGCGTGGTTGACTCTACTCAGCGCGTTAGAGGCTGCCGCTCAACTTGACACCAACCTTCCCCCAGGATGCCCTACCGTTCCCTGCTCGACGGGTACAAGCTCCATTACTTCCGGCACGCCGACTAGCATACTTCCCACATCGACGGACACGCACACCCCGACCTCGATGATCTGTCCTTTGGTGACTAGCGTCTCTGCACCACCCAATGTTTTCAACGGCACTGTGAAAACTGGCTGCTCACAATACTAGTATGTCTGTAGACCATCACATAGTATTGATTAGTGACCTTCCTATTTAGCACTGTCAAGGCCGGGGACACCTGTGACAGCGTGAAAAAGTCGTACGTCCCGGCCTCCCCTCTCAAAGGGAACCAGCCACCTGCTAATCCAGTTATGAAGCTTCGGCATAGATGACATTTTTGCCGGAAATCCAGGAGTTGTCTGCCCAACGCTCGTCGTGGGGTCCGCCATCTGTGTCTTCACACTCTACAACCCATGTGCAGTGGGCACCGACTTCACTGTGCTTCAGCAGGTATTCAACTCGGGGATCAAGCAGCACTTTTACACGTGAGATTCCGTTTCTTGCGAACTTATGCTTGACTTACATTACACCTCAAGCACGAACAACGTTGAGATGCAGCGTGTTCTCGCATCAGGCGTGTGGACCTTTCAAGAATTTGCAGCCGGTGTCTTTTCCTCCTCAGGTCCGCTGACGATCCCGTTATATCGCTTGGCGAATCCCACAACGGGTAGTCATTTATACACGTACGTACTTGCCATCGTGTTCATTAGTTGCTCACGAATCAGGGTAGCACCTCGATGGCGGAAGTCAACTCGTCCTCCACGTTTAATGGGTACCACTACGAGAGCATCGCCGCCTATGTCTATCCGACACAGCTCTGTGGGAGTCAGCCGATCTTTCGCTTATTCAACCCGACCACACTCGATCATTTTTATGCAAGTACATTAGGGTCTTGTTTATTAGTCCGGTTTACAAACCGGTTTATAAACACCGGTTTATAAACCGGTTTTTAAATGGTCTGGCCAAAATGACCGGTTTTTTATTATATCCGGCGTTATCACGGTCGACAATCAGCGAATTTTCACTCCAGTTCTGCGTCGAGCTCCAGTCGTTATGTCTCTCTCCGGGGTCAGCTACTATGACAAGGAACTCTGAATCAAGCACTTGGTTTGCTTACTCAAGGCCTTGCCGGAGAGCAGAGGGAAGAGTGCTTTATGATTATTCGGACTGATCCGAGTCAGCTTCCTCTTCTTGAAGATACGTACTCATACTTCTTTTAAGTAAATATGTGTGCTCGGGCCGCCGACCCGCCCCGCCGTCTGAGCCCTTTGCCAAATAAACCCCGCTCGACGCCATCAGCTTGATGCGCTCTCGGCGTCAGTGATGGTACATCACCGGAACCATCTGATGACCATTTTCGGCACACTCCGCCTTACTCTCTCCTGTACTTCTTGGCCAGAGCCTGGCGAAAGATACATAGATCTAATTGCAGTATGATGATAGAATGATTTTAGGGGGCCCGATGTTTAGGACGCTATGCAGTGACATGTGCAGGCGAGCGAGAGAACTATAACCAAGGCCAAAACCAAAGATTTGATGCTAGTACGGCCCTAGAGGCTAGTCTTGGGCCACTGATAAATAAACTGTTTACCTTGACCCAGAACTTCATTCCTTTACACTGTCTGTAGCTGTTATAGTACTAAGGTGGCGACAAGTTGAATCAAAGTTTCTTATTTTGGTCGAGCCCCTGAGTCACGTGCTCAACCTGCGTGCCGAAACGTGCGATCTCGCCGGCGCCGGTGGCTGCCACGCGCCCTCCGACGAGCGCGCCTGATGCGACGCTGTCAGCCGGCCCGCCGGTCCGGTTGTTTGCCATCGGGGCTTTTGCCAACTCTTCCACTTCTCTTACTGTACTGACACCAATCTAACCAAATCGAATAATCATATACTACTACGGACTCCCGGAGAGCATTCCGATGAGAAGCCCACAATTTCACGGATTAGTAGTAATTACGTGTTGATTACGTGACCCCGTCCATCACACCTGAATGTCAAGCTGGATTGGAGGTACCGAATGCGGTCGATGATGACGAGGATGATAGTCCTCCGGCTGGTGCAGTTTCGCAAACAACACTCAATGTACTTCGTGATGGTGTCGACATTCGGTTACCATTATTTAGGGATTTACTCGCAGATAAGCCCATTGAAGGGGCGGATGCGATCCGGAGTCTCGCAGATTGGTCGGAAGACGTCGTGGGCGGAGTTCAGGGTCACAGGAAGGCGGCCGGGAAGAAAAATTGGGATGGGGAGGTGGAAAAACTCGTTTTTCAGGCAATATGGGGGAAAATGTTTATAAACATGTTTATAAACGGCCTGTTTATAAACCAACATTTAAAAACCGTTTATAATCCTCCAGGAATTATAAACAAGACCCTAAAGTACATTCTTTGCTCGGAGTGATAGATGGCTTTGCTCACCAATGTTGCACAGTGTCGGCGAGCGAAAAGAACACCGCGAAAAGCTCGCAAGGCTACACTTCAGACGAGGGCTCCCCGTTTTATGTATTGGCGGCGTGAATACTTTCGGCTTATGGCACTCCCAATGCACTAAATTACTGTAATTCCTGAAAATAATGGCAAAGTCAATTTTTGTTGCGCGCGTTCCCAGTTTGGTAATTCCATTTGCGAACGGTCGTAGGTCCAGTCCCGAGCACCATCTCAAGGTCAAAGAATGCCCACGCAGATCCGAGGAAGCTATCATGTATGGGCGCTCGTGGCTTCTCCCAAATCTTCAGCCCTTCGACCAGCAGGCGTACCTCGATGCTCTTCTCTTGCAACACCATTACCTCCCAGAGCACTTCTATATTTGGATTCTGGGATGGCCTGCTCGCGCGGTAATAAGATGTGCATGACCGGGACTTCCCACAGAACACGATTACAACGGCGGCGATGACGTGGGTATAACTTCCTTGGTCGTATTCCTCCGTTGGTCCACACCATCCGGCACAAAGACATTGACTTGCCTGCCTTACTCGTATGGGAAACCTACGATTACAAGCTATGGCTTCTCCTGGATGATGATCCCGAAAGGCGTTATAGGGTCTACGACCTGTTCAATGATTTTTGTGGGGATGGCGATGAGCTTCGGGTTCATGATAATTGGCTTGCAGCGTTGAAGTGGGAGTTTCAGGACATTGCGAAGACGTGAGCGACGTTGTGTGCTTGGAGAAATACAAAAAAATGGACAGATGCAGGAGGGAGAGATTGACGACGAAGCTTCCGATGAGGATGGTGGCCCGACCGCAAACGGGACTGCTACTCAAAGGTTCCTCAACTGGCGGAGAGGCGATCTAGAACGGATTTGGAAAACTAATGTCCCGTTGATTCTCCATAGCGGAGGCGAAGCTGTATAAGCCACGAATTCGTAGTGCGTGCCATCTAGATTCTATCAAATGTCTGAAATATTTACTGAAACACAGATGGACTTTTGCGACAGAAGACGGAGTGGGTACCGGTAGTTATTTCCGCGTCGTGGAGGTCGCAAACGAAGTTCGGGAACCGGACGGAGGCCTCATGGGAGTAGGAAAGCTTATGTTGGGCATCTCAGTGTTCGCTGAAGGGTTGCTCTGTTGCTCAATTTCAGTGAACCGGAACGTTCTTAGAAGATGCAATGAAGCTTACCCAGGAATATACTGGATAAGACAGCGAAACCGGAAGCCCAGACATCGTGCGCAACGTCGTCCGAGAATTGAGGCTGAAACAAAATTAAAAGTATTAGTGCCGAAGCCGGCGGATTGGAAACTGGCTTGCCTGGCAAGAAAAGAGTTCGAATACACTGGGATTTCATTTGTAATGAACTTGTTTCATGTATATGTGGGACTCACGCCTCGAAAGCAGTGCATACCAGGCAATCCAGATAACTGACAACTGACTTAGAATGCATTTACTATCAAAGGGAATTGTAACTTACAGTTGTTCTTCATAGTCACAAACTGGGGTATTTCGATATGAATCAGCAAGTTCGCAGCCAACGTAGTAGAAATTTACGCAGGCAAGGTTCAGGATTGCGGCAGCACTAATAAATTGTTCCAGATCGTTGATTGTTTGAGCTGAAGGGAGACGTGCCTCGTAACAACCCCGGTTTCTGAACATAATCTGAGGCAGGCGTCACGGAACTGGCTGAGGCGACAGACCTATGTTCCACGCTATAAGCTTGTCGACAAGCGCAACAGTTCTGTGGAGAAGTCAGTTCAGCACCGGCGGTAAGGCTATGCGAGGCTGACATTTGATGTGAATTATCGCGTTGTCGACACAGCCAACAGACCAAGGTTGCTGCAATGATCAAATCGGTCGCAGCCCCGACGGACCAAAGGGTATTCAACAGCCAACCCCATTTGACTACAAACATCGTGAAAGGGAATGTCTGCAAGCCGATCACGAAAATCACGACCGTGGCCGCAAAGGACAAAATCGATAATGTCCCGGTGACACAAGGAATGTACAGGCTCTTCGAGAGTCGGTAGATTCTGAATGAGAAGAATCCTTGAACTAGAAATGCTACTGTTGAGAGATGCACTGGGACACCGGTACATGAAACGCACCGCATGAAGACACGATGCCGCTGAAGAGGGCAGAGACTCCTAATGACCGGGGGATCTTGATGAGGCGCTCCGGATGTGCAAAGTCAGATATTGTCAGGATATATAGCGTGTGCCCGATGCAGATAACATGAGCCAGTTCGCAGAACCTGAGCATATCAAGCTGTGTACGCATGATGTGGCCATATTAACATACCAGACCCACGCGACCTAGGCTGACGAATTAATCGCAAATCATACAATTACAAGGGTCAGCACGCACCAGCATTTTCATTTTGCAAGAATCTTTCGGAAATCGGCCATGATATATGTACGTTTGGGTCGTTGTCACGCCAAACAAAACGTACGATACGAGGACGCCGATCAGAAGGGCACCTATGTGGATGTCGGCCAGCGGAAGGGTGCAGAGGCGTAAGACGCACCGAGAGTGCTGTCGGCTTCAAAGGATGGGAACTTCGGCGATGGCATAGTAAAAGCTTGCTAATAAGGCCCTGGAAAAGACAGCCGTTATGGTGAACGGAAGAAGGAAGATTTAAACTCGCCTCAAATATATACAGGAGCAAATGAGATGAGAGGGCAACCGAATTGCACACGCATGTGTACCTGGGAAAGGAAAGGGATACTAGCACCGTCCGGTCGGAGATCAAGGCATTATTCTTGGTGTCTTTGTTCAACAGTGCACGGAGAAGACGAACGAAATGATCCAAAGATTTCAGACCGTCCTCGTAAGTGGGAATCAGAGCGCTGAGCACTACATCCAAATTCAAGAACATCGAACGACGAAAAGATGTGTCGAGAGAGTATTTGGATCTCAGAAATCTGTAGGCCGGGAGGTCATCGTTGTCGTTGAATAGCAACGGCGATCTTGAGCCGTAAAAAAACACCGCCGAGAGCCTGAGACATCAGCATTGGTGGATCGAACGGATACCTATCCCACGACCGCCAGTTTCTTGCGGTCAGAGCATGTACGTGGCAGAGCCCCATATGATGCAGGGCATCTAGGAATGACCACAGCCCAGACCATCAGATGATCACCAAGGACGGACTCATCGCAGAGCAAGGTCGCGGTCGCCCTCATCCTCGTCGCTCGAAGCTATGCACGGGGATCGGACCGATTTTTATCGGCAATCAAAACGGCCTTCTTTTACACTTCGAGTTCGCCGCGGCGTCGCTCTTGCCCAGAAGTGAAGGTCAGGGTTCGGGTTGTCATCGATAATTTTCTCCTTCTCCGCGCACGGTGACTAATCCTCTCATTGAGCCTCCTTACTTCACTCGCGATTTATTGCACCTTATGAGTCATATGCATGCGATTAGGATATCTTCTCAGTTCTGCGCTCTTCTGCGTCCGGGTTTAAAATGATGGCGTTTGGCTGGAGGGATTATCTCAAATCTCAGGAGCATCGAGGCGACGGTATGCGCTGGTAAACGCTACACTAATGAGGTTCCTATCATGAAAGCAAAGCGGCGCTTTGAAATGCTCGGGACCTCAAATAAATCAGAACAACTTGGCATGACGAGTGGCAGACCTGGCGATTCTCGGTGCGTACAGCATATTCAAAGAACATCTGAGAATGAACAAACGCTTTGACCGTCTACGCTTAGGAGGGTCAAAGCGCTTCGTGATGGAAGGCCATAGCACCGCTTTGTGCCAAAGCGGTAGGGCGCGCTCCGGGTATATAAGGGAGGCACGGTCGACGCAAAACCATTCCCAGCCCACCCCACTTAACAACCAGTTCCATTCCATCCCACCACACAACCAACCAGTCCCAGTCTATCCCAACACACAACCTCCCCTCTCGCTTATCAACAAACACTTCTCTATTCCCAAATGGGCACGGGTCGAGGGCGGAAGAAGAACGAGGCGATGAGGAAGATGCTCCGCGCCAAGATCGAACACCTACGCCAACATGGACGGCGTAGATTGCACGCGCCACTGGCTATTCCCTTGAGATTCAGGATGGATTGGCGGAAGAAGAACAGGGCGATGAAGGCAATTCTCCATCCTAACAGGGAAACCCGGACGACAGTAATAGAAGCTCCCGATGATTTATCCGGCGAAAAGCCGCGGGAAGTGACCCCCACGCCCTCCTCTCTCTCTAGTCCACCGTCGATTAACATGCACCTCGGGATCCCGGAAATGATGGATGCAAAGGACCCCAGGGTGACGAGCTATCCAGGTGATGTAAGGTTCAATCCCTCGCCGCACGTGGAGTCGTCCCCAGCAGGATTTTGGGACCTTCCGGCTCGGCGTCGAAATGAATATTATGAAATGGACACCAGTGAGGAGAGCCGAAGGCTCCGGCTTTCCCTATTCATGGCGTGGCGCTCCAACTAGGTTTTGGTGTCGCAGATCGAGTCCAGGACGGATAGTATACACATTATGCCCATGCACCGAATTATGCACTTATGCTCAACTTATGCTAAACTATTTCCCCTCTTGCATCCTCGCTCTTGTGAGCGAAATTAGCCGTCTGGCTGTCCATTTACTACCTTATGCCTGAACGGGCCGCCGGCGTTGTGGCTGAAGAAGGCAATCCTCGTCATTATTGTACCGGGCCGGTCAATTTCAAGTTGCGATCAATTTTTATTGTTCTCGCTTTCTCTTCGCGACCGCGACATTGTAAGTGAACGTATTCTGCCTCGCACACACCGTTTATCGTTCTCGCAGATGAGTGCCCAGTGCCCCACGTGTGGGACCTATACCTCATCGGCGGAATCCAATGTCCAAGCGCCCACGAAAGCGCTGGTTCTCCACCGGAAGCTTTTGACCACCAATGAGGCTCCCGAGGGCGCGGAACTGTCCTTCATCCGATCGATCGTATCCAACGCCGACACACGCTTGGTGCATCTCGACAACGAGATATCCCAACTCCAGGATCGCCTGAGGCAACTCGAGGAAGAGCGTGCCACGCTGACGAACTACCGCGCGGAGAATAATGCCGTCCTCTCTCCACTTCGGCGGATGCCGCCTGAGGTTCTGTGCGAAATATTTTCGTGGACGTTGCCCTTGCTTCGTGCCGCAATGGCAGCGGGTCATCGCGGCGACGTTGGAAAAAGCCCATGGGTTCTCACACATATCAGCAGCCGTTGGAGAGCAGTTGCCGTCTCGACTCCTTCTTTGTGGTCGCTGGTCGCCATCGATTATCTCGATTCGCCCAGATATTCACTCCCCATGCTGGAAACCCAACTCGCACGCGCACGGAACCTGACAATTCACTTTTACGGAAACGAGAGAGCCGACTCCCATTCTCAATTGGAAACGTTCCGATGTCTCGCAGAGCGTTCTTCCTTTTGGGAAGACCTTCGCATTGGTTTGACGCCAGATTTGTTTCCGCTCATGTCTAGCCTTCGAAACCGAGTCCCGTCGCTGCGCAGGTTGTGGATCCAGTGGGACGGTCCAGAAAGTCAGAGAGCAGTAGAGTCCGTCGATTGCTTCCTTTCCGCCCCTTCTCTGTTCGACGCCGGCATCCGCAATGAATATCGATCTGTCCCCATCCTCCTTCCTGTTCATCAACTCACCCGGTATCAACTCGACGGCCCGTGGAAGCTACATGAAGGCATTCTGAAGCTGGCCCTTAATCTAGTCGAGGCCCGGATCGAAATACTCTTCGACGAGGAGCCGTGGCCGGAACCGGGTGAGACCATTGCCTTGCTGCGTCTCCGCCGGCTTTACGTGTCGGACGCCAGCATCTTGGACTACCTCACCACGCCTGCTTTGCAGGAACTCACTCTTTACACTCGTGGAGGTGGCGATCCGGGTCTTCACCATCCTCTCGAATCCTTCTTCGTCCGTTCTGCCTGCAATCTTCGAAGGCTTTGCTTTAGAGGGACACCCAACGCTTATCAAGTCCGCGACACCATCCGAAAATTCCCATGCATCACCGAACTCGCTATCGTAACCACCCTGTACCGCGCGGACAACACCATTATTTCCGATTTGACCGTCAAGCCCTTCGCCGCGAGTGGGGTGCTCGCCCCACACTTATCCAAAATTGATTTCGGGTGCGAGGGTGAAACCGAGATCAATTATGACCTCCATCTGACGATGCTGCAATCCCGGTGGAGAGCAACGGATTGCGCACTAAAAGCTGCCGCGTTGGTCACAGAGTCGGGCCCGCGCCCGAGGCCTGTTATACTGGATGGACTCCATTCGCTTCGCGCAGCTGGATTGGATCTCTTGTTGATGAATGGCGTGTCGGAAGGGTCGGGGGCGGTCTTAAATCGGTGGAGCTATACCGGACGGTGGGCATGAATCGTGTTGGTCATTATCCTCGGAGGGTCTCTCGGTTTTGGCGTATCTCTCCCAGCCCGTTATTTTTTATTTATTGTATTCGATTCTCGTTACGAGTCTCTGCTGAAATCGCGTCTGTCACAAAATCCCAATTCTACCTTCCCGCCGTGAATGTGCGACTACAGCACAGCCCGAGTTCACCAACGAAAAAGAAATTCCGTACCTCCACAGTAGAGCATTCCTAGCACGCTCATGAAATACTGTGCTTTCAACTGAAGCGTTTCGGAGTTTACTTCCTCGCTTGGAAGGAAAGAAACATCGGCATAGGGATGGCATAAATCGAACCAAGGAAAAGTATATTGCAAAGTGAAGTTGGAACAGATATAGTGTAGACAAGCTTATGTATCTGAATCAATAGTAGGAGCGCCGCGCTCCCCGTCGAGGATTCGAGCATTGGGGCATGCCCGCAACATATCGCTAACCGTGTTCTCTCCGGCACCGACGACCGACAAGTCTGTGATGGACCGCAACACCCATCCGATGTTCCTCTGCCTCTCCTGTTTATCCTGAAGCGCCTTGACGAGCCAAACCGGCGTATCGGAGCCAAAGGAGTAGCGTAATTCGAGATGGATGATTTGGGAGGGAAGTGCGGCGAGTCCCGCACGGTGGAAGACGTCGTCAAACGTAGCGTCGAGGTACTCGATGGTGAGGCGGCGGAGATTAGGAGCGAGGGAGCGCGCGTCCAAATTTTCCAAGAGGTCGTCGAGGACGGCTCCCATTGGCATGCGCATGCGGTTGTGTTTGTCGGGATGAACATCGACGTTGGCAAGTTGGATGGTAATGGACTGGCACGCGAAGTTCGCAGACCGTGGCTGGACGGAGGGCCTCGACGACTGTTTGAAGCCGCGGAAAATTCTCTGGAGCAGGGACGATGGGGAGGTGGCGACAACCGATGGGGTCGGTGCTCGAAGCCGTTGGATCCAGTGGTCGCAGAAGGCGGAGGATGGGATGAAAACGTCGCGCGATGATACGAGGTCGAATGTGTCCGCCCACGTCGAATTGACGAGAAGCGAAGACCGCATGAAAGTGATGCGGTCTTTCGATGAAAGCGGCAGGTGCCAAGCGGTCGCGATGATCTCCTCCATGAGCTCCACGGGAAGATGAGGGTTTTGAGCAGCCATGGTGAAAGTTGCGATGTGTATGAGTGGTGTCGGGGGCGTCGATTTCAGTACAGTCACTCGGCTCGTGACCCACCTTATATATTGCGACGGATATTCTTTCCAACCATCCGCGCCTTCGTCATCAGGAGAACATGGTGAGACAGCGATGCGGTCGGTAAAGAAGCACTGTCGATCCAGGCACAGGGAGATTTGGGCGGACAAGAGGATCCAAGGGGCGGTACGATCCATTCCACGCGGGAATTATATCAAATTCCACGAGGGACCAAACAGCGGAGGGAGATTTCGTCGTACAAGACTCAGGTTGATCACAGTTGCGGGGGTTTCATAAACTCCACGAGCTGAGATGGGGAGGCGGCCCCGACGCATCATGAAAGAGAAGGCTAGGGGAGCGCTGGCGAAAGAATTGCCAGATGGAAGTCGAAAGAACCAGGAGGAGGATTGTTGACGACGGTTCTGGGACTGCAGTTTGAACACGATCACGTGCACAATGGTTCAAACACAGAGTGCAAGAGAAGCGCCACCATCCCACGCGAAAATGCATGGATCATGTAGATAAGTTACATGCAAATGTTGACGGAGGAATGTCTCAAATAATCCACACAAAACTGGGGCGCTGGGAGGAGCCTAGAGGATATTATATTCCGAGGGGTAGTGAGTATTATTTATATGTAGTTATCGAAGTCTGTGCGTGAATGCGAATAATATAGAGAGAAGCAATAAAGATGAAGTTTTTAGTGATACAGCTTCCCGGCCGAGTTGAACTCGAGGAGGAGGATCGCGGGTCCGGCGATGGTGTTCGCGTCGTTCACCTCGGAGTCGCTCGTCGTGACGACGGCGTACACCTGCCCGCGGAGGTCGTCGGGAATCACGACCTTCCCGTCCTCGAGCTTCGCATACTCGACAGCGAGACCGGTGTAGAACGCGACGTAGAGCGCGGTGCCGTCGGCGACGGCCGTGGCGGGCGTGTATTCGAGGGCGATGGACTTGCCCGGGGAGTAGCGCGTGGTGGTGACGGTGAGCGAAGGGAAGGCTTTGACGGGGAGCGCGGGGTTGGTGGAGGGGCAGCTGGTGATGAATGCGGCTGCGATGCTGTAGACCTGGTTCAGGCCGAGAGGGATCTATTGCGTGAACGTCAGAAGAGTATAGACCGCAAGGAATTAAAATCGTACATCGAGGGCACCGCTCCAGCCAGCATATTTGTTGACGGCTGAGGCAACCCAGCTTGCATGTCTTCTGCGGGGGATGTTAGAATGGTGCTACCTCCAAGATAAAATAAAATCGTACGCTTCGGTGGCAAGGACTGAGGCAGCGGCAGTCAAGTAGGACTTGTCGGTGATGTACTGAGCAGCCCCGGTGTACGCCGACACACCAACACCCTCAATCGCCTGGCTCAGGCCAGCAAATGATTTCGGGTCGGTGTACGGGCTGACGCAACGAATTAGCGCACAGTATCTTGCGAGGGAGAGTGGACTTACAAGCTGTAGTTACACGGCTGCGTCGCCTTGTCTCCCAGTGCGGCACTCAGGAATGCCACATGCGCCGCCTCGTGCTCGGCGATCTGGGCGAACCGGCCCCGCGCAAATTTGGGTAGTCCCGCCTTCCGGAAGTCGTGCTCGCTGAATTTAGCGAGTGCGCCGGAGTAGAAGGCGTTCTCAAGATGCTCCAGCGTGAGCGCAAAGTTCAGGACGGTGGCATCTGAAAAGGTTTAGTCATACATTTAAAATAAAACCAGAAAATCTGACCGTCGATCGTGTCGTCGCGCTTTGCATGTGGCACTGCGGCTACTCCGAGAGCCGCGAGAGCAACAGCGGCGAATGCGGTCTTCATTGCGTGAAATGGGTGGAGAGGGAGGAGTGCGGGATGAGGACAGTTGAACTGTTGTTGGAGTAGACGTCGGCTCAGGACTTTATACTCCCTGCCTAGGTGGGCATGTCGGGCGAATTGTCATACTATGGGTATGCCGGGCGAATTAGCGGCACTCCTATGTTGAAAAACGACGCATCGTCGGATGACTCCTGTGTCAGCGATCTTGCACCGATCAGCGACCTTAGTGAACTTTCAAGTTTGCGTTGCGCCAGTCAATTTCTTGTCGGGATAGGCAGCAGGGCTGGCCCTGGATCTCAGAAGCAGATAATCTTGCAGTTTCAGACATTGCTAGACATGGCCGAATCACACGGGCGCAACCTGCAGTGTCGATCAAGTGACGACATGCCCACGTTTCAAGAGAATTGAAGGCGGACGATGAGGCTGCCAGCTGATCAATCGCCCATCGAAGTACGATGGGATAATCGCCGGACATCTCGGGAATGCACGTGGCTGTGTGCTGCCAGTGCCCAGTGGTTGAACTTGACGCTTTTGAAGCTTTGAACCACTTCCGGAATACATAGTGACAGAGATTGGGCTGACGAGAAAAACCGAATAGAGTTGCAAATCTAGGCCAAGTGGGGAGGAAGTCGCCGGCCATTTTCCCAGTGAACGCTGAACGGAAGGAAAATTGAAATAGAGCGGAGAGCATGTTGGCACGGTAGGCTTGTTCTACGTAGTCGATAATGAGCCTGCGTACCTAGCTCTGAGGATCTGAAATAGATTTTACCACATCGCGTGCTGGGGGAAGGCGGCAGTTCAACGCCGTTCCCGTCTCCCCTCGGTGGGAGCTGAGAAAATCTCGACAGTTCAGACGTCAAGGTCGAGCGGCGAATATCGGATCTACCAGCGGTGGATGCCTTGAGAAGTTAGAACATCTTACCTCTGATCTTCCTGCTATTCCTCAGTGAGCGCACATACATTCAAAACCGCACCCAAAGATAGCTTCAAGGCGCTTGGGCTGACCTCTGACACTTTAGTCTTCAAAAAACCTAGGAGTCAGCTCTATTCTCAGGAACAGGACAGCGAAATGAAACATTGGCAGGTGAGTCGTGTGACCACTGACAGTGTCGACGTGAGTGTACCAAAAGGCGTATGTCGGCCCACAAATTCGACCAACAGATCTGTCGAGGTCCGCATCAGAAGCTATCGGGAAGGAATATCTGTGGTTGAGCACCGAGGGATGCGAGCAAACACCAGATGAAGGGAAAGCAAAAACGCGCCGCGGTGTGTAAGTGTTTGCGCATCCGGAATGATATCATTCCGGTGGCTGTCCGCCTTAACGCTCGTTCAATTTTCTTTTCAACATCTCCTCAAACCTGCGCTCTAGGCAGTGTATATGCCCAACTCAAATCCGGAAGCTTGAATTACGATGGGTTTCTTTTCTCGGGTAGCAGGAACGCAGATGTTTGCTGGTCCGGATTATTCCGGTGGCTGTCCGCCTCGACTCGGGTTCAATTTTATTCTCAGCGCTTGCACTGGAGACTACGATATGGTTATCCGGCAAAAAATCATCCTCGGATTCGGAGATGCTAGAGTTGCGATGGATTCTGCCCGCGAGCGCCCAGGATGATGTGCGGTGTGATACGGATGGTTTTCCAAGCCCGAAGTTCACAGCACTCGTTTATCTTCAACGACGACTCGTAGTGGGACGAGCAACGAAGGAGCAGGGATCACACGTCGTATTTTCCCGGGGGGGATTTTCGACCGACCCCACCGTGTGCGTGGCATGTTGAGAATATACGAGAGGTTGTTGTTAAAGAACCGGCAGTGGGTTCTCTGAGGGCTCACACAGATATAAGTGGGAACAAAGATAATTGGATTATCTTACACAGGGTTACAGAGCTGCTTATATACGTAGTCTAAAGGAGCTCCGAGTCATTAGGAGTCATAAATAAATGAGTCATAAGGAAAGAACACAGTAGAACATACGGGGATGTTCGAGTTGCCCGAGATGTCCAAGTACGCTTCCGGGCTATGATTCAACATGGCAGTAGGTGTGAGTTTCGTTTTTCCCAGCTGGCTTGAGTTGAAATCCCCGGACATTGAATCCTGTCCTGCATTCTCACCCTGAGATGCCTCCCATTTCTTCGTAATAAAGAACCGGGAATGGTAGAGACGGTCTAAGGCAGGTTGTGTCTTAGGACATTCCCATGTCTGCCATTTTACAGCGCTCCGCGTGTTCGGATCCACCTATGTCACATGGAATCCCTCGTCGACAGCCGGCATGTTCGTTTTCCATCTAGATTCCCTCATTTCGTGCGACATGTACATATGTTCGCGGTCGAACTCGTATCGAGACGACGAATTATCACCGTCAATGATCAACGATGAAGCCTTGTATTGCGCTGTATCGTATCATCGCATCGTCATAGGGAGAGTCATGACACCGTGTGCGTGGGCATGGCAGTGGGCGTGATTTAATCTTTTCCCAGCCGGAGCTGCTTTGAACCTCGAATCAAGGTGAATCCGCGGACATAAGTCAAGTGGACTGGCGTTGTTCCGGAATGCGGGGTTGTCTTCAGCTAATTAAAGTTGCCCTGCGGCGGGCGACGGGGAGAGCAGAGTGGACATGATGAACAAGCGTCGTGGGATGGGGACCAGGGGCATTGGACGGGATGTGGTTCTAGTATGGTAGGAAGCGAATAAAAGCAGTGTTATTAGTCTATCACCGATGTTCAATTTCTCGCGGAAGTATTATTAGATGGGACATACTGTCCTTCATACCTATTTAAAAGCTACCCCTTCAAATCGCAAGCCGTCTGCCAACAAGCCGAGGGTCCTAGCGTGCCGTCCATCCGCCACTTCTAATTTAAGTACTTGCGCGGCGACGGGGAACGGGCGGTTCCAATCCGCCCGGATGCGGTCCTAGTGTGTTGGGAGGCGAATAACAGCAATGTTATTAGTCTCTCAGCGACGTTCAATTTCTCGGGGGATAATTCCTCGCCAGGATAGTTATATATTTTGACGTTCTCTGGTGATCGAGGAACGAGTTTACCCGAGAACAGGGTTTGTGGATTAGAGTCCGTCGCAGCAGGGGCTGACACACTTTACATTCTACCCCGCTACGACGACCTACTTCGCGCTACCTCTAGCTTACAGACATTCCTTTCTTCGCCGGGGTATATTCGAGACTGGTGGTGGCGAAACATAACCGGCGGGGGGTAGTCGGTCTTAGTGCAATATGGGTATTATTAGATAGTACATACTGTCCTTCATACCTATTTAAAAATCTACCCCTTCACATAGCAAGTCGGCTACAAGCGAGCAAAGGGTCCTGGTGCGTGCCGTCCATCCGTCACTTCTAATTTAAGTGCGTCGCGACGGGGGACGGGCGGTTCGAATCCGCCCTGGGACGTTAATATCTCTATCCAGTTTTTTGGCTTTGGGTGAATTGGGTAAATTGCCCTTGGCTTAAATGGATACATGTAAATTGGTTTTGGTTTGAAGCGAGCAATTGGGGAGGGTAGGCGGATGAACGGGTTGCCAGGGTAGAAACCCAATTTTTACTAAGAGACGGTGGACCTGGTTTTAGTACCTCGTTGGGGTTACCGGTGACTAGGTCCACGTGGTTGAAATCCGAGTCCGCCCTGCTGCAGTGCCAGTAGTCGTATGCTATTTTTTTGGGGTATAACCCCCACGCAGTTAGAGAGATCCACAGTCACTTGACCCATCCCGTCGGCGAGCCAATGCCAGCCCCTCGCTTCGCTCGTGTCAGGCGGTAGGTGATTTCATCCCGCCTAAAACACGGCTACGCACGAGATCGCTATCAGCTCCGAGCGCACCGACATACGGTGGGGGCGGCGTCCGCTTACCATACCATTTTTACCTGACCTCCAAGGAGGTGAACTTCCGTGCACAGCGGGAGGGTCCTGAGAAAGGCTCCATGAAAAGGTGAAAATAAACCCCACGAGGCACGGGATCATACGGCCGACGGGAGGCGGAATTATACCGCTCCGTGGTCGGCCGACGTGCAACCAGGTTACGCGGTGAGCACGGGGCGATGAATTCGCTGCAGATCAAGCATCCGGTGCGCAAAAGGAAGAAGTGGGGGTCAGAAGTGGGTTAGAAGGGTGTAATGGGAGCCGAAATGAAGCGGCTAATGTACGCTAGAGGATTACTGGACGGAGCGGAGCACACGACCAATGGCAAAACTGAGCAAATCCGGGCCCGGATCAGGTCGGGTGGCCGTGCCCCCCGATCGCCCCACAGGCCCAGCCCGGAAAAATGTCATACGTAAAGAAACTGCACTGAAACTCCCCTCCTCCTCCCTCCTTGTTTCCTACCCTCATCCTCTGCTCTTACTCTACTCTTACTCTGCTCGTCGTCGTCGTCGTCGTCGTCGTTCGCAGCGACCGATTAGCCTCAAGTGGAAGAGAACTACCGGTCTACTTCGCAGTCTACCCGAGCTCCAGTTGCTCCACATCCTCTGCGAGTTATCTATATCTACCCGCGGCGCCACCTCCAATACTTGCGCCGTTTTCACCGAAATCATCGCTGCCAACCATGAAGAGCTGTTTGAAGACCTCGTCACTTCCGGGATCACCCGTCCTAGGCAGCAGCAACTGCCGTAAATGCGTTGCATTCAACCCGGAAGGCTTTGAAGAGGTCCATTGGGCCGACGAGTGGGACCGCACCCCCACCGAACCCGCCCGCAAGCTATCTTACCAGTGCGTCCTTTCCCCATTACCCCTGTCTTTGCCGTGTCTGACTCGAATTCTTTTTTTCTTCTTTTTTTGCGCGCAGGGAAGTCCTGGAGCTTAAAGAAATCCAACAGTCCCTGCCGCACGCGGCGCAGCCCGAAGACGCTCTGCGCCCCGCAAAGCAGCTGCTGTCCATGGTGCCCATCGGCCTCCTCCCGCTCGGCGTCCCCTCCGAGACAACCTCCCCGTCCCCTGTCTCGCCCCCGCCGAACTCGCCCACGAGCTACCAGACCCCGTTCGTCATGCCACCGGGCCGCGTTCGCTCCACCCCGCCCGCCGCGCGCCTCGCGTCCTCGACCCTCACCCACCTCCGCCCCCTCGCGCCGTCCCCCCCGCGCGCGCGCCCCGCATTCGCCTTCCTCCCCCTCCTCTCGCCGTCCCCGCCCTCCTCCTCCGCGGCGTCTCCCGCCAGCGAGACGCCCGGCAGCGGCGGCTCGTACTTCCCGTACCCCCCCGCGCGCGCGGCCGCCGACGGCGAGCCCGACCGCGTGCTCCCCGCCTCCCTCGCCGCCCTTCGCCGCCCGAGCGCGAGCGGCGCGAACGCGCACCCGGGGATCGGGTACGAGCACGCGTACCGCGCCGCCGAGGCCGCTGCGTACTCCCCGCCCTTTGGCTCGAGCGCGTACGACTACGCGCGCGACCCCAAGGAGCTGCTGGCGCCCGAGGCCAAGGAGGTGCTCGCCCCCGCCGGCAAGAAAAAGACGAAGAAGAGCTTTATGCTCATCAATGACGTCGAGGTCGAGATCGAGGAGGAGGATGAGGAGGACGAGCCGATATCCACTCACACTCCCACCTCCGCCAAGACTGAGCCCACTCCACCACCAATAGCCACTCCCACCGTCACCGCTACTGAGTCAGAGCCCATTCAGCCGCCCATATCTATCCCCACCGCCACTCCCGCTAAAACAGAACCCGCCGCTTCGACGCCCACGCGCCCCCCGCTAATAGCCAGCGCCGCGAATACGAACGTGAACTCCACCCCATCTCCCCCGTCCCCCTCCATGCGCCCCACCGAAAAATCCGCTCCCCCGCCCCTCTACATCTCCAGGGCGCCCGAGAAGCTCCCGCCCGCACAGACCTCCCCGCGCCTCGCCGCGCGCCCCCTCTCCCCCCCGCCCGCGCCGAGGCCGCTCTCGCCCATCGCGCTCGCGCGCGCTGGCGCGGGGGCTGCGGGGCGGATGTCGCCGGTGCAGGCGCGCGCGAGCTCGCGGCTTGTTAGGGTGTGAGGTGCGGTGTGGGTGGGGTGTGGACTTATCTATTTGGTGGGGGTGAGGGCGTATCTATTTGGTGGGGAGGCTCAGAAGAAGGTGTGCGCCCCTTCCCTGCCTCCGCTCGTCCCTCCCGCTCCCGCTCTCGCTGTGGGGGCCGGGGGTGCTGGTCATGCTGGTCGTGCTGGCAGTTGTGGTGGTGGTGGTTGAGAGGGAGAGGAAATTAACGACGGCGAGGGACGCGCGTCCGCATACGGGCGATCGCCGGCGGGGATAGTGCGGTTGGGTGGGGCTTCCGACAGTGAATATTCTTCGCCAGGGTTCTTTTAGGTCTTGGGAGGGCTTGGCCTTGGATGTCTACCCATCGGCGGAGAGGTGGGGCTGTTCTCCGATTATTGGGAGCAGGCCGGTACTTAGAATCGACGTGTTTATTCGAACGCAGAGGGGTGGTAGACGCGTAGTGAGTTGGGCATGGATGGGATGGGCGCGTACATACCTAGATGGACGCTGCGAGTGCAGACGCTTAACCGTACACATGCATATCATAAGTATGCAGTTGCTCTGTAGATGCATTCGTATTTTATTTTACATGGGTTTTAATTGTTTATGCGCATGGCTATTGGAAGGGGCTGTGAGCTTGGCGCTGGGGAGAGCCTGGATATTTAGCTGTGAGTCGGGATGGTCGGCAGGAAAGAAAAGCAAAAACAAATCGCAAAGACTTGGCAAAGATAAAAAGAAAGACGAAACCGTTTGGCAGCAGAGCATTCATCATTCATGGTAAGCGTCCGACGGCGCTGGACACGTCCTTTAAATTTTCGCTACATAGCCGGTGTGGGCCAAGACTTCAAGATGTCAGTGTCCTCGGTCCAGACAGGTGGTGTCTCTGGTACCGCGCGCGCTGATTTCGGGCGACCTCCGGCCTCAGCGCCGGGTGAGGCTGGGGCCAGTGGACTCAAGCAGGCCAGAGGCGAACAAGTTCTCGGTATGAGATCGAGGGTTGCCAGGCCGAGTCGCTCTGTGTTCAGCAGGGTGTTTGGGACGCTCGGAAGGAGAAGAGCCTCTCGCGAGTAACATCGCCGTCTACCGGGGTGGATCACAGCCAAGCGTTGCTTGGTTTGTCGACAGGATGTACGCTTTACGCGATATTCAACCTGGGAGAATAAAATATTGAGCGGATGCGATGATTAGAATGTATGCCGTCATCTTACCATGCTGAATCCCATTGTCCGGTGCGCGGCTGGACCGGGTCTGCGGAGATGAGTAGTTTGAGTCGGATGCAGGGATCTCGTCCGATTCGTGAATTAATGGGCAGGAATTCGCCGCTGTTATAAGTTATGGCATAGCATGGGTCCGAAATATGGACAGGCTAGGATTTTTCGTGTAACGGCGTCCAGCTTCCCGAGCGGATGACCGTTCCTTCAGCAGCAAAGTGGGAATCCTGAGCACCGAATCCAAGTTTCTGGGAGTTCCGCAGTTGGGTTCAGCTTTTGGATGGCGGCTGCCATCGCTTTTCCAGTGCGACTCGGAGCCTGCAAGGATTCTTCACTGGTGGATCGATCATCGCGCAGATTTGAACCTGGAAGACACAGGAAGGAGAAAGCAAATTTCTAGCCTAGTTCAACTAGGAGATCGTGTGACTCATAGGCCCAGGGAATGTTAGGACCTCAGAAGTAAATGGTGGAGGAATCGTTGAAGATAGTGGTCTAGTAAGGGCGGAGCTGCGAGCCGACAACCGATGTTAACCGTTGCACTGCCACTGACGCGTCCTGATTGCTGCCCCAAATGACCACGACCACGAGCCGCCTCGCTCGTACCACGGCCTTTGGATACGCGTTTCCCGACTGTCTTTCGCTTCATTAGATTCCCTCCTTGATCTTGCCTTGGTCTTCCTTGACCACGCGGTCGCCCGCGATTTTCTGGCCGCGGAAACGACGAGTCTTCGACCGCGGTTCGGGAATATGCACGGTTTCTGAACACGCGACGCGTCATGCCAAGCAAACAGCGGTGAGTGTGAAAAATAGGTATGCGGAACCTCAAACAGAGCGCAGATAGTGTATGGTGCATTCCGAGTCAAGCTGCCTCGACTTGTTCAAAATCGTGAAATTTCCAGTGCGATGCGGTCAAAACGATTGTGCCCGCGCTCCCCGACCTCTGGCCACGACTAGCTCAGCCTGGACTTCAAAGTCTCAGGCGGATATCTTGCAGTCTTAGATTTTTTTGTACCCCCGTGCGTTCTAGGCCTCTGTGTCTCAGTTTTCTGGGGCTCAATTTTCTCTGCTTAGATGTTTGAACACTGTTATTCCAGGCGTACATCTCCGCCGCGTGTCCTATTCGTCCTTCGAAGGCTTCAGCGACCATGCGCGCGCCCAGGATTGACACCGCGGGGCCTTTTCCCCACACCGATCGTTCTGCGGAGGTTTCACTTTTTTTTTTGCGTGCTCCCCCTATATCGGTCTGGACCCAGTTCCCAACTGCTATAAAACCGCGCGATGTTTTTCCTCAGCAGCATTAACACGACCCACCTCAACACACTCAACAACTCGACATGAAGTCCTCTATCGTTTTCTGCGCGCTCTCGTTCGCCATCGCCGCCGTCGAAGCCCGCCCAAGGGACTCCAACGCTCACCGTCTTGCTCGCGGCCTCCCTCCGCTCCCTCCCCGGCGCCGCCAATCAGGTGAGTCTTCTTCTTTCTTTCATTTGCACGATATTGATTTCATTCTGCAGGCAAGCGCACCACACCCTCCTCCACGCCCTTCACCTGCGCCTCGAAGAAGACCTTCTGCTGCGCCGACCTCACGTCGACCAGCAGCTCGGCCGCTACCACCATCCTTAGCGGGCTCGGCGTCCCGCTCAGCAGCTGCGGCGCCCACATCGGCACCGGCTGCGTCGCCGCAATCGGCGGTTCTTGGTACGTTATTAATCAATATTTCCTCCCTGTGCATGCGCTTATTATCTGTACAACGCAGCTTAATTGGTACCCCAGCGACGTGCTGCGGGAATCTATTCGGGCTCGTTGGAATCGACTGCACGCCCGGTACGCCCGCATTCTTCCTGTTTTCTTTTGCAGGATTGTATGCTTATTATTTTGCAGTTGCAGCCTCCACGTCGACCTCGCACACTGCGTCGTCTTCGTCGTCCCACCCCGCGTCGTCGGCGGCCTCAAGCTCTGCCTCGGGCAGCAGCTCTGTGTCTTCTGCGTCGGTCTCTCGCTCGTCTTCGGCCAGCAGCTCTTCGTCAGCATCTGCGTCGCGTTCGAGCAACTCCGCATCGTCGGCATCGGTCTCTCGCTCGTCTTCGTCCGGTAGCGCACGCAGCTCCTCGTCCGCCTCGAGTGGCTCCGCGTCAGCATCTGCTTCACGTTCGAGCAGTTCCGCGTCTTCCGCGTCCGCCTCTCGTTCGTCTTCGGCCAGCAGCTCTTTGTCCGCTTCGCGTGCCAGCAACTCCGCATCAGCATCTGCTTCGCGTTCGAGCAACTCCGGGTCCTCGGCATCGGTATCTCGCTCGTTTTCGACCAGCAGCTCTTCATCGGCTTCGCGTGCCAGCAGCTCTGCGTCGGCATCGGCATCTGCTTCGCGTTCAGGCGGCGTCCCCAGCAGCTCCGCATCGTCCGCGTCGACCTCTCGCTTGTCTTCGGCCAGCAGTTCCTTGTCGGCTTCGCGTGCCAGCAGCTCCGCATCAGCATCTGCTTCGCTTTCGAGCAGCTCCGGGTCCTCGGCATCGGTATCTCGCTCATCCTCGTCGGCCCACTCAAGTAGCGCACCCAGCAGCTCTACGGCTCAGTCTACATTGTCGGTCTCGCGCAGTGCTTCGTCGTCTTCGCGCGTCAGCAGCTCAGCTTCTCCTTCCTCGACGCCCGTTACCTGCGACACGAAGAAGACCTTCTGCTGCTCGGATCTGGCGTCGACCAGCAGCTCCGCCGCTACGACCATTCTCAGCGGACTTGGAATTCCGGTCAGCAGCTGTGGCGCCCACATTGGCACCGGCTGCATCGCCGCCATCGGCGAGTCCTGGTACGTTGCCAGTGTTTTCCCCTTATTCGCGAGCTTATTCCTATTCCTCGGTGCAGCTTAATCGGGACGCCCGCCAAGTGCTGCGGCAATCTGTTCGGGCTTGTTGGAATTGACTGCACGGCCGGTACGAGTGCATTACTCCCTGATTGTGGGCGCATGCTTATCTTGTTACAGTTACGGTCTCGACGTCGACCTCGCACACCGCGCCGTCCTCGTCTTCCCACCCCGCGTCGTCGGCGGCCGCATCAGCGAACGCTAGCTCTGCGTCCTCCGCCTCCTCGTCGTCAGTCCGCTCGAGCAGCTCATTGGCGGTTTCGCGGTCAAGCAGTTCCGCGTCTTCCGCGTCCGCCTCTCGTTCGTCTTCGGCCAGCAGCTCTTCGTCGGCTTCGCGTGCCAGCAGCTCCGCGTCGGCATCAGCATCTGCTTCGCGTTCAAGCGGCGTCCCTAGCAGCTCCGCATCCTCCGGGTCGATCTCGCGTTCGTCTTCGGCCAGCAGCTCCGCGTCAGCATCTGCTTCGCGTCCAAGCGGCGTCCCTAGCAGCTCCGCACCCCCCGGGTCGGTCTCTCGTTCGTCTTCGGCCAGCAGCTCCGCCTCAGCATCTGCTTCGCGTTCGAGCAGCTCCGCCTCCTCGGTGTCTGTCTCTCGCTCCTCTTCGTCCGCATCGCGTAGCTCTGCGTCGGCATCTGCTTCGCGTTCAAGCGGAGTCCCCAGCAACTCCGCATCGTCGGTCTCTCGCTCATCCTCATCAGCCCACTCAAGCAGCGCACCCAGCAGCTCGTCGGCGGCTTCGCGATCAAGCAGCATTCCTAGCAGCTCCGCGTCCTCCGCGCCGGTCTCTCGCTCGTCTTCGGCTAGCAGCGTACGCAGCTCTTCATCGGCGTCCAGCAGCTCCGCGTCAGCATCTGCTTCCCGCTCTACCGCATCGACTGCGTCGGCATCTGAGCCCCACTCGTCTTCGTCGGCCCCGAGCAGTGCACCTGGCAGCTCATCAGCTCAATCCTCATCGGCGGTTTCGCGTTCAAGCAGCTCTGCGTCCTCGGTCTCGGCACCTCGCTCGTCCTCGTCCGCATCGCATAGCTCGGCCTCAAGCTCGCATGCCAGCAGCTCTGCTTCGGGAGCTCCGTCGTCCTCTTCGGTTTCGCGTTCGGCCTCTGCGTCCTCCTCACACGCGCCGTCTAGCTTGCGCCCCAGCAGCTCCACTTCTTCCGGCAGCCTTCGTAGCAGCTCAGCTGCCCCTTCGTCCTCGCGCGTCAGCAGCTCTGTTTCCCCCTCGTCTACCCCTATCACCTGCGCCACGAAGAAAACCTTCTGTTGCTCTGACCTCGCGTCGACCAGCAGCTCGTTCGCTACAAGCATAATCAGCGGTCTTGGAATTCCGGTCAGCAGCTGTGGTGCGCACATCGGTACCGGCTGTGTCGCCGCCTTGGGCGATTCTTGGTACGTTCGCAGTTTTTCCTTCTTGTGCGCGAGCTCATTCTTTTTACGTACAGCTTGATCGGCACGCCTGCGAAGTGCTGCGAGAATCTCTTCGGACTCATTGGTATCGACTGCACACCCGGTATGATTATATTCTCCATTTTCTTTCCATAATCGATACTGAGATTCCCACAGTTACTACCTCCACGTCGGCTTCACACACCGGGCCGTCCTCGTCTGTCCTCCCCGCGTCGTCGGCGGCCTCCTCGCACATCAGCTCTGCCTCACACAGCAGCTCGGCATCGTCGGTATCTCACTCGTCCTTGATCAGCGCATCAAGCAGCTTATCGGCAGCTTCGCGTTCGAGCATCATTCAGAGCAGCTCCGCATCCTCCGCATCGGTTTCTCGCTCGTCTACGTCGGCTCACTCGACCAGTGCATCCAGTACCTCATCGGCGGTTTCGCGTTCAAGCAGCGCTTCTTCCCGTTCCAGCAGCTCGGTTGCCTCGTCGTCCTCGTACGTTAGCAGCGCCGTTTCGAGCCGTCCCAGCTCGGCCTCTGCTTCAAGCTCCTCGGCCTCTTCCAGCAGTGCTCACGCTGGCTCAGTATCTCCGTCGTCATCGCACGCGTCCAGCTCGCACATCGGCAGCGCCTCGCCTTCCACCGGTGACCATGCGAGCTCTGCGACGTTGTCCACCGCGTTGTCTAGCAGTGCTCGTAGCAGCTCCGCGTTCCTTTCTTCTACACACACGAGCTCTTCTTCTTCCCACCAGAGCAGTTCCAGCACTCGGACATCCGCATCGGGCAGCAGCTCCTCTGTGCCTCATTCCAGCTCGGTTTCGCGAACTGGGTCCAGCTCGGCATCGGCCTCGGCTACTGGCTCGGTGTCGTGCAGCGGTCAAATTACTTTCTGTTGCGACACTATCGAGGTTTCTACAAGCTCCTACGGAAGCAGCTGCCTGAACAACGCAGGCGTTTCGTCCTCGTTGAACGTTGGCGCGAACATTGGCGTCGCATGTGTCCCTGTCACTACGGCGGATGATGGAACACAGTCCTGGTGAGCTCTTTGTCGACGACAGCCTCGTTTCATTCTAATTTTCCTCAGTTCGGGAATCAAGAAGCCGCTTAAATGCTGCAAGACACTGTTCAGCACCATTGGAATCGACTGCGCTAGTGGTACTTCATTTCATTTCTACTCTCTGGGTCAACACATGCTTATCATTTACCACAGCATCGCTCTCCAGCGCCAGCACTTCACACTCCTCCACGCGTGTATCGAGCTCCAGCATATTCCGCAGCAGCAGCTCCACTTCTACTACTTCGCGCTCGGCGTCTGCATCGACCTCCCCCTCGTCGGTCTCTTCGGCCCTTGCAAGCAGCTCGACCTCCCGCAGCGGAGCATCGTCCTCCGCGCCATCCACTGCTTCGCACTCAAGCAGCTCCGCGTCCTCGAGCGCTCACTCCACTGTTGCCGCCTCGTCTTCCAGTGTGGCGCCATCCAGCTCAACGATGCTCGCCTCGTCAAGCACCCGCGCGGCCAGCTCATCGTCAACAGCGCACATCAGCTCCGCATCCCCGAGCTCGAGCGTTCACTCAACCATCCCCGCCTCGTCTTCCATTGTGGCACATGCGAGCGCAACCACGTCAAGCACCCGCGCCGTAAGCTCATCATCGACGGTGCACACCAGCCCGTCCAGCTCGGCAGTTGCCTCCTCGTCCTCCTCTCGGTCAAGCAGCACCGGTGCCGCGCCCTCCTCTCCGGCACCATTGAGCACACGAACCACTAGCCCCTCCTCGAGCAGCGGTGCGGTCGTATCATCCACGGCACACACCACTTCGAGCAGCTCAGCATCGCCGAGCACCCGCGCCACGAGCTCCCCCTCGAGCAGCGTTGTAACCTCGTCATCGACGGCACACACTACTTCAAGCAGCTCTGCACCGTCGAACACCCGCATCACGAGCTCCAGCAGCGCTGCAACTTCGTCGTCGGCCGCGCATACGACTTCGAGTAGCTCAGCATCGCCGAGTACCCGCGCCACGAGCTCCTCCTCGAGCAGCGTTTCAACCCCTTCGTCAACGGTTCGCACGACCTCAAGCAGCTCGGCAGTTACATCGAGCTCCGCCAACGCTGTAACCCCTTCGTCGACGTCGCGCACCACTTCGAGCACCTCAACACCGTCGAGCACCCGTGCCGCGAGCTCCTCAAGCAGCGTTGTAATCCCTCCATCAACAGTTCGGACGACCTCGAGCAGCTCAGCAGTTACATCCTCATCGAGCACCCGCGCCACAACCTCCACCCTTGTAGCCCCGTCGTCGCCGACCTCCCAAACCACTTCTTCCTCCGCACTATACACCACATCCTCGACCACCTCGACCACTGCCCGCACCACATCCACCACATCGTCCACGCACACGACCGTTGCTTCCACGACGACCGCAGCCCAGCCGGCGTCGACGTCGCCAGTCTATTGCTGCAGCGAACTCATATCGACTGCCAGCTCCCTGGCGACCGGGCTACTCTCCGGGCTCGGACTGAACACGGCGAGCGCTGACGTCGGCGCGGCCATTGGCCAAGCTTGCTCTGTCGCGGGGATCCTGCGCGGCAACCAGTACTGGTGAGTTTCTCTTACTGCGCATCTCGTCATCTTACTGACTCGTTCCTTCAGTAACGCCGGCCTGAAGCCGTGTTCATGCGGCGGGCTGAAGGGTTCAACGGGGCTCAACTGCGTTGCGAGTGAGTTCTTTTCATCCTGCGAGTACTCTGGACCGATACTGACCCGTTCTTTTCCTAGCCACGCTGCAGACCCGCCGCGCCCTGGTCTAGACAACTGAATAATTCACGACAAGACACGGCCCACATCCTGTATTACCAGCCATCCATTCGCTTCGGACCGTCATCGCTTTCGTGCCTCGCGCACTTCTTTCCCTGCTTTCGCATTGCTCTTACGCCATAATTTTGCTATCGTCGTGTCATAGATCCCACTTGTATAAGTTAGCGACAAACGAAATGTATTTTGATTTGAATTCCTTCGCCAGGACTTGTGGCCTCTGGGTTTGTATCCCAATCAGTCTCTATGTATAATATACATATTTTACCCTGTATTTTACATGTAAAATTGGGGTCATGTCAACCAATTTTAGCCAGCAGTACTTGGATCGCTCTCGCTCTGAGATGTACAATTTTATGAAGACGAGACACAGAAACATCAAACATAGAGCCCCATGTAACTCAGAAAATGCTGTCGCTTCACGACAGTGGTGGCATTGTTTGCAATGGGCGCTAAGCCAGGGGCGTTTGCAGCAATCAGGGCGTTAATAGCCTGTAAATACTGGGCTCCTTGAGTCCAGAGTTAGAAACGCAAGCTGTGGGAAAAAGTCACACACCAGAGAGTCCCGACAAAGCCTGATCCACAGTTGTCGGGAGCGGTGGGGCTGCAACAATGCCGGGAGGGTACTGGAGAAGGCCAGATGCTGGCGCGGCCGCGTTGTGGGCGCGCATGGGGACCAGGTCAAGTCTAAAAAAGGTTTAACTTTGGATGATGAGGGAGAAGCCACCTCTCAATCACGGCGTTGAGACCTCCGACGACAGCGTTGAGACTTCCGGTGACAGTGTTGAGAGTTCCGACAACGGTGTTGTGACCTGCGACGAGTTGACCTTGAAGGAGGTTGAACTCTGTGACGAGCTGGAGCATGTTCGCATTCATGGCGAGAAGTTGTTGCATTGGATTCTGGTCCCAACTTAGTTGTAGGATCAGATAAACGACGTCCACGGCGCACGCACAGAATTTGGGATGTTGGCAGTTTCGGCAGCCACTCCTTGCATGACCGCGGAAAGCGCGTTCCAGTCGGGCTGGGGAAGGGCAGGGTTTGGGACAGGAACACGTTGGAGCACGAGGGGTTAGGGGAGTACGGGTAGCAGAGAACTTGATTCATGGTGGCCAAAGTAAATTGGCAACGCGTCAATAACAAGACCAAAGAGTTATCCATAACGCGACACTGTTTCCTTCCAACTCCCAGCAATCAACTTATGTCGAATCTCGGACCTCTAGTTAGACCTCTTAAGTTTAACCACCATGACTAGGAGTCTGAGCTCCGGGTCCGGGTCCTCGAGGATTGGATTTCAACGTACACTATACTACGTTCTTCGAGTGCAACGAATGTATTCTTCCAGCTCGATTGTTAACTCGATTCCGCCTCCAGCACCGAGTTGTCCTTATTCCAAGTCGTCACATTTCTTGCGGCGATCGGCATTGGTCACCCGCCTTTCAATTCTCTTGGAACGTGGTGGATGTCGTCGCTTGATCGTCACTGGAGCTTATGTAGCGTTGAACAAAGCTTGAAGCCTTCGTGCGCAACTCAATCATGTCCGACGAAGGGTTGACACCGCAAGACGATTTCGCGTTATCTATTTTCTGACCATAAATCGATTCGCGCAACACAAAGGTCGCTGATCGCTGGCACAGGAGTCATCCGACGATGCGTCATTTTTCAACATAGGAGTGCCGCTAATTCGCCCGGCATACCCATAGTATGACAATTCGCCCGATATGCCCACCGAGGCGGGGAGTATAAAGTCCTGAGCCGACGTCTACTCCAACAACAGTTCAACTGTCCTCACCCCGCACTCCTCCTCCCTCCACCCATTTCACGCAATGAAGACCGCATTCGCCACTGTTGCTCTCGCGGCTCTCGGAGTAGCCGCAGTGCCACATGCAAAGCGCGACGACACGATTGACGGTCAGATTTTCTGGTTTTATTTTAAATGGATGACTAAACCTTTTCAGATGCCACCGTCCTTAACTTTGCCCTCACACTGGAGTACCTCGAGAACGCCTTCTACTCCGGCGCACTCGCCAAATTCAGCGAGCACGACTTCCGTAAGGCGGGACTGCCCAAATTTGCGCGGGGCCGGTTCGCCCAAATCGCCGAGCACGAGGCGGCACATGTGGCTTTCCTGAGCGCCGCACTGGGAGACAAGGCGACGCAGCCGTGTAACTACAGCTTGTAAGTCCACTCTTCCATGCGAGATACTTTGCGCTGATTCGTTGCGTCAGCCCGTACACCGACCCGAAATCATTCGCTGGCCTGAGCCAGGCGATTGAGGGTGTTGGTGTGTCGGCGTACACCGGGGCTGCCCAGTACATCACCGACAAGTCCTACTTGACTGCCGCTGCCTCAGTCCTTGCCACCGAAGCGTACGATTTTATTTTATCTTGGATGTAGCACCATTCTAACATCCCCCGCAGAAGACATGCAAGCTGGGTTGCCTCAGCCGTCAACAAATATGCTGGCTGGAGCGGTGCCCTCGATGTACAATTTTAATTCCTTGCAGTCTATACTCTTCTGACGTTCATGCAATAGATCCCTCTCGGCCTGAACCAGGTCTACAGCATCGCAGCAGCATTCATCACCAGCTGCCCCTCCACTAACCCCGCACTCCCCGTCAAAGCGTTCCCCTCGCTCACGGTCACCACCACGCGCTACTCCCCGGGCAAGTCCATCGCCCTCGAATACACGCCCGCCACGGCCGTCGCCGACGGCACCGCGCTCTACGTCGCGTTCTACACCGGTCTCGCTGTCGAGTATGCGAAGCTCGAGGATGGAAAAGTCGTGATCCCCGACGACCTCCGCGGGCAGGTGTACGCCGTCGTCACGACGAGCGACTCCCAGGTGAACGACGCGAACACCATCGCCGGGCCCGCGATCCTCCTCCTCGAGTTCAACTCGGCCGGGAAGCTGTATCACTAAGAACTTCATCTTTATTGCCTCCCTCTCTATACCATTTGCATTAACGCACAGACTTTGACGACCACATGTAAATAATACTCATTACCACTCGGAATATAATATCCTCCAGGCTCCTCCCAGCGCGCCAGTGTTGTGTCCAGATCATTTGCGACATTCCTCCGCTAAAATTTGCATGTAACTTATCTACATGATCCATGCATTTTTACGTGGGATGGTGGCGCTTCTCTTGCACTCTGTGTTCGAACCATTGTGCACGTGATCGTGTTCAAACTGCACAATCGTCAACAATCCTCCTCGTTCTTTCGGCTTCCATCTAGCGATTCTTCCGCCAACGGTCCCCTAGCCTTCTCTTTCAAGATGCGTCGGGGCCCCCATCTCAGCTAGTGGAGTTTATGAAACCCCCGCAGCTGTGATCAACCTGAGTCTTGTCCGACGAAATCTCCCTCCGCTGTTTGGTCCCTCGTTGAATTTGATATACTTCCCGCGTGGAATGGATCGTATCGCCCCTTGGATTCTCTTGTCCGCCCAAATCTCCCTGTGCCTGGATCGACGGTGCTTCTTTACCGACCGCATCGCTGTCTCACCATGTTCTCCTGATGAAGAAGGCGCGGATGGTTGGAAAGAATACCCGTCGCAATATATAAGGAGGGTCCCGAGTCGAGTGACTGTACTGGAAGTGACGCCCCCGTCACCACTCATACACATTGCGACTTTCGCCATGGCTGCTCAAAACCCTCATCTTCCCGTGGAGCTCATGGAGGAGATCATCGCGACCGCTTGGCACCTGCCGCTTTCATCGAGAGACCGCATCACTTTCATGCGATCTTCGCTCCTCGTCAATTCGACGTGGGCGGACACATTCGACCTCGTATCATCGCGCGACGTTTTCATCCCATCCTCCGCCTTCTGCGACCACTGGATCCAACGGCTCCGAGCACCGACCCCATCGGTTGTCGCCATCTCCCCATCGTCTCTGCTCCAGAGAATTTTCCGCGGCTACAAACAATCGTCGAGGCCCTCCGTCCAGCCACGGTCTGCGAACCTCGCGTGCCAGTCCATTACCATCCAACTCGCCAACGTCGATGTTCATCCCGACAAACACAACCGCATGCGCATGCCAATGGGAGCCGTCCTCGACAACCTCTTGGAAAATTTGGACGCGCGCTCCCTCGCTCCTAACTTACGCCGCCTCACCATCGAGTACCTCGACGCGACGTTTGGCGACGTCTTCCACCGTGCAGGACTCGCCGCACTTCCCTCCCAAATCACCCATCTCGAATTACGCTACTCCTTTGGCTCCGAGACGCCGGCTTGGCTCGTCAAGGCGCTGAAGGATAAAGAGGAGAGGCAGAGGAACATCGGATGGGTGTCGCGGTCCATCACAGACTTGTCGGTCGTCGGTGCCGGAGAGAACACGGTTAGCGATATGTTGCGGGCGTGCACCAACGCTCGAATCCTCGACGGGGAACGTGGCGCTCCTACTCTTGATTCAACCACTTGAAGTACATACGCTTGTCTCCGTTATATTTGTTCCACTTCCCTTCGGCAATATCCCTTTCCTGTGCCAAATGAATTCAGCCTGTGAAGCATCCACAAAGGCGGGAGAAAATTACGCGCGATTTGTGAGCGCGGCTAGGAGGAATAGAATCCATTACTGCGGAGGTATATAAGGCCCAGTGTAATCGCCAATTCCGATCCGAAAATTTGTTTCTCGTTGCTGAACTCCCGCGAGCGCCGGACTTTGGGCGTCTCGTATTTTCATCACTGTTCAGTTTGCATATTCACTTGAAGTTAAAATGGCAGATATATTTTAGTAGAGACTCGCAATGAAGAATCGAACAGGATACAAAAAAAAGGGGTGGAAGGATGCGTCGAAAGGCAGACGAGGTTCATGCAGACGAAATTCATGTCCACCGTCCGGTATAGTTCCACCCATTCACAATCGCCTCTGACCCTTCCGACCCATTCATCAACAAGAGATCCAATCCCTCTGCGCAAAGCGAATGGAATCCAGCCAGTGTAACAGGCTCTGGGCGCGGGCCCGACTCTGTGACCAGTGCTGCGGCTTTTAGTGCACATTCGGCTGCTCTCCACCGGGATTCCAGCATCTTCAGATGGAGGCCATAATTGATGTAGGTTTCACTCTCGCACCCGAAATCAATTCCGGATAAGTGTGGTGCGAGCACCCCGCTCGGAGTGATGAAGGGATCGACGGTCAAATCGTAAATGATGGCGTTGGCTGCTTGGTATAGGGTAGGGAAGTCTCCACGAGGATGGCATGTTACGATCGCGAGCTCGGTGATAGATGTGAATTTTTGGAGGGTCTCGCTGACTTCGCGGGCGATGGGTGACCCTCTGAAGCAAAGCCTTCGAAGGTTGCAGGCGGAACGGACGAGAAAGGATTCTAAGGGATGCTGAAGACCTGCTGCACCATCGCCACGAGTGTAAATGGCGATTTCTTGTAAAGCAGGCGCCTTGAGGTAGTTCAAGATGGTGGTCTCCGATACGTAGAGCCGGCGGAGACGCCGCAAGGGAATGGCCTCGCCCTGGTGCGGCCACGGTTCCTTATCGAAGAGTACTTCGATTCGGGCCTCGACCAAATTAAAGGCCAGTTTCAGGACGCCTTCATGTATCTTCCATGGGCCGTCGAGTTGATACCGGGTGAGTTGATGGGAAGGAAGGAGAATGGGGAAAGTTCGCCATTGGTTGCGAATGCCGGCCTCGAAGAGAGAAGGAGCGGACTGGAAGCAATCGATGTACCTCACCGCTTTCTGACTTTCCGCGCCATCCCAATGCATCCACAACCTGCGCAGCGACGGAACACGGTTTCGAAGCGTAGACAGGAGAGGGAACAGATTCGAGGTTAAGCTGATGCTGAGTTCTTCCCAAAAGAAAGAGCGCTTTGCGAGAGAGAGAAATATCGCGATTTGTGGCCGGGAGGCAGAACCTTCACGTCCGTAGAAATGGATTTTCAAGCTCCGCGCGCGTGCGAGTTGGGTTTCGAGCATGGGTAATGGATACCTCGATGAGAGGTTGTAATCGATGGCGACCAGCGACCACAATGGAGAGGTCGAGATAGCAACTGCTCTCCAATGACTACTGGTATGTGTGAGCACCCATGGGCTTTTTCCTACGTCGAATCCGCGATGACCCACTGCCAGGAGGTCACTGACCGAGGGCAAGGTCCACGAAAATATTTCGCCCAGAACCTCTGGCGGCATCCTCCGAAGTGGGGAGAGGACGGCATTATTCTCCGCGCGGTAGGCCGACAGCGCGGTACGCTCTTTCTCGAGCTGCCTCAGACGATCCCGGAGTTGGGATATCTCGGTGTCGAGACGCACCAAGCGCGTGTCGGCGTTGGATACAACCGATCTGATGAAGGAAATTTCCGCGCTCTCGGGGGCCTCATTGGTGGTCAAAAGCTTCCGATGGAGAGCCAGCGCTTTCGTGGGCACTTGGACATTAGATTCTGCCGATGAGGTAAGGGTCCCACATGCGGGGCACTGGGAGCTCATCTGCAAAAACAAACGGTGAACGGTATGTGTAAGACAGAATGCGTTCACTTACGATGTCGCGGTCGCGGAGAAAGCGAGACAATTTGGAGACAATAGCGAAAACAACAAAGTTGATCGCAATGATCGCAACACAGAAATTGACCGGCCCGGTCCCAACAATCACGCGCCATCACGAGAATTGCCCTTTTCAGCCACAACGCCGGCGGCCCGTTCAGGCAATTGGACAGCCAGACGGCTAGTTTCGTTCACAAGGGCCACGATGCAAGAGGGGAAATGGTTTAGTAGCATAGGTGCATAATTCGGTGCATGGGCATAATATGTATACTATCCGTCCCAGACTCGATCTGCGACAGGAAACTAGTATCGAAAGCCGGAGCACTGCGCCATGAAGAGTGAAAGCCGGAGCCTCCGGCTTTCTTGACTGGCTTCCAATTCATCTAGACGCTGGGCTGAACGTTCCCACCAACCCGGTGAGCGCGGTTCTACGTGCGGCGAGGGTTTAAACCTTACACCACCCGGATAGCTCGTCACCCTGGGGTCCTTTGCATCCATCATTTCCTGGATCCCAGGGTGCATGCTGCTCCACGGCGGACTGGGGGGTGTGGAGGGTGTGGGGGTCACTTCCCGCCTGGAGGTTTCGGGTTCGGTGTTGAGCCCCCGCCACCCGCCGATGGCCAAGTCCTGGGTGACGGGAGATTCTTCTACCCTCGTGCGGACGGTACGGGTCTTCCGCCGGATCCGGAGCCTTGTTGCCCCCCTCTCCTTGTTAATTCGGCGGATCGCCTTCATTGCCATCATCTTGTTCCCCAGCCGTTCCACCCGTGCCTCACGGTATGACCCGTTCAGACGCTCCCAGCGTGACCGTCTAGACGGTCCATCTTTGCGACGCCTTTTCAGACGACGCTCCCAGAGTGGCTTTCTCTTCTCCTGGCTGACTCGGGATGTTCCCCGCATTTAGATATGGAGAAGTGGTTGGTGGTAAGCGGAGGGGAGTCCGAGGAAGGTTGTACAGTGGAATGGACTTGGACTGGTTGAGTATTAGGGTGAGCTGGGAATGGTTGTCCACTTGGATTTCGATTGACCATGCCTCCTCTTATATATCCGAAGCGCACCGTAGGACCATGACCGCTTTGGCACAAAGCGGTACTAGGACCTTCCATCACTAAGCGCTTGGACGGCGCTTGGACAGACTTGGATCTCCCAAGCGTAGATGGTCCAAGCGATCATGGATTTTTCCCGACCTCTTTGATGCTGCAGTCTATCTAGGGACCAGAAATGTTCGTAAACTCGTTTATACGCCTTCTCTCTTGGCACATTCTCGACGGCAATACACATGCTTGTACCAGAATTTATATTATATTTGTGAGCACTTATTTGAGTTCAACCTTCGACCCAGAATCTCCGCGCCCTTTTTTCTGGTATGCCAAAACCTTCAATTTAACCTCGCGCTTTGACCTTCATCACAGTTACCATTGTAATTCGCATGCAATCAATTCCAAACCCGTCCCAAAAAAAAATCTGCTCTCAGGGATCCCTCTAGTTCTCTTTCATGATCTACATGTCGAGAAGTTAGGCCTGTTCAAGAACAACTTAGCTTCACGCACCCAAGGAAGGTCCTTCGAGTTGTATTTCCTGGGCGAGGCGTTTCCACGCGGACGCCTTATTCACATCTTCTGTTGTCGCCAGCGGGATAACAACGCCGAGTTCAAAGTTGTTGACCTACAAGTAAGGCGTCAAGTGTTTTCGCAACGCAGGAATGAGCCTTGACCCACATTTAAGACGGGTACGGACGCATCGCCGGTAAGATTGCCCCAGGCCGGAGACGTGAAGTTGTGCGACCCGAGGTACATCCAGCCAGCTGAGCTCGATGCGTCTTCCTGCTCCGCGTTCCGTTTCTGCGCAAAGGTTGCGATGATCATCTTCACGAGCAGTTAATTGTGTGCGCGCGAGCGGACGAGTTTGGGCTCCGAAGTGAGTCGCTCACCTTCGTATGCATCAGCACCGGGCCCCCGCTGCTATTCGAATCGTGGAAGGCCGCGCGCGGGAAGGTCTTTCCTTCCCACTTTTTCCGCGTGCAGAACAGGGAGCGCGCGCCCTGTCATCGAAGTATATGATGGATACATGAGGAGGGAATCGAATGGGACGTACATGTTCGGCAGTACCCTTGACTGTTGCCAACGACGGGAATACCACCTTCACGCCGGGGGGGTACGCCAGCTTCTTGCGCTTACTTTCGTAATGTTCATGTGCGCTTTGAGTGCGGAGGCATGCCCAGAGGCAGAGAGGTAAAACTGGTTAAACCACTGCGTGGTGTACATTCCGATGCTCGAGCCCTACACAGGGTTCAGGAGATGGATATGACGAAAGCAAATGCGCACTTGGCATTCTATGACCAGATCCTGGGTGTCTGTTGTAGCGAGTCCCAGCGCTTGGATCGCGCGCATGAGGCGAGGATGTCCGTTCCTTCGCCAGTGGTCAGAACGATATATGCTGCGCAGAAAAAGGCGTACGTCATAATACGCTTCCACCCCTCCGACTTCCCGGCGATGCTAGGCACTAGCTCAGCCGTCACATTGCTCCAATTCCAGAGCTTGGAGAGCTCGTCGATCGAGTTGAAAGGGAGGTCGATTTTCTGAACATATCAACATTAGATAATACAATATGGAGAAATGGAGAGCGTAAAGGGACAACAGTCTAAGATTCTCACCATTTGTTTCAAATGTTCTAACGCAGGGCCCACATTTGTCGCCTTAAGCACACTTCCAAGTATCGTCGCGAAGCCTGCTTCTGGTTTGGCTTCACTGCTTGATTTCTTCGTTTGGTCAGTGAGACTGGTACCGAAGACACTTGATGATGAATTTAGGGCGACATCTTGGATGAATACAGCCTGGACAGAAATTACACGACGAGGTTTGTCAGGCTGGAACGCAACACCCACATTTTCCAAGTGCTCCCAATCAACGGGGATCAGGTTTGCGGTGCTGATGACGACTCGAACACGCCCAGATTTATAAAAGAGGACCATGTACTGGGCCTAGCGTAAACGACGGGAAATGGAATGGACAAGGAAACCGACCTTCATATGCATGCAACCGCCCTTGCCCAGCTTTGGGCACGTCTGTACCCAATTATCGAATAGATTGCACATGCTCGGACCGCTTTCCTCTGTACCGCTCCCCACGACAAGGACCACAGGCACAGCGGGAGGAAAGTGTGACTTCAGCCACTCAGGCGAACAACCGAATGACGATAGTATGGCGAACTTGAGGTCCGAGTTCGTGGCGGGCCCGATAATATCTTGGAACCCGATCGCCTCGCGTCCGTCTGCGCGTTGATTAGCGTGCAAGGTCGCGGTAGGGAAAAATGCGCCATCGTAGAACGTTCGCGATGCGAGCGGGGTCTTCGGGGTGTTATAAAGTGTGGTACCAGCTACACGTTGGCGTTTGTGATCTCCGGTGGCTTCCTCATCTTCACGCATGCGCTTGCGCCGGGCGAGACGGTCGGCCTCCATCTGAGCGCGGTCAGGAAGGGAGCCGAGGGGACCATTTTGGACTTGTGGCGGAGTGCGTTTCTGTTCTTTGTTCTTAGACCTCACGCTGTTGACACTCGCTGGAACAGAATCTGCACTCTTTCCCGCAGACGATTTATTTGATGCTGGCTTCTTCGATTCGTTGTCGTCCGACTCGTCCTCCGTTTCGGAATCGTCGACCACGGTGGCATGTACTTTTCGATTCGAGTCCAATATAGCAGTGCGGCTCGTAGAGGTTCCAGGTTTCGTACTAGTCCGCATTGAGGCTAAATTCTCGTCGTCAGAGTCGTCCTCAGTCTCCGAATCATCGACAACGATGGGCTTTGCTTTCGACTCGAGCGCGAGGGCTCTGGATTCAGTCCACGGTCAGACCAGGATATATCAGTGACGGGAACATACGCAGCACGGTCCCGGTGACTTCCTGAGTTCATCGTCGCACCGTAGAGGAAACAGAGAGAGAGCTAGAGGAAGTAGCACGAGTCGGACTTCGATCACGGGATCTTGGCAAGTTTATACGTCATTTGGTGTCCAAATAATAGAATAAAATTTTAATCCCCTTCATGTCTTTGGTTCAATCAATTTTGGCTCAAATAAAAACTACAGGGAGTTACTTGATGAGGGAGTCCATGGGCCATAGGGCCGATTAGTTCGTATCAATGTTGCTCGTCATAACATCCAACGCGGCGAGCTGTCCCCACGACGTGAATGCCTGAGGCGGCCCATGCCAATTGGAAGAATATGTGCTTCCGGTTGCAACGAGGTCGATAAGCGCATTGTACTGCATCCCAGAGTTCAGATACATATTTTTCAAGAAGTGAACCATAAACTCCGCACCTGAACATCGTCGTAGCTGTGAATGAGGGTCCTAAGACCGGTGTTGCTAGGGTTTCTGGCCCACGCTCTTTGAAGCCGATGGAGTCGTTGTTTGAAGTGGTGCTCACCCCCTCGGTAATAATACCGTCGGTGCCCGCCCACACGGTCGTCTTGACAGCGGCAACCAGAACGTTTAGCATCTTAACCTTGTACTTAACAAGTGAATGTAAGGAAGCAATGCAGAATGACGCACAATGTGGTCCACTGAGAATCGCCGGTGACGGCTGCCAACGCATTAAGGCCCTCGATGTACTTGCCTGCGTTATATGTTGATAAATAAATTTGCATTGGCTCGAGTCTGATGGAGTTACTCGCCTGAGTTATATGTAAATAGCCATGTCGCAGGTGACGTGGAGCAGTCGAAAGCGTTCACAGTATCGAGCACTAAATTGTTTGTGTTGAGATTCTGTGCTTTAATCCTGAATCGAGGTCTGTCTCAGGTATTTTATAGAACAGTATAAGTTCAACTGACCAATTGGCACTCGAGATGGCGGCAGCTGTGTAGGTTGCATTCTTGGTATATTCAGCGAGGAAATCAGACAGCCTGGAAATAGTGAAGTTTAATAGTAGAGTAAACCCCTCTGATAGAGCCGTACGTGATATGGAGGCTAAAGGACATCCATCAGCAGAATCAATTAGTTTTACGAACAAAACATACCCAGTTGTAATGGAGTTAACGGCTTGGTCATCTGTTGTGGGACGCTAGGTCGTTGCATGAGCGATGGATGAGTAAGTAAAGGGTGAATTTACCCAGAATACACCGCCGGCCATAGTGGCTGTTCAGTTATGAGTGGACGTGTCGTGTCGTGAACAGAAACATAAACTGACCTCCACCGCATGTGGATTTGATGGCAAAGACTTTGTTCAATTGCTCTCCGGCGCTGGCTTCGGCCTCGGCCTCAGTTATGACACTGGGCAGATGTGAATTTCAAATGAAAGTCGAAAGAGGACTTGTGCTTGCTCTACGGTGACATGAGTCCAGACGTCGACTGCATGGGCCAGCAGCGTGGTATCCTGGAGAATAATTCAATCTATGAAGGGAAAGCATGGGACAGGAACATACACCATGTGCCCGGTACGCATATACCGCGGCTTGTGCCCACCACCTAAAGGCATATAAGTTTCCCGCATAGAAACAGGTTGGCTTGAACACACATAGCATCGTCATTGTACTTGGTCAATCTGAATGAAGCTCAGCAAGAAGCACATGTTTGAAATACTCACCCTTGAGGTTTGAACTGTTCAGCTCGGTATAATGTAAGGTTAAATTAACACGTACCCGAATTGATCATAGTGCGCCCAACATGCGGTTTAAACATAAATGACGAAACGAAATCCAATCACGGAATAATGATGAACGGCGCGGAATTCTGTATCACTGGCCAGACAGGGTCAGACCACCCGGTTGCGAACTCCGAGTTCTACCATCTGGCTCGCCGGTGCAAGGCTACTCGTGATTGAGAGGTGAATCATAAGTGCATCATCTGCTATTCATCCTCCCGAGATGTCGCAGAAAACCTCTAGCACGCTCATTGAGCGACGCAAGTGGACCAAAGCACGCTACAATTGCTCGTATGTGAGCCCCACATCTCATTTGTACCACTCGCCTTTGACACATTACACGATCTAATCTCGACTGATCTGCAGGAACAGGGGTTCTTCAAACTTAATGCAACTTCAAGCTTCAGGTGAAGGGCGGTACAGAAACAGGTTACAGAAACTTGACAGAAATGAAGGCCCACATTCCAACCACGTGATCTGTATTTCACGACCACGTGATCGTGAAAAGCACTCGCCGACTCGCGCTGACTGCTCCGCTATATATTTCGCCTGCTCGCACTATTTAATATGATTTTACTACACTTGGTTGTTCATTTAGCGCGCGGTATGGACTTATATTGAGTGATTGCAGTCAGCACGCGCTTTGGACTCTCCGGGCCCCAAATTTCGCGTGGAAACCCTAGTCCCACGAAAGATCTATTATTTCCGAGTGATCGCAGTGATTGTGCCGTGGAAGAGGCCGAGGTGAAAGTTAATATTCCTTCGCCTACACCGCCGTGCATAAATGGCCTATATTTGAGTTTGATGAACTACTAAGTCTTCAGTATCAATAAACGTCGTGTTTTCAAGTTTTTGTTGCATCTCACGGCCTTTGATCTCGTCCTCGGCATCTCGGACACGTTCAAATGGGAGGATGGGTCAATTATCTCTACGTTTGAGATATTCTGGACATGTTCACTGTCGCAGATACTGAATGGGGAGCGGCCGAACGCTCGTTCCTCCTGCGATTTCACGATTATGCTCAGTATACACCGGAAGTGAGGGAGAAAGTACCTCTGCAACATTCCTGTCCCTTTTTTTACCCATCTGGAGGTATCCTTTCCGGTATCACGTCGATTTGAGTGAAATTAAAAAGAGCAATAAGCACATTTTATGTAATCTTGCGGCCAAATTAGGTGGTGGACGGCTATCACTCGCCGGTAAGTGATACCATCACTTGCTCAAAGCGCGGTGCTCCGGCCTGCTCCGGCTTTCCATACTGTACTACCGCCTTCAACCGTTTCTATTCGGCATTTTTAGCGAGCTCACAATCCTGTTCCCAAAATTCCCAGCCTGGCGTTCGGATGCTGCAATGTGAGCTTGTCACACTGGCAGCACGCGCATCAGCAGGATACCCCAATACACTGCAACTGATTAGAGCGAGATGCCCCAGTGCTCTGATAAGGTTTTTGGCTCACCCACTGCTCCCGAAGACCCCGCCTGCCCCCTGGGGCTGCTATCTGTACGGGTCTGATATTCCTTGACACCAATCTGGTGATGCGTCAACTCTAATCAATCCCGTCGCGTAACAAGGACTTTTTCAAACTATCGCAGAATATCGGACCAAGCTGGTTTTCTGTGCATGCATGCATCCACTCTTGTTCTCAGGTTCTCGCCGCCCAGTCTCGTCTAGCGCTGCGATAGGTGAATCTTTCCTCTGACGAGGAGGGAACCAGGACAACCTTATCTCTCCGACACCGTGGAATATTTCCCGCCCCAGGACTCAGGACCCTGTTGGCAATGGAAGTGTGCTATGCGACGCTACGCGTAGCTCATATGATTCCGGAGCTTGTGACGGCCCCAAGGACCAATCTTAACCGTTGACCTGCTTGCAGTCCAGAGTCAATCCTTTTGTCTGCCGAATGCAGCAAGAGGAACGTTTATCAACTCGGCTATGACTGGCGCGACATACACCGTGGATAGCTAGGCTTAGCTAGGCCTTTCGAATCCACGAATATCCACGGGTGCTCCGCGAGCCAAGCATTCAGCACTGTGCTCCGCGCCCAGCCCAGCCCAGCCCAAACTTACTCCGATTGTTGTCGGTGTTTTTTTAACACCGGACTTGCAGGGACTTGCCCACCGCCAAGTCGGCGTTCGGTGGATTTTGTGCCTTGGTGGTTTCTGGGATTAATTGCTGTGGGATACCAGGAGTATAGACAAGCCGGAGGGCGGCGCCACAATCACTGCACGATGACGTCCCTCAAGATCCGGCTACGACCACCTCGTGAATATTCAACGCCACGGTACGCGTCAATCGGGCGCGCCACACGAATCAGCTCTTCAGTGACATTTACTTGTGCTTAGCTCCTCTATAATGAAAATCAATGCGGCTGTTTCGTGTTGTCTCAGGTTCCGTTTCATCCGCACTAACTAGTAAGACTCTGCAAGACTAATTCTGAGTGATTAAAACCTGACAGCGCCTCGATTAAAAGCGGTTGCTACAATCAGTCGGAGCCTAGCTACCGCTCTTTCATTATAACCCAATGTCTGAGTTTGATGGATTTGTGGCGCGGCGCAGCATGCATACTACATGTGCCGCGGAGGGATCAAATGGCTGTCAGTGCGCCAGGATCATCATCCGGTATCTGGCTACAATAATGATCAAATAGGTCGGTGGCCCGACGTAGAGGATACAAACATCCCTCCTCCGCATCAAACAGTGATGTTTCGCATGTGCAAAGCCGCCGAACAGTGGTGTTCCGACTCGGAATTTTGCGCGTCGCGTACATGCGCGATCACGGGAGCAACCGAGCGTTGAAATTCACGTTCCGGGATCCACGGTTCAATTGAAACCTGCCCCATACATGTATGTAGCATTTGCGTGTTTTGAGTCTTTTGACGGCCATCATCCTCATGCGGTGAGTCCGGCATCATCGACTAGCCGGGTTGTGGCGCAATCGAACACCGGCAGGAAATACGGTAGAGTACCGCGCGCAAGTCGAATATCAGCGAATTATCGAAATTTGAATGCCGAGCGGATATGGGCGCATGATACAAGGTGCCTGAACCGCGTCCGTCGGAGGGCCAGGCAGTAAGTCCCATGTGAAAGATTTAATCCGAGTCTTAGGGATGACCTTTGGCTGCGATACGCTTCCACGACTGTCCGCACGAGAAACACGCTCACTATACCTACAGTCCAAGGAAGTAGCCCGGGTAAAAATGACTATCTGGATGCAAGGAAGCACCCGGCGTGAGAGAGCACCTGCTGATGCGTAAAAAAAATTGATATCACTCGCCGGGAAGTGTGTATTGATGTGGGGATAGTATTTGTTACCTTGAAATTGATATTCCAGCGACCTCATCGACAAGTTTCTGTGCGGCGATGCACTTGATTTACTTAAAAACATTGAAGAATGACGACCGCAGAGTCCCCCCTTAAAAAAAATTGATCGATTCTACTTGGTTCGAAATAACATCGCACATCAAGGGGTTTGACGAGCTCAGAATCTAAGTTAAATACCCACGAGCATACAATTAAGGTTCGCCTCTTACATTCGCAGATAATCCCTGGAAAAAACTGTGTTGGATGTGGGATTCGGCCGCGAATTTGAGCTTTACCCTCCAGTTATCCTCCGATACATATCCCGCGATATGTCGGGCAGCGCTAAATGAAGCGACACGGCGGCCCCGCGGATATTTATAGGTCAAGTTATTTATATCGAGGTATCACTTTGGAAGGCCTAGGATGCGGCTGCGCGCAACGACTATTCAATGACGTCGTCGCGTGAGAGTGAGAACTATCAGTCGCCCGTGGCGGCGGAAGCTGGCCGTTCTCTTATCCACTTATCCGACATAACGACGAGCGCGGGGGATTCCTCAGAGCATGTAACGCGCCCAGCAAGACGCGTCTCTCCCAGCAAGACGCGCCTCTAACCGCATATTTATAGACGGAGCAACCTTTGCCATTTTATCACGCACGTTCTGGCTTCAGGCACGAAAAGCAACACTCACGACATGAGGGCATATCAGGGTATTCGGGTTCCTGACCTCTCATTGAATCTCCTATGCGACGCGTGTATTTATAGGCCAGCCTCGCTATTTAAAGGATGCCGTTGCTGTGGATGGACCGGGGATGAGTTCGTTGCGCGAAATCAATTCGTGCTCAGCGAATGAAAGAAGAAAATTGGTGCTCCATTCAACCTTCCACCCGAAATCTGGTGTGATGCCCACAAGGGGTGTTCCTGGGTGGTCAGGCGTATCCGCGGGGGAGCTCAAAGCATGATTGCACCTCTTTCCGCGCCTTCGTAACGCGGTCTGTCGGCTAGAACCCAATACGCCTGTGCATTCGACGCTCACGGGGTAGGTTGCATTTGAGGGAAGAAAGAGAAGGCGCGGAAACGAACTGAATTGACTGCGTGTGGATTACCGCAAGCTGTTCGACAGACATAAAACTTACCGTATCCAAAGTACCCTCTCTCAGATCCAGTCCTAGTCAAGAGCGCAAATATTAATGATAATCGCATTTATTCTGCGAATCTCCCATGAGCTCGAACCAATTTAAACGGCCATATTTATCCCAGCGCTCTCAGATCTAGGGCGTGGTGCGACTCAAGGAACAAATACGAAGGCTGGTACGATGTGTGGAAAGCCGTCGAAATCCGTTTAATTTACGCCCGAATGTTCAACACTTGCGTCATCATCTTGCGGCGTTCTGCACCCGGTGTCCTAGCGCGGGCAGCGCGGGCAGGGTGAGTGACTGCGGCGCAGACGGTAATGAGGTCTGCGGCCCGGGTAATGCGCCCAACGGAGTGGGAGACTCTGCGCTTGCAAGCGAATCGACAAACGGAGGCTCGGATTGATCGGGCACTAATCCAGGCGTGCGACTCAGAGCGATATATGTCTTGCCCGCTTCTCCCGTTCATATTGCGGTTGGAGGTCATGACACCTAAACCTAAGTAGACCCAAAGAGAGGTGCCCATGAGGCGGATGCGCGCGTATTTAGAACGCGGGAACCAGTCACAGAAACTATTGTGTGTTTTTAGTTGACGGGCAACTAGTCCGAGAGCTCGACAGGCTTGGGAAGTTTGTGAAGGAGAGCAGGAATGCGCTGGGAACGGAGGCAGACATAAATGGGAGTGACAGACAGGAAGACAGACAAACATGCTTGGGAGCAGGGGCGCCGTGCGACTCGGGGCGTAGCATGGGGGAGGGGAAGGAGATGCCAGGCGGTTGGGGCGTGAGGATGGGAACGCGCACAAATATCTTGGCAGCGCGTATTTTCTCGCGAGGAGCGCCAGCAGCCTGGTGACTAAGTAGCCCATTGAGAGGCAGACGGTTGGCGCGGGGGGTGATGCACAATAGGAGCTCTGCAACCCTGATTCTTGTTTTGCGAAGTGGGGTACATCATCTCCTGGTGACGATTCCCTACGGCGTGTGATGCATATCCATGGCTTCCGTTCCCAGGATTCCCCAGCGGCTTTGTGGCGTCACCACCGTGGCAGTCTTTGTATACCGTGAGCGAATCCCGCGACTTGCGCGGGGCGTAGGGAGGGTGGAGATGAATGAGCATACTGGCAACATGACCAAGGTCTAAGAATCAGATACTTGGGAGAGTGGAGCGGAAGGAGAAACGAAGGAGTTGTCACGCGATGGTTGCGACGACGAGCACCAGCTCCCGTGAGTACTTCCGACTTGGAGATTCCAGCGCGATCGCTACTCGTCTCTGGCTGCGCTTACCCTCCACGGCGGGCTGCCTCCTTCTCCTTCCGCCGGGCGTATGCATTACGTGTCGCGGTAGAGAGTATATAGCGGTCGCGCGGCGGTCGAGGCTGGCCATTGGCGATGAGCACTGTCACTGACGGTCCGTCCGAGTGAGCTAGTCGAGTGGTAACGGCGCATCAGTCTTCTAAGCCCTGCCGGCCGTTGCCGAGACTTGTTTGCCGCTTTGCTGCTTCCCACCATCTGCAATATCCATGCGTTCATGCTCCCTCCGCCATTCTTCGCTTATATCTGGACCTACAATCAAGACAGGACAGGACAGGACAAGACAGGGCGAGACAATAATCCTAATTGCTAAATGGTAGGCGACGTTCTGCGAGTCTCGGACATCAAGGAACGCCGTTTGGGGAGCATCATTCTTCGTGCTCAGGCTGCGTCGCATCCAGGAGTTAGGAGTGTGGACCTACAGTACAAGGCGGCAGCTGTTGTACACACTGAGCACAATCATCTAGGGAGGAGCGCGGAACATTAACACGGAACGTTAACCTGCGGGGACCGCGTGCGCCGTCTGTGGAACATGCGCTGGCTGGGAATTTTCTCGCCTCTTGATCAGGGCCGACACGTACCCCGCGCGTGATGCTGGCAGTGCATCCACATATGCTCTGGGCGCGTAGGTGGCAGCATCTCCGCCGCTGTCCTTCTCGTGTGCCCTCGACACAGGGCGTACCCACCCACGTCAAGTCCAAACCTGCGCACCGCGTCCAGCAGAAGCTCCTTTTGTCGTTCGACCGCCATTTGAATGAAAGAAATTCCCATGGCGGCGCCAGCAGCAAAGGAGCATCTCTATGACTGGCACACGCACCCAGAACAACCCTCTTTAGCGCACTATCAGCTTTTTAGTTCGAAACTCCGTCGATAACGATGGGACCCACCGCGGACTCCGAACGGGGGGGTATTGTCGGCTCTTGGAAGCTTGCCGCTGCTCTGTGTTTACGAACTTCGGTCTTTGGAAAACTCGCCGATGCTGAACCCGCATTCCGAAGCTCGAAGACCAGTTGAAAACCTTCTCGAACGACTAATGCCCACAATCACAATGCATGACATCGAGTCTGGGATTGCACTCCGCTGAATTTATTTGGGTGGACCCACGGCGTACTGGTACCCGTCGGCGAAGCCTCCTTTGAATTAGAATCTCAAAGCCGGACGTGCAAGCTGCTCGGCGGACTCATCCTGTCTTTTCGCGGAACTTGCCGCACCTGGCATTAAGCGTATTGCATTCAATTCCACGAGCAGCTCGGCTCCGTCAACCTAGCGGCGTCGGTGTTTTCCATTGCGGAGCTTCTCGTATCTGGAGTAACATCAATTCATACTGCGTTGAACCTAATCGGAATCTGGAAAGTTCCTCGAACTTGTCGCGTATGCACCGGTGTCACCTGTACCAATGCCGTATCATCTGCGGGCTGGATTTATCGCCTTTCGTTCTGTTCTGCTCTGCCCCAGAATCTGGACCTACAGCGGTGTCTCGCGCGTCCCTAAGGGATAAATTACAATACTGCCCCCCCATTTTTCAACCGTTCGTCAAAATCACATTTCGGCAGCATCCGGGCTCAGGGTCGAGTGCTCCAATAATAAAATGAAGCGAGGCGTATAGGAAACAGAACAATCAGATGACTTCTCCTCTTTTCTCCCCCGCAACTTCATACCCCGAACATTGCGAACTCGCTTCATCGGACTGTTCGGGCTCTTGTTCAACTGGGGAGTTGCACCGAAAGAAGCAATGAACCGAATCTGGACCACGCTACTTATAACGGCTGGAGATCGTACCTGGATGGAGTGGGTTGCCTTTCCACAGGCACCCTAATATGAAGGGGGAAAACGACTGGTTGTGGCGTCCCGCGGCAGCGTTCTTGAAGCCCTCCCGTCTCGGCAGGAAATGCTCACAGCATCCTCGGGAGAGCCTTGCACCCCGCGAGACGACTTCACACACCCAGGGATAACGATGTCGCGTCGGTCCAACTGCCGAGCTTCTTCGGTTCAAGCGCCAGGTCCCAGGGCGTTCCCTCACGAAAATCGTCATGGGGATTAAAATTCGGCGAGAACGTTCAGTGTGTTTGTCCAAGGAAGATTCATATGCCGCACGGCATGTTGAGTTCATTCCTGTCATTTGTCCCTTCATTTTTCCGTTGTCAGCTTAGAGTAATTCGAAACTACTATCACAAAGGGATCTAGTTGGGCCTCGACATGGCGGGTGCAGCCAAGTATTGGGAAGACTCGCAGGGCCATGGAGCGGGTGTCCCGTAATTGGGGCGTACGTGGCGTGTGGGGATCACGGCCACGTCGACGTGGGCATCACGCAAGACGACGGGCGTGGGCGCTAGCGACATGCGAGTGCATCAGCGCCCGGGTGGGAGCCTCGGGGGTGTGCTTGGGGGTGCGTCAGCCTTGCACAGCACGGTATACAAGTGGTCATAGCAGTGTGTTGAGCTGTCGCATATGTAGCAATGAGCGTTGTGAGCGGTGGGAGCGACTGCGCGTAAGCGAGACTCGTTCCCACACAGGTCAGAACCAATTTCTTTTTGGCGATCGGCAAGGAGTTTGTAGTCCTGCACACACAACCATAAAACGACACAACAAGCGCTACCGAGATTGGTCTGGGATTAATGCATGCGGGGGCTGAAAATGAGCCGAAACGTACGAAGGAATGGAATGGAGCCACGGTCCGAAAAGAGTTAGATTAATTGGACACACGCAAATATCGAGGGGCTTGCTGTGGGCTGGCCAATATCGATCGACGGCGACGGAGCGGGAACATCGGAGGTTCCCACTGCGCAACTACAGTAATAGCGTGCTCCCATAGGCATATAATTAAGCTGACGGGATCAGCTGGAGGGCGTGAGTGCCCATCATGGACCAGACGAGCTCTCCCGATGCGTTGGGGCAGATTAGTGCAGGGATGAGCCTCTAGGCGACAGGGTTGGTGCAGCGTGTCGCCCTCCGCAGCGATCAACCCCCGCCGATGGCACCCATCCATCAACATTGAATGCGCGGCCTCGCAGTGGCTGCCGCAGCCTGGGTGTGGATCCCATAACATCCGCTGTTTCGAAGAACGGTCGAACGACACGCCCGCTTAATATGCACATATACGGCCAGTCGAGCTCTCACCGACGCAGAGATCTGGATGCAGAGGGACAACAGACGAAAATAAAACGGGGTTCTGGCAAGGCAAGTTGAATGTTTGCCGACAAGTTGCCGGCTCACGTAACTCCGTGCCGAGCTCCTGCACCCATAAGGAGGAAGCAGTCAATGGTCATAAAGAGAGCGACGTAGATCACCCTCGGTCCGGAATTCGGGTCCGATAATTGGTGTTTCCGCATTCAGCTTGACTTGTGCTTTACTGTCATTACTGATGTTGGCAGAGTACAAGACTGCTCCGATGAGAGCGTGGCATAGCTGGGTTCATCCGGGAGCAGGGTGAGAGCGGCGGCGGCGAATATGCGCCGCCGCACTTGTTGACGGCCCCGGTTTCAGTTGCATCGTGTCCCAGGTCATCCATCTGTGATATGTACGGCGGTCCATACTTGTGCGTGGGTCCTACATCCTCCTTCCGCTCAAATTGACCGCTGAATGCTATACCACACCACATACTACATCCTATCTGCGCCCGCTTCATCAGCGGGTCTCCCAGTGACCCTTGTATCTATCATTCATGCCGGGTCTGGGGGTGATGATGTTTTGATACACTACGACCTCATCATGATTCATCGCACCGGTAACGGCACCTCATATCCCAGTAGCAGCACAGCATCTTCACAGATTCCGATTCATAGTTCCCGTGATCTTGATCGGTCGGATCCGGTTCCGCCATCCGACTTCTAACGCCCTGGGGAACACAAATTCGGTAAAATACCGAGTGCGTAGTGGATGAGTAGATCTCCGATCATGTCGGAAAGACTAAATGGCGGGATGCTGCCATCTGCCGTGCGAGGGCCGATGCAAGGTACGGTAAAGACCTTGGTGAAAAGGTTAAACAATATTAAAAGTAATGATATTCATGGCATTTCCTCAACAGCGCTATGTCCTCTCATTCTCCTGCTATTGCATTTTCCAGTGAATCAGGTCTGTGGAACAAAACCCTTGTGACAGGTCTTAGGCTGAGGTCTAACATGCAGCTGCAACATTTACAACGAGAAGAAATTGAGAGATCCTCAAGACTCATCTAAAATCTCTTGTGAGACATCCCAGGAAGTTTTCAAGGAAATATTGGTATCACACTTGGAGGACGATGATCTAAGTCGATCAACCCATCAATTCGGCGAGAAACTCAAGAGAAACTCGAATTGAGCTTTAAAGAGTGGATGAATAATCAGCGAAATATTCAAGGGTGTTGAGGGTGTCAAGGGCAAAGGTTCAAATATTCCTTTGGCCCACATGTACTTTACTTTGCCTAAGGTCAGTTCAACCATGAAAAACCAATCCATGGCATGAACCTTAAAAAAAGCTGGGTGAGACGAAATAACCAATAGACATGGATATGCATTGTATAAATTGCTTGCCTGCCTAACCACTACGACCATGTACATTATGGTCAGCACGTCGTTGCCATAGCGTACCATGGCGCGATGCGGCAGGGAGTCGAATAACGGCGATCAATCCATAAGGGGGAAGATCTGAGAGTTCTACTCATCTACTCAACACTGCTGTAAGATACCCACCGGGGATTAATTACGCTCTCTGCCATGTCCTGGCCACCCATTTAATTCCGCGTGAAGCGGGGGATTCTGACAGGTGAGTTCGCTGTTCAACTGATCCCGAATTGAAGATGAGCCGACGAGATTGCCCTCGCAGAAAATCAACTAAGCGTTCAGACCGCTTTCCGGGTCCGATATGTACCAACTCCAGGCGCTGCATACAGCCAATTCAGACGATTGAACTAGATGGTAAAAATCCTTTAGAGATGTGTATGTGCTGTGAAAACTTTTCCCCGACGGCGCGAGAATGGGACAGACAACAGATGACAAGTGGAACTGACTCCTGGGTCTCAGATCTTACGAGTGCTCTTGGTGCGATATTAACCCCAAAAAACCGACGACCCGTTCAGATCGCAGGAACAGCACAAGGGAACCCAAAATACCAAAATCAGGTGTTCTCCCGTTTGATTATACTTTCTCTGTTTTTGAAAGGGATTATTTTCTTCACGGCGAACTTATTCCTTCGGGAAATTTATTGTCTAACGAAAACGCGAGATCCCTTTGAAATGGGTCGGACGACGAACAGATTCAAGATTGCATTGAATAAATGCGTAGAGCCGAGCCGGCCATCAGTCATCAATTGATGGGTAGCTGAGCTGCGGCGGCGGCGGCGGCGTGCGCAACTCATCCTGATCCATCACCACGACAGAAACTTTCAGGGTGGATTCTTCTTGGCCTATGGCTCAATCTGGAATCAAATCGATCCCAGCCCTTTCGTGGCCGCCGGCGAAACAACATCCTGGTCAGTGGTAACTTTGACTCAACTTTCACCTAAAGGTGAACTCGAGTAAATGCGATGACCGCGTGGGACTGCCCTTGCTCAAAAGCCACGACGGAACCCTGGTTTCGGACCCGAAGTAAGTACTCAGCTCCTCGTAGATTGTATCCGTGGTCGGACGAATCACACTCGCGGTCTCGTGCTCGTCCTGGCACATTGAAAATCGAATCAACTCGTGTCATTCAGCATGCCACTGTCGACCGTCCACACCGCCCCTGTGTCCCTGGATGTTTTTATCAATCGATTTATTGGCCAAGAACTTTGTGGGTGATATAGATTGGCGGACGGACCCTGTTTGGGAAAATACTACAGCACACGAGCTCTACGACGCACGACTTCGCGGGCCAGCGCAGGCTTCGGATATCATCTCGACACTTCACGTCGAGAAAACAAATTCTGAATCTCTTCTCAAGTTCCTGCATTCTCGGGCCCAGTCCTCACTGCAATGCTTCTCCAACGCTTAGGACGGTGCTTAGCCCATCCCATGCTAGCAATTTCTCATGTGAGATAAATCTCGATGCCTCCCATTAACACGGTCACGGTGCGGCAGATCTAGAGCCTCGACCTCGACCGCCTTGGCGCCCGTATTAGAGCATTAAGCGTGTAAGCTCCAGGTGGGCGCATTCTCCCACCGCGCTCCCACCAACAAAGATTCTCCCACCTCTCCCACTCAGAGCGCCGAGATAGACCACTCTGGCCGAGCAATCACCGCGGATCATCGCAGTCAAGCCTGGCCTTGGCTTGGACTTGCACATCCTACTTGTTGGCTCAAGCTGAACTGCGCAACTCATCCTGATCCATCACCACGACAGAAACTTTCAGGGTGGGTTCTTCTTGGCCTATGGCTCAATCTGGAACCAAATCGATCCCAGCCCTTTCGTGGCCGCCGGCGAAACAACATCCTGGTCAGTGGTAACTTTCACCCAACTTTCACCTAAAGGTGAACTCGAGTAAATGCGATGACCGCGTGACCCCGAACTGCCCTTGCTCATAAGCCACGACGGAACCCTGGTTTCGGATCCGAAGGAAGTACTCGGCTTCTCGTGGATTGTGTCCTTGGTCGGACGAATCACACTCGCGGTCTCGTGCTCGTCCCACATTGAAAATCGAATCAACTCGTGTCATTCAGCATGCCACTGTCGACCGTCCAGACCGCCCAAAGGCGCCCCTGTGCCCCTGGGTGTTTTTATCAATTGACTTATAGGTCAAGAACTTTGTGGGTGATATAGATTGGCCGGACAGACCTTGTTGGGGTAAACTCTAAAGCCCACGAGCTCTACGGCGCACGCCTTCGCGGGCCAGGGCAGGCTTTGGATATCATCTCGACACTTCATGTCAGGTTCTGGATCTCTTCTCGAGTTCCTGCATTCTCGGGCCAGCCTTCACTTAAACGCGTCTCCAGCTTTGGACGTTGCTTAGCCCGTCTCAAGCTAGCAATTTCTCATGTGAGATAAATCTCCCAGGCGCTGTCTCCCATTAACACGGCGTGGCAGAGTCAGAGCCTCGACCTCGACCGCCTTGGCGCCCGTATTCAGAGCATTAAGCACGGTCGCATTCTCCCACCGCGCTGCGTTTTTTCTTACGTGCCTGCTGTTGAAATCTTTCATGAAGGAAGAACTGCGCTCGCAGTGTGATCATCTCCATATCTACTATCCCCTGGCTTTTCGGTATCCAAACCCCCACGCTTCGAGCTCGTTTCCGAAAGATTCCCGAAAGAACATCCTAGTTGAGTACTTCCTCCCACCAAAAAAGATTTTCCCACTTCTCCCACTCAGAGCGCCGAGATAGACCACTCTGGCCGAGCAATCACCGCGGATCATCGCAGTCAAGCCTGGCCTTGACCTGGACTTGCGCATTATACTTGTTGGCTCAGTTCCCGCGCGGGGAATCCACGGGGCATCGTCGAGGGAACGCCGGCCCGGCGCGCACCTCATCTAGCACTACTGCCTTCAGCGCATAAAAGTAGGCTCCCATCATGGCGCTCATAGGTCTATCAACGCCTTCCACACACCCAGCGACATATTCTGGGCTCGACGGGTGCGGCACCTAACCTCCATCCATGGAGGGACATGCGGTGATCCCAATACCTGGCGTGTTACAGTTTCATGTACGTTTACTATACACTTGCTCAGGGTCATGTACGCTTAATCGGTGTGGGAGTCGGTGGCGAGCTGGCAGACAGCGGGCGATGGCTGGATATACCCAATGTACCCGTGCTCGTATCGCGGCTAATCTGGGCTGGCCTGGGCGCGCGCTGGCTGCAGCTGATCTGGGGACACCTTGCTGCAGTAATTCCAAGTTATTCTTGAGCCTGACCCCATTGTTCCTCATTTTACGATCGTCTGGGACCCGCACCGGCATCCGACTTGTGCGAGTGAAGTCGATCCATTCGCACCCCCTCCCACGCTGCCACACCCCTCCGCTCCGACCCCCGTCGAAGGATGATTGGATTCCTGCAGACAAGATCCGTCTGTCTGCCTCCAGGGCTTCCTTCACAGAACGCAGAGCAAGATCCAGATGCCCGGTGTCTTGGAATTTGGCCTGGGTAAGGTTCAATATGACTTCCAACACGGCTGTGGCGTTAGAGTGGTACAAGTTTGTCCATGTATTGAAGATGTTTCTCCGAGATCGTTTCTATGACCCAGGATTCCTAGACCCGGATCCTCTTCTGGCGCTGATTTCTACCCCCAGAAGAAATAGAGCGAAGCAAACACGATCCGTTGGCATTATCCTAAAACCATTGAATCCGCGCCCAACCAGTATCTGTTAAACTTACCAGTTCCGTTGATAGTTTACCGCTGAACTGGGCTATTATGGGCATTTCTCCGCTGCCACGGCCACTACGACGCCACCCGACCCGAGCTTTCCCAGGACTCTCCTATTTCGCTGCGTCCTTCGCTCACGGTCCCTATCATCCGTTCACGCCGCGCCCACGGGACCCAGCGCTTCCTTCCACCCGCGAGCATGACGCATCCGGCATTCTGGAGTAGGCTAGCGCGATCGAATTATTCTAGGATATTCCGCTACGACGCTCTGAACGTTCGCGAGTTCCGAGCGGCGCATGCTCGTATAAGGATTTCCCCACAGCAAGGTCGATTCAATATCGCGACGAAGACTAATATCCCAACGATTTGATCGCAAAGAACCCTCACTTTGACCAAACCCCGCCTTCCCTGGGCGCCTGACCGCGTCCTGTGCCCACATCACGCCACCCATTCATTTATTACGACTCCCCCACTAATCCAAATTCCCCCGCACGGCCCCACGCTGCCACGGATTTGTGCCTCGGTTTCGATGTCCGCTTCGCAAAGAACCCCGGCGTCTTGGGCCGCGCATTCTGGGATTTCCCCGCGTTGCGCAGAAATTTCGCCGGCGCGCTGCCCAATTTCGCGGCGGGTTTTGGGGAGGGGGCCCGGGCTCGTATAGCCGGCGCTGCCGCCATCAGCTTGCTCGCACTTTCGCATGCGTCAATGCGGCCGGCGCGGCACGACCTGCCCTGGCACCGCGTGCGTGCGTCCAGATTTACTTGAACCTTACATCCATCTGTCTATCCAGGCCCAAATTGTGAATCTGTCCGTCCGTCATAGTGGTACTGTACATCCGCCCGGTTGCGAGTTCAACCCGAAAACGCAACCACGTGCGCCAGGCCTCCAGACTCGCGAGAATTTCTGGCCTTTCTCCCTCCAGACCCCAAAATTACGCACGCCCCCGGCGAAACGTCGCGTCCTCATCTAAAATCGACCCAAAACCAAAATAAAATCGAATACCCGGACATGAAAAGCGAAGGACCACCGGCTCGGCCCCGCACAAGGGATACAAACGCAATGAAGATGACAGCCCATACCGGGACAGCGCCTCGTATTTCTTGGTGGTGATGGGCCGCGATGGGATGGGTGCGCGGTTTTCGGTGTTTCTTACTTGGGACGGGATGCGCTGTCGGTGCGGAGGTTCTAGCGCTAGGGTTGTACTTCTTGGTGGACGAGATGGGGATTTCTGCCTCTGGGTGTCATTTATATTGGCGCCGCCGCCCTCGGGACTCTGCGCCACCTAGATAGTAGTCACGCATGCACCGCGGGAAAGATGCAGAGATAAAGGTGGATATGCCTGCATCCGGAACCGGTTCCCAGGCGTGTGATGGCGCGATTGCGATTGCATTAATAGGAGCCGTCTTGCGGTTGGGCGCAGTATTTTCGTGTCCCGAAGCCAACCCGTAGCGGTCGAACTCTTACCAGGGTTCTGCCAGTGGAGGGGCGGGGGCCGCCGCCGCGCGATAAAATTTAAATGTCCAGCCTCCTTCCGCGTCTCTTCATAATAAATTCCTATGCAACCTCTGACGGCGAGTATGTACGCGAATGATGTACTGTCTTACAGTCCGACTTTGTTTACTTGAAATATTTTCTATTTTGCGTCGAGTATATCAACCCACATGGAATAACCTGAACCTCAACTTCAACTGTGGCTGTGCATGGTTGAACTTTCCAGGTTCTTGGATTCAGGACCAAGTGTCCCCTCGACCAACCATCTTCAGAAATCTAGAGGAGAATCCTACTCTTCTAGTCGTGCCGCGTGTGCCATCTCCATTGTAAATCACTCGGCGCGCCTCAGCGATTGATATAATCAGCCACCTCCGCGAGCTTCCGGCTGTTTCCTTATATCTCTTCTTGCGCGCTATATCGTACGTTCTAGATTCCCACCCGCAGCTAGCCGGCTTGAAGCTCACGTCAACTCGGAACGAACGAGGTCTCCTGGTTGAGGTTGAACACGACGCACGTGCCTCCGACATGCGAACTCATCATTCACGCGCCACGTCTTGGCGCGGTTCCATGCCTTCTTAGAGCCCCTCCCGCTCCTTCCCGCTCCTACATAGACTCCACACCTCCACTTGCCGAGCCCACCTTCTCCCATGACAGGCTAGGCGGCTTCAACCAAGTTGGAGCCCGACCCTCGCACCTCCCACGCCCCGGCTCCAATACCATCTGTTCTTTTCTTTTTAAGTTTTCGCCCCACCCGAATCTGCCCTAATCTGCCTAGCCTCGCCAAGCTACGCATGGGCATCTACCTGCCATCTCCCCATCTCGCCAATCTACTACATATCCACTGGCACCCATTGGCGAGCGGCAGGATCCCCGCAGCGAGCCTAAATCATGCGGGGTTAACCTCTTCTTTCCTTGGCCGTCCTCTTTTTTTTTCGCGATGATGTTGGTATTGATATTGTACCCGTCCAGACTGTAGCCTCATGCGAGGCTAAGCCATCACGGGCCTAGTTTCTAGGAAATCATGCGAAACTTGGAAATCGTCTTGATCACCCGCCCCGTAGCTACGTTTCATCTTCCTAGGACCGGTACATGCGCCATCAGATCAGCAATCAATTAATTAATGTGCGCCCCGCGCCCGCTAGACTCGAGGCAGTGCGCTTTTCGGGACGGTAAGGAATTGATGACAATCGATCAATAGGCCGGCGGCTTCGCCATCACCATTCTCAAGTGCTGGTGATTTTGTGACTGGGTTCGAGCCTACGCGCCCGCGTCGTTGTATCTCTTACGAGTCTTATCTCATCTTATCCTGATTCCGTTTCCTGCCGATGCATCAGATTCACTGTGATTCTGGCATGCAAGTATCCGATGTGACTATCGCAAAGCCAATCACGGTGGGAAACGCGCCCCTGTTTCGTTTTTGGATGGGCACCTGCAGGAAAGGCAAAGCCATGATCCGTTCGTTTGAATTTGTGTGTGCCTCTGAATCTTGTTCTTCCTCCTTCCCCTTTCCCCTCTTCCCCCTCTTTCCCTTGTCTTTTTACCTTTAAATTTCTTTACCCCCTCTTCCCTTCCTTTCGTCACAGTCCGCCTCGTGTCAATTACGATTATCAATCATAATTTCGGCGCTTCGGGTAAAATGGAAGCGACGCCGAAGCCTCCGGGGTCGAGTCCGCCAGAGCTCGCTGAGGGAACTCAAAAGGAACTCGAACGGAACTCGGAGGTCTATTTCATGTTCAAGTCCTTACAATACTATCCCCGGAAGCCATGATCCGTTCGTTCGTTTGAATTTCTGTTTGCCTCTTGTTCTCATCTTTTACTGTTCCCCTTTCCCCCTCTTCATTTGTCTTCTACCTTTACCTTTCGTTCCCCCTCTTCCTTTCGTCACAATCCGCCTCGTGTCAATTACAATTATCAATCATAATTTCGGCGCTCCGGGTGGAATGGAAGCGAAGCGAAGCCTCCGGGGTCGAGTCCGAGTCAGCCAGAGCTCGAGGGAACTCGAACGGAACTCAGAGGTCTATTTCAAGTCGTTCGTTCCAATCCCCGGAGATCGAGTCACATTCAATCCTTCTCCAGTCTCCAGCCTCGCCGTCTTTCAGTAGCTTGCTCGAGTCGAGTCATATCACGTCCGCCCCGCCCCGTCATTCCCACCCCCGCCGTCCCCGGTCGGGATCATCCCAACCAACTCTACCCAGGCTCCTACATTCCACACTTCACTTCATCTCCGCGGCGAGTCCGCGGCGAGTTAAATAAACCTCTAATCACCCCACACCCCCCGCGCGCCCGGGGTGGACCCACCCACACCCACACCCACTCCATCCCGCCAAATTAATTTAATTTAATCTACCGCAGGGTCGGCGTTAACGTTAATTAATTAAGGGACGCGGGTCGGCGCAGCGCTCAAGGGGGTACTTACTAGTCGGTGAGGTACTATGAGCGGCCAGATAAAGATAAAGATAAAGATAACGCCGCGCGCGCGCCCGCCTGAGATGTCATACAAACATACATGAGACCGGGCCAAGTCGATTCGAGGCGAGTCATATGTATCATAACACCGCTCACTGGTAGACAACGTCAACCCGAGTCAGGCTTAGATGCTAACACTCGAATCAGTCAGTCAAGTCATCCACATCCATTCGTTAGGTATTCTTGTCTTGTACACTAGCTATCAGTATCGAGGCTTAGAAGAACGTACACTAGTTACAATTACAATTACAATTACAATTACGGTTATAGCTACCTATGCGGTGGCGAAAATATATGAGCAGAAAATACGTGAGGAGGAATCCGAAACAATGTGCGGGCGGATATTATAAGTATATATAGATGGGGGAGAACGAGAAGAAAAAATGTGCGAGCAGATATGAGATGAGTGGATGAGCCGATGATGGCGACGATCGCGCCCTCCTCCAACAACTATGCCGATGCCGATGACGCCCCCTCGTCATCATCATCCCGCCTATCGGTATCACGCGCCCCCCGTGCGACCGCGACCGCGAGCTCCGAGGGCTAAGCCTAAGCGGTGGCGCGCGTGGGAAGCGCGCGAAAAGCCAAGGCGGGCGGCGTGGGTGCGAAAGGCGGGCGTGTGCGAATATGCAAGGGCTAGGTGGGTGTGCGAACCGCACTTCCGCTAGGAGCAGACTCGAAACGGTCTTCCGTTAGGAGGAGATGCGAAACGCTGACCGAAACCTGCGGCCGCTGATGCGATATGGATACGGATATGCGGGATGGCGCGGATCCATCCTCCCGGTGCGCTAGAGGCTAAGCGCGATGCGGCATCCAGCCAAGTGCCCGGCGTATGTGGGTGGGTGTCGGCCCAAGTCAGGCACCGAGGCCAAGCGGGTGTCGTCGCGCTCGGGTCTCGACTGGCGCGGGGCTATCGACGCTCACGGGACGGAGAGGACGACGCCGCACGCCTCGAGCGCGTATGCTACCGCCGCGCTGCAGGCCTCTCGTGCCCCTGCTTCTGCCTCCTCTGGCTCTGCCCCGGATGTTATAATGTCATCGCGGAGGGCATGCACGCGGAACGCGCGGCGGCTCGCAAAGCGGCGGTCGCACGCCGCGCAGCGCGTCTCCCCTGCTGCGGTGCCGCCGAGGGACTGCGCGCGGTGGTGCTCCTGCGCGGGCGGGGCGGGATCGGAGGGCGAGGGCGTGTAGGAAGGGGAGGGGGAGTAGGCGGAGGACGAGGAGAGGTGGCGCGGGGAGGTGTGGCGGCGCGCGAGGGTGGTGGGGGAGGGCGGGGCGAGGAGGTGGGCGCGCTGGTGTGGGCGCGGGGTGTCCTGGGGGTGAAGGGACAAGGCGGAGGCGGAGGCGTCGGTGGCGCCACGTGAGGTGGATGTGCGGCTGCGCTTTGAGGGGCGCGAGTCGGAGGAGGGGCACGCAGTGCGCTTGCGGGCTGCAATACGAATACAAATTAATAACCCATTGTGCACAAACCCAGGAGGGGGAACGTACAGCTGGTGGGCATGGGTGGCATGAGGGAGGATGTGGATGCAGAGGCGGATGTGGATGTGGATGTGGATGCAGAGGTAGGCGAGGGCAGACAAAGAGCGTCGTCAAACTGGGCGCGCCATGCCAGCACGCGCGCCACAGTCATCTTGTCCGCGCGGTGCTCCATCGGGCGGCGCATAGCCATGGGCATGGGCACGTCCTCCCCAGCGCTGCTGCTGCAATACGACGCCGCCTCCTCCTGGTCTTCATCGTCGTCTTCATCTTGGTCGTCGTCGTCGTCAGAGCTAGAGGAGGTGGAAGTGGAGGCCGACGCCGACGACGGCGGCAGGCGGCGTGCACGGGGGGGCGGCGCCGGGATCTCGACGAGCTGGATGACACGGATCGTAGGCCCGCGCAGGGCGGGGGGCTTGTCGTCTCGGGGCATATGGATGTCGAGGGAGCTGGTAGCGTAGCTCATGGCGGGATATACTGCGGCAAGCAAATACGGGCGCAGCCTCGTAGCGCTCGCCTTATAAGTCCAGCCTTTGTTTGTCGACAGCGCCAGCCAACCCCTCCCACCGTCCAAAGGGGTTCATCCCAATCGAGTTGAGATCTCGCCACAGATCCGGTGCCCGATCTGTCCTAATCCGGTGTGAGAACGCTCCCGTCCGAATCCGGTCGTGTGCATCACCAGACATTACCCCGTCCGCATTTGGACTGTGCATCACCCCCCGCCCCCGAATCCGGCTACCATGGTTCTGCCGTTGCGTGCCTAAAATAGATACATCGGTTCCAAAAATATCTCTGTTTGATGCTTTGAATTGAGCGCCTGCTCATGCCTAAAAACGACGCCGGTCTTCACCCCCACTCTGCTAGGCTCTTCGTCGGCCCGCCCCAGTCCAACTTCAACTCGACACCGTTCAAGTTGCTCCGTGCAGAACGTTGGGCTCGCTTACTGCAATGCCGGCGATTTGATCCCTGACATTCAATCCGCTGCGTCCGTGGCTACCAGTGCATAATGTCGTCATTTTCCCATCATCACGGGAGTGTGGTGAGAGTCGAAGTTGAATTACCCTTCGGGCTCGAGCGCGACTCACCCCTGTCTGTCAATGACACCCGGAATCTTGCGTTGTAACCGCGCGGCCGGCCCTATAGCCCATTTGCTAACGATAAATTAAAACCGACTCGAGCAACACAAAGGCCCGCGCAACGCAGGACTCATCGCGCGATGTGTCATTTTATTTTTCACCATAGGGGTGTCGTTAATTATAATTATAATTCGCCCGAGATGCCGAGACATTGAAAGGCGAATCACCGAGCGGGGAGTATACTGGAAAGTGCTACGCCGACGTCTGTCTACTCCAAACGACAGTTCGCCTCCTCTCCTCACCCCTCCTCCCTCTCCACCCATTCCACGCCATGCCGTCCGCATTGAACTTCCGCTCCACTGGCATTTGCGCTCGCTGCACTCGGTTCCCCACGCCAAGGCCAAGCGCACCGACACGATTGACGGTCCACATTCTTCTCATACCTCATATAGCACATCCCGTCCAGAACTTTGCGCTCCCTCCCACTGGTGACTGGAGTCTCGTGAACGCCAACTTCTCCTCCGGCGCTCGCAAAATCCAGGGAGCGCGACTTCCGGACGGCGGGACTGTCAAAAGATGGGGTGAAAGCTCGCCGAGCTTTCCTTTCCTGAGTGCAAGGCGACGCAGCCGTGTATATGTAACTACAGCTTGTAAGCCACGCATCCTCACTTCCTACATTAACATTGCCTCGATTCGTTGCGTGCCTAGTAGTGGCTATAGCCACTACACCATTCGCCGCCCTGAGGGCGTTGCCAAGTGCTTCGGCGTACACGGTGCTGCGAAGTACGTACACTCCGATAAGCCTCTGCCTCTGCCTCTGCCTCTGCCCTCGCCCCCGAAGCGCACAGCCGCCATTTTCTCACCATCACTGGAGGTCGTGGGCGTGGCGAGCGTCGAAGTCGAACTACCCCCTGCGACTCACCCCTGTCTGTCACTGACACGCGGAATCTTGCGTTGGAACCGCGCGGCCGGCCCTATAGCTATTTATTGACGACAAGTCCACTCGAGCAACGCGCAAGGTCGGGCGCAGGACGCGTCACTTCAATTTTCACCATAGGGGTGTCGCCAATTATAATTACCGAGACATTATTGAATAGGATGCCAGTCACTGAGGCGGGGAGTATACTGTAAGGTGTAAGGTGCCATGCCCTCGAAACAACAGTTCAACTGTCCTCACCCCACCTGAACCTCCTCTCTCCACCCATTCCATTCCACGCCATGCCGTCCGCATGTAAATTCTGCTCCACTGGCATTTGCGCTCCGAGTCGCTGCACTCGGTTCCCCACGCCAAGCCCAAGCGCACCGATACGCGTACGATTGACGGCCCGCATTAATATTTTCCGCCTCTATTCTTCATAGGCGTAGCACTCCACGTGTACAGACGCCCCGTCCGCAATTGCATCTTTGCGCTCCCACTAGGCGTCCCGTCAACGGGAACGGCCGTAAAATTGAGCAGCCGAGACGGTGACGGGCCGTCTTTGGGCGTTTTTCCACCTCGAGACGGTGCGGGACGGGGAAGATGACGGGTACGGGCCGCACACAAGCGGGTCTTCATGTAAGTCGCAATTTTTGCCGCATTAGGAGATGTTGAGTGGGTACAAGACAGATTTGAACACGACACCGTTTGAGTTGAAGAGTCCCCTTTACCGACTTTGAACCACGAGAGTTTGCCGCCAAAAATGATTTAGACGCCTGTTTCATATCTCTGTCAGCTGGAGCGGGGATCATGAGATAACCTATAAGTACTTTTCCCACACTGCCGCTATTTGGATGGAATTTTTACACGCACCCGTTCACAGCCGGTATGTACGGCAATTTTGCCGCCCGTGCCCGCCCGTCAATTTGGAAGTTCAAAAGCTGAGACGGGACGGGACGGGACGGCCGCCCGTAAACGGCACCCGTCTCACCCGTAAAGACGGGGACGGTGCGCAGTCCTGCTGTAAAGTGCTACGCCGATGTCTATCTACTCCAAACAACAGTTCAACCGTCTTCACCGCACCCCTCCCTCTCCATTTCACGCCATGAAGACCGCATTCGCTTCCCACGCCAAGGCAAGCGCACCGACACGACTGACGGCCCGCATTAATATTAATATTCTCCACCTTTACTGAATTTTGCGCTCCCACCGGAGCATCCGACGATGTGTGATTGTTTATTTTTTATTTTCAACATACATAGGAGCGTCGCTAATTCGCCAGACATACCGCGAGCCAGAGGCGAGCAAGTCGCCCTGCCCGCGCCACAGGCATTTTGGCTCCGGGCGCCGCAGGCGTTCTCTCCCTCCCAGGCACTCCTCTTCCCGCCGTCGGTGCCCTCGTCCTTCGAATATGCGCGGGGGGCCGGTTCGCCCAGATCGCCGAACGCTGGCCCGAGGCGGCGCATGTGACTTTTCTGAGCGCCGCCCTGGGGAACAACGTGGCGCAGCCGTGTACATGCAACTACAGCTTGTAAGCCACTCATCCTCACTTCCTGCATTACAGCTCTTTGCGGAACTTAGGGTGCGGCCCGGGGCACTTTTTTTTTTTTCCTTTTCGGGCATTTTGCGATCTCATTCGACTTTTGGGCCGCCCTGTGCTCAATTCCCACCCGTTTGCCTTGGAAGCTGGACCGATCGCTGCGGATAGAGAATACGCAGCGACATACCTCCTCAGAACCTTCCTACGCTCCTGAAAACCACTTTGTGAGCCGCAAGTGAATTTTATTCAGTCATTTTTGCTTGTTTTTCAACATTCTCACCACCCTGAGCTCGATCCACATCCGCTTCCGCCGGGAGGAGGGCTGTTGAATTCACATTAAGAATACGGAGCGATATTCCACCTCAGAATAGTTATATAATGTTTATCTCAATTTCATGTCAAGCATCCTCGAGTTCGCAGAACTCTCAGCACATGCCTGCTCTAGCACTGGTTCGAGGAATCTGAGCACTGTGCATCTTTGACATAGTGTACTTTCGTTGATTAAGTTGCGTCCTGCACACTTATATTGAGGCGCTTCGGTCTATAACATGTTCAGCGCACAGTTCTGCCGTCCGACATCGATATTTGTCAACTCTGCGGTAAATCTCCGTCCTGGGGTCGCCTCTTTCAAGTTGGCACTCTGTAAATCTACGGGGGCCCACCCCCGTGTCCATTCAACATATCTTCCAGTTCAAATCCACCAGAACCAGTTGCTGTCGCGCGTAAAACGCGTCCCAATCACCATCCGACACAGACCACGTGCTAGAGTCACCGAATCAATCTTCACTTTCCTTTTTGGATTTTTAACAACATTCTGCCGTCTTAAAATACTCCAGGGCATGGAGCTATCATCAACATACGTGAGAGCTATTTGCATTGCATAAGATTGGTACCGTGAGTGAATTTGAATGAGCTCAAACCGAAATGATTTTTTTTCGGTCCGTATTCGCCAGTATTCGCAGCTTTAGCCTTTGACGGGGCAAGCTCACAGTAAACACCAGCTCAACCAAGGCTGATCCAGAGTTCAGGTAAGCTCAAACCCAATTTTCTTTTGCTCGTCTTGTGCGAAAAAAATCTGATATGAATCGCGATCGGTCCCCCAAACAAATGAAGTTCCGCTTGCGATCGGTTTCAACGCCTTCAACAAAAGAGAAGGTGGTCGATTCGATGTCTTACCCAGGTGCCTGGTCCACACAGGATCAGATCACATACATCCGATTTGTGGATTTTATCAATGCGCGTCATACATGCAGTCCATGACCAGTTCAACATTGCCAACATTTACGCCACGAAAATGCTATCGACGATAGCGAGTACCTAATCCTGCCCAAAGAATTCCTCCGCCACAAACTCCCACCAGATCTTCTGCGGCTTGTTGAACTGCTCATGCGTGAACTGGTACTTTTTCGTGTTCTGCTCAAACACATACTCCAGGATCCCATCCCGCTTATCAATATACGGGATCGCGTTCCTGAAGTTCATGCTGAACGACGCCTCGACGGGGAACGGCTGCGGCGCCGCCGGGTCGTCCTCCAGGCCCGCAAGCTCAAGCTCGAAGAGCACGCTATCAAAGTCGGTGATCTCCGACCCCTTCACGCCGCCGTCGAACTGCGAGACGGTGGAGCTGGGCGTGCCACCGAACACCGCGGAGCGCACGCCGTGTTTCTGAAACAGGTAGCTGGGGGTGAGGTGAGCTGGGCCACAGAGACGAGGAAAAGACGGAGGTTCTCTCTACCTGGAAAACACAGAACAGGTAGATGCACAAATGGAGTTTGCGATGAACACGTAGTCCTTCCCCTCGAACGGGGGGGTCGTGAAGTTCGTAACATCGCTGGATCCAGCCCCGAAATCGTGTGCGAATGTGCATCCTTGACGCCGTTGACGACTTGCGGCACAGGCGGCTCCATGAATTGAGAGTTGTTTTGCAACAACGTGTAATCTATTCCCTGTTAGATTTCCAACGGGTGGACTTACAAGAAAGCACACGTACTGAGATCGCGGTAAAAGAAATACGAATATTCAGAGTTCCCGGCGCCCGACGCAGCGGCGATGGCCGCCTCCCGCCGGATTAAATCACTCTCTCGGAGGACTGCCGGGAATCCGGGATACAGGTCCTCCGGCCACAACGACCTAGAGACATGTTAGTATTGTTCGACAGCAGCAGCGAAAAGGCCAAGACCAGAGTGCGATCGCCCCCGCGAAAATGAGGGGTGTTTGCTGATGACGCATCCAAGGAAGGCCCTTCGAGCTGTATTTCCTCAGCGGGCGTTTCCACGCGGACACCTTATTTACATCTTCCGTCGTCGCCAGCGGGACGACAACGCCGAGCTCAAAGTTGTACATGTTGACCTAGATGTAATGTAAGTGTTTCGCCACGACGAAATGTGCTATCTTGACCCACATTTAAAACGGGGGCGGAGGCATCACCGGTAAGATTGCCCCAGGCCGGAGACGTGAAGTTGTGCGACCCGAGGTACATCCCACCAGCTAAGCTCGATGCGGCCTCCTAATCCGCGTCCTGCTTCTGCCTGAAGGTTCCAATAATCATCACGAACAATTAATTATGTGCGCGCGAGCGGGAGCTCTGAAACGAATCACTCACCTTCGTATGCATCAGCACCGGGCCCCCGCTGCTATTCGAATCGTGGAAGGCCGCGCGCGGGAAGGTCTTTTCCTCCCACTTCTTCCGCGTGCAGAATAGGGAGCGCGCGCCCTATCGAAGTATGTAATGTATACGTGAGGAGGGAATCGAATGGGACGTACATGTTCCACCGTACCCTTGACCGTTGCCAGCGTCGGGAACACCACCATCATGCCGGGGGGGGGGGGTACACCAGCTTCTTGCGCTTACTTTCAGCGATCTTCATGTGCGCTTTCAGTGGGGAGGCATGCCCAGAGGCAGAGAGGTAGAACTGGTTAAACCACTGTGTTGTATACATTCCGATGCTCGAGCCCTACACAGGGGTCAGGAAGATGGATATAAGCGAAAGACAAGGCGTACTCAGCATTCTATGACCAAATCCTGAGCAATGTCATTTGCAGCCTTTCATTGCACTGTCATTTGTAGATTCCTTTGTCATGTATTCTACCCTTTGTGGCCTTGCCTTGTCCCCTCCTTTTCGCGAAAGAAAGAAAAGTACTTGCCCAATTGGCATGATGCGTGGAGGTTTTAGGTAAGTGTTCGCTGGCGGCTGAGCAACAGTTCCGAGCTATTCAACAGTTGTTCGGAGCACCCAAAAATAATGTCGGCTTCTTGATTCGATGCGGACTCAGGGCGGCCCGTTCTCACAGCCTTTCCTCTTACTGCCAACGTCCACACTGCACGCCTCACATCCCAGGTCATCCCAGCCTCCCTGGAACTGCTTCAATGAAAATCACAGAGCTCGTTGTTGGACCTGAAGATTACGAGCTTCTACTCGGGCCCGACTACTGGCCATGGTTTCAAACGGAGTATGAGCGAATCGAGGAGCGCGGCTGGGGATGCTTGAACCCTGACAGTCCGATCCCCGGCTTGTGCACAGACTTCGTCGGAACATGCCTCGTCTTTGTGTTTCATTGCGGAGCGAATGGAAGAACGACTTTGTGCCATGCCCTTTCTGACACCGATATCGCAGTTCGTATACAGCAATATATCACCTCCCCCACTTTAATCAAATTTTGGCATGACATAGGTATTCGATGCGCAGATGAGCTACGTCGTCGGGGAGGATCCGCGCAGTCAGGTGGATATCATCGTCTTTCAGGGGCGCGCATATGGCGACCCAGGGGAAGACGTCCCTCCCGAGATCCTGCAAGAGGATCTTACGTGGGTATCGCAGACCCTAGATCGTATCCGGATCAAGACGACATCGTGCAATGCTTCCGTCCATCCCAAACCGTTGGGTTACGGAGTCGTGCTCGTCGAGAAGTCCTCCGGGGAAGTTACCCTTCCAATCCCACCTAGTAGAGCCAACAACCCCGAACCAGTCCCGAAATACCTCCAATGTGTTCTTTCGCCACCCACTCCTACAACGCTCGACAAGAGCAGAGTAGTCGACGCATTCTATCGGATCCAATCCACCGCCTCATACATTGCATCCGAATTTAGGAGTATACCATGCTTCAAAGTGTACAATGGGACTCGCAGACTCGCTATCCCCCCATCCTCGGACGATACACGGGAGATCTTCCGCATCGCCACCATGCACCCCAACCTCCCGTCCTTCGAGCCCATCCAGCGGTCAGACTTGGACATTTGGAATCGTGTGATAGCAACCAGCGAGATGGAGGGGTATGTAAAAGACCTGTCAAGGCTGATACAGAGGGTTGGAGCACTCTGTGAGGTTGCAGAGTGCCGCAAATTCACGACTCAGAAGTGTTCGATGTGCAGGGGTGCCTACTACTGCAGCAAGAGCCACCAGGAGGAGCATCGGGTGAAGCACAAAGTATGGTGTAAGAGCCATCGATATATACCGAAGGGTTTGGTTGGGGTGAGGGAAGGAACCCGTCCGTGAAGCCTGGCAGGGGGGTGCCGTGGATGTGACCAACAAGGGGGACAGAGACGAACCACTTTCCGCATTGGGATATCTGTAAAGTTCAACCACTGTTCAAGTACTGTATTGTGAGAAGGTGCATGGAGGAAGGTTGGAAGGGATAACACATGAAAATGTGGAGAATAGCCGTCAGCGTGCTCTGATACTTGCACTTGGATGGAAATAACAAAGGACCGGAAAATGACAGTACAAAGACGCAAGAAGTGACAGTCCCAGTGACTGTTGCACAACAAATCACAAATGTCAACTGACTGTCTGCCATGTGAGTCTCTTTTCCGGCGAGTCCCAGCGCTTGGATCGCGCACATGAGGCGATGATGTCCGTTCCTTCGCCAGTTGGCAGAGTGATGTATGCTGCTATAACTAGCGAGGAACGAGCGTGAGGATTGTTATAGCGTCTGTCAAGAGAGACTAGTATGCTGCCAAAAAGAAAAAGGCATACGTCGTGATACTTTCCACCCTCCGACTTCCCAGCGATGCTATGGTGCCGCTCACTTAATCACCGCTACTTTTGTACAAGGATTGATCTCGGTCAAAAAAAAACAGATTTTTTATCCCTCTTGTAGAAATGCTCCTTTCGATGGTAGCTACACTTTCACAAGAGGGATTTTACTCAACATAAAATCTGGGTGAGATAAAAGAAACTTAACTCACCAAATTGGCCACCAGGAGTGAAATGTTGCCAGAGATGCTCGAAAACGGGTTAGCACGTCAAATTATTCCTTTTTTTGCGGTGCTGCGCGCGCTGTATCCATGATTTCTCCATCAGAATTTCGTCTCTGATAGGCCAATTTTGGGGGTTTACCAGCCAAAAAAATCTCCGGCCAATTTGGCCACTGCACAGCCATTGTACAAAAGTAGCGGTGACTAAGTGAGCGGCATCATAGGCCCTAGCTCGGCCGTCGCATTGCTCCAATTCCAGAGCTTGGAGAGCTGGTCGATCGAGTTGAGAGGGGGGTCGAATTTCTACAGATATGATGAGCATTAGCTGCAGTAATACAATATACAGAAATGGAGAGCGTAATGGGCGGGACAACAGTCTAAGATTCTCACCATTTGTTTCAGATGTTCCAACGCAGGACCCACATTCGTCGCCTTAAGCACACTTTCGAGTATTGTCGCAAAACCCGCTTCAGTTTTAGCTCCACTGGTTGATTTCTTTGTTTGGTCAGCGAGACTGTCACCGATGACACTTGATGACGAATTTAGGGCGATATCTTGGATGAATACAGCCTGGACAGAAATTAACAGGCCGAAGTTTGACAGGCTGAAACGCAAACCCACATTTTCCAAGTGCTCCCAATTGATGGGAATCAGGTTTGCGGTGCTGATGAAGACTCGAAGACGCCCAGATTTATAAAAGAGGATCATGTACGGGGCCTAGCGTAAACGACGGGGAATGGAATGGAGAAGAAAACCGACCTTCATATGCATGCAACCACCCGTGCCCAGCTTTGGGTACGTCTGTACCCAATTATCGAATGCATTGCACATGCTCTGACCGCTTTTCTCTGTACCGCTCCCAACGACAAGGACCACAGGCACAGCGGGAGGAAAAGCTCATCCACTCAGGCGAACAGCCGAATGACGATAGTAGAGCGAGGTTGAGGTCTGAACTGGAGGCGGGTCCGATAATATCTTGGAAACTGATCGCCTCGCGTCCGTCTACGCGTGGATTGGCATGCAAGGTCGCGGTAGGGAAAAATGCACCATCGTAGATGCGAGCGGGGTTTTCGGGGTGGCAAAAAGTGTGGTACCAGCTACGCGTTGGCATTTGTGATCTCCGGTGACTTCCTCATCTTCACGCATGCGCTTGCGCCGGGCGAGACGGTCAGTCTCCATCTGAGCGCGGTCAGGAAGGGAGCCGAGCGGACCACTTTGAACTCGTGGCGGAGTGCGTTTCTGTTCTTTGTTCTTAGGACCTCGCGCTGCTTGCTGAAACGGAGTCTGCAAGCTTTCCCGCAGAAGATTTATTTGGTGGTGCGTTCTTCGGTTCGTTGTCGTCGGAGTGGTCCTCCGTTTCGGAATCGTCGACCACGGTGGCATGTACGTTTCGAGTCGAGTTCAATACAGCAGTGCGGCTCGTAGAGGCTCCAGGTTTCGTACTAGTCCGCATTGAGGCTAAATTCTCGTCGTCAGAGTCATCCTCAGTCTCCGAATCATCAATAACGATGGGGGTGACTTTCGACTCGAGCGCGAGGATTCTGGATGAAGTCCACGGTCAGACCAGAATACATCAGTGACGGGAAACATACGCAGCACTGATCTCGGTGACTTTCCTGAGCTCATGGTGGAAACGGCAGAGAAAGAACGGAAGAATTCGAAGAGCAAGTCGAGAAGAACGATAGCGTGACCACTGGTGTGCGAGCAACGCGAAGCCTTCCGAGATTTTACGTTTCTCCCTTTCAGTTCAACCTCTAGTATACGCCGCCTGAGGCTGTTTAAACGGTGAGGATGCAATCCTCCAGCAGTCTGAGATGGCAGTTGGATGGGAACAGTAGTTCGGGATCTTCCGGGCCGGTGGCGATGCAATCTCTTTGCTCCTCCACAACTTCCACCTACACCTGTCCTTACCCCTCGCTCCCCATGCACTGATCTGGTTCAAAATCTGTCTTTCAGTTCGGGTCGAAGCCTCTCGGACACCGTCGTGTGAGCCATCTGGAGCTCGTGAGACTTCCTTGCCCCGTGCGCATACCAGCACATGCACAAGTTCGGATGGCTGGTGGATGCCATTGCGTCGGGTGTTTACACGTCTGTCGCGCGTCGGCCGCAGTCTCCAGCGCACAGCACATTATCCCTTCGATTATCGTCGTTGTCCGGGCTGCCCGACCCGCGCGAGCGCACGGACAGCGGGACCGCCTGCGGTTGGCGGAAGTAGCCCGCGCTCCTCGTCGCCGAGGTTGGTAACATCCTCGGAGGACGACGAGGGCTCGAGGGTGGGCTGAGCTAGCTGAAAGAACCGTCGCGTAGAAGCTTCATCAGATTGCGCTATGGTTCCATCCCCGACCTCCGGCCTCCAGCTCGAGAACGGCATCTCAGAAGCCCGAGATATCCACGCGCCGTCGTCAATCTATTTTTATTGATATAATAACAGGTGGTCAGGTAGATAACAGCTTCACCCGGCCATGTTCTCTCCTCTCCTCTTCCTGGCAGTGTCGGCGGGCCTTGTGCAGGCAGCGTTTGTGCCCCCAACCGTTCTCAGAATCACTTATGACAAACCTTACACAGGGACCCTTGTACCTTGGCCACCGCATCGACATGGGTGTCCAGCAAAGTAGCCCATGCGTGCGAGCTCAACGTCCCATTCAACAAGACGCGTAGTTTGGCGGTGGTCGACTCGACGATCAAAGCCCTCCAATACTACTCACTGGAAACGTGGTTCATCCACTCTCCGAATCCCTTGATTCCCCACGACGTCAACGTCCGCAGTCTCCTCGAAGGTACGCGCCATTCCTATTTCTAGAACGATCCCCGACCTTGCTTCTATCCGGTTAGGTGTTCAGGCGAAGACTTCTAGATCCGGGTATAAAACGGATTGGGATTTCAACATGGCGGTAAGTCCCTCTTGCCCCCGCAGCGGATAAAATGGCGTGATGCCGTGCACAGATTACAGACGCGTTCAACAAAGAAGCGGACGGACACACACTTTACGCGGCTGTGTGCACCGAGTCCTTCAGCTGGAATCTTCCCTTCTCCATTAGCACGCTGGCAACCTCCCCTTTCGACAAAACCGCCTTCCCGACGTTTTTGGTGAATTACGATTTCCCTAACCAGGGACGCGACGGGCTCGAGGCGTACTTTGAAAGCATCGGCGTCCATGTGCGCCCCCTCGACGGCTCGCGCGTGCTCACCATCAACGGCGTCGATGCGAGCACCTACCTGGTGCAGCTCGCCACAGAGTCGAGCATATTCAACGGCCTCGTCGGCGCATACGAAACCGTCAACCCGCGCTACATGCGCCTCATGTCGCGCTACTCTGCGGACACCGTCGCCGGGCTCTACACGCAAGAAGTTGGTCGCTTCGGACAGCGGGCGTTCTATCCTGGCGCGGATTCGGTCACGGTGACCCTCCAAACTGCGCACGGTGTGAAGACGGTGACGATTCCCTGGGCCGCGACGTTTCTTGAGAGTGGCAACACGACCGCCTCGTTTATTTCCGAGACTTGTCTTCCTCCTGCAGACTCGGATTTAGCGGCTCGCAAGCGCAGGCTCGACCGTGAGGCTTCCCCTTTGAATGCTCGCCGCAAGGGCGTAGTCACTCCTGATGCGCAGGACCCCGTACGTAAGGCAGCAGCTGCCGCACAAATCGCTGCAGCCACCAACATTGTCCAACCAAACCGTGCGTCACGTGCTCTTTTATTTATTCCTCATGTTGATACAAGCGGGATGCATTAGTAACGTCTTTCGGACATTTCGTGACGCTCGATATCTACCAGCTTGCGGAGCATCCCAAAGTCGGCGTCGTTTACTTCGAGCAGTTCGAGGCCTCTGACGGAACCGGCTCGAACGACTATTTCAACGGCATTTCTGACACGCTCTTTACGGGGCTCACGGCGCTGAAGGCGGCGGGCGTCAAGCATATTCTTGTCGATAACTCGGGGAACCGCGGGGGGTTCATTTTCGCGGGGGCGATCGCACTCTGGTCTTGGCCTTTTCGCTGCTGCTGTCGAACAATGCTAACATGTCTCTAGGTCGTTGTGGCCGGAGGACCTGTATCCCGGATTCCCGGCAGTCTTCCGAGAGAGTGATTTAATCCGACGGGAGGCGGCTGTTGCCGCTGCGTCGGGCGCCGGGAACTCTGAATATTCGTATTTCTTTTACCGCGATCTCAGTACGTGTGCTTTCTTGGAAGTCCATCCCTTGGAAATCTAACAGGGAATAGATTACACGTTGTTGCAAAACAACTCTCAATTCATGGAGCCGCCTGTGCCGCAAGTCGTCAACGGCGTCAAAGATGCATATTCACAACAATTCTTGGATGATTTCGGGGCTGGATCCAGCGATGTTACGAACTTCACGACCCCGCCATTCGAGGGGAAAGACTACGTGTTCATCGCAAACTCCATCTGCGCATCAACCTGCAGTGTGTTTTCCAGGTAAAAAGAGAACCTCCGTCTTTTTCTCGTCTCTGTGGCCCAGCTCACATCACTCCCAGCTACCTGTTCCAGAAACACGGCGTGCGCTCCGCGGTGTTCGGTGGCACGCCCAGCTCCACCGTCTCGCAGTTCGACGGCGGCGTGAAGGGGTCGGAGATCACCGACTTTGATAGCGTCCTCTTCGAGCTTGAACTCGCGGGCCTGCAGGACGACCCGGCGGCGCCACAGCCGTTCCCCGTCGAAGCGTCGTTCAGTATGAACTTCAGGAACGCGATCCCGTATATTGATAAGCGGGATGGGATCCTGGAGTATGTGTTTGAGCAGGACACGAAAAAGTACCAGTTCACGCATGAGCAGTTCAACAAGCCGCAGAAGATCTGGGAGTTTGTGGCGGAGGAATTCTTTGGGCAGGATTAGGCACTCGCTATCGTCGGTAGCATTTTCGTGGCGTAATGTTGGCAATGCTGAACTGGTCATGAAATGTATGTATGACGCGCATTGATAAAATCCACAAATCGAATGTATGTGGTCTGGACCAGGCACCTGGGCAAGACATCGAATCGACCAACTTTTCTTTTGTTGAAGGCGTTGAAACCGATCGCAAGCGGAACTTCATTTGTTTGGGGGACCGATCGCGATTTATATCAGATTTTTTTCGCACAAGACGAGCAAAAGAAAATTGGTTGGAGCTTACCTGAAGTCTGGATCAACCTTGGTTGAGCTGGTATTTACTGTGAGCTTGCCCCGTCAAAGGCCAAGGCTGCGAATATTGGCGAATATGAAAGAAATCATTTCGGTTTGAGCTCATTCAAATTCACTCATGGTACAAACCTTAAGCAATGTGAATAGCTCTCGTGATGATAGCTCCATGGCGAGGAGTATTTTGAGACGGCGGAATGTTGTTATAAACCCAAAAAGGAAGGATATCATGTGATCATCGCAGGGTCTTCCGGAACGTCGTCACTCCCACCGCCCAGGGGCTCGCCTTGTTCCTCTCGCCATCTGCACCTTCAATCCACCAGTGGGGATAGCGAGACCGGGGCCAGTTAGTATTGCAAATGACGGCGCTTGGTAATTCTATTCTCCAAACATATGATGGCATACTGCGCTGACTCGGTACGACTGCTGTAGAGAGCTCGTATGTCGTAGCTTTTCCTACCACGGACAAGAACTTTCAGCCCGCACCGCGCCCTCGCCCTCCCTACCTGCCCTTTCGCCGTATTTCTCTCCCTAGCAATACGCGGAGAGAATCCGTTGTCAGTGTGGCTTCATTCGACTCGCTACCTGAAGAGGGCGATTCCCTGTCTAGCCCTTCGCTTCCGGCGGTCATGCGCAATGTGAATCCGGGGAGAAGGCCAAAGGCACGACCAGTGTCGAGCAACCGGAGGCTTGCCAGACCCCTCGACGATGCCCGAGAAGCCAAACGCCGCAATGTAATCCAGGAGTTCTACGAGACGGAGAAGACGTATGTGGATGGACTTGAGATGATTTACTCCGTTTGTCCCTAATTATCTCTGTGATTTGACTCTTCATCTAACCAACCTGCAGCACTTTCTAACGCCAATAATCACGTCGCTCGAAACACCCCAACCTCTACTCCAGCGCTCGGACCTGGCGTCGGTGTTTTCAAACTTTGTCGACATATGGAACCTCCACCGCGCCTTTTTTGCGTCGCTCACCGACCTCTTGTCGATCGACGCATCATCTTCGACGCTTCTTGTAGACCCGCCTCCCCTCTCTCCAGTCCTACTCTCTCACTTTCCATATCTTTCCCTTTACAACCCTTTCGTAACCGCCTTTCCATCCACCATATCTTCCATGGCAAACCTGGCGTCACCGCCGACAGCGAACCACCCCAACCCGCATTACAGTCCCGCCTTCGCCGCCTACCTGCTTGCACGAGAAGCAGACCCTCGCTGTGGCCGGCTGAAGCTCCGCGACTGGCTCCTCACCATCGTGCAGCGCTGCCCCCGCTACCTCCTCCTTCTCAAAGATCTCATCGCCTGCACGGACCCCGACGACCCTGAGCACACACAACTCACCGCCGTCCACGCTCTCGTCGCAAAGAGTGCGTCCCTCTATAGTCCCCCGCGTCTTTCATACTGATGCATGCCCCACAGTCACACTCACCCTCAACACCTCCATCCACACGCACGCGCAGACGCTCTCACTGCTGGCCCTCCAGCGCGCGACGCCGAGCCTGCCCTTCCAGCTCATCGTCCCCGGGCGCGCGCTCATCCGCCGCGGGCCGCTCTCGCATGTCGAGCTCAGTGCCCCGCCGCGCGACCGCGAATTCCTCCTCTTCTCCGACTGCATGGTGTGGCTAGAGGCGGAAGACGGTAACTCCAACAGCCTCAGCCCCAGCCCGGTGCGCCCCACGATGGTGCGCACGCGGAGCAAGAGCGAGGCGGAGCTCCCCACGCGCAACGACAGCGGCGACATCGTTGGAGGGACGCGCAGCGCGCTGCCGCTGCCGCCTGCCCGCAAATCGGTGTATCACCACCCGGTGTCGCGCATGAAGCGTCGGCGGCACGCGAGCAGCGGGACCGGGGAGGAGGGTCGTTGGATCTATAAAGGGCGCGTGGAGCTCGTCGACCTCGAGGTCGTCGTCACGCCCCCGCGCGAAGTCGGGGAGGAGCGGAGGTTCGAGGTGCTGAGCCCCGAGGGCAGCTTTGTGCTGTATGCCGGTACGTGGATTCCATCCTGCTTACTTTCCGGTGCTGACAGAATGGCAGAGTCGGAGGAGGAGCGCGACGAGTGGACTACGGCGATGCGGCAAACCAAGGCGCAGCTGTTTGTGTCGCTGAATGCGACGCACCCGGACTCGACGCTGACCTCCTCCTCGTCTACGTCGCATCTGCGACGGTCCCTGCAGGCGCTACCGTTTCCGCCCTCGGACGAGCGGCTGACGACGCTGCGGCAGGGAAAGAGCAAGGGCAAGAAGCTCGAGCGGAGGGGAAGGGTGGAGCACTGGGTCCCCGCGATTTGGATCCCGGACGAGAAGACGGAAGGGTGCATGCGCTGCGGACGGCCGTTTGGGTGGCGCAGGCGGCGGCACCATTGCAGACTTTGTGGACGTTGTGTTTGTGCTTCGTGTTCTGATCGGGTATGTTTCCTCCAGCTAATCTACATGTTGTTATTGACGTCACATTCATCTAGACCTTCTTCATCTCGGATCCGAATGCGCGCGAAGACTCGAGCAAGCCTGCGCGCGCATGCAATGCGTGCTACGAGACAGTGTTTCCACTCCTGGACAGCCCCCCGGAGGACGACGAAGGCGATGCCGAGCCTCGTAGCATGCTGGACTCAAACACCATGTCATCGCTCTCCAACTTCCCCTCGTGGCTCTCCATGCCCTCCCTCCCGCTCGCCTCCACCACCGACGCCCTTATGGCGATCGACCGCGGCCAGCAGCGTCAGCAGAACCAGAAGTATGAGCGGCTCCGCCGGGGCGACGCGTCCGAATTCCTGGGGCTGCACCCCCAGGACGGGAGCGACATGTCGCACGTGGAGATGGCGGGCGAGCGCGTGCGCGTCAAGTCGCCGCCGCCGCGTCCACGCAGCTACCACCAGATCCTAGAAGACTTCGAGGACGCGCGTTCTGGCGTCACATCTACCGTGCAGGAGGACGAGGAGGACGAGGAGTACTCGAGCGGCTCGCGGCCGCAGACGGTCGTCGATCTGAGCGACGGGCCGCCGCAGAGGCGGAAGGAGGACACGGTGCGCCGGAACAAGCGGTTCTCGTTGCCCGCGGTCGCGCTGCAGACGACGAGCGTTACGGCGCGCACGCAGCAGGTGCAGGAGGGCCGGCACCGCGACGGGCAGCCGCCCGTCCGCACGAAGCGGTTTTCGCTGGTGCTGGGCTCGCGCCCGCACTTTAGCAAGAGCGAGATCGGGGGAGCGCCGAAGGGGCGGATTGAGGAGGAGGATTCGGAGCTGGGGCGGGGCGTCGCTGCGGGGAAGCTGAGCGAGTTGTTGGGTAGACATAGGACTCCTTAAGAGCCCTTGGATATTGATTGCATAGGTTCTCGGTCATACATATTACACATTAGTTTATTCATATTAACATTGCATTTTGTACGTCGTAATGGTATGTAGCAGTACGTGATTTCTCCAAGAGCGGCCAAGATTTTGGCATGGTTTATGTGGCGGTGCAAGTGGCACCTTTCAATTTCAAGTTTCTCCTTCCCCGCTTGTAAGGCGTTTACTGTTGTAGAAGACAGAACTGCGCACTCACCTTTCTCTCCATCCCTCAGAAAGCGCTCAAATGGATCCACCACGGTGCCCTAAATGCGGCTCCGTTGACACTCGTGCACCCGTAGAAGAGCCGCGTAATTATGTTCCTCCTGGAACACGGCATCACGAGCTCTTGCACTCCAATGAAGTGCCTCTAGAATCCGACTGGCACGCAGTCCAATCGATCATCTCGAAAACCAGCGCCCGCTTGTCGTTTCTCGACGAGCAGACGTCGCGGCTTCGTGATCGCCTGAAAGAGTTGGAGGAAGAGCACGCGTCGTTGGCGAGATATCGTGCGCAGAATATTGCGATCTTTTCGCCGCTGAGGAGGATGCCACCCGAAGTTCTTGCCGAAATCTTTTCGTGGACGCTGCCCTTGATCAGTGAGGCACTGGAAGAGGGTCATTGCAGATTCGACATAGGGAAGAGCCCATGGGTGCTCACACATATCAACAGCCGTTGGAGAGCGGTCGCCCTCTCGACTGCTTCGTTGTGGTCGCTGGTCGCCATCGAGTATTCCGATTCTTGCAGGTATCCTCTACCCATGGTCGAAATCCAACTCGCACGCGCACGGAATCTGAAAATTCACTTTTACGGATGCGAGGAATCTGACTCTCGGCCTCAAATCGCAATCTTTAAATCTCTCGCAAAGCGCTCTTTGTTTTGGGAAGAGCTCAGCATTGGTTTAACGTCACATTTGTTCCCCCTTCTGTCCACCCTTCGAAACCGCGTCCCGTCGTTGCGCAGGTTATGGATCCAGTGGGACACTCTGACAAGTCCGACAGCCATGGAGTCCATCGATTGCTTCCATACCGCCCCTTCTCTGCGCGACGCTGGCATCCTGAATAGATGTCGACCAGTTCCCATTTTCCTTCCTGCCCATCAGCTCACTCGATACCAGCTCGACGGCCCATGGGAGATGCATCAGACCATCCTGAAACTTGCCGAAAACCTTGTCGAGGCCAAGATCGACATCTCTCTCGACGAGGAACCGTGGCCAGAAGTCGCGGAAGACGGTGATATCATCACGTTGCGGCGTCTCCTGCGTCTGGGTGTATCTGATACCGGCATCCTGAACTACCTCAGGACGCCTGCTCTGGAGGAAGTATCCTGTTTCCTCCAGGAAAAATATTACATGGATTCTATGGATCTTCTGCATCTCGGGCCCTTCTTCGTCAGGTCTGCTTGCAGTATTCGAAGGCTCTGCCTTAGAGGGTCACCCAATCCTCGTCAAGTCAGCGAGACTCTCCAAAAATTCCCATCTATCACTGAACTCGCGATCATTACCTGCGGCGAAGATTTGGAGGCCGTGTGCGAAGTGGGCAACACCATCATTGCCGACTTGACCAGCCCCCATCCTACCGACAGTGCGACAGTTGCACCACAATTATCCAAAATTGATTTCGGCTGTGAAGACGAAACGTACATCGACCATGCCCTCTACTTGAAGATGCTGGAATCCCGCTGGAGAGCAGACAATTGCGCACTGAAAGCCGCCGCATTGGTCAGGGAGTTGGGCCCGGGCCCGAATCCCGTAACACTTGGTGGACTCAACGCGCTTTGCCAGGACGGATTAGACCTCTTCTTGGCCAAGGAGAAGGAAGGTGAGGAGGTTATCAGTGATTGGCTCTACGTTGCAATGTGGACCTAAATTTCGGTATCATTGTTCTCGGATTACCAGTCGCTCCTCTATCATCTTTCCCTCTTCATGATTAGATATATTTGATGACTTATCGCTATATGCACTCCGAGCCTACAATCCTGCAATCTAGCTCGGAAGCTATTTCATCCTCAAGAGCTACCTATCGGAGGAGCTCAATACTGCGGTCAAGATCTGCTTCGGTACGATGATTGGAGCTCGGTCCTCGTCCTCGTCGAATAGAGGCCCGCATGAAGGATGTCACATGAAGCCTCCTCCAGTCGTCTCATTCCCTACAGCCAAGCCATGATGCGCACTGAATGCAAACAGAAATCTGACTTCGCAGATTTTAACGCAAATTGAATGTATACTCAACTCTCTGTTTTGTCTCTCCCTTCTCGCGTTGGGGATACAGGCGAAGTCAGCTCCGCGGTGTTCCTGAGCCATCGGCATAGGTTTAAAGAACCTAATTATTGGACTCCGCGCAACTTGCCACTTGGACTTCCAGCTCTTACTCGACTCACCGGACTCCGCGATATACTGAAATGCATGTGTATCCTTCCTACTTAGGAGGCAATTCGTTTTTCTCTTCAACGTCTTACTCGGGAACTACGGGGAAACTTGTGTCGCCCGGGTCGGCACGATTTGGTACGAAACAAAACAAGCATAAAGGATGCCTTCTACTTTTGCTCCTTTCCCAGTTTCTCGCGCAAGAGCTGTAGAAAAGTCTCCGCCCACTCGTTCATGAATTTTCTCAGGATTTTCATGTTTCGTGACACCAATCGGGAAGCTCAACGTGGCGCATGTCATTCCGAGTTACAGTCCATGCGACTTTTCAAGATCTCAAGTTCACGTCAACCAATTACCTTGTCCCTGGGATGTACATGTAGCGGTGTGTGATTTTCCGTCGGAATGCTAATTTTAATCCTTTGTTCGGCCCATGCCAGTCACCGAGCGTTTGCGCATGTGAAAGCTATGTTTTCCTGCTCGACAACACAGTGGCTGACAACTCCGAGCTGACATTATTTTTCTACTTTTAGAGTGCAACGCTTGGAAGAGAACCTCATACAAACCCATATGGGCAAACATACTCGACAGCTTACTCATACCTGGGTAATACTGCTGTCGTGATAGATCCCATGAACACAGTGCGTTTAAAAAAACCAGGACTCAACATCTCAATGCGGATGTAATATCTCGGGCAGTTATGATTCTCGAACCATTAACTCAAGATTCATATAACATGACGACGAGTTTCTTTCAGCCACAAAGCCCTTGCTGATCTGATACCAACTTCTTGGCGCTGGAGTTTCTGGTAGAAATTTCCCAGTCTCCGGAGTCGCTGATAATACGGCAGGATAGAATCGAGGTCATCAGTTTCGGTCCCCTTGGCACGGGGGCGTTCGTTGAGTCAAACCGTGAGAGTTTTCCCTGTCCCTCGGTCCTGTAGTATTGATGTCAACCAAAATCACTCGGGATCGATGCAACGCGAAATGGCATACACCTGCTCGGTACGAGGCCAGAGCGGGGCCAGATCCCTTCTGAGTATTACGATCACTGGTGGCATCATGCTTCCACCGCGAGCACTTGAACCACTTCCTTCTTGATGGCGCCTCAATCAGTGATTCGAGTCTTCGGCTTCTTCTTTGCTATCTTGTTCGCCTGTCTGTCCCCCTTGATAGCCCTTGATGCTGTATCGACGCATGGAACTGTCGGCCTCGAAGCGACGAGGGTTAATCTACCGCAGATTTTTCCCTCCAGAGATTGTTCCCCCCTAAGAGACACAGGATACTCTATGCGGTCTCAGGAAGGTCCCTTGAAGCTTCCAAACATTTTTGTTTGTCGCAAATTTCTAAAGCCCGCGACAACTACCCTTCTCAACATCAAACTCGCTGACACATCAAGCTGAGTAAAATAATTCCCGATAGCACCGGTGATTTACCTCTCTAATTGAATCTGATGCCAGCAGGCGAGGACCAATGTTGACTAGAGCGCTGCTGGCACGGTAGGGCACGGCAGGGCACGGCCGGACCTCTCTCATACCGATCCATATCCATCTGCAATCCCAGGAAGTATAGCGTTCATCTCACGCTCCTGTGATACCGCCCGGAGCAATATTCGCTGGAAGCTCCGCGGTCGCACGAGAAGCCCCTTGTGATAGTTATACACTCTGGCGCATATACCGAGCAAGGCCCAGACGTGTTTCTGTCGCAGAATCCCACACGTTCTCCCACGTCATCGGCGATATCATCCTTGTTTCTCAGAGCGTACCCATTCGAGGAGTGCGCCCCCCACGGAATGCTGTAGTCGCCCGCCTTAAGGCCAGGCTGTGTCCCATTGAGTGCAGTTCCGCTGCTGGTGGCCGCCTGCACTGGCCCAGGACGCTCAAATAACCATCTCGCGGGTCCATTTTGAGACGGGTGTGTGAATACATCAATGGCGGCTCGGGTGGGGCATGCGTAACGAGGTGAGGGCCGAAGCGGCGAATGCGATGCACGGATCCTCACTACAACTACTGGAGCGTGCGAGGAGCATGAGCGTCGAAAGGTGAGTGGTTCCTAAAACAAGCTGAAACGATCCGGTTCTGCAGGTGTTTACACGGCGCGTATAGCACGTATGAGGGGATTCTCTGGGATTCTCAGATCAGAAGCCTGGGGCAGGAATAATTTACACAAGCCTAGCTTACTGGGTCGAAGCTCGCTCCCAGATGTTCGTGGACCCAGCTTGGAATATCCGCAGATGTTCAGAAGGCAGACGCGTAAATTTACCGGCCGCGCAGCACGCCTGCGCGCGCCCCAAACAACATCCGCCCACCGCCAAATCGCCATCCATTTGCTCCACACATTTAGGCGCACGAAGCCGTCCCACGTCGGCCCCACGCCCGTTGAACCCTGATATTCCGCGCAACGACAAACAGCGGGAAGCTCACAATATAATTTCGCCGCTATTCTCCGGGCTCCAAGACTCCAAATAATTTTACGAAATAAGGCTCTCTTGGGGGTCACCGGACACCGACGCGTCGCAGCGTTGGTCGCTAACCTTAAATTTGGTCCCCGCAATATTCACACCCCGCCCGCAGGCGTCCTAATATCGCCCCGGTGGGAATCCGAGTATGCCTGTCCCCACGTAACGCGGCCCCGGCGTCGAAGGTACGGCTTAACTGCGGGTGCGGCAGAGGCGTGATTGAACTTGGCTCCGAGTCCTTGGAAATCGTGCTATTTGCTAGTGCCACCGATATCATATGTCCGAATCCGCTGATGTTCGCACTTTCCCGGAAATCAAGGTTTATGAATGAATCAAGTCAAGGGAGAGGAAAGGCCGTGCGACTCGGCGCGCATTTATTTGGGCGCTGGGTAAAATAAAATAAAGGCGCATCTGACTTTCGGCATGCACCATCAACCTTTTAAGCTCGTTGCCGCTGGCGTGGGTCTCCTGCTCGTGTATTGATCATCTAAATGGTGTGAGGGGCCCGTGAGCGCGAGGTGTCTCGAGTCGCGTATCTTGCCAGGTCGATGTGTGTGGGAAATGGTACTAGGTTACGGTGAGAGCTACATCCAAAAGGTGCAGAGCAGCACATCGCGGGGGCATTCGGGGGCAGACGATTGCAGCCGCTCGGCGCGGGACCAAGCCAGACCAAGGCAAGATAAAATCCTTAGGCGTTGCGTGCACCTTTTTGGGTGCGGAGAAACTCGTCCTCGGGGCTTCGAAGATGCCATCGCGGAGAACAGCAAGAAGGTCGGCAAACAGAGATCCTGGGAGATCCTGGACGGCAGATACCCACGAGGAGCGAGAAGCGCCGAGGTCACGAGGTGGGAGAGGAGAGAAGCGCCGAGATGGCGATGCAGGACTCAGCCTGACAGGACTGGATGCGCACGGTAGCGCACGGTGCACGCGTGCTCGAGCGAGATTTATTGAGTTTTTCATGTATTGCGGTCGGCAGCGGAGGACATTCACAAGACTGTCAGGGTGCCGGGGATGGGATGGATGGATGGATGGTGAGGGTGGGAGCGGCGGACCTACACGGTCTGCCAGGCGATAGCGCGTAAGTACATATCCTGCGCGTGGACAGAAACCCGCCCGAAGCCAGGACAGGACTGGGTCAAATAAGTCTGGGCCATAGCTGCATCTTCCGGATTCCAAGGGCGGGAGAACTTGGGAGAACATCGGGTGAAGCTTGGGAGTTGGGACTCGCGGCGGGTGCTAACTGAGTAAGTAGCTCATGATAACGACGACGTCGGACGGCATGGGAATAGATTAGAGATCACTTGAAGTTCAAAGCGCGGCGCGGCCATTGGGCGAGGGTACCTCCCGCTCCAGCGCCCACGCGCTGCTCAAATATAGCTATGAGGTAAACCTGGAGTATGGGCGCAGCTACCGTGCCCCCGGTCGGCGTCCAATTCGCCCACAGCGAGAGCGAGCGTCGGGTCCGCGGCGCCGTGGGAGATATATGCGCCAGGAGAGGATATCGGTTGAAATTCCGGACTCAATCGAATGCGCTACGTCGGAACCAGGATCAGCTGGACGTTCGCAGCTTATTGTGGTGTTGATTATCGCCATAAGTAGGCGGGATCCGCGGTAGAAATTCGGATCGGAGCGGGGAGAGTTTGTGCTTTGCATACATTCGAGCTGGAAGACCGCAAGTTATAAGGGAGCGTCCGAAATTCGAATCACTAGCCAAATTGAACCACATCCACAGATGATGGCTCTGAGGATCTGCACTGGATCCGGAGGAGCACGGTCAAGTTGATAGATGCATAGGCAGCTAAGCTACTTGTTATGAAATTGGAATTGAGCGATCCTGTGGATCATCTAATTTTCGGTTGAAGATTAGTTAGTAGATGGTTCAAATTTTCAGAGCGTAGTTCAGACTCGTCTTCGGCCTTGGGGTTCGACTTGGTCTTCGCGCATCGGGAGTCGAGATTATTTTATAGCGTGCTAGCGCTGGGTTGTAAATCGGATTGGCACGACCTGCCAGTGCGCTTGCACGTCGTTTCGACGCATGGAAACTTTCAATTTGAAGCCAAGCATATATGGGCGAATTAAAGATTGACGCGGATGTACGGAGTTCGGCGTTCAATTATAGCTGAATGATTGAGTGAGCCGTCGTTGGGATGTGGGGAAAGGGCAACTAGATAGACATGAACATGCAACTAAACATGATCCAGTCGCTAGATGTTGGTTTGGAAATTAGTTCTTGAGGTGGTCGATTGGAAGGTTTCACGACTCGGAGGTGCAGCTTTTATGGATGTATAGAACTGGACGAAAGAAGGAAAGGAAACGGTGCGCGTGGTTGATTATGCGGAGGTTGAACCACTGGAAAGGATCGAGATCGAGTTGGATGTGGATGGATGACTCGGGGCGCGTGAATTGCATTGAGGGGCTGCCTCTCACTGCGTTCAGCGCCCTGATACTGGCTACGTCCGCCGATCCCTAGCGAAGCTTCGGCTACCTTCGTCACATCGCTTAGCCGCGGCAACTTAGCCACAGCCCGTGGAGCGCCAGCAAGGTGATGGCTAAGTGTTCGGCTAGGCTTCGGCGGCCTTCGGCTAGCCTCCGGCTAGGTGGCGGCAGTGCCTGCGGAGCTCTGCCGTGGACGTCAGCCGCGGCTAGCCGCATGGCTCCACAGATGGATGGCGATGCTCCGCTGTGGCTAATGGGGGCTTGAACGCAGTGTCTGCAACTGACGGCGAGGCGCATTTCTTAATATGGCAGCTCCGCTCGGGAAGTTGCTTTTTGAGTAGAGGCTGTTAAGTACTTGCGTATTCCATTCGGAGGAGATTTGAACCACGAGTGCTACTAGAAAAAAAAACAATAGATGCGTACATGTACGGGGCAGCTTTGAATGTAATTGGGACTTCTGATGCATATGGATTATGGAGATGGCGACGATTTTCGGGGGTGGTGAAGATCGCGTTAAGTTGGGCGGTTTAATTTTTTGCGGCGTAGATGGTAGTGCAATCCTTCGGATAAGATTAAGGAAAAGCGCGTGGGTGACTATCTTCTGCTAAAGGCGCGTGAGTATTCGAGTAATTAGGTTGATCCACGCCCTCAATCAAAAGAACTGAATCATGCCGACTTGGATTTTACCAAGGGTCTGCATCCGCATCCGAGTCGCATGTCCTGTTCACTTGTCTGTCAGCAATTTACTATTTATTGTGGGATTAACCGCGTTGAGCTTGCCGGGATGTTCGGACGACCGCAAAGATAGAGTCACCAGCGGGGCGGGTGCGGTTCGTTGCGAGGGCGGGCGGGTCAGTGCGGCGTCGAGGGGTTTGAGGTTGAGAAAAGGTGGGAGCTGTTGGGGTGCGCTGCCGTGTGTGGACGCGGTCGTGACGGCGAAGACGGACGCAGGGGCTTGCGACGTAGGGTGGAGTTGCGGTTGATTTTTTGCAGCCGGCGGGCGACGGGCGACGTGATACTATATAGCTGGAGACGGGTATAGATAAAGTGATAGGCACGTGGCGGTGTGGTTGTGGTTGTGGTTGTGATCGCGTTTATGGGACGGTCACATATGACTACCCGGGCGCGATCGCCGGGCGGGCGATCCGCAGGTTGAAGCACACCCGTGGATCGTCGTTGCGAGGTGTTTCAGGACGGGTTGGGATACGTGCCGTGGCTGTGACCGTGGACGCACGATGCAAATCGGGAGATGTGTTTCGGAACTTGGATGGCTGCGTGAGTGTGGGAGCCGGCGTTGGGATGGGAGGGAGGGGCCGGGTGGTACATTCGACTGTATTTTATTGTGTTGGGGGTGTGCGGGTGTGCATCTGACGGTGAGAGCGGTCTTTTCTTTTTGGCGATATCGACTTGAAATCGGGGCGAGCTTGAGATCTTTTGCAGCCGGGTCGGTTCGGGGGCGTGTCCATAGATATTCATAGGCGCGCGTGGGTGATTATTTGCTGGATGAAGGTACAATACGCAGTTGAGTGTTTACTAAAAGCGCTTGAGTATAGGTTGAACCACTGGAAAGAATCGACATTTATGGCTTGAGGAAGAGGTGTGGGTTCCTCCTTTGCTTCGTCACTCGGGAACTTGGTTTTTCTTTAATTGTGGATCTGCGGCGGTGGGGTTGGGTTGGGCCCAATATGGTTAGTTACCTTCGGGATTTTTGGGCGATCGCAAAAGTAGAGTAGTCAGGGAGGGCGGGTGCGGTTCGTTGGGAGGGTGGGTGGGTTGGTGCGGCGTCGAGGGGTTTGAGGTTGAGCAAAGGCGGGAGCTGTTTGGAGTGCGCTATCGAGCGTGGGAGTGGAAGTGGCGGCGAAGATGGGCGCGGGGATGCGAGGTTGAGATTGAAGTTGATTTTTTGCAGCCGGCGAGCGACGAGATACTAAATAGACTCTTTTGTGGCGTTGCGCTGGCAGACCCGAGATTTTCGCGATCAGGGCGGGCGATCCGTGCGGCTTGAAGCACACCTGGAATCGCTGGCGGGTGCATTCGTTGCGAGGGCGTGAATGTAGTTTGGGCGTTTCGGGAAGTGATAGACTCGTATAGATTAGATTAGTCGAATCTTATCTACACAGCCACCTGTCAAGGACTCGGACTTGCTCTGCACGTCGACCTCGAAGCTCTTTTCTCGTCCTCCTCTACGCGTCTTTTGCGCTCCTCGGGATTGGATGCCGAGCTTGTTATCAGCACTTCGAGTGTTTCGTCCTGAATACGGTCCACGCAACCGCGTGCGCCCAATCCGGCGCGACGGCGCCCATCTCATGTGCGCTCATTGTCCTCCGGTTCACCCATCCTGTTTATTTTATTTTATTCCTCATGCCTCTCATCGCGCACGGCACTCATTTTTACCACTCAATTCACTGTGTTCGTTTGACGTTGGATTGTTCCATTGCCATCCTCCTCCTCTTGCGCCTCAGGCCTCAGTCCTTAATCCAAGCATTCATCCTCTTCCCGCACATAAGTTCTGTGTGGGTAACGTTTATTCTGCTCGCGCGCCCCAGTCCCATGTGATGACGCTCATGCTCTCTCGTCCTTCGGTCCTCACGTGCGACGGCTTCGTCTCCCTTGCATCCCGGCGTCGTCGTCGTCTTCATTTCTTGTCGTCTCCGCATGCACTCTCGGCGTCCTCGTTCTCTCCCGTCGGTCTTCTTGGCCCTCCTCTCAATCCTCCCGCTCTCGCGTGGACGTTGACTCCCTGTCTTTCGATGAGGCGCCTCTCACGTTCTCCTTCATTCCTCCGTCACACATGATGAATTTTGTTGACACTCCGCTCTTAAACTTGTATAAGGCCTTGGGCACGCGTCACCCACCCTCGCACGAGCCTGCGGCTCCCGGAGCCCCGCTCCATTGGGTCGCTGCAGGTCTCGTTCCTCCCAGATGGCCTTTGCGTACGGGTTCGACCGTGCCCGCGTCCCATCTCCTTCCGACTCTGACGTCCCCGCCGCATTTGCCGCTGCGTCGTCGCGCCGCGAAGTCCCCTAGTCCGCGTCGAGCCCCCCGCACACACCACACAAAAGCTCCCCTCCTTCCCCTCTCTCTCACTCCTCCTTGTCTCACGAGCCGGCGTGAACCACCGTTTCTCCTCCTCTTTCACGAGTCCAGTACGAAGAGATCACCCACCTTACTAGAGAAACAACGGAAAGGCGTGCCAGAAAGAAGATCATTGTTGCGGCAAGTTTGGTGTTATTTGGTTTACAACGACGAGGCAAGGCAGACAGCGAGCAGCCACCTCAACCACCATGCCTATCAAACATCTAGAAAGTCTGTTTAAGCCTGAGACTAGCCCTTAGAATCTACTGACACCCTTGTAGACTTTCTCCTGGAGCGCAAGCACCTGCAGACGTTCCAGCTGTCGGTCCTATCCGACTCGCGCCTGGGCATCGACGCATCCTACTACCTCCAGCAGCTCACCGACAACCCGCCGTCTCGCGAGCCGCTGCTGGCCGCGACGGGCGGGCTCCCCCTCGCGCTCACGCAGCGCATCGAGAGCGACCTGCGCACGCTCGAGAAGCTGCGCATAAAGCCCGTGTTCGTCTTCCCTGGCCTCACCCCGAACCGCCGCTGGAAGGCGCACGCGGCTGCAGGCGAGACGGAGGCTTGCCGCGATCGCCGCGACGCGTGGGCCAAGTACGAGGCGGGCCAGGAGGACGCGGCGACGAGGTTATTTGAAGGACGTAGCAGTTTTGCCCAGTGGGATCTTTGGCGCATGGTCCTCCGCATCTTCCGCCACCGCAATGTTGAGTTTATCGTCGCGCCGTATGTCGCGTGGGCGCAGGTGCGCGTTTTTTTTTTTTTTTTGCGAAGAACAAGAGTGATTAATTAACTTGTTACTCGCCCAGCTCATCTACCTCCAACGCCACCCCAAGCAGTACATCCACGCCATCTTCGGCCCCACGGACACGCTCCTCTACCCCGGCGTCGACAAGCTCATCACCTCGCTCGACCTCACCGCCGCCTCCCCGACCTTCTCCTTCCTCTCCAAGCGCGCGTTGCTCAACGAGCTCACCGTCACCGAGGACCAGTTCCTCGACGTCGCCATCCTCGTCGGCTTTGCCCACTCCCCGCCCTTCCCCCCCACCATGCACGAGCAGGCGCTGAAGGCCACCGTCGACATGGTCAAGTACTACAAGTCCGGCTTTGCCGCCGTGTCCGCGTTTGCGGAGCACCCCGCCGTCAAGAGCATCGCCTACCCCGAGCACTACGCGCGCACGCGCTCCATGGTCTGTCCCTCTCCCCTCCCTCCCCCTCCTTCCCCCCACTTACCGTTCTCCCGCAGGTCCGCTACAGTCTAATCCTCTCCGCTGAAGGCGTTGTCCTCCCCCTCCCCCTCGGCGCCGCAGGCGGCCCCCCCGCGCCCACCGCCGCGGACGTCCCCACGGACCTGCACGACGTCTTCACGCACCGCCTCCCCGACGAGGTCTTCTTCTACCTCTCGCGCGGGCTGCTCGGCCCGCAGGCGCTCGTGTGGCTCACGGGCGGGCAGATCGTCGAAGGGCCCGCCGCTCGATAATGGGGAGACGACGGAATATAAGCGGTTTGTGAAGGAGGTGGTTACGGATGGGCAGACGGGGCCGCGGGCGACTGTAAGCTCTCCTTTCCTTCTCTATTATTTTTAAAATGCTGATGCGATGCACGCGGACAGGCCCTGGCGCTGCTCTCGAGCGTCGCGCACCCATTCTGGGCGAACCGCAAAGTCGCGGGCTTCTTCTGGTTCGAGCAGCCGAGCCCACACGCGCAAAAGGCCGTGCAGCATAACGCGCCGCAGACCGTGCAGCTCGCGGAGCGCGTGGCGGGGTGGAACGTCGGGTACGCGGTCGTGGAGGAGGAGTTGAGGAGGCAGAATGTGCGTCCCCCCTTCCTTTTCATATATAAAAAAAATACACAGCACGCTAACTAACCACCTAATGCGCGTGCAGTCCTCCACCATCGACTTTGCGCTCTGCCTCGGCGCGACGTCGTCGGAGCGGCTCGCCGCGCGCACGAAAGTTAAAAGTGGCGGCGCCTCCTGGGGGCGCGGCGGGAGCGGGTGGGGCAGCAGGGGCGGGGCCGCTGGAGAAGAAGGACGAGGTTGTGGCGAATGTGATTTGGCGGTTTTTGGAGCTGAGGGGGTGAGTCCCTCCCTGTTTTTCTCTTCCCCATCCTCGTATCCGCGTCGTATTCCGGGTCCTTCGTTTTCCTATCTATCCGTATCCCACCGACGCTCTCTTCATCTATTTGCGCGCATTCGCTAACCCGCATCCCATAGCTTCCTCGTCAACACGCACACGCACTCGCCGCTCGCGCGCGCGATGCACACCGCGATCAAGCACGCGAAGGTGAACGACAAGTTCCAGGACCCTTTGTACCTGTTCCTCGAGCTCGTGCGCGCGGGGGTGATGCACGGGCATCTTTGGAGCGGGCGCGCGTTTAGCGGGGGGCCGAGTTTCGGGACGGGTGCGTGCTTCTACTCGTGCTCTCTGTCTCAAAAGAAGGCAGGGAGAAGGGAAGGGATCAACGCTGATATGGAAGAATGACAGATGAGGAGAAGGCGTGCATGCTGTTGGTGATGCGCGTGCTTAGCATCGTGCCCCTGAATTTCAAGGTGCCTTCCCTTCCTCCTCCCTCTTCCCTCCTCGCGTAGAGCTGATTGATGACAATGGACAGCCCATGCCGTGGTCGGCGCCGCTCTCGCGCGAGCTGCTCGTCTTCAACTCGTTTGTGAGGAGCTTGACGCGCGCGTTGCGGACGTTGCTTGAGGTGGGTTTTCTTCCCTCGAAAAGAGGAAAAGAGGGGCGTGCTAACCAACGCCCCCGCAGGTCGCGTCGCTGAACATGCTGCTGCGCAACGATGCGCGGCGCGCGAGGGACGATCTGCTCGATATTGCGCTGAGCTTGCCGTTCCAGACTGAGGTGCGTTTTTGTATAGTATTTACGAGTGACGCTAACTGATGTGTTGTGCATTTTACAGGTGAACACGGGCTTCGGCGTGCTGGGCAAGGTGTACCTCGACGCGCTGACGCACATCAACAACCGCACACGCGTACGGGATCCGAATGCGCCGGGGGTGCGGGAGGCGAAGGTGCGTTCCCTTCCCTTGCCTTTCTTTGTGTCTACAGAATGGCCTTTGCAATGTGGACACAAGAAAAGCCGATTCTTTATTTTTCTTGTGTCCCGCATGAAATATCCCACATGCGAAGGCCTTTCTTGTGGATATACAGAAAGGGCTTGAGAACCACGAGAAACGAAATGACTAAACCGCCCGACAGGCGATGGCGCTCGAGATCTGCGAGGAGACGTTCCCGGGGGTCAAGTACCCCAAGCTCGAGGTGGAGAGAGGGATTTAGGTTTTGGGATGTGGTAAGTCTCGCGTTCATTCATTCTTTCATTCTACTTTCCTCGATTTCCTCGACTTCGTTCTCTTTCCTCGATTTCGTCTTCCCTTTCCCTTTTCTTCAATCCTCTTTCCTCGATTTATTATTCTTTTTCATTTTTCATTTCCATTCCTTCTTTTTTCTTTTTGATCGGGAGCGGGGGCTGTCCTTTCTTGCTTCTTTCTTTCTTTCTATCTATCATTCATCTTTTCCGTGGTGGGCGGTGTGGTGCGTGACGGTGTTTGGTGTGGGCGCCAGTCGCACGGGGTGGGAGACTCCAGCGCTGTGGTGGTGGGCGCCAATCGGCGCTCGCACGGGCACAGCGTCCTTCGCACGGACTTCGGCGCTTGGGCTGGGCGGTCTCACGGGCGACAGCGTTTACAGCGCCGGTGGCCACGACGCGCACAGCGTCCCTCATCATGCCCTCGATGCGGTGTGTGTGTGTGTGGGCGACGTTTGGGATGGTGGGACGGTGGGAGGTGTCTCACGCCACGACGCTGGTGGTGGTCCCACGGTGAGGGCAGGGGTGGCCACAGCTAGTTTAGCTGTTTCGGGACCGTGTCCCACAGCGGATGGCCACAGCTCGCACGGTCGGCTCGAGGCGGGCCCACAATTTGTCCGTTTTGGGACGGCAGGGGCGCGGGCACAGCGTACTGTGGGCGCCTTCCCACGCGTCCTCGTTTTGGCCGTTTCCAGTCGCACTCGTTTTGCGGCTGGGGCGCCGTTCTCAGGTCTCAGCTGTTTTATCCCGTTTGGGACTGAGCAGGTTGCACGGCGCTGGCGGTGGTGGCTACAGCTCGCAGGGGCGCGTCTTCCCACTCATTTGGCTGTTTCGGGACCGTGTCCGTGTCCAACGGCATGGCCACAGCTCGCACGGTGTGCGCGGCGTCTCGCACGGAGGCGGGCGCGGGCACAGTGTCTGTGGGCGCGCCGTTTCTCCTGTTTGGCTGTTTTGGGACGGGGATCTCACGGCGCTGGCGCTGGCACAGTGTCTGTGGGCGCGCCGTTTTTCTTGTCTGGCTGTTTTGGGACGGAGGATCTCGCGGCGCTGGTGCTGATGCACACATCGCGGCGGATAGACCGTGCCGCGTTGACGCTAGACGCGGCCACTCCCACTCATTTTGGCCGTTTTGAAACGGGGCACGTCTCACGGCGTCGCCGCCCTGCACGAGGTGCGGCTGCGCACTAGTGGTCGTTTTTATTGTGGTATTTGGCCATTTTGGGACGGTGGCGCCCGCGTCGCCCGACCGTCGCTATCTGTCGCTGGTTGGTGCCCCTCGCCGTCGGCATCTGTCCCCCCCTCGCCGTCGCTATCCGTCGCCGTTCGCCGTCGCTATCCCTGGCGGCGGTCGCGGTTGCTGTCCCTGGCGGCGGTCGCGGTTGCTATCTCTGTGGCGCCCGCGTCGCTCGCGCCTGTCGCTGGTTGGTGCCCGTCGGCATATGTCCCCCCTCGCCGTCGCTATCCCTGGCGGCAGTCGCGGTCGCCGTCCCTGTGGCGGTCGCGGCATCACGCCGCCGTGTGTGCCGTGTGCCGTGTGCCGTGTGCGACGTTCGGACGGACGCGCTAAGGCGGGGGGATGTTTTTCCGCTCGCGTAGTGTGCATGCGTATGCGTATGTGCGTACGCATGCAATGGCAGTGATGGCGCGTGCGAGCAGATGGGTGGGTGGATGAACCGTGCGTGATGGTGATGCGGATGCGCCTCTGTAATTTTTCATTCGGTCTTCTTATCCGGATATTTCTTTATGATTTTTTTTATTCGCTACCTACGTTCCACGTTCACTCCTTCAGTCCTCTCCCCCCCTCTTTCCCGCCTTTCCCTGCTCGTTCTCACTTACCTCTCTTCTTCATCACGTTCACCACTCACTTCCCCCCTCCCCTCATCACGCCCATATGTGTTCACTGACGTTCGCCCACAGGCGCTGACGGCGATGCGGCAGCTGCACTCTGAGGGAGCGGTGCTGCGGGAGCTGATTGACCAGTTTGAGGCGGCGGAGGCGTGGTTGGCGCCGATGCGACCGTAGGCGGGAGGGCGAGTAGTGCGAGCCGTTGGGGGGATGTGTCTTGTCTTGTGCTTTCTAGGTGTTGTTTCTGGCGATGGGTGTTGTTTCTAGGCGTGGAGAGGTAGTATCTCGTAGGAGGGGGTAGGAGGCGGGCGCGGGCAAGAGGCGGGCCATCTGCGTACACAAAATGCTATCATATCGTATCGTTTGTTTGGGATCGACCCGGTATAATTAAACTCGGACCGCACCGTGTCGGGCGGGTTGATAAGCAGCAGCGAGGGTCGGAGGCGGAGCTTCGTCGGGTGGCTTCATCGGGGCAGGTGCGTCCCACGGCGGATGGGGATGCGTTGGGATTTCGGATTCGGAGGGGTGATGTCTGGTGATGTGTGAGACGAATGCGGACGGGTGATGCACAACGGCTGAATCCTGATGCACACGACCGGATTCGGACGTGGGCGTTCTCACACCGGATTGGGACGGATCTGGGCACAGACCGAATCGGTGGCGAGATCTTGAAATTATATTTGTGGCCACAGATGTGGATCCCCTTTTGGAGGCGGTGGGAGGGGTTGGCTGGCTGGCTGGCTGGCAGACAGACAAACAAAGAAAGGCTGGACCTGGACTTATAAGGGTGCGGTGCGAGGGTGCGTGCCCCGTACTTATTTGCCTGGCCGCCCCCTATCTCGTGCCACTCGCGAAGATATGACTATGAGTCTGGGATATGCTAGCAGCTCCGGCATGGGCCTCGACGACAAGCCCCCCGCCCTGCGCGGGCCTGCGATCCGTGTCATCCAGCTCGTCGAGATACCGGCGCCGCCCCCTCGTGCAAGGCGCCTGCCGCCGTCGTCGGCGTCGGCCTCGACCTCTACCTCTTCTAGCTCTGACGACGACGACCAAGATGAAGACGACGACGATGAAGACCAGGAGGAGGCGGCGTCGTATTGTAGCAGCAGTGCCGCCGGTGCCGGCGCCGGGGAAGACGTGCCCATGCCCATGCGCCGCCCGAGGGAGCACCGCGCGGACAAGATGACTGTGGCGCGCGTGCTGGCGTGGCGCGCCCAGTTTGACGAGGCTCTTTGTCTGCCCTCGCCTACCTCTGCCTCTGCCTCTGCATCCACATCTGCCTCTGCATCAACATCTTCCCTCATGCCACCCGTGGCCAGCAGTTGTACGTCCCCCTCCCTTCCTTGGTCCACAATATTTACTAATTTATATTCGTATTACAGCCCGCAAGCGCGCATGTGGTTCCTCCGACTCGCGCCCCTCGAAGCGCAGCCGCACCTCCACCTCGCGCGGGGCCACTGACGCCTCCGCCTCCGCCTCTGTGCGCCCCCCTTCCGCGGCCTCATCCCTTCACCCCCAGGAGCCGCGCCATCACCCGTACGCCCAGCTCCTCGCCCCGCCCTCCCCCACCGCCCTCGCGCGCCGCCACACCTCCCCGCGCCACTTCTCGTCCTCCTCCGCCTACGCGCCCTCACCTTCGCCCTCACATCCCTCTCCATCTGAACCCTCCCCGCCAAACGCCGACACGCACCACCGCGCGCAGTCCTTCGGCGGCACCGCAGCAGGGGAGACGCGCTGCGCGGCATGCGACCGCCGCTTTGCGAGCCGCCGCGCGTTTCGCGTGCATGCGCTGCGCGATGAAATTAACGGCGAAGTGGGGGAAGCAGAAGGAGGGGCACGAGAAGCTTGCGGCGCGGCGGTGGCCTATGCGCTCGAGGCGTGCGGGGTCGTCGTCTCGTAGGGCGCGAGGCCTTGAGCCGACAGTGCACCCGCACCCGCCTTGGCCCTGGTGACACCCGCACTCGCATCCGCATCCGCATACATCGAGCCACATACGCCGGGCACTTGGCTGGACGCCGCATCACATACCGCATACAGCCTAGCCTCTAGCGCACCGGGAGGATCCGCGCCATCCCGCATATCCGTATCCATATTGCATCAGCGGGTTTCGGCCAGTTCGCATTTCCTCCTAGTGGAAGTGCGTTTCGCACCCCACGCCGCCTTGGCCACAAGCACTTTCCACGCTCGCACCTCCTCCTAACGGGGCGGGGGGGAGCGTTTCGAGTCTGCTCCTAGCGGAAGAGCGGTTCGCACCCCACGCCGCCGCGGCCTTGGCCTTCGCACTACGCACACCCCCGCCTAGCCGTTCGCACATTCGCACACACCCCACGCCGCGCACCTGTGCTTCCCACGCGCGCCACCGCTTAGCGCTCAGCAACGCGCGCGGCCGCACTCGCGTGATACTAGGGCTCGCGCGATAGGCGGGTATGACGAGGAGGGGGCGTCATCGGCATGGGCATCGTTGGGAGGGGGTCGCATCGCATCGGTGCCCGCGTGTGAGAACGGGTGGGGGGGAGGGCTCGCGCGGTCGTCGCATCGCTATCTCCTCACGGCGCCATCGGATCGGCTCATGATTTGTTTTTGCCTTTCCTCTGTTTTCTGCCGCATCGCGCATTTTTGCGCAACACATATTTCCTCCGCACAAGTACATATCATCTGCACATCTACCGTCAAACATTTTCTCTTCTCACATACATAGCTATAAGCGTAACTGTAATTGTAATTGTAAATAGTGTACGTTCTTCTAAGCCTGAATAGTGATAGGTAGTGTACAATCGAATGCCTAACGATAACGACTTGGCCGACTCTCGAGTGTTATTAAGTTTCAGTCTGACTCGACTCAGAGTGCCGACCCAGGGTGTCTGAAGCCTTTAAACTCCGATCGGGTATCACCGACGGAGCGAAGCGGCTTAATAGTTGACTGAGGCTTTATTTGACACGACTCGACTCGAGATGCGGCTTTGTCCGAGGTTTCATTTGAGCGCGCGGTATCTAACTGGGCTTTATCTGACCGAAGCTGAGGCCCTTGAGCACCAGCGCCGACGCCCCGTCCCTTGATTAATTAAAGCGGGATGTGCGTCCCTGCGGGGAATTAACGCGGCGCGTCCCTGCGGTTAATTAATGTATCGATCGGTGGGTGTGGGTGTGGGTGTGGGTGTGGGTCCAGCCGCGCGGGGGCGTGGTGCGTGGATTTGGGGCGGCTGAGTGGGGTGGGTAAGTAATTTGACTTGGGACGGGGGTGGGATGGGATGGGATGGGATGGGGATGGGGATTTGTTTATCTTGGGCAGGGAAGGGGTAGCATGGGAAGGGAAGGGGCCGCGGAGATGAATGGTGCGAGTTACGAGTAAAGATTGTTCTGAGGGTGACGTCGTCCTACGAGGGATTCCCGGGGTCAGCGGGGTATGCTAGCGGGGGAAAGGCGGGGAGAACGCAGGATGATATGATGACTCGACTCGATTTGAGTAAGACAAGAGCGTCGACCTCGTCCTATATTGATTCTGTGTTGGAAGCCTGAAATAGACCTCCGAGTTCCGTTTTGAGTTCGAGGTCGAGTTCTTACTGAGTCGACCCGGATGCTTCCATTCCATCCCGTACGTTGCGCCGAAATGAAATTATCATTACAGGAACACGAGGCGGGGTCCGAGGCGGAGGTGGTGGGAGTAACCAAGGGGAAGAAGGGGGACAAATGGAGAAAGGAGGGGAAGAGGGGGAAGAAGGGGGGAAAAGCAAAACGACAAGACAAAGGAAAGGAAAGGAAACCATTCAAACGAACGGATCAGCGGAACTGGCCATGGCGCGGATTGCCTTTCCCCTAGACTTACAGTAATCCAGTTGCACGTTCGAAAATGAAATAAGCTTGAGGGCGCCGGGCGGTTCCCACCGTGATTGGCTTTGTGATATCAGAATCACAGTGATGCAGGTAGGTGAATCAGCAGGAAACGGAACCCGGATAAGATTACAGATAGTAGATGCGAGGCCGCGCGCGCGGGGCGGGCTGCGCGCGGTAATAATCGGTGCGTGATCCCTGCTGATCTCTGATGGGGCGGTGTACCGGTAAATCGCGCGGATTAAGAAATCACAGCTTGTTAAAACATCGACGAGGCCAAAAGATCTGTCGAGAGCAAGAGCTCGTTTTTTGCCTCGCGTTTAGACACCGTTGGTTGGAGTTCAACATGGCTTCCCAGCACAACACGATACGCAGCTGCCGACCTGCGCGACCGTGATCCGTCGAGGCTATCGCGCACCTACTAGTACCGTGGTCCCCGCGATCCTGCGGGTGATCAAGACGATTTAGCCTCGCATGATTTCCTAGAAACTAGGCCCGTGATGATTCAGGCCTTGCATGATGCTACAGTCTGGGCGGGTCCTATATCAATATCATCGCGAAGGAAGAGGACGGCTAAGGAAAGAAGAAAGAAGAGGTTAACCCCGCATGATTTAGACTCGCTGCGGGGATCCTGCCGCTCGCCAATGGATGCCAGTGGATATGTAGTAGATTGGCGAGATGGAGAGATGGCAGAGAGATCCCCATGTGTAGCTTGGCGAGGCTAGGCGGATCCGGGGTGGGGTAAAAACTTGGCGAAAACTTAAAAGAAAAGAAAAGATGATATTGGAGCCGGGGCGTGGAAGGTGCGAGGGTCGGGCTCCAAGTTCGTTGAAGTCGCCTAGCCTGTCATGGGAGAAGGTGGGCTCGGCAAGTGGAGGTGTGGATTCTATATAGGAGCTGGAAGGAGAGGGGCTCTGATGAGGCATGGGACCGCGCCAAGACGTGGCGCGTGAATGATGGATTTTGCAAGAGGCACGTGCGTCGTGTTCAACCTCAACCTCGACCTCGTTGACTTGAGCTTCAAGCCGGCTACCTGCGGGTGGGAATCTGAAACGTATGATATAACGCGCAAGAAGAGATGTAAGGAAACAGACGGAAGCTCGCGGAGGTGGCCGATTATATCAATCGCTGAGGCGCGCCGAGTGATTGACAACGGCGATGGCGCGGGCAGCGCGGCTGGAAGAGTAGGATTTCCCTCTAGATTTCTGAAGATGGTTGGTCAATGGGACACGTAGTCCTGAATCCCAGAACCGAGAAAATTCAACCTGCACAACCACAGTTGAAGTTGATGTTTAGGTTATTTCATGTGGGTTGATATACTCGACGCAAGACAGAAATATTTCAAGTAAACGAAGTCGGACTGTAAGACAGTACATCATTCGTGTACACACTCGTCGTCAGAGGTTGCATAGAAATTTATTATAAAGAGAGGCGGAAGGAGGCCGGACATTTAAATTTTATCGCGCGGCGGCGGCCTCTGCCCCTCCATTGGCAGAGCCCCGGTAAGAGTTCGACCGCTACGGGTTGTCTGCGGGACACGAAAATACTGAGCCCACCCGCAAGACGGCTCCTATTAATGCAATCGCAGTCGCGCCATCACACGCGTGGGAACCGGCTCCGGATTCAGGCATATCCACCTCTATCTCTGCATCCTTCCCGCGGTGCATGTGTATCTACTACCCAGGTGGTGCAGAGCGCCAATGGCGGCCATGGCGGCGCCAATATAACAGCTAGAGGCAGAAATCCCCATCTCGTCCACCAAGAAGTACAACCCTAGCGCTAGAACCTCCGCACCGACAGCGCATCCCGTCCCAAGAAAGAAGCACCGAAAACCGCGCACCCATCCCATCGCGGCCCATCACAGCCAAGAAATGCGGGGCGCTGTCCGGGTATGGGTTGTTATCTTTATTGCATCTTTATTCCGTGTGCGGGGCCAAGCCGGTATTCCTTCGCTTTTTTCTGACCGGGTATTCGATTTTATTTTGGTTTTGGGTTGATTTTAGATGGGGCCCGAGATATGTAGGGAGAAAGGCCTGAAATTCTCGCGACTCTGGCGCGTGGTTGCATTTTTCGGAACCGGGCGGATGTGCGGTACCATTGTGACGGACGAACAGATTCGCAATTTGGGCCTGGATAGACAGATGGATGTAAGGTTCGAGTAAATATGGACGCACGCACGCGGTGCCACTGGCAGGGCAGGTCGTGCCGCGCCGGCCGCATTGACGCATGCGAAAGTGCGAGCAAGCCGACAGCGGCAGCGCCGGCTATACGAGCCCGGGCCCCCTCCCCAAAACCCGCCGCACAATTGGGCAGCACGCCGGCGAAACTTCTGCGCAACGCGGGGAAATCCCAGAATACGCGGCCCAAGACGCCAGGGTTGTCTGAGAATTGGACATCGAAGCCGACGGGGCGATTCTATAAATTCGGCAGCGTGGGGCCGTGCGGGGAAATTGGCATTAGCTGAAGTCGCCTAGCCTGTCATGAAAGAAGGTGGGCTCGGCAAGTGGAGATGTGGGTTCCAGGAAAGGGAGCGGGAGGGGATTTTGAGGGAGGCATGAGACCGCACTAAGACGTGGCGCGTGAATGATGGATTTTTCAGAAGGGGCACGTGTGTCGTGTTCAACCTCAACCTCAACCTCAACCTCGTGCACTCCGAGGTGACTTGAACTCCCAGGAGCGCAGAGTTGAATATTGGAGATGACAGTAGGGATTAGTATCGAGTACAATATTAATAAGGAATAAAAGGAAACAGACGGGTCGATAATGGTTTTAGAGGGAATCGAACCAAGGGTTGGACTCGTATCGCTCAGGGTTAAGTAGGGCTCTGGCTGGGATAGTGAGGATAAGAATCTCTGGGGATATTTGATGCACAGTCAGAGGAAATTTCAACCATGCACAGCCACAGGCACGTTGAACTTCGTGTTCAAGTTATTCAGGATTCACTTAGTCGAGTCGATTAAAACTGAGCAAATTCAAGCAGAAAATAGGCGGAACTGTAAAACGGTATTATTATACATACGCGTGGTCACAGGCTATCGATACAGAAACATAAATTTAAGTAAAGAGTTTGGGTACAACTTTCCAGTCAACTTCAATCACTGACGCGCGCTATGCCATGCACCCTGTGCACAAAATAGAGGCGTCTGGAACATTAAAGTACCGCGCCCACCCTCAAGACGAACTCCTATTAATGCAATCGCCATTGCGCCATCACACGCCTGGGAACCGGCTCTGGATGCAGGCATATCCACCTCTATCTCTGCATCTTTCCCGCGGTGCATGTATATCTACTACCCAGGTGGTGCAGAGCGCCGATGTCGGCGGCGCTAATATGACACCCAGAGGCAGTAGTCCCCATATCCTCCAAGTGAATCGTCTAAATGGAATCAAGAAGTGCGAGGCTATCCCCACACCGACAGCGCATCCCGTCCCAACAAAAAACTGCGCACCCATCCCATCTCGACCCATCACAGCCAAGAAAGGCGGGGTATGGCTTGTTATCTTTATTACATCTTTATCCCGTGTGCAGGGCCAAGCCCGTATTCGTTCGCTTTCTTCTGGCCGGATATACGAATTTATTTGGATTTTGCATGAGAGCGCGACGTTTCTCCGGGGGCATGCACACGTTCGGGATCTGGAGGGAGTAAAGTCTGAAATTCTCGGAGGCCTGGCGCGTGGTGGCGTTTTGGGTTTACCATTATGACGGAGAGACAGATTCACAGTTTGGGCCTAGATAGACAGATGGATGTAAGGTTCAAGTAAATATGGACGCACGCACGCGGTGCCACTGGCAGGGCAGGTCGTGCCGCGCCGGCCGCATTGACGCATGCGAAAGTGCGAGCAAGCCGACAGCGGCAGCGCCGGCTATACTAGCCCGGGCCCCCTCCCCAAAACCCGCCGCGCAATTGGGCAGCACGCCGGCGAAATGTCTGCGCAATACGGGGAAATCCCAGAATACGCGGCCAAGACGCCGGGGTTCTTTGCGAAGCGGACGTCGAACGACGGGGCGATGGTACAAGTCCGTGGCAGCGTGGGGCCGTGCGGGGAAATTTGCATTAGCAGGGAGGCTTAAATAAATGAATGGGTGGCGTGGTATGGGCACAGGACGCGGTCAGGCGCCCAGGGAAGGTGGGGTTTGGTCAAAGCGAGGGTTCTCTGCGATTGAATCGTTGGGATATTAGTCTTCGTATTGAATCGTCCTTGCTGTAGGGAAATCTTCGTACGTGCATGCGCTGCGCGGAACTCGTGAACGTTCAGAGCGTCGCGGCGGAATATCCTAGAATAATTCGATCGCGCTAGTCTACTCCAGAATGCCGGATGCATCATGCTCGCGGGTGGAGGGAAGCGCTGGGTCCCGTGGGCGCGGCGTAAACGGATGAGAGGGACCGTGAGCGAAGAACGCAGCGAAATAGGAGGGTCCTGGGAAAGCTCGGGTCGGGTGGCGTCGTAGCGGCCGTGGCAGCGGAGAAATGCCCATAATAGTCCAGTTCAGCGGTAACCTATCAACGGAACTAGCAAGTTTAACAGACGCTGGTTGAGCGCGGATTCAATGGTTTTGGATAATGCCAACGGATCGTGTTTGCTTCGCTCTATTTCTTCTGGGGGCAGAAATCAGCGCCAGAAAAGGATCCGGGTCTAGGATCCAGGATGTCTTGGGTCATACAAACGATCTCGAAGAAACATCTTGAGTACATGTACAAACTTGTACCACTCTAACGCCACAGCCGTGTTGGAAGTCATATTGAACCTTACCCAGGCCAAATTCCAAGACACCGGGCATCTGGATCTTGCTCTGTGTTCTCTGAAGGAAGCCCTGGATGCAAACAGACGGATCTTGTCTGCAGGAATCCAATCATCCTTCGACGGGGGTCGGAGCGGAGGGGCGTGGCAGCGTGGGAGGGGGTGCGAATGCATAGAATTCACTCACACAGGTCGGATGCCGGTGCGGGTCCCAGACGATCGTGAAGTGGGGAACAATGGGGTCGGGCGCAAGAACAACTTGGAATTACTGCAGGAAGGTGTCCCCAGATCAACAGCAGCCTGCGCATGCCCAGGCCAGCCCAGATTAGCCGCGATACCAGCATGGGTGCGTTGGATATATCCAGCCATCGCCCGCTGCCTGCCAGCTCGCCACCGACTCCCACACCGATTAAACGTACATGACCCTGAGCGAGTGTATAGTAAGCGCACATGAAACTGTAACACGCCAGGCATTGGGATCGCCGCATGTCCCTCTATGGATGGAGGTTAGGCGCCGCGCCCGTCGAGCCCAGAATATGTCGCTGACGTGATATCTGGGAGATGTACAGTGTGCGATGATGTGAGTTTACTTTTGTGCGCTGAAGGCGCGCCGGCCCGGCGTTCCCTCGACGATGCCCCGTGGATTCCCCGCGCGGGAACTGAGCCCACAAGTGTGATGCGTAAGTGCAAGTCGAGGCCAGCCTACTGTGATGGTCCGCGGGTGATTGCTCGGCCAGAGTGGTCTGTCTCGGCGCTCTAAGTGGGAGAGGTGGGAGAACCTTTGTTGGTGGGAGGAAATACTCAACTCGGATGTTCTTTCGGGAATCTTTCGGAAACGCAGTCGAAGTCGGGGCTTGGATATCGAAACGCCCGAGAGAGTAGATATGGAGATGATCAAGACACTGCTTCTTCCTTGAAAGATTTCAACAGCAGGCACGTGAGAAAAAATGCAGCGCAGTGGGAGAATGCGCCCAACCGGAGCTTACGCGCTTCATGCTCTGAATACGGGTGCCGAGGCGGTCGAGGTCGAGGCTCTAGATCTGCCGCGCCGTGTTAATGGGAGGCATCGCCTGGGAGATTCATCTCACATGAGAAATTGCTAGCTTGGGATGGGCTAAGCACCGTCCTAAGCGTTGGAGAAGCATTGCAGTGAGGACTGGGCCCGAGAATGCAGGAGCTTGAGAGAAGATCCAGAATTTTACTGACGTGAAGTGTCGAGATGACATCTGAAGCCTGCCCTGGCCCGCGAAGTCGTGCGCCGTAGAGCTCGTGTGCTGTAGAGTTTTCCCCAACAGGGTCCGTCCGGCCAATCCATATCATCCACAAAGTTCTTGGCCTATAAGTCGATTGATAAAAACACCCAGGGGCACAGGGGCGCCTTCGAAAAAACCTTGGGTTGTTTGGACGGTCGACAGTGGCATGCTGAATGACACGAGTTGATTTCGATTTTCAATGTGGGACGAGCACGAGACCCCGAGTGTGATTCGTCCGACCAAGGACGCAATCCACGAGAAGCCGAGTACTTCCTTCGGATCCGAAACCAGGGTTCTGTCGTGGCTTTTGAGCAAGGGCAGTCCGGGGTCACGCGGCCACTCGAGTTCACTTGAAGATGAAAGTTGGGTGAAAGTTACCACTAACCAGGACGTTTTTTCGCCGGCGGCCCCGAAAGGGCTGGGATCGATTTGATTCCAGTAGTAGCACCAGATTGAGCCATAAGCCAAGAATCCATCCTGAAAGTTTCTGTCGTGGTGATGGATCAGGATGAGCTGTGGAGGTGAACCATCAATTGATAGATGATGGCCGGCTCGGCTTTAAGCAGCTGTGTTCAATTTCAATGCAATCTTGACTCTGTTCGTCGTCCGACTCGAAGGCATCTCGCATTTTCGTCAGAAAACAAATTTCTCAGGGGGAATATTCACCGAGATGAAAAAAGTTCATTTCAAACACAGTCGGAGAGAAAGTACTACATAATCAATCTGGAGCGCGACGATTTTGGTATTCTGGTTTCCCTTGTGCTGTTCCTGCGATCTGAACGGGACCATCAGTCTATTGGGTTAGCATCGCACCGAGAGCGCTCGTTAGACCTTAAACCCATGAGTCAGTTCAACTTGTCACCTGTTGTCTGCCGTCGTCGGGGACAGCTTTCACAGCACATACACATCTCTACAGGATTTTTACCGCCTAGTTCAATCGTCTGAATTTGCTGTATGCAGCGCCTGGAATTGTTGTCGGATCCGGCAACCGATCTTAACACTTGGTTAATTTTCTGCAAGGGCAATCTCATCAGCTCATCTTCAATTTCGGGATCAGTTAAACAGCGAACTCACCTGGAATCCCCCGTTTTACTCGGAGTTAAATGTGTGGCGGGGACATGACAGGGAGCATAATTATTCCCCGGTGGGTATTTTTACTGAATTTGTGTTCCCCAGGGCGTTAGAAGTCGGATGGCGGGACCGGATCCGGTCGATCAAGATAGAACTATGAATCGGAATCTGTGAAGATGCTGTGCTGCCTGGGATCTATTAGGGTGCCGTTACCGGTGCTATGAATCATGATGAGGTCCGTAGTGTATCAAACATCATCACCCCAGACCCGGGTGGCCCGACGCGGGGTGGGAGCCTGGGAGGGCGGCAGGCATGAATGATGGATACAAGGGTCACTATAGTAGAGCCTGGAGACTCGCTGATGAAGCGGGCGCAGATAGGATGCAGTATGTGGTATAAGCACTCAGTAGTCACACTGGGAATTTGAGCGGAAGGAGTTCATGGGATGTAGGACCCGCGCATAAGTATGGACAGCCGTACATATCACAGATGGATGACCTGGGACACGATGCAACTGAAACCGGGGCCGTCAACGAGTGCAGGGCGCATATTCGCCGCCGCCGGTCTCACCCTGCTGCCGGATGAACCCAGCTATGCCACGCTCTCATCGGAGCAGTCTTGTACTCTGTCAACATCAGTAAAGCACAAGTCAAGCTGAATGCGGAAACATCAATTATCGGACCCGAATTCCGGACCGAGGGTGATCTACGTGGCTGTCTTTATGACCATTGACTAGTACCCATAAGGAGGAAGCAGTCAATATTGACTGCTTCCTCATGGGTGCAGGAGTTCGGCACGGAGGTTACGTGAGCCGGCAACTTGTCGGCAAACATTCAACTTGCCTTGCCAGAACCCCGTTTTATTTTCGTCTGTTGTCGTCTGCATCCAGATCTCTGCGTCGGTGGGAACTCGACCGGCCGCATATGTGCATATTAAGCGGGCGTGTCGTTCGACCGTTCTTCGAAACAGCGGATGTTGTGGGATCCACACCCAGGCTGCGGCAGCCACTGCGAGGCCGCCCATTCAATGGTGATGGATGGGTGCCATCGACGGGGGGTGATCGCTGCAGAGGGCGACACGCTGCACCATCCCTGCCGCCTAGCCGCTCGTCCCTGCACTGATCTGCCCCAACGCGTCGGGAGAGCTCATCTGGTCCATGATGGGGCACCCACGCCCCCCTCAGCTGATCCCGCCAGCTTAATTATACGCCTATGGGAGCGCGCTATTAGTTGCGCAGTGGGAACCTCCGATTTTCCCGCTCCGCCGCCGTACATCGATATCGGCCAGCCCACAGCAAGTCCCCGCAATTTGCGTGTGTCCAATTAATCTAACTCTCTTCGGACCGAGGCTCCATTCCATTCCCTCGTACGTTTCGGCTCATTCTCAGCCCCCGCATGCAGAAATTGGATCCACCAATTTCGATAGCGCTTGTTGTGTTGTTTTGTCGTTCTGTGGGCAGAGCCACAAACTCCTTGGTCGCCCAAAAAAAAACTGGTTCTGACCTGTGTGGGAATGAGTCTCGCTTACGCGCAGTCGCTCTCACCGTTCACAGCGCTCACCGCTACATATGCGACAGCTCACCACATTGCTATGACCACTTGTATACTGTGTTGTGTAATGCTGACGCACCCCCGAGCAACTCCCGAGGCTCCCACACGGGCGCTGATGCACCCACACTCATCTCGCCAGCGTCCACGCCCGTCGTCCTTGCGCGATGCCGACGTCGACGTGGTCGTGATCCCCACACGCCACGTACGCCCCCATTACAGGACACCCGTTCCATGGCCCTGCGTCCTTCCAATACTTGGCTGCAATCCGCCTCATCTAGGCCTGACTAGAT